>OZ007496.1:263496671-264696671 GCA_963931805.1 Microdon myrmicae
GTGGCTTTATGGATTTGCTTGTGCTTGAACATCGTCCTTTTCACTATCAGATCTTTTTACGCTGCGGACGTGATAATTCGAATTCCATTATCCTTTGAAACGTCGTGTAGGGTTTTTTTACCTATCATCATCGGCACTACAACCGGGATCCGGTCTTGGCCTTATTTAACAAATCTCTCCACCGGTCCCGATTTCGAGCCGATGTCATCCAGTTTAGCACTCCCAGGCTCTGGGCGTCCTGGTCTACGCCATCCCTCCATCGCAGACAAGGTCTGTCGCGCTGTCTCCTTCCATACATCCTGCCACAAAGGACTTTCCGGGCAGGCTCCTCTTCGCTCATTCGAGCTAGGTGTCCCGCCCACCGGAGTCTACCGAGCTTGATTTTTCTTACAATATGAGCTTCAAGGTTGTAGTGTCTCCGGAATCGTCCTCCCTCACATATGGGGCCAACAATTCTCCTTAAGACCTTTCTGTCGAACGCGGCTAAGAGTTCAGAATGCCTTTTATTAAGCACCCAGGTCTCGGATCCATACATGAGTACTGGTAAGACCATGGTCTTGTACAGTAGCAGCTTGGATGTTCTGGATACATTTTAGGGTTTAAAGAGCCTTGATAGACCATAGTAGGCTTTGTTGGATTTAATTAGCCGTTCGCGTATTTCTTCTTCCATATTGTTATCGGCTGATACTATTGACCCAAGGTAGTTAAAGGATTTCACTACTTCAAATTCGTGCTCCACTACCCTGATAGTTTGACCAACGTTAGGTCTTCTCTTCGCAGAAGTTCCCTCGTTAATGTGCAGTCCCAGTTTTTGTGCCACCTGCTCGATCTGGGTGAAGGATTCCTGTACCGCCGATTCGGTTCTACCGATGATGTCGATGTCATCTGCGTAGGCAAGTATCTGGCTGGACTTGGTGACAATAGTCCCTCTTGTTGTAACGCCAGAGTCACGGATTGCTTTCTCCAACGCCAGGTTGAAGAGGAGGCAGGCCAGACCGTCCCCTTGTCGGAGTCCATTATAGATGTTTATTGGTTTGGACAGCAATCCCGCAACTTTTACTTGACTAGTTACGTTGGTCATGGTCAACCTACAAAGTCGTATCAATTTATTTGGAATGCCGAACTCTCTCATGGCATTATATAGTTCTACCCTGGCTATGCTGTCGTAGGCGGCCTTGAAGTCTATAAACAGATGATATAGTGGAATCTTAAATTCCAGACATTTTTCCATCGCCTGCCTAAGGGTGAATATCTGATCAATTGCTGATTTGCCTGGGATGAAGCCACACTGATATTGACCAATGATGGCTTTAGCGTATGGGGATATCCGGTCTTGTAGGATAGTGGAGAGTATCTTATAGGCGGTACTCAGCAATGTTATACCCCTATAGTTGCTGCACAGTGTGATATCTCCTTTCTTATGTATGGGGCAAATTATACCACGACGCCAATCTTCCGGCATCTCCTCTTGCTCCCATACGTGCACCACGATCTCGTGAATTGCGTGATGTAACGCTGTCCCTCCTTGTTTGATCAGCTCAGCTGGTATGCCATCAGCTCCAGGGGCTTTATTTGATTTTAGCTGTCTAATGGCTTTTAATGTTTCCTCAATGCTTGGTGGCGGCAGCATTTGGTCTTGGTCTTGCATTGGTGGAGCCTCCAATTCTTCTGTGAGCTGACCATTTAGCAATTCATTGAAGTGCACTTCCCATCGCTCCAGAATGCCTTCAGGATCGGTGATCAGATTACCCTCTTTATCCTTGCAGTAAGTGCAGCGTGGTGTGTACCGCGTCATACTGCGGATTATTTGGTAGAACTTCCGCGCCTGGTGCGGACCTCGCTCTCTACTTTTCTCTATTTCACAGACAAGGTTTTTTCACAGGCACTTTTCTTTTGTCTGTGAAGTCTTTTTTCAGATCTTCTGAGCTCTTTGTATTTCTCCCCGCGCACCCGCGTCCTATGAGACTGCTGCATTGCCCGGTATGCAGCATTCTTACGTTCAGTCGCTAGTTTGCACTCATCATCAAACCAGTCGTTCCGATCTCGACGACTACTGCCTAAGATGGTGTTGGCAGTACTAATGACAGTATTCTTAAGGCGTGTCCATTTCTCTTCTACGCCCGGCATTCTGGCCCCAGGACTTACTCTCCCTCCGTCGAGCTCTTCGAGGGCGAATCTTAACGCATGACCAAAGGTGTTGCTGGTGTTCTCATTGCGTAAGGCAGCCGTGTTGATTCGAACCTGATCCGCGGATGCAATACGTCTCCGTAAGGCAATCCGCGCTCGGAAAACTGTACCAACAAGATAGTGATCCGAGTCGACGTTGGCACCTCGGTACGTTCGTACCGTCATCAGGCTCGAAGAGTGGCGGCGATCTATCAGCACGTGGTCAATTTGGTTGCGAGTGGCTCCATCAGGTGATACCCGGGTGGCTTTGTGGATATATTTACGCGGAAACCTGGTACTCGCAACGACCAAGTTTTTCGATGCTGCCATTGTCATTAGTGTTCTCATGCAAACTATGGGAACCTGTGTAGTGCCTGAAAACCGGCTCCCGACCTATTTTCGCATTCAAATCCCCAAGAACGAGTTTCACATCGTATATTGGGCAGGCATTGAGAGCCCGTTCGACGTTCTCATAGTATTCTTCTTTTTCGTCGTCAGGGGACTCCTCTGTAGGTACGTGAACGTTTATGAGGCTTATGTTCTTAAACTTGCCTCGCACGCGAAGAGTGCATAGCCTTTCATTTATTGCATTAAAGTCGATGATGACAGGCTTCAGTTTTTGGCTGACTAGAAAGCCTACCGCAAGCACATGGTGTTTTTCGTGACCGCTGTAATAAATGTCATACTCTTTTCTTTGAAAAACACCACTCCCCGTCCATCTTATTTCTTGTAATGCTGTTATGTCAGCCTTATATTCGGACAGGGCATCGGCTAGCTGCTGTGCAGCTCGAGCTCTGTATAGTGAGCGTATGTTCCATGAAAAAATCCTTAAATCATTTAACCATTTTCGTTTCCGTGGTCGTCGTCGTGTATCCGGTCCATATCCGGGGCTTGTTAAATTTGCCATAATAATTCATTTTTACGGGCCTGGTTATTAGCCTTGCGCCAACCTTTCTCAGGATGTCGGTGCATGCATTGGTTCACTACTTGGCGGGTGTCAAAGTAGCTATCCAGGGGTGTCACGTGGAGACTGCATGTCAACTTAGATTGAACAGGGACAAAGATCGTCCTGGCCTTCGTCGGGTTGAAGGCAATCAGAGACTTTGTATGTTCGCACCCATCCCCCCTTTTTTACCTATAGTTGGTTGGAAAATATCTTCCTTTCCAATGTTCGCATTGATTTCCCCGAGGAGAATTTTAACATCGAATGATGAGGTCCCATCAAATACGTTCTCTAGGGTCTCGTAGAACGTGTCCTTCGTTTCCTCGTCCGTAGATTCTGTTGGGGCGTGTACGTTTATAAATACATAATTGTACCATGTGTCCTGTATTTTTAGCACCGACATTCGGTCCTTAATAAATTTCACATCGCGCTGTAAAAGACACTTTCGAAAATCACCGGAGAAATATAGGAGGTCAAATTTCGTTTTACAACTTTCACGGGCGTTTTCTACAGGAAATTTCTCAACTTTTAACGGGAAAAAATGAATTTTTAGTCGATTTAGTTGTATATAATTGTGGTAACCCGCCCGCTGTTCTCTTAGCTATAACTTCCAATTCAACGCTTTATCCAATAACAAAAAAACCTACTTGTGATAAACGGTCATTTGCATTAAATCTTAGGAGTGCATAAATCTGCTCAGCGTCTTGGTCAGTGGGAACATGTATTTAATATCGCCCGGTCCACCTTGCATAAACTGATTCATTTTTTCAGACCACTCTATTCAGGTACAATTTCTTCAATTCTACAAATTTCCGAATACAGCCATTCTCGAATACTGTTCACTAATCTCTGGCTGTTTAACTGATATTACCACTGGGTCAGTCCTCGAAGATTCGTGTTATCATTCCAGGGAATTCGCTTTATTTCACGTCAAAACGAAATGCGATGTAACGCATCAATTTCCACTCTCACAAAGGCACGCACATCTCAAAACATTTAAAAACTGATTTTGTTGTAGAACTCCGTTGCCGTTAGTTAGTTCGGCGCGCTTCAATTTGTAACTCTTCAAAACCAAATCCAATATACATCTAATAACATCTCAAGGTGTTAATTTAGGGCTATAGGTTCGTCTTTATTCAGAGAAGTGAATATATATACAACATTTTATTAACTTATTTATTTTTTTTTATTTTTTTTATGGAATTATCACTCTGATATGCTATTTTTACTTGGCACCTCCCATCCAAATCAACGAAATTACAGCTTAATCCCGAGTGTAGGAAGACTCCTTGATGTCATAAATAATAATAAAAAATAATAATAAAATTATAATAATAAAAATAATTATACACTTACAGAACATACATAAGCGAAATAAGTGTATTCCTAGGAAATTCAGTAACGGTCGAAAATATTCTAGACAATAAGGTACTGTGCCCTGGCGGTAAGTAGGTCCACGTAATTGTTACTCTGTACAATATCACCCTTCTGTTGAGAGAGACAGATATGAGACATATGAGACATGATACCACACTCAAAAGATTTCACCCTCCTTTGCAGACCGTTCCTTGATTAATCATCAAGCTTTAGAGGCTTTAGCTCAAATTCTTCAATCTTCCTGTTTTGTTGCCTAAGAAAATAGGCAAATAATACCATAGACTTAGATGTTGTTTTTCCCAATCCTATTTCGATTAGAATGTGACTAAAAAGGGAGAATAAATAGTCCTTAAAACGCACTGATTCGCATATAATACACGCATATTGGATCGATGCCAAGAGGACTCTGCTCACTCTTCGAAATGAATAATCTTAACGAAAGGTCGTATTTCCGGAATGTTTGCTTTAAATTACCTCCAACAACGAATTTTATCCGAAAGATCCCTTCGCTTTGTCAAGTTGCAGAAAGAGAAGAAATACATTATACTCCACATGATATGTTTCGAACCTACCTGCATAGAGCTCACCAACACAATGCTCAATGTCTATTGAAAGAAATTTAGATTTATAGCATTTCCACAAAAAGAAAAGCGACCGTAATGTAATGGAGCAGAAAAAAATTAATGGCATCCTTAGAAAAAGTGTCCTATGTTTGATGGCGACTCAGGCACCCGCAGATAATTCCAAGCAAAAGAAGGAAGGCCGAAAGGACATAAGAAAAACATGAGCCCTCAATTTTTCAAAGGTTATGTTCGGGATAATTATAGATTGGGCGAGGACTGAATAGAAAAGTATCTACGGGAATATTAACACCTGCCCGCACACATTTGTACTTTTGTAATTTCCTCCGGTCTTATCTTTTGGTCTGACGCAGCCCGGACAACATATGTTACATAGGGCAGGGTAAGTTGGGCGACTCCTACCGCAAAAGACAAAGGCTCAGATACAATAAATCCCGATAAACGTGTTTTATTCTATTCAAGTTTTTTCTATTGTATTTTATTCGTACGTTATTTTCAAATATCAATTTCCTCTTTTCTCTAATTGTACAATAGATTCGCGCCCGATGATTCGGATACGAGAGTGTTATGCGGATGCCTGCGGCGGCGGATTTCGCGTCCTTCATTGCCTTTTGTAATTGGAATTGTTACACTCGGCGGTGTGGCATTCTGCGTGGGTGGGATTGTCTTAGGTGCAACCGGTATCATTGAGCACTCGACACATTACATGAGCGTGTCCTTGCTGATGATTGGAATTGGAGTCTCGCTCATGATTGTGGCTGCCGCAATATGGAAACTTAGTAGACCAGATTCATCGGAGAATTGTTCGTGCCTTAGGGACGTGGAACGCTGCCAACTTTGCAACAGCCCCTACTGCAATAATCGGATTACTGGCGCTCATCAATTTTCTCCTGACTTTCAACATCGCCTACCGCCCCCATCGTACCTGACGAGTTTGAACGAATATACTGTTGGGTAAGTTACAAAAAGTGTGCATCGATGTTCTAGCTAAAATTTTGTGCGGTTTTTAGATTTCTCTTGAACCGTGATTCGAGTGACGAATTACCACGACAACCCCAGTTTGTTTACAATACTCCACCGCCAGCTTATCGTTCGACGAATTCTATATGGTAAGTATGGATGGTTTTCGAAATGCGTTCTAGACATTAATTTTGTTAAGTTTAAATTACAGCACACTAACACTGGCGACCAGATCTGTCTTGCCGAGTATAATTCCTCCAGAAACGTCAGCGCAGGGTCCAGAAACGTCGAATCGGGCTACAGACCGGAATGCTCCCAAGGAAATTACCTACCTCGAATTGGATTGACGTGGATTAGTTCACATTATATGTACATGTAAATGACTGATATGTAAATTTAACAAAAAGCTTTAAATTTTTATCGTAACATTAGGTGAAATGATGTCAGACTTAGAACAGACTGTATAGTAATTAGTATACTTGTACAAATTAATTTTGACTAAGAGGTTTTGTATAAATAAAATTATCCGTAAAAGTTCAATTAATCATAAGAAAATTATATTCAGAAGGATATTATTGTATTTGTAAATGTAAACTTTATATACACGATATTAGATTTAATGTAATTATGTGATTGTTTCCTAAAACATTGTAAATTGTTGCTAATGTTATCTGCGTGGTGCTGACAATGAACTCTCTGGACGAAATCTTTTTTTTTCGATCACGCAATTTTAGTAAAGTTTTGAAATGCTCAATTCAAGATTCGCCACTTTTTGCCTCATCGCGATTTTCTTCGCAACGTGTATTTACGTAAACCAGAGTAGCAAACAATTGCGTAGTTTTTTCTTCAGAGATGTATAGGGTGTATTGAGACGAAAAGTACTAAATACCTACAATCTGTATTGACGTTAACTTTGACAATCATATACCAAAGAATACTTCTATCTATTTCTCGGTAAGACATGCATGTCCTAAATATGAGGTTACAATAAAGTTATGAATCCCTTAGACGAAATCAAAACATTTTTGGCCGTTCAGTTGGAAAACAAGACACACCAACCATTTCTTTTGGTTGTCACCGCACGCGGATAAATGTCGATTGTTTAAAACTTTGTTATTTATTTATTCTGTTTAGTTTTATCATCATCATCATCGGCACTACAACCGGGATCTGGTCTTGGCCTTATTTAACAAATCTCTTCACCGGTCCCGATTTCGAGCCGATGTCATCCAGTTTGGCACTCCCAGGCTCTGGGTGTCCTGGTCTATACCATCCCTCCATCGCAGAAAAGGTCTGTCGCGCTGACTCCTTCCATACATCCTGCCACAAAGGACTTTCCGGGCAGGCTCCTCTTTGCTCATTCGAGGTAGGTGTCCCGCCCATCGGAATTTACCGAGCTTGATTTTTCTTACAACATTAGCTTCAAGGTAGATTGCGTACAACTCATGGTTGTAGCGTCTCCGGAATCGTCCTTACTCACATACGGGGCCAACAATTCTCCTTAAGACCCTCCTGTCGAACGTGGCTAAGAGTTCAGAGTGCCTTTTATTGAGCACCCAGGTCTCGGATCCATACATGAGTACTGGTAAGACCATGGTCTTGTACAGTAGTAGCTTGGATGTTCTGGATAAATTTCGGTATTTAAAGAGCATTGATAGACCATAGTAGGGTTTGTTGGATTTAATCAGCCGTTCGCGTATTTCTTCTTCCATGTTGTTATCGGCTGATACTATTGACCCAAGGTAGTTAAAGGATAGGACTACTTCAATTTCGTGCTCCACTACCCTGATAGTTTGACCAACGTTAGGTCTTCTCTTCGCAGAAGTTGCCACCATGTACTTAGTTTTTCCCTCATTAATGTGCAGTCCCAGTTGTTGTGCCGCCTGCTCGATCTGGGTGAAGGATTCCTGTACAGCCGATTCGGTTCTACCGATGATGTCGATGTCTTCTGCGTAGAAAAGCATCTGGCTGGACTTGGTGACAATAGTCCTTCTAGTTGTTAGGCCAGAGTGACGGATTGCTTTCTCCAACACCAGGATGAAGAGGAGGCAGGCCAGACCGTCCCCTTGTCGGAGTCCATCAAAGATGTGTGGGGATACGAGTATGTTGCACCGGCGTACGGCGCTGATTCACTCCTAACCACCATCGTCACTGGAAGTTCACCGAAAGAAAGTCAAAACACATCAGAAGCCGTTAACAAAAGAGGGAATAAAACGCACGATCTTTAGGAATAAATGGTTCTCCTCATTTTTGTTCACTGATAGTTATCTTTTTGCAATTAATTAAATGAACAACATGTATTAACCGCTTAATGCACACCTCCGTGACATATACGGGCAACGGGTATTTGTATTCGTTTATTATTTATACTGGAAAAGGAACTATAATATCCCCAAAATATAAAGACATGCCTATGACTTCACAGGTCGTATTGTCGTTAGCAGATTCTCTGCTAGATATGGGATATTGTGTAACGACCGACAATTATTACACGTCCCCACAACTAGCAGATTTCCTTGTATCCAAAAAGACTGATTTATATGGTACTCTGCGGTCCAACAGAAAAGATTTACCACAACAACGTTGTGACTAAAAAAACTAAAAAAGGAGAATCTATAGCATTCCAAAGAAAAAAACTCATGGTAATGAAGTGGCATGACAAGAAAGAAATTTGTCTCTTGTCGACAATTCACAATCCCGAAAATGTCCTAACAGCGAAGAAAGATAAAGAAGGAAATCCCATAAAGAAACCTAAATTAGTTGTGGACTACAATAACGCCATGGGAGGCGTCGATAGATTAGATCAACACTTACATGACTATCAACTAACTAAAAAACGGGGGAAAAAATATTATAAAAAAACATTTATGCATTTATTTGATTTTGCTATTTTCAACTCTTTTATTCTGTACAAAAAGAATGGAGGAGCGATGGATAATTTGGAATACAGAACAAAACTGATAGAAGAAATGATAGAAAAATATCACTTGAGTACAAACGTCAAGAAGGCAGGGCGACAAAGACATATGGGACCATTACGACTAACGGAACGACATTTTCCTGACTTTATTCCTCCAACTGAAAAAAAGGCTGTACCTTATAGAAATTGTGCAGTATATTGTTCAAGAAAAGACAGCACGGGCAAAAAAATCAGAAAAGAAACAAGATATTGGTGCAGTGAGTGTGACGTGGGCCTCTGCGTAGTACCTTGTTTTAAAATTTACCATACACAATTAAAATATTAATAAAAAAAATTTTTTTTGCATAAATTAGTTAAAATAAGCATAAATAATAATTATTTGCAAAAAAAATAAATGATTTTTTTTTTGTACCTGAATTGATTAAAAAATGTGCATTAAGAGGTTAAATGTCACTGGGAACCTTACGGGTATATTAATTTAAGCATTCTCATTGCCATCGATCAAACGTTCACAATCCACCAACTATCTAAACACTTCGCACTATTGGTTCCGACTATACAATTAACTGGGGAGGAAAAGCGGCTCATTGATGGTGCACCTCACCGATGGGCCACAGGGAGCGGAAGAAAAATCTACCGTCGCGATCGGTGGTTGTGTGGCGATTCCGCCAGATCCCACGGCTCGCCTTCCTGAAAAAACCCCCATAACCATAACCCGGGTCTGCACCAGCTTTCGCTAATGCAATTAGCATTAGCATCTTAGATGCTTCACGCATCAAACAGACCCAATTATTATAACCCTGAAATCCCTATAAAGAAAACTTACCTTCATGCATCCCTTCGCATACAATTTTTCATAAGATTTCTTTGTTTGCTTATTTGGTATTCTGAACCAATTCGGTACCAGACAAATACCATAAATATCGCGCCGTCTATTTTTCCAGCCGCGTCATATACCATTCATATACATTGCCTGGCAACCTTTTTTGTTTGTCTTACCAACAAACAACCCAAGCAGCTGCATATAATTAGCGCAATAGACGCTGAAACCAAATTCTCCAGCATTTCCTAATGCAAATATGAACCCGGTTTCTATTGCAGCCTGAGATGCCATAAACATCCAATTTGCTTTTAGCACCTTTTTCTCCTAACGTCGAAAATAGCGACGAGGCATCGTGTAAACAATGACCCGCATTACCAGCGGCGCATGTGGTCATTTTCCCTATTGTCCTTGTTTTCGAACACATGCAACAACGTTGAATCTGTTCGATCGCGCACATATACCACTGCGCCACTAGTTACACCCTTAAGAGAAACGTTTTTCTCTCTCTTCCTTTTTCTTCCTTAGCGAAATCATCTCTGCATGAGATGACGATCGCTGAGTCTTATTCCATCCTCCGACCACGCTGGTCGCACGATGAAACTCCCGCTCTCCGCGTCACCAGCGGAGAAGCGTAAACGGTAACACGCGAGTATATACCCGGAGTCGTGTGTGTTTTATTTTTCAACTCTAGGAAGTTGTAGTTTATTTTTTTCCACGTAAATTTATCCGTGAATCTATGAAATAACGTAAATTTATTGATCCCCAAATTGTTTATTATCGAAAACATATAGTGCAGCAAAAATCGGTATACAATAGTTTCTTTACTAATATCCTTAAGTTCATACGAAGTGCTCAATAGTTTTTGTGAAAACGTATAAATCAAAACAAAAAGGGTAAAAGACAAACAATAAACAATTTATAAATTTCATTATCTGTTTGATTTTCAAAATTTAAAAGTAAATTAAATTCAAAACTAGACACATTTCATTGTTAAAGTGCGTTTCCTGTTCCTGCTGCGACATTCGGCCAAACTTAAATAATTAGTGAATGATGGAGGAGGAAGTATAACTCGCACCCATGCCGGTGCCGCGACTTCCTCACCACATTGGTGACCCTTAGGGTATATTCACGCAACCTTCGATCAAAAACAGGGCCATTTTGTTTCCGGTAACTCAGAACCAGTGACTATTCGGTGCGGCAACAGTGTCAGTAACTTTTTCGGTGAGCAATTGTGGCGGCAATTGCCAAAAATCAATGAATGGGCAAACATCGCCCCAACGACAGGATCACCAAGCGACGCACCAGCACCAGTTACCCCAACACATCACCAGACTAGCAGCAACACCAAACAGCCAAGGCTTTACCAACATCACCTGGCCGGGAGCAGCACTCGCCTCAACAGCAACGGCCAGGATTTGGTAAGTTCCATTTTCTCTATTCTTTGTTTTTCTGAACAGGGAAAATCTTCCCAAGCGAATGTATATTTTAACAAAGCCATTGAATTAGCACCGGATCACGAACAGGCTCTTTTGAATTCAGCGATCCTCTTGCAAGAACTTGGAGGTGACGAGTTACGCAAGGTCTCATGGGAGCGGCTATTCACAATACTGAAAAAAGATCAAAATAATGAACGAGTCTATTTCAATCTGGGAATGCTAGCAATGGACGAACATAATTTTGAAGAAGCGGAAAACAATTTCAAACGTGCTATTCACATTAAAACTGATTTCCGCAGTGCCTTGTTTAACTTAGCTCTATTGTTGGCAGACGCTAATCGCCCTCTGGACGCAGTTCCATTTCTAAATCAATTAATTCGTTATCATCCGGATCACCTAAAAGGCCTTATACTCCTTGGAGATATCTACATCAACTATATGAAAGATCTTGATGCGGCTGAGGTATGTTAGCGAAGTATCATTAAATACGAACCACATACCATTCAGGGACTTCATAATTTGTGTGTGGTTTTCGTTGAACGCAAGAAGCTTGTCAAAGCACGAACCTGCCTCCAGTACGCCCATCAATTGGCTCCGAAGGAGGAGTACATTTTAAAACATCTAAAAATCGTTCAGAATCGCCTCGAAAAGATTTATAAGCTACCTGATGAATCTCCAGAAAAGCAAATTGCTTTATCTGATTACGATCCAAATGAATTCAGTATGGACAGGATACAGAACACGAATACCTCCGGGACACCAGCAGCTACAGCAACGAACCGTTCCATAACCCCAAACCCTATAACGTCTTTATAGCATAATATTATTTACAAGCACGGGGAATATTAACAAATTATTGGTTTTAAATTATAATAAGTTTTATACTGCGAAATAGTTAAGCCTGAACCGTAACAGGATAATAGAATGTATTGTATTTTATATCTATCCATTGTACTTAATTCAATCGATTCGTTAGTCAAAATTTTATTAGAAAAACAGAAGTTGAATATGAAAACCAAAATAAAAAAAAGTTTTTAGGAAAATGTTTTCAGGGTTTTACTTTTTTTATCCTTGTTAGTGATTCTTATTTAGACGGGAGGATATTGATATTTTATAAAAAAGTTGTATCTTTGTTATTTAATTAAAAATGAAAACTTATTGGCAGGAATAAAGTTGTCCTTAACAGACACCGCTTAAAATCCTTTACAGTTTTATGTATGATGTAGTAATATTAAATTCCTTAAAACCTTTTAATTTTTTTTTTTCTTTTCTCCTTTCCTTTTTGTATTGTCTTCATGTAAGCTCCTTCTGAGCGAAACTTAAAATTTGTTTCCTAAAAAACATTTGTGTGCATTGACATTTGTTATTCAAAAATTAATTACCGATTTGAAGTGCAAATTACCACACACAGTCCTAATTAGGCGATTTTCATGGTAAGGGTAGACAACTGGTTCGAAACAGTTGTCCTGCCAGTCTAGGAAAATCGTTTAATAAGCTTGACTGTTAAAGGCTATAAAGGATATCGATATTTATATAAATGAACGTATGTCCGGAAATATGTTCATTTGTATGAATGCGTTTCTTTTATTTTCTTTTAAAACAAACAAACATTAATCCGAATATTAAAAATATTTTTATATTCTCCTCTTTGTTCTCCTAAATGTCTGCCTTTCTTCTGTCTTACTTAACACTTTGTATATTAAGCAAACTCCAGTTATTTAAAGAAAACAAGACCTTATATAAAACACTTAAACGCAATCGTTTTTTCCTTTTTTTTTTAAGTACTATAAGCTCATTTTGATTTAACATGATTTTTGGATAACAAACAAATAACATTTTGTTGCACACTATATCTAAGAAATAAATTCAAATATTGGGACTTTTAATTAATATATATGAAGTTGGTTCAAGGTTATTAAGGATAACATTGACTTGTTTTATTCTTATTTAATAAATTTTTTTTTTTTGTTTGCTTTTATTCTTTGTTTTTAATGACCAATAATTATATACATGTTATTTGAAACTTACACCAGTAATTATCACCAACACCAACAAACAAACAAAATGTTTATATCTACTAAATAGCTTAGACTTTGTCCTATATGAATATATTAGAATACCTTCAATTCAAAGAAAAACAAAACTAATGTAATAGCCCAAGTAAGTGTGTCTGTTCTCAAAACTTGTAAAACAAATATCGAAATACAATCCCATATATCGACAAGTGACACGAAATAAACATTCACACCCATTTAAAATACACTTATTGTCATATTGTCCGATTTCCTTGTTGTTCCCCTCAATTTCTGTTTTTCTTTCGTCTAGTTTAAAGTTTCGCATATTAAATATTCTGTTAATCTAATCGAATAGAAATGGTTGCTGCAATTTTATACATTTTAAAAACAAAATAACAAATATTGTAAGCCCCTTCAGGGTATTAAGTAGCGCACAACCCTTTCCAGCACGCACACGACTCCGTTTACTCACACGCGACCTCTCGACTCTTCGACTCCATTTGTCCAATCCACTCGACTCCGCTTACTACTTCTCTCGACTTTTCGACTCCTCTCGACTCCATTCATTCCTCCACAACCGACTCCTCTCTTAATAGCTCGTCTCTTACATCGGGACACAATGCCCCTTAAACACTGGACCCCACCCAACCTCACTTGACCCCACATCGGCTCAATTTATTCCTTTAACCGGCTCCTCATCACACCCTTCGGACTCTTCGAGTTCAAAGTGATGACCTTTGGCCTTCTTTAAATACTGCCAAAGCTCGCCTCTATGCGACCCTGTCCGCCTACTCTCGTCTATATACATTTCTGCAAACCGGCCCCTTATGTAACAACAGCTACTACGCGTAGCATATAATCAATAGGACGCCCGGTTTTGTCTCGCGTGAAACACCTCACCCTTTTCTGTCTCTTTTCTGAAGGTTGGCGCTCACGCTCACCAACCATAGCCTTCACGCAACTCCAAACAACCCTTCTCGACTCTGCGTGACCTCTAACACCTTTTTCTGTCTCTGTTCATATATTGGCGCCCATCTACGCCAAAAACAGTTATCACGCGAAACTGTTCATCAATGCTCGACCTTTCTACCCGATTTCAGCAAGCCAGCTTCCCTCGTTACCACAGCTACTACGCGTAGCAGCACCCATCAGGGCACCTGGTTTTGCCCCTTTATTTAAATTTCAGGACATTCGTCCTTAGATCTCCTACGTCTCCCAAATGTCTCAGCAACACCGGTCCACAAATCAAACCGATACCACCGGGCTGAGACAACATACCTGGTTCCCCAATCCTTTAGCCACCATGGCTCACCTTTAGCGGCAACTAAAGGCTATACACGCCCCTCTACGCCGCCTCAAATACCTAGGTGCATAATACTTCGGAGCGCACTTCTAATAACCCTAGGGCGCCCTGGGGTTGGACACAATCAACCACCCACCAGGAGCCCCCTAACCAAAATCCCCTATTTTTTTTTTTTAAAAACAAGAGCGACGGCCGGCACCTCACAGCAAGTTTCCATTCGGTCGAGGTCGCAGCTACCGCTACATTGGCACCAATGTACCGGTCCTCCCTCGATAGGTAAAACGTGCAATTGAGGGCCCGCCCTCCTTTACCAGTCCCAGCGGCAAACAAATCGCCATACAAACGTATGGACAAAAGACACCCGCTCTGGACTTGGTCCCTTTCCATTCCGCACACGGCAACCCGTCACTGCGGATGGGAATTACCCTGGGATAAATCCCCCTCCATCTCGCACACACTATTTCGTCACTGCGGATGTGAACGGATTTCCGATAGGTTCCGACCTATTCGGGCGATAAGCCTGTTGGACCACGCCGCACACATTTGCCCTTGATGGCATCAAGCGGTAACAACTGTGCCCATCTTATCGATAAAGACCCAAACAATAACCAGGAACTGGTCACCACGACAGTCCCTTAACATTACCACAGCGCATTCCGAAGCAAGCCCCCTACCATCACAGCACCCACCATCGAGCATTCCCTCGCCCCTACCTTTTTTTTCGTGACTACGTCACTGGGAGGGGAGTACTGTGGCGATTCCGCCAGATCCCACGGCTCGCCTTCCTGAAAAAACCCCCATAACCATAACCCGGGTCTGCACCAGCTTTCGCTAATGCAATTAGCATTAGCATCTTAGATGCTTCACGCATCAAACAGACCCAATTATTATAACCCTGAAATCCCTATAAAGAAAACTTACCTTCATGCATCCCTTCGCATACAATTTTTCATAAGATTTCTTTGTTTGCTTATTTGGTATTCTGAACCAATTCGGTACCAGACAAATACCATAAATATCGCGCCGTCTATTTTTCCAGCCGCGTCATATACCATTCATATACATTGCCTGGCAACCTTTTTTGTTTGTCTTACCAACAAACAACCCAAGCAGCTGCATATAATTAGCGCAATAGACGCTGAAACCAAATTCTCCAGCATTTCCTAATGCAAATATGAACCCGGTTTCTATTGCAGCCTGAGATGCCATAAACATCCAATTTGCTTTTAGCACCTTTTTCTCCTAACGTCGAAAATAGCGACGAGGCATCGTGTAAACAATGACCCGCATTACCAGCGGCGCATGTGGTCATTTTCCTATTGTCCTTGTTTTCGAACACATGCAACAACGTTGAATCTGTTCGATCGCGCACATATACCACTGCGCCACTAGTTACACCCTTAAGAGAAACGTTTTTCTCTCTCTTCCTTTTTCTTCCTTAGCGAAATCATCTCTGCATGAGATGACGATCGCTGAGTCTTATTCCATCCTCCGACCACGCTGGTCGCACGATGAAACTCCCGCTCTCCGCGTCACCAGCGGAGAAGCGTAAACGGTAACACGCGAGTATATACCCGGAGTCGTGTGTGTTTTATTTTTCAACTCTAGGAAGTTGTAGTTTATTTTTTTCCACGTAAATTTATCCGTGAATCTATGAAATAACGTAAATTTATTGATCCCCAAATTGTTTATTATCGAAAACATATAGTGCAGCAAAAATCGGTATACAATAGTTTCTTTACTAATATCCTTAAGTTCATACGAAGTGCTCAATAGTTTTTGTGAAAACGTATAAATCAAAACAAAAAGGGTAAAAGACAAACAATAAACAATTTATAAATTTCATTATCTGTTTGATTTTCAAAATTTAAAAGTAAATTAAATTCAAAACTAGACACCTTTCATTGTTAAAGTGCGTTTCCTGTTCCTGCTGCGACATTCGGCCAAACTTAAATAATTAGTGAATGATGGAGGAGGAAGTATAACTCGCACCCATGCCGGTGCCGCGACTTCCTCACCACAGTTGTATTTAGACTCCACGGTATTTACGCAGCCCCGACGATACGGGGAGCGGAAGACAAATCGTCCGGATCGGCGGTTGAAATACGACTCAGCGATATTAATTCACTGGCAAAGGAAATTCGGTCAGTGGAACTGGCTCTCTCTTACTTTAAGGGTGCATTTTGTCTTCCCAGAGAAACGTAAAGTCTCTCTTTGGGGGAAGGTAACCTGATCTCATAGAGAAGATCTATAATGGTACACATGTATGTGTGAACATTGGTTCTTTCATGGGACAAAGCCATGAGAACGAATCTGGAAACGAAGAAAGGGTATAATGTGCATCGATGAGATGTGAGTTCGGCTAAGTAAACAAGCCGAATCTCAGTGGGTGCTAATTGGATTTCTGTTTGTTCATGCCGCTAGGTCATGAGAAGCAGATATAGAACTATGGGGAGACAAAGAGATCGGGTAGATCATTGTCGTTGCATTGATGTGCGTTGCAGCTGTAATGATAGCCGCAATGCACCATGCACATGGTGCTAATTGATTCTAGGTTATTTACAGGGAATTGGTGTTTATGGCGTGGCTGCCAAGGGTAAGTATACCATACCTATTTGCATTTGCCTATGCTGTAGGATTTAATTCATGCCTTAAGACGCAAGATGCGTATATTTTCTTTTGTCCCTTGAGTATGTAAAGGAATTTATTACACGCATGGTGAGGCTGGGAATAGGCGACGCAATGTTTATGTTCCCTGTTATGATGGTGACATTATATGTAAATCAAATTATATTGTTTTCAGCAATTCTACTAGGGAAAATGCGTATGTAAAGTTGGGATTTGCCTGGCAACCGAAGGTGGCGAATTGGGCTTAGGATTTATGATGTTTGGAACAGAATTGTTATAGGGAATTTTAAATTCGAATAAATGAATGAAGGTAAGAATTCTCTTCCAGGAGCTTTTAGCTAAATACATTTGATGAACTTAATGCGTGAAGCATTTACAGGTGCCAATGCGATTGCATTAGCAGGGACTTATGAAAGCTGGGTTGTAGTTATGGGGGTTCTTCGGGTAAGTAGACAGTGGGGTTTGGCGGAACCGCCGCAGATGTTTATTGGTTTGGACAGCAATCCCGCTATTTTTAGTTGACTAGTTACGTTGGTCATGGTTAACCTACTAAGTCGTATCAATGTTTAGTTTTATCTTGAGTTAATAATTAAGTAGGAATATTAATTTTTGGGAATACATTCACAATTTAAATAAAATTCGTAGTATTGGCCGACAATAAAAGTCTCCACCTTGCGTTAGTAGTCCAAGGTAATTGACTCATACCCCAGGACGACAGCGAAAAGCAAAACCATCGGGATTCTAAATGATGGATGTGGTGGTGTTATTTCCTCTCAATTCTGATTACTGCGCAATATTGCTTCGTGCCACCACGCCATCTGTACGTACTCTATACGTGAGTTTTCTTTTACCTTTGGGTATCAAGAGTAGCCTCCGTTCCTTCCAGCATTTTGGGAAAATTCCTCCTCTTAGACACTTGGTGTATATTGTACTGATTGTTTCTGGCTAGGCCATCATGATCCTTTTCAGTACCCGCTTGTTATTCCATCCAGTCCTGGAGCCATTGACACTTTGGTCCTTTATGTGGCTCTTTTTATTTCCTCTGTGGTTATGAATATCACAACCACTTGCCGATCTCCTATCATATTTCGAACAAGGAAATTTCAGTCGCTTGGGGAAAAGACAGGTGTTTGCCAGCTTAGTTAGCTTTTAGGTGCAGTGTATTGATATGTCTTAAAGCGATGGATGATCAATTTATAGGCACTATTTACAAGCTAGAGTTTTACTCCTTTTTATGGCTTTCTTCAGCTGCCTTCTGGTTTTTCTAAATTGTTCTGGGACGTTTCACACTAGGATCCTCCTCTCTGATGTTGTGTTTTTCGTTGCAATTTACAACGTTCGCCCCGGAGCTTGGAGATTTCCTCGTTCCACCAGGAATAGTGGCAATCTCACACATCCGTCAGGTTTTCCGTCAGTTATGTTGCTTGCTCTACGGCTGAACTTTACGGCACTTTTAGATTCCTCGTCACGAGGTCAAGAAAGGCCTCATCAAGCACATTGGTTTTCCAGTTCGTTCGCTGCGCATTTGTGTTTCTTTGATTCGTGTTTTGGTTCCTTGTTGCTTGGAAAAATGATTGTGAAATTGCCGGTATGTGTATAGATGTCCGACACAACCAGCTCGAGGTTTCTTGACAGGGACATGCTGGCAAAATTGAGGTCAATTATCAAGGAGTCTCTTACGTTGTTAAATGAGGCTTTATTACCTCTGTTTAGAAGAACCAGGTCTATGGCCACCAAAGAGCCCAGAAGGATGTTTCCCGTGCTATTCGTTTGCATTCTCTCGTACTCGCAGGCTCATGCGCCGAAGCCGCCAGCTACAACAACTGGGTATTTTCCTCTTACAGCTCGAACAAGATCGCTTATTAGGTTCTCGAATTCGTCGATTCTAAGGAAAGATGTGAGGATGCACATTGGTATTGGGTGATTGATGATTACAATGAAAAGATAATACATAAATAGCCAGAGCATTTCACATACGTATGGTTATGAATACACATACAAATACATACGGTTGAAGAATGATCCTTTACGTTTGCGGCAGAAACTTGGTTTTAGAATGAGCTGGCTAGCGCTCTCTGATTAATGGGTATCGCGGCAAATACTTGGTGAGGTGTGCGTACCAAGTTTAGTTGAGCGACGACCGTAACAATATATGCAGAAAACAGATGCAGAGAATGCGTTACGCCTATCTTACGTTTAACGTTGGTTTTTTTACTGCTCTACGATAGCTGCGTCTGCTCAACTATAAGAATTTAGTTCCACTGTAGGACACCTTTTTGTAATCTGTGTATAGATAGGTGTGGTGAAGTACACCGTATCCCAAATTTGTTTTTTTCTTCAAAATAAATATTCTTCAATAAACCGAGAAACTGGCGTAGTTATTTCATAAAAAAAACTGGTAAGTAAATGTTTTCTGTTAATGTACTGACATTTTTCGAAAAGCAACGGAGGATTCATGACAATTGCCGAGCTGCGGTTTATAGTATGTTTGGTTGTAATTTGTGATTCTATCGAGTTCTTCTTTTTTTTACACAAACGCGCGCACAAAAGGGGATTTTCATGTACCTTTAAATGCTAGAGCACACTGCGAGCGGATGGACAGGAAGCGCATAAGGAAAGGAGGAGTCGACGTATATTGTTTTTGAATGTCTGGACATCACAACGACGAGGAAACGCATGATCAGGTAGAGCATTCCACATTCGTGTGGTTCGATTAAAGAATGACTCTCTATCTTTGTTTGTGCGCGTGAAGTTGACTTTCAACGTGAACTGATGCGCATCGGCTGATTGACGGGTATCGCGGGAAAATGTCTGAAGGGGCGGAACACATTCAGCAAGTTCTGTTGAGCAACGACCGTGATAATACCTACAGAAGAGAGATAGGCATGATACGTTGCGCCTATGTTCTAACGACGGAATTGATAGATTTACGGTTGGGTCCCCAATAAGTTTCACTGCTCGGTTTTGCATCCTATCGAGCACCTGTAGTGCAGTTTTGGATGCGCCTGACCAAATATGGGAGTTGCACTCCACTTTGGGACGAATATACGCCGTGTAAATAGTGGCCAGATTGGAAGGAGTGAAGTATCTTTTACGTCTCTTAAGGAACCCCATGCATTTGGCCGCACTTTTCGCAGCTTCAAAAATGTGGTCGCTCCAATTAAGAGTCGAATTAATTCGACTGCCGAGGATTGATAGTTCCTTGGCTTCGTCGATGGAAGTGCCATTCATGGACAGTATATTTATTATGGGGTTCACCTTTGACGACAAGAGGCAGCACTGATGTTTTAAGGCATTGGACTCTACTCGGTTAGATAAACCCCATTGATATATTTTGTTGAGGTCGGAATTCAGTGTGTTTATGAGAACATGCAGCGCCAATTGTGCGGACCCGCTGTCCTGTTCATTCATTTTATTTCCATGCCACGGCCCAGCCATCCTTATGATTATGTTAGCACGCCGAGCCAGATGACGCCGATTCCATGCCACATCCTAGCCACAATTTATGACTGGGCAATAAAACAGATTTCATCATCATGCCGCTATCATCACCAGCTCCCACCAACACGATCTACATTTGTCCGCAACCAGCAAATTCCAATTGACAACAAACACTCTCAAAAGCAGAAGGTGATAATTGAATTGCCGCCAACTCAAAAGGGACGACAATAAACATTAATATATTTGTTCTCTTTGTACAGGAACTTGCGTTCCTCTTTTCTTTTGTTTCTGTACATTCCAGTAATTTGTGTGTATCTTGAAAATGCCGAGTCTCCTTCGGCTTGGTTTTATTAATGCTATGTTGTAAACAGGAATCCTGTAGTCGATGTATGTAATAGTAAACAGGAATCCTGTAGTCGAGTTCATGTATGTAATCTTAAACAGGAATCCTGTAATCCTGTATCCAAGATTTTAGATGTAAGAGTATTAGGGTAAATATTTATCCAAGCGAAAAATAAAGTTTGAATGCAACCGACCACACCGGCGTATTCTCAATTAATCTTGTTCTTACTTTCCAGGTTCCCTCTTTTTTGTTGATATCCTTTGAGATGTTTAGTGGCGTCGCGCCCGAATACTCAGGATCTTTTTTAGATGTTTAGTGGCGTTGCGCCCGAACATCTATCCAAAATTATCACACTAGGGGTGTTGCACCCTAGTGTACAGTAGGGCTTTAGACGTTAGGTGCTTCAACAGCAACAAAAATCAGCCCAAAAGAGGCCTGATACAAATACAGTGTATTAAGCACAATCCGCTAATTGGTATTGACGTTGGAAGAGTTTGGACGGGAGTGTTCATATGAGTATGAGAAACTCAACGTGCTATCATCGACAAACGAGTGGATTGGGTTGTGGGTAATGGACAAGAGATCATTTATAAAGATGAGGAAGAGACTGGGTGAGCGTACTGAACCTTGGGAAACATCTGCATTAATTTGATGGGATGCAGATTTGTCTCACTTTCTGGTTATGCAAGAACTTTGCGCGTTGAATATACGCAATGCAGTCGTTTCTAGCTCTCTTAAAGATTTAGCGGTTTTCCCCAGTAGTGTTTGCTTTATACAACCGGAAGTCAACTCTTTAGCCTAATGGCTTCTCTGCACCCGGAATCGAACCACATATTTCTCTTCGGTTTGGTACTCTTTACTCTGTGTGGAATAAAGGTTCGCATGCCAAACAGAATCCTGTCCATCAATATGTCCGCTATAGAGTCAACATCATTATTGAGGAAAAATAACGACCAATTTAACTTCCCAAAAAAATCGTTCAGACCTTCCCAGTTGGCTTTCTCATAGAACCATACTGTTCTTTTGGGAGTTTTCTCGTAAGCGTTGCTGTTGGTTAGAGGAAATTAAGCTGACACGACACAGTGGTCTGAAGTGCCCAAGGGCGAAAAAACTTCAATTATGTATTTATTTGGATGCGAGGTGAGAAACAGGCCCAGTGTGTTGCCAGAATGACCATCTATATCTGGTACCCGTGTTGGGTTGTAGGTAGTTTCTCGTCGTTTGGCCTGGATGAGCACTATTTATCACGCGGATTCCACCTTAAAATCGACTCCGTATAAAAACAAACAAACAACAACAACAGCCTTTATTTCAGGGTCTCCCTTTATTTATTAAATCCATAACTTAAAAGATATGCGGTTGCACACGACTTTAATTGCCTTACTCCACTAATGTTAAGGTAAGGGTTTATACCGGTTAAACTAACAACCAGTGGCTTCCACTGTCTGATACAAACTGCGTAAAGAATTCACAATTATGAAGTTATGTATTCACAAATATAAAGTTGTGTAGATACAAGTTAAACTAATAGTAAGCGTTTTCCGCTGTCCGGTACAAACCACTTTCAGGATAGAGTTATGTATTCACAAATATAAACTAATGACAAGTGGATCTATTGTCCGGTACAAATTACGTAAAGAATTCACAAGTATAAAGTTGTGCATTCACAAATATAAAGTTATGTATATACAGGTTAAACTAATAGCAAGCGTTTTCCGCTGTCCCGTACAAATCACTTTCAGGACTGTTCACACATTACGCAAGTTAAAGAATTCACGAATATAACGATTTATACAGATTAGGTGTCTGGACAACGCTAGGGACTTATTTTTCACCGTACGATTCGCCGAAGACTCTCTGACTGACTGAGATCGCGATTTACCAGCTCTCATCTGTAAGAATAAAAAACAGATACAAACGACCAGGGGCATACATCCATGCGCGCGCATCCCGTCACCCAAACCAACATCTCTCGGAGGTGAACTGAAGAACGCGATACTTGGTGTTCTCTTTTTTTCGCACCCTAGTTTGCCGCTTGAACAAAACGCACCACGCGCAGGTGTCCATGTCTTCAAGCACGATACTCGTTGGGGGTTCTGCACCGGCCAACTCGCGCACAATTGAATATAAACAAAGTAGTGTATGATCGCTAAGGGTATCTGCTGTGCCAGTCGTACAAAGGGACGTCGGATGTTTATACGACGGCAACAGCGTACAGCATTTATGCTGATCGTAAGTCCCTCGTTATCAATTGGTGCGAAAAATTAGCTGGTGCTACGCTTGTTTGTTTTTCCTGGGGTAGCTGGGCATACCTTCCATGAGAACGATGAATGTTTATACGATCGGCGACCGTACCCAACATCGCCATAGATCGCATATCGCTCGTTGGGCAAATGGTGCAGCTGGCGATGCAATGATTTGCTTCATATTGTGTAATCAAGCATAGTCCCCACATTGTGTGTAGATTGGTCCTGCAACCGAAATACTCATTGCTGCGAGATGGTAAAAGGACGCAGCTTGCATGTGTGGTGACGGTACCGGACCGAAGATATGGGTGTCCGGCATATTTTGATTTGTCGGTCGGTCGAAGATGCGACCGTTTCTTCCACACGAGCAGATGGTGCATGTTGGTGGAAACCTAATGGTTGCGTTGTGTTGGAGACGGAGCAGCGCTCGATGGCAACACTGGTGCAGGCACCACTGAAATGCTGCCATGACAAACAAATGTCAGCAATCAGCTGACATTTCAATTATATTTAAATGAGCTGTCATTCGTCGTAAATCATAGCAAGAGACACAGTTCTCAAAGGAATTAATTCAATCAAACGTAAATGTTCAATAGTTAAATAAAATAAAGAGAAATAGACTTAAAGGCACAACAGAATACCACCGTGTTCTTTTTACATTAACTGGAGGATTCTTCTTGAGGTTCCGTCAACAGTCCATCCAACTAAATGTATTCGTTTCCCCTTTTCCTTTACCATAGCAATTGTTTTCAGGAATCAGTGTTTTGATGCCAGGAGCTTCTTGTACAGCAGCGGACAATATATCCCACCACCAGAAGCAGTTGTTGGTGGAACCTGCAAGGCGCAGTCTGCCGTTCACAGCAAATTTGCATATTGGCCGACCGAGTGCCAAACACGTTGCATGTTTAGCAATCTCTATCGAGAATCAATGTTATGCAACGCACAGACGAGCGATTCATCGCTATTGGAAAATGTTTGATCTTGTCTAAAAAAAATGCGACGCAATGCAAGAGCCAAATTTCTGCTTGTTTTTGTTGCCATGGCGATGGCATGAAATTATGCTCTTTTCCGCATGCTTGATGAATTCGGACCATGCCCGTTACCTTGCTTATGCTTCTCTTTTTGGGGTGTTACCAAAGAATAGGTGCAACGGGGCAGTGGCGTTAGATGAAACAGCCACAGGCTCACTGACGAGTTGAGTTAAATTGTTTGACTCAGCAAAGAGCTGAATTTACTGACCCTCAAGTGTTGTGTATTAGGAATGGCGAAGCCACTGAGAGTTATGCACATTAAAATCACCCACAATAACGATTTCGGTGTGGGTATATAGGGTCAAGATCTTATCGATGGAATCAGATAGAGCACTAAATTCAAATTCAAAGTTAAGGGATGCGTTTCTATCCAAGTTTAGGCTTCTGTAAAGAAACCAGTAATGTATGATATGTATGAACCTGATGTTTTAGAACGTGATGTTTTAGCCACGGGAAATTAAATTCTGGACTGGAGCAGAGCCTATAGCGTTTGGGATAATAGTGAAGAACGTGTGATTCGAACTGACGCTATGACAGTTAGAATCACCAAAAATTGAACCAATGCGTAACACATCAGGCTACTGGCCGAATTCGATTTGTAAACGCAAGTATATTCCACTGATGGGAATTGTTTTCTTTTTCGCTATGGTATACGGCTATGATGCATTAACTTTTTCGATTTTCGTTCGGTGTTCTTGACTATTTACTTGTGTATTGTGTGCATCTGTTAGAGACGCCACAAGCCCATAATGTGGCAGAAGCTGATAAGCAATATCATTTCGTATGTATGTACCTAGACCCCGATGTGGAAAGAACAAAGGCACTCGGTTATAACCGACTATAATGCAATCGGAAATATCTGTATTAGTTATTGCCTGAGTCTCGCTTAATGCAAGGATTGCTGGTTTCTAGTTACAGACGTGGGCAGACAGAGGAGAAATTTTATTTTAGGCCGCGAATGTTACACAGATCGACGTGAAATTCTCGTTCCATTGAAAAGGCCTGATACAGAAAACCAATACCGCCTCAGATAGTGGTTCTGTTGTTGTATGTTCTGATTCTGATTTTAAGTAAGCTGGAGCCTATTCTTCATTCACCATGTTTCTCAATTACACATGTTCAGATGTTGGCAAAGTTCAATAGATCGGCCTTGGATTGCTTGCTACGAAATGCTTGTTGGCAATCATTTACGACTATGTTGTATTACAAGTATTTAATTAACTTGAAATTGCTGTTGGTATTTCGCCCGGTCGGGTTGGTTTTTTGCAATTCAGCCCTCATAGAACATAATAAACAGCATGCGAGCCAAACATTACATTCAGTAGTAGAGAATATACCGGTGGGGTGACATTTGGCTCTAAAAGACCACAATCTAGTAAACTAACAGGCCAATTGAAAAGTCCCCGGCCTGGCATATAGATGGCGGCACTACAATAAAATCCATATGATTTTTAGTTAGCCCCAACCTTCAAAAGACGCGTGTATAAATTTGACAGATGTCCGATTATTAGTTTGTGAATTATAGTATTTTGAGTGAAGCAACTTCTGTTATTGTGAAAAAAATGGTTAAAAGGAATTTCGCGTGTTGATAAAATATTGCTTTTTGAAGAGAAAAAATACAGTTGAAGCAAAAACTAGGCTTGATGACGAGTTTCCAGACGCCGCCCCAGGAAAATCAACCATCGAGGATTGGTATGCTAAGTTTAGACGTGGTGAAATGAGCACCGAAGACGGTGAACGCAGTGGACGCCCAAAAGAGGTTGTTACCGACGAAAACATTAGAAAAATCCACAAAATGATTTTGAATGACCGTAAATTGAAATTGAATGAAATAGCAGGCACTCTAAAGATATCAACTGAACGTGTACATCGTATCATTCACGAATATTTGGGTATGAGAAATGTCTGTGCAAAGTGGGTGCCGCGTGAGCTCACTTTTGACCAAAAACAACGACGAGTTGATGGTTCGGAGCAGTGTTTGGAGATGATCAAGCGTAATAAACCCGAGTTTTTGCGTCGATATGTGACAATGGATGAAACATGGCTCCATCATTTCACTCCGAAGTCCAATCGACAGTCATCCGAGCACACGATGAACCCGCCCCAAAGCGTGGAAAAACGCAACAGTCGGCTGGCAAGGTTATGGCGTCTGTATTTTGGAATGCGCGCGGAATAATTTTCATTGACTATCTTGAAAAAGGAAGAAACATCAACAGGGACTAGTACACAGCGTTATTGGGCCGTTTGAAGAACGAAATCGCCGAAAAACGACCGCATTTGAAGGAAAAGAAAGTGCTGCTTCACCAAGACAATGCACCGTGTCACAAGTCAGTGAAAACAATGGCAAAATTCATGAATTGGGGTTCGAATCGCTTCCGCATCCACCCTATTCTCCAGATCTGGCCCCCAGCGATTATTTCCTGTTCTCAGATCTCAAAAGAATGCTCGCTGGGAGGAAATTTTCGTCGAATGAAGAGGTGATCGCCGAAACTGAGGCCTATTTTGGAGCAAAGGACAAATCGTACTACAAAAAAGGTATCGAAAAGTTGGAGGGTCGCTATAATCAGTGTATCACCCTCGAAGGGAATTATGTTGAATAAAAAAAAAACGAATTTTGCCAAAAAAATGTGTTTTACTATGGAAGGCCGGGGCCTTTTCAATTGAGCTCTTACTAAATACTACTAAAGAACGTCAAAACTCCTCATCCATTCCTTCGCTTATAGCCGTTGACATTCCCTCCATCTGCCCAATAGAGAAAACGATTCCACTTGCTGCACAATTGATAGTTATATATCGCAGCCTGAGAGACCAGTTCCTCCTCAACTTGCGCCCCTGCAGCGCGTGAAGAGTAAGATTCATTTTCGAGTTTTTACTGTTGCCCAAACATCATTAAATAAACTGAAGATTAACAATTTCGCTTCACTCTCTGGAAGCTCTTCAATTTATCGTATACACCTAACTAATAGCCAAATAGACAGAAGTGAGCGTTCTTTAGTAGTGTGGGGGTATAAGGGTTGATGATGCCAGCGTACGGCACGTATTCCTTATACCTCCCATCGATCCGTGGGTAATGTTCATCTTTATCGAAGAATGTGTAATTGTAAACATTTATGGGACGCACGTCCACTTCCTGGTTGTACCGAATTCGATGCGCATATTGGACGACATCTCCTTCGAGTGGATAGATAAATAAACGATTGAAGTCTAATTCGAATAAGTGAGTTAAGACACCAAAGTAAACAATAAAAAAGATAACAGATAGCACTGCCAGCAAGCGTTTTAATTTATTGAAAATATTTACTAGAGACAACATTCCG
Organism: Microdon myrmicae; assembly: GCA_963931805.1. Taxonomy (NCBI): domain Eukaryota; kingdom Metazoa; phylum Arthropoda; class Insecta; order Diptera; family Syrphidae; genus Microdon; species Microdon myrmicae. Next base: position 263,524,202 of record OZ007496.1, read on the forward strand.
ATGCGGTCACACAACACATAACTTAGATAATATTTCTAATAATTACAATTACAACGTACTGGTTGAAACTACTTATTACACAGTGTAGGATGTCCGCGGACGAGCGTGTGCATGAGCATGCATACGCGGTGGCAATTCGCGACACCACCTCCCTTGATTAAACACGTTAATCGACTGACTTGAAAAGGGAAGAAATTGGATACAACCAAAAGAGAACATACTTCTGCTCTCTCATTGCCACGTTCTTCGATGTGTGGTAGGTTACATAGGTAATCTGATGATCGAAGAGTGGGGGACAATAAGAGAACAGAAACACGATGTACGATTATCCTAGGGGTGGATTTGGTTGTATGTGCATGAATCAATGTAGTTCTGAGCGGAACCCGTTGACCTGATTCGGTAGTATGGTGAGTTCAGTGTACATTGATCCATACGAAGACAGAACTGAGAAAGAGAGGGGAATTGAGCTGATGATATTCACCTGCAAAAAGAGAACATTGATCCCCAGCGAATGAAGTGTCTGGAGGAAAGCCGAAGTAACGCTAGGGAAATATTATCACGTGATTCAATCGAATCTGGTGATAAATCTCCCAAGCGGATCTGCAATGATACGACAACTTCGTCCGGCTGGATTTGGTTGTCGCTAATCTACATGGACACGAGTTGCCGTATGGCAAAAAAGGTAAGCTAAACTCATTTATGCATTTTCTGCGTGGTACAATGAGTTTAGCCATGTGTCCTTGGTGGAAACATGCTTTGCAGGTGAACAGGTAAGTAGGGGGAAATGGGGTTGATTTGACGCGCTGAAAGGCGGTCGAAATTAGGTAGGAAATGTTCGTTGGAATTGTGGGTTGTTTCTCATGTAGAATAGAGAAACCCCCCACAGTAGTATTCAACCAATTCCGAAAACCGGTGACAAATCACATCCCTTTTCCTATCGACACATATCACTAACTTCTATTTTGTGGAAATCAAATGACCTCTTTAAGAATCGCCAAACTGGCTTTTGCATTTCACATCTTGAAATTTGTTGCCGCAATACTCGTCAATCAGAGATTGCGGTTTAGTTCAGAATAAATACAGTGTTCTTCAGCCAAAGCGCACGATTGTGGAATAGTCTGTCTTAGCAACAACACCTAGTATTGACAATTTTTACAAACCACTATAACTCGTAGCAATAGCTAACCGAAAAACTTAGGAACGGACGCTAAATGTGTCTACGTAATTTACTTAAAGTTAAAAATATGGATATTGTAGTTCACGGAACACCATTCGACATTGGCAACCCTAAGTAAAACAATGGGTTGGTCTTTATTATTTCGATGTTTGCCAGAACTGACGGATTAGTTTTAATAGTTTTGTAAGAAATTCTGGTCTGACCGTAAATGCATCTAAAGTCCTAGCCACAGTGGTTTAATGGTTCTTCTATCGCAAAAGCCAATATCCTAATCACCTGTGTGAAAATGTGATGCAAATCTTGAAATTTGCAAAAACTCAATTGAAGTATACAAATAAAGTCCTGCATGGTGCTAGAACTCGGCGGAGCCTTCGAAACAAACAGGACTACACTCAAGAACAAACTTTGCCTTCAGCATGAGAAGACAATAGAAGCAGAGATGGGATGGAGAAAAAGTTGAAGATCATAAAAATATGAGTAATTTATTGTAAAGGCAAAGGAACGTGTTGATAAATTCAATTATGTTAACTCCTCGTATCCTGCCCCCAGGATACACGCAATGATAAGAAAAAACAAATGAAAAGTCACAAGCGACCAAGGCAAAGCTTTTATTCCGTTTCTGAGACAATGTAATTCCATTTCCAACATGGCCTTAATGTCTGCGAAATTCAAAAGTTAACAGGAACAACGGTGCGAAGCCCACAATCCTGCAGGGAGATAAGCAGATAAGGATATAAGCGTCAGGAATACTTGTACCTTACTGAAGCGCAGCATCATGTCGGTGAATGGACAATGGAAATGAGGTTTATTTAAATGATCAGCCCGGTGTTTCCACCGCGGGCTATTTACCTAAGAGCTTGTGTCATAAAGGGGTATCCGTGCGGAAAGACTAGAAGGCATGACAGTTCTAGGGGAAAGCGGTTGCGATGTACATTCAACGAAGAGACTCAGTGTTTTAATTTGTACTACCTTAAAAATTGATTTGCCAAGGTTATTGTGCCTGAAAGACATGAATTCAGAATTAGGTTACTGACAGGTTGGTAGAGGTGTCCTATCTTTTGTATTGTTTCGCATCCACGAGATAAGTGTACTGATTTTGATGAAGGTCTGGATAGTAGGTTGTGACGTTGAGGGGGATGAAATTCACTTAATACAATACTTCAATATGGCAACTTGCAGACGTTGTTGTTAATGCCAAGGTGCGGCAGGTGGGGTGCTCCACGGCATAATTTAATCTAAAATCCTAATTAAAATAAAAATTCGCAATAAATGAATCAAATATTCGTTTATCGTTTTGCATTTGCCCCACGGCATATTCTAAATTCAAAATCCAGAGCTACGTTATCCCAATCTGGTAAAATCCCTCATAAATTAAACAAACAAAAACCCGAATTCCTTTACATATTCACATATGCACAATAGTTTCATAAGAATTCAGGAAACTGAATTCTTATCTTCAACAAACACTGAGCATCTCACTCAGGATACCAAAATTGGGATTTTGGTATGAAATTGTGCATTTTCGAGATACAAATCTTGATTTGTTTCCCTTTATAGAGGAACAGCAAAGTGATATCTGAGGGCAGTCGTATTCTGATATCTGAAGAGCAGTATTAAAATAATATCGAGGCCAGCAGTATCCTAATATTCCTTGTGCCAGACGGTAGTATCTAAATGTACATCAAGCAGAGAAGACTCAGGAAATAAACTTTTTCTAGTAAGTAAAAACCGAATTTCATTTTTGACCAATCCCCAATTTTGAAGCAACCCCAGCGGAGACGAGGGTTTGCGAAGACCGAAAAAAGCGCCAGAAACCAGGACCAACAACAGGACGTTGCTCTTCCCCTAGGCTCTGAGGTAGCACGGTGACGACCTCAGTAGGACGTTTTTCAGGAGCGGCCTAAGAGGTCCATTCTCCTTGTAAGGACTAGGAGACACGCTCCCTGAACAAACTAATACATCCTTGCTTAACGCAACAACCCGACGTGATCTGTACATAAAGCACACACTTCCCCATAGTAAACAGAACTTCACGACACGATCACGACGTCCGCATAGAGCACGGCACACTCGCCTGCTCTGACGTTCTCTTGCTCGCTCGTTCCTCGCTCCGTCGTTCGCACACGAAGCTGATCGTAACAAGGTTACTGAGGAGGGAATAGGGTGGCGTTTCTAACAGATACACACACAATACACAAGCAAATAGTGAAGAACACCGAACGAAAATCGAATAAGAAAATGCATCAGAGCCGTATACCATAGCGATAACATAACAAATCCACATCCGTTGAATGTACTCGAGTTTAGAAATCAAACTCGTACACACGGCGGTGGCCTGATGGGTTGCGCTTTGGTTCAATTTTTGGTGATTCTAACTGTCATAGCGTCAGTTCGAATCGCACGTTCTTTACTATCATCCCAAACGCAATATTTTTATTAGGTTCTGAAAAGGCACTGGGCTGGTCCGAATATCCTTTAATCCGATTTTGAAGAAACCCATACGAGTTTCGATGGTCAACATTCAAAGAATTGTGTTGAATTTGTTTTACTGTTCACGTAATTGTTGCAAATCGTGATATTTTCCATCTCCTGTCGTTGCCTCTTACTTCGACATTTGGAGAAAAATATCTAGTACCAAAACCTTTTACATTTTGGCCTGGTTTGTAACTTCCTTGGTAGATGGTGACCCCAGCATAGCGCGTGCTATTGGCGGTATCGCCAATATCCTTGGCTAGTGATTTGTTAGTACATGAAAGTACAGCGTTTGCGACGATAATGTAGAACGTGTGATTCGAACTGGTACTATTATGGTCACAATCACCAAAAGATTGAACCAATGCTCAACACATTGGGCCACCGCCGCGTGTACGAGTTCGATCGTTATTCTCAAAAACACGACCGCTGTGGAATTGCTGTATTAATTGCAATGGTATACGACACTGATTCTTTGCTTATTCGATTTTCTTTCGGTGTTGTACTTCACTGTTTACTTGTATATTTTGTGTGTAACTGTTAGAAACGCCACGAACGTAATTGTTGCAGTACAGCAACAAGCCAAAACACCAAACGGCAATATAAAGGAAGTGATACCACAACGCACGCCGTATATTCGAACACATCAAAGCACCAAGCCACCGCTGCATACAATTCAACTATGCAGAAAACTCTATTGACACTGAACGCTGCCAATCACTCAAACACCAAAGAATTCAGTGGAGATGCTGAATGAAGGAGAGCGACAAATTGTTTAACAGTTTGCATTGTTACTGTTTAACACAGTTGGTGTGTTGCGGTAAAAAACAGTTTTGATATATCAACTGTACCGTGGTCTTCGAACGAGGAAGACTTTACTTAACGTTGATTGTTTTATACAGTTTTTTACGTATGCTTAACGTTCGTGAATTAAAATGTTTTTAATTTTAATGATGTAATAAAAGGTTAAAATTGTGTGTCATTTGCTGTGTCCATGGTGACACATTATTTGTTTTTTGGTGAGCTACTACGCCAAACAAAGTTCGCTGTCTCGTCCAGGATGACCTCGACGAAGAACATTGGCTTTTCCCAGTTGGCGAACTATCTGCAACAATTGGAGTTGCGGTTCCCAACTGGCGAACATTTTGGTCCTTCGAGCCGGATGTCCAACATCCGTACAAGAAGTCGGCGCCACAACAATTGGATTACGTCCATAAAATTGACTGTCATCTATTGAAATTCATCGAAGCGGATTGAGGAACACCTGTTGGCAGATCACCAAGGTAGGTGGCAATTGGATTTATAATTTGATATAAATTAATAAGGTGATCCGAGTGATTTAAAAATAAAGGTGTTGTGTGGTGTGTCTATCGACATTCGATCACGGGTAGCGATTGTCGATTTTTAATTAACTAATAACAATGAAGACATATTTGTTCGGGACTGTTCTAGTTTCTAGTTGAACTGAGTGAAGACATTGATTTGGAATCAATAACGGCAATTACAAACAAGGCCGCAAAGTTAGATCTATTCGAAGTGCCAATCAATGTTTATCGAACGCAATCAGCAATTCCTTGAAACAGCCGAACAGATTAAGAATGAAGGCAACCGCCTGATGAAGGAACACAAGTATCAAGAAGTGGTACTTCAATCAACCGAATATTCTACTGTAATCGAGCTGCAGCATATATCCGTGTAACAGAAAATGATCGTGCGATTAAAGACTGCAACTCTGCGTTGTTCTACAATCCAAATTATAGCAAAGCATATGGCCGAATGGGAGATGCATATCTCAATACAGTAACGTACAATGAAGCCATAGTCGCCTATACGAAGACTTTTCAACTTTAATACAATCAAATCACAAATTAGTAATCACCTTTAACTATCTAAATACAGTCCACTTATAATATCCGAGGTTGTTTCATTTCTCTTCATTCTGCAGAAGCACCGCAGGTAAATCAGGAAATTTTCTATCGGTTTCAGTATTTCGGTTGAGGACATCATTCGGGTCCTCTTTAAATGAACTTGCAGACACGTTGCACGACCTACGCTGCAGAACTTAGATACGCCCCGCGTTCAATGAGAGAACCTCAAGAAGAGGACGATGCCCATCGGGCAGAACAGTCGAGAAGACAGTTCAATGAAGCTTAAGCTTGAAATCAGATCTAACGACAGAGCTAGAAGCTCTCACAGTAAAGCAAGCGGTTAGCACTAAGAAAAGGTTTGTCAACAAAGGCACATCCGGTCCTATACTTAATGTTATTATTATTATTATTATTATTATTTATTGGCCTGTAGGAACCCGGAAGTTCATGACCTCACCGACTCGGCTTCGCCATCCTTCCCTGTCCTGGGCACTCTCCTTCCACGCTTCACCATTCGATCCGATCTCCTCAAGGTCAAACCTAACATTGTCCTCCCATCTCCGTCGCGGCCGTCCTACCGGTCTCTTTCCCGTTGGTCTACCGTCAAGAATTCTATGCACGGTCCTATCGTTCCCCATTCGCGCCACGTGTCCGGCCCATCTTAATCTTCGCGACTTGATTACTCTCACTATTGTAGGTTTGCGATATAGTTCTTCCAATTCGTGGTTATGGAGTCTCCTCCATTGTCCTGCCTCCTCGTCATATTTACCTCCAAAGATGCTTCTCAAAACTTTATTCTCGAATAGACGGAATTTGTTTTCTTCCCGTTTTGTGAGAGCCCATGTTTCGCATCCATACAGAACAATTGGCATGATTATGGTTCTATAGACACGGAGCTTTATGTTACGTGATAGCAGTCTGGATTTCAGCAGTTTACTGACTGCGTGCCAACTCGCGTTGCCGGAATGCAGTCTCTTGTTAATTTCCTTCGACATTTCGTTACTGGCCGTCAGTATCGTTCCCAGATATTTAAATTCTTTAACTTTTTCAAAGATCTTACCTCTGACGTTTATATGTGTTCTCTGAGACCCACCTGCTCTCGCCGTAATCATGTATTTTGTTTTGTCTTCATTTATTTCTAGGCCCACCTCTTCTGCCGCTTGCATGATGATTTCACAGTTTTTACTAACAGTCTCTAGATTATCGCCCAGAACGGCGATGTCATCCGCATATGCGAGCACTTGTGTGACCCCGTTCAGGGATGATCCGGCCATGTTGTCGTCTTGTACCTTTCTGATGACATACTCGAGCACAAGGTTAAAGAGACACGGTGATAGACCATCTCCCTGCTTTAGTCCGTCCCGGATTTCAAATGGTTCTGAGAGGTGGTTTTCTATTCTAACTCGCCCTTTGTTTTCGTTCATGCAAATTTGAATGAGCGCGGCATATTTTTTTGGGACTCCCAGCTCAACTAGAATATGGTAGAGTCTCTGCCTTGCGACTGAGTCGTAGGCTTTTTTGAAGTCAACGAACAGTTGGTGAACCGTCTCTCCGTATTCCCACTTCTTTTCCAGCAGTTGTCTTATTGTGAACATTTGGTCGCTTGTTGACCGGTTCCTACGGAATCCACATTGGTAATCTCCCAGTATCTCTTCTGCGTAAGGTGTGATTCTCGCCAGAATGACATTTGTTAATATTTTGTATGCGGTTGGGAGCAATGATATTCCTCTGTAGTTTTCACAGTCAGATCTGTCGCCTTTTTTGAAAATGGGGATGACTATTGAGGTTTTCCATTCTTCCGGAGTGACTTCCTTATCCCATATTGTTTGGATGAGCTGGTGGATCTTTCGAGCGGTTGCCTCTCCTCCATGCTTCACAAGCTCTGCCGGTATGCAGTCGACTCCGGAAGCCTTGTTGATTTTCAATCGATTTATTGCGTCTACAACTTCGTTGAGAGACGGCTCTGGGATCTGAGGCTCAGCTGTATGTACGCTTGGTACATTTATCTGTGGTTGATGGGTGCGTACATTGAGCAGGTTTTCAAAGTACTGCTTCCATCTTGTCACGACATTGTTTGTTTCTGTGACCAGACAGCCGTTTGCGTCTCGAATTATTTTGGCTCTTCCTCGGTAGCCATTTCTAATTGAATTTATGCCGACATACATACCCCTGATGTTCTTTGCCCTAGAATTTTCTAGGATTTTTTCGATCCTAGTCTTCTCCCATTCGGGTTTTTTGCGTTTGAAGAGCCTCATTGTCTCTCTCCGAATTGTCGCGCATCTTTCTGCGTTGACTTCATCATATCTTTCTAAGTGGATCACTCTGAGGCGTTTACGTTCTTCGATCTTCGCCCTGCACTCATCGTCAAACCAAGGTTTGGACTTAATTGTTTTCTTAAATCCTAATACCTTTTGGGCTGTTAGTTTGATTGTGTCTCTGATCGATGTCCTATACTTAATGTCAACCCAAAAATCGAACTGGAGATTGGAGTTGGCGTTTAATTTGGTTGCTGGACCCAGAACCAACTATTGTAGTTGGTGTTCAAATTGCTTGCTGTACACAGAACCAACTATTGGAGTTGGTGTTCAAATTGCTTGCTGTACACGGAATCAACTTTTCGAGCTGGTGTTCAAATTGCTTGCTGTACCCAGAGCCAACTATTGGAGTTGGTGTTCATTTTGCATGGTGTCCCCAGAACCAACTATTGGAGTTGGTCTTCAGTTTAATCGCTATTTCCGCACCAACTATTGGAGTTGGCGCTTAATTTGATTGCTATTCCCAAGTCAACTATTGGAGTTGGCTTTTGCCGTCACCAGAGCGGGAAACATTGGACTGGGGATGAATATATCCAAGAACCCCGGGAATTGCGATTTTCACCGCTTCATCTACACCTCGTTCCTGGAGCACCGCTTCTCGACACCTGGGCGAATCGCTGTCACGCGTCCAGGATTTTCCGCTTCTTGCCACCTGGGCACATCGCTCTCACGTGTCTGGGGTTCATCACTTCTAGCCGCCTGGACGCAACGCTTTGGGCGCACCCTCTTATCACCGCCCAGACACCGCGAATCACGTGTCTGGGGGCACCACTTCAACAGAGTTGGTGTCTAAGCTGGGCTTTCGATAACAGGATCAGGGGATATAGAAGATGAGGAACAAGGAAAGAAGCCGGCACCCTTCGAGAAATCATATCAACGGAGAGCGAATAATGAACACATGGTCCAGCCACCAGACAAGAAGAAAGATACCTTGGGGACTATTTCATCCTACGGCACAATGGAACGAAGGCTGCTATTGATCAGCAGATTATTCTTCCTAATAGCGACCTGGATGCACAACCTCTCTGAACCAAGTGCCAGTTGTATTCCATAAAATATGCCGCAAGGATTCGACCACAACATTACAAAAAGAAAAAGACACCATGTCCAGCACCATCATTCTATCAGTGGATCAGATACTCCACCTGGTAACGCTGCCGACAGCGAGTTCAATTCCCATCAAGAAATTCGCCCAATTTTTAGTAGCGGCACAGGCTGGACATACTGAGAAGATGGTGGAATTACAACCCATTAACGTCAACATATTGGCGACCGCATCGCTTAATTACCATTTATGGATCCACGACCCAACATGGGACTACGTAAAGATACTTATGCTCTACGTACAACATTTCAATTATCAACAAATATCAATAATAAACAACGATGGCATACCTCGAACTACAGAGTATGCCAATTTTGTCAACGATAGCTACAACGCTAATACTCAAAGGCCAATGGGGGCTTCTGTCACACACACACACACACACACACACACACACACACACACACACACACACACACACTAACCTTGATAATTGACCACGAATTGAAACAATAACTAACTATATTTGATAACAAATTAACGCAATTAATAGTTAGATCTGGTCAATATAATCAATTATCGCTACCCTACCTCTGCACTATACCGGTACATGAGCAACACGAGCACCAAAGCCTCTGTTCTCAACCACAACTATCAACCGCTACTTCCCACGTCGCGGACATGTCTCAACGAGTACCAACTAGTGGAGTTGGTTTTGCTGTTGGCTGTCTTATCAAACCAACTAGTGGAGTCGGCCTAGCTGTTCCCAGTGGGCGACTATTTACGAAAACCAACTAGTGGAGTTGGTCTTGCTGGTCCCTGTGGATACTGACACGGCCCTTCATTGACAACACCAAAGGGAAAGACAACTACTGGTGCATCGTCGTCGGCCCGACAAGATGTTGCAGTACAGCAACAAGCCAAAACACCAAACGGCAATATAAAGGAAGTGATACCACAACGCCCGCCGTATATTCGAACACACCAAAACACCAAGCCACCGCTGCATACAATTCAACTATGCAGAAAACTCTATTGACACTGAACGCTGCCAATCACTCAAACACCAAAGAATTCAGCGGAGGTGCTGAATGAAGGAGAGCGACAAATTGTTTAACAGTTTGCATTGTTACTGTTTAACCCCTTAATGCACATTTAAACGGTAAACGGTAAACATTGCCCGTATATGTCACGGAGGTGTGCATTAAGCGGTTAACACAGTTGGTGTGTTGCGGTAAAAAACAGTTTTGAATTATCAACTGTACCGTGGTCTTCGAACGAGGAAGACTTTACTTAACGTTGATTGTTTTATACAGTTTTTTACGTATGCTTAACGTTCGTGAATTAAAATGTTTTTAATTTTAATGATGTAATAAAAGGTTAAAATTGTGTGTCATTTGCTGTGTCATTTGCTGTGTCCATGGTGACACATTATTTGTTTTTTGGTGAGCTACTACGACAAACAAAGTTTGCTGTTTCGTCGAGGATGACCTCGACGAAGAACATTGGCTTTTCCCAGTTGGCGGACCATCTGCAACAATTGGAGTTGCGGTTCCCAACCGGCGAACAGTAATTTTCATATCGCTTGAAGGTGCCTTTTACATAGATCACTTACTTTCTTCTTTGGATATATGAAATGGTGTGTGTGTATGAACTTATAGCGTTTGAAATAATAGTGAAGAAGATCGTGTGATTCGAACTGACGCTATGACAGTTTGAATCACGAAAAAAATTGAACCTAAGCGTTACCCATCAGGCTACTGACCGTGTTTAGAATTTGATTTTTAAACTCGACTATACTCCACTGATGTGAATTATTATGTTATCGCTAAGGTATACGGTTCTGATGTATTTTCTTATTCGATTTTTCGTTCGGTGCTCTTTACTATTTTGCTTGTGAATTGTGTGTGTATCTGTTAGAGTCGCCACAAACTCTCCAGTAGAACTTATGCGGTCGGAAGTCTGTAACGTTCAATTGCAATTACTCTTAATTCGATTTACATCCGCAAAATTTGTGTGTATTATATGCAAGCTCGTTCTAGACTGAGGCTCAGGTCACTGGTATCTTAAGACGAATACACCTCCTCTGGTGCAACCATAAAGAGGATATAATACCATTCGGCATCATAATTTACCCCCGTAAAACTATACATACAATATAGCAAACCGAATCAATTGTTACTTCTTATAATGTTATCATTCTTAATTAATTTTACCTTTAATTACTGGACATTAAAAGAGAATCAATTATTATTTCCACTGGTCCCGGCTATTATAGCCCTTCACCGACTAGATTCCATCTGTTATATGCAGCGGAACGTTTTCACAGCCAGCACAACTAGTGATTACTTATTTGACTCTTGCGGATTCTCATTGAGTTCTTCACTTTCACAGTTTTAATACCCATCGCGTCGAAAGAGTTAGTTGACCAATTTCACAGTAAAACCGAAGAACGCTTTATTATTCCTTACATGTTTTTGTTACCATCATCATATCTCAGAAACGCATGGTCGATCAAAAACCTTAGAGTTTGGCTCCATTTTGGCTGACATGCCGCTCTATTAACCAGTTCCATAAATCGGAATCATGCGTAGTGGTACGCTCCTTTACATTTCTACATCCTGCCTTGTGTTGCGATATCCTTCCGCGAACGTGACCAGAATGCGGAGTTGATGCGCTTTTGTTTCAATTTCCATTCAATTAACCACATCTTTTACCGTCGCTACACTGTAGCCCTGGCTTAGTAAATGGAAATAAGTGTGCAAGGATTCCACCCAATGTTCGCCAGTTCACAGTTCACCATGCCTACCTATTCGCCATGAGAGGGTGAGAAAAAGTTCATCAAATGTCGGAATTACCATAGTCAAGTAGTTTCAGCAACAAACTTTTTTCGGGGCGCCGATTATTTTCTAGATAATAATAAAACCGTAACAAAGTAAACTCTTAACGGGTGGCCCAACTCCACTCAGACACATAACGACCCTGTCGAAATGAGAACCTCCGGGAATCTCCCGAATATCATCCGTGATTTTTTCTATATCCTAACTTTCGAAGAAGATGTATAGCTTTCAATCTCAATAAATAAGCTCATATCCAGTTGTTGGGAATGGGAAATACACAAAGCACGACAAAGTGGGTGGCGGTTGTCTGCAACCGCATTCGAGAGGGAGACGTGTTTACGAGCGGCGTCACTATAGCTCTGAGCTCCTGGGATCAATAACAATAAATTCCAACATTGTTGTGGTTGATAGGTTCCTTTTTTCGTTGCCGTTTGGCCTCCCACAAAATCCCGAACTTGGTCCCTTCTGTGTTTTGGGAAGCTATGGGAGGTGATTTGCCCCTCACCTTTATCTAGTGGTGGGTGTTTGTGTAAGCTAGGAATGAAGTAACTCGCAAAATGTTTTACTCTATGACCTAGAAAAGTTGTTCTTGACTCGCTATACGTCATATATATATATCTTCTTTGGTAACAACAGAGGGACTAGACCTGTGTTGAAGAGTATGTTCAAAGTTTTTGTTCCTGTTCGTCCTGTTTGTTTTAATGTTTCGATATTTTTTTATATTTCACTCGGGAAGTTCATTAAAGTTCCCTAATTGAGGGGTGAGGTTTAAAATGTCATTAGGGAAACTTTCGGTAAAGCTACAGACTTTAAGAGCAAGTTTAGTCAGGCATAAATGCGTAAAGAAAGTACTGCGATAGTCCCCGCTTGAAACTTGAGAAGGTGCTTCTCCAAAATTGCAGTCAAAGTGCAAATAAAACGGAGGGTTTCTAGGAAAAACGAAAACGTTGGTTTTATAATGATTCAATGACCCAAATAATAACTTTTAAAAGATGTTTTCAGCGCGGGAAAAGATTCTTAGCAACCTTTGCAGGTAGAAAATAATAAAGAGTTATCATAGCCTTTAGTTATAGTTAAAATCGTAGAAGTATCAAGGGCGACCTTCGGTGTGAAGTTGTCGGAGTTAGTATGAAGAAGGAAAAAAAGGCTTGTTTGTTTTGTTATTTATATCCAACGCTCGTCCAAACGAGGCTCTCAAATAGTTAAAATTGCGAAGGCACAGCCCAGTCTGACGAAAGGGGGGAAAATAGGGGAGGAATGTATCAACGTCTTGATGCGTGAATGTTGCAATGATGCAGAAACCCGTGATCAGTTTTAACTATAAGTCTAGCCGTACCTTTAAATTCAAAATCAAAACAATGTGCATACTCCAGACGACTACTCTTAAAAAATGTGTCCAGTAAAGCGATGATCATGATAATCCCTACAGAAAATAAAGTTAATAAAAATATAGCTTTGTAGTTGTAGCAACATTCAAACTTGGATGTCTTTCAACTAGTGAATGAGTTATGACTTTTAACAATTTAAATATTTATTTTGTTTTGGTTTATACAATTTAATTTCTCTGCGGAAGTGTTGGCCCCTAGAAGTAAGTGCCAAGGTGTAAACACCGACTTGGTACTGGGGTCATGATAGATTAATCTTGGACATTATCCAAATATGTTGATAAACAACCGATCTGTAAGAAATTCGTGCTCGCGTAATCGGGCTCGCCCCCGAAACACTATCGACATTCAATTGGTTCTCCACATTTTGTAACATCAAGTTCATCGGTCCACGATATTCGCAAACCGTCCACCAATATTTGCAAACAGCGAAACCTGATATCTTTACCCTAACTGAGACCCAGGTCGACTTGTGGCGTTTGTAACAGATGTACACACAATACACAGCAAATAGTGAAAAACACTGAAAGAGAATCGAATAAGAAAAAGCATAAGCCGTATACCAAGTAATAACATAGCAATTCCACATCAGGTGAGTGTAGTTGAGTTTAGATTTCGAATTCGTACACGCGGCAGTGGCCTGATGTGTTAAGCATTGGTGGGGTTTCTATTGCGTTTGAAATAATAGTGAAGAAGAACGCGTGATTCGAACTGACGCTATGGCAGTTTGAATCACCAAAAATTGAACCTAAGCGTTACCCATCAGGTCACTGGCCGATTTTAGAATTCGATTTTCAAACTCGACTATACTCCACTGATGTGAATTGTTATGTTATCGCTATGGTATACGGCTCTGATGTATTTTCTTATTCGATTTCGTTCGGTGTCTTTCACTATTTTGCTTGTGAATTGTGTGTATCTGTTAGAGACGCCACAGTTCCTCAAAGCCACGGAACCTAACCACAATTCTACCCACAATGTCAACCCCAACTACTTACGTTTACCTGCAGTTACTTGCAAAAATTCCCCTTCCCGGGGACCCCATATCATGCATTTAATGCATCTCCAGAACATTCCTGAAAAGATTTCATCATACCATGCACCGTAGGGCATTATACAAAATTTCCCCGAAAGCAAAACATCGTTCATGCATTTATTGCATCACCCTAATCCCTGAAAAGAATTCCTAACATGCAACATACATCGGGAAAGCGATCGGCGCCCATGGTTAGCCAGCTTACCCTGCCACACACGTGCGCAGTACATTTCCCTGACTTTGATTTACAGTCACCCCAGCTTTTGTCCAACCGACAAAATCAGTCCACGAATTCTTCTGCATGTAAACACACACACACAGGGAATTCAACCCTTTCCACGACCATCGATGCTGTGCACAAGTTGCCCTAATGGCGGGCAGCTAATTTGAACAGCTGCATGAACGCAACCATGATGCCCTTGTAGCAATTCCTGTTTTCTCGTTTTCGTTGCCTGTGATCTGGCAACTTGAATAAACCACGCCTCCTCGCCGTGATCAACTCGGAGAGATCCTCTCTGATTGGTCACCACGAAGAGAAACCGCACGTTCCTCTCGAGATTAAACCTACCCTTAGCGAACGACCGACTCTGCACGAGTCAATTACAAGGAGTCGCCATCCAACCATCCAATCATCTCATAGTGATGGGCAAAATTAGGAGTTGCCTCGCAGCAAACCCACATGAGAAGTCACGGGAGACTGACAAAAACTTCGACACTAATAAACTAAAAGAGCTGGGCAAAAGGGCTGAATATCAAGACGAACTAACGAATAGATTTAGCATCCTAGAGAATGGGAATAGTGAGGATGAGGAAGCCAATAGTGGGGACACTAAATGGACATCGATCAGAGCCACGATCAAACAAACACCCCAAATGGTATTACGATTTAAGAAAACAATTAAGTTCAAACCTTTGTTTGACGATGAGTGTAGGGCGAACATCGAACAACGTAAACGCATCAGATCTGGTCCACTTAGAAAGATTTGACGAAGTCAACGCAGAAAGATACACGACAATTCGGAAAGAGATAATGCGACCTTTCGACCACAAAAGACGTGAATGGGAGAAGACTCGGATCGAAAAAATTCAAGAAAATGCCAGAGCAAAGAACATCAGACGTATGTGTGCCGGCATAAACTCAATTAAAATTGGCTATCGCCCAAATAGGCGCGTCCATCAACCACAAATAAATGCGCCAGACGTACGTACAGCCGAGCCTCAGATCCCAGAGCTCTCTTTCAACAAAGTTGTAGACGCAATAAACCGATTGGAAAACAGCAATGCTCCCGGAGTCGACTGAATAGCGACAGATTTATAGAACTTGGAGGAGAGGCAACCGCTCAAAAGATCCAACAACTCTTCAAAACAATATGGGATAAGTAACTCACTCCGGAAAAATGGAAAACCTCAATAGTTGACCCCATTCTCAAAAAAGGCGACAGATCTGACTGCGGAATATCATTGCTCCCAACCACATACAAAATATTAACAAATGTCATACGGGCGAGAAACACACCGTACACAGAAGAAATACTGGGAGACTACCAACGCGGATTCCGTAGGAACCGGTCAACAAGCGACTAAATGTCCCAGTAAGGCGACTGCTGGAAAAGAAGTGGGAATACGGAGAGACGGTTCACCAACTATTCGTTGACTTCAAAAAAGCCTACGACTCAGTCGCAAGGCAAAGACTCTAACATATTGTAGTTGTGCTGGGAATTCCGAAAAAATATACTGCCGTCATTCAAATTTGCATGAACGAAAATAAAGGGCGAGTTAGAACAGAAAACCATCTCCCAGAACCATTTGAAATCCGGGACGGGCTAAAATAGGGGTACGGCTTCTCGCTATGCTTTTTAAACCTTGTGCTCGAGTATGTCATCAGAAATGTACAAGACGACAACATGGCCGGATCATTCTTGAACGAGGTCACACAAGTGCTCGCATATGGGGATGACATCGCCGTTCTGGGCGATAATCTAGAAACTGTAAGCAAAAACAGTGAAATCGTCATGCAAGCGGCCGAAAAGGTGGCCTAGAAATAAATGAAGACTGAACAAAATATATGATTGCGCCGAGAGCAGGTGGACCCCAGGGAACACACATAAACGCCAGAGGCAAGATATTTGAAAAAGTTAAAGAATTTAAAAATCGGGCCAGTAGCGAAATGTTGAAGAAAATTAACAAAAGACTACACTCCGGCAACGCTAGTTGGCATGCAGTCAGTAAACTGCTGAAATCCGAACTGCTATCACGGAATATAAAGGTCCGTGTCTATAGAATCATAATCATGCCAATTGTTCTATACGGATCTGACACAAAACGGGAAGAAAACAAATTCCGTGTATTCGAGAATAAAGTTCTAAGTGGTATCTTTGGCGGTAAATATGACGAGGAGACAGGGCAATGGAGGAAACCGCACAATCAGGAATTGGAAGAACTATACCACAAACCTACAATATTGAGAGTAATCAAGTCGCGAAGGTCAAGATGGGCCGGACACGTAGCGACAAATGGGCAACGATAGGACCGTGCGTAGAATTTTTGACGGTAGACTAACGGGAAAGTGACCGACAGGGCGGCCGCGACGGAGTTGGTAGGACAATGTTAGCTATGACCTTGATGAGATCGGATCGGATGGTCAAGCGTGGAAGGAGAGCGCACGGGACAGAGAACGATGGCGGACGCGAGTCGCCGAGGTCGTGACCTTCCGGGTCCCTATAGGCCAATAAATAGTAATAGTAATTATATGGTCAGTTGGAATGAATTCCTTGTGGATAATACCTCTGCTATCGAAGAATGTAACGGGAATTATTTTAATTTTCTATAGAACTTTGGTCGGTTTTCTTTCAGAGTGTGGTGGATTGTTCGACTTCGATTCCTAACTTTGATGATTGGTTTTTGAATCATAATAATTTCGTCACCTGTAGCAATTGATGCTTGGAAATTTGGATCTTTTCTGGTAGCTCCAACGACTTCCTTGGAATGGTTGGCACAGGCCGTTTTTTTTTTTGGCATTCGTCGTAGTGTATTGAGCAGATGTTGCACAAAGCTCTCTGTTTTAACAAAGTTCACGTGAACACTGAAGTGCCTCTCCTCCTAGTGTTTGAAGCTTCTTCTATCATTTTCAGGGCAGCGGTGCGATAAGTTTCTGTAAAATTACGTACTTTTTCTATAGTTTCAGGTTTCCGAAATGATAGTGGCTTTTTTAACATTTTTTATTTACCAAAAGTAATCCTTCAATATTGCTCGCATTGAGTTCGGATGAGCTCCTAAGAATCTCCACGAAATTTTACCATAGCATGGGTTCGAGAGTCACGTCTGTCACTTTGTCACAAACACTTTACCGGTAATAAGACATCATAGCGAATTGAACTAGTACCTTCCTCAGCTGGTATCAGGATACGGATGGTTCCGACAGAACTTGCAAAAGTGTAAACGTCCCAATTACCCATCATCATCATGATCGGGACTACAGCCGGAATCCGGTCTTGGCCTTATTTAACAAATCTCTCCACCGGTCCCGATTTCGAGCCGATGTCATCCAGTTTGGCACTCCCAGGCTCTGGGCGTCCTGGTCTACGCCATCCCTCCATCGCAGACAAGGTCTGCAGCGCTCTCTCCTTCCATACATCCTGCCACAAACGACTTTCCGGACAGGTTCCTCTTCGCTCATTCGAGCTAGCTGTCCCGCCCACCGGAGTCTACCGAGCTTAATTTTCCTTACAACATTAACTTCAAGGTAGATTGCGCACAACTCATGGTTGTAGCGTCTCCGGAATCGTCATCCCTCACATACGGCGCCAACAATTCTCTTTAAGACCTTCCCCTTGAACGCGGCTAACAGTTCAGAGTGCCTTTTATTAAGCACCCAGGTCTCGGATCCATACATGAGTACTTGTAAGACCATGGTCTTGTACAGTAGTAGTGTGGATGTTTATACTTGGGCGTCTACACGGATGCGGATTCAATATAAACACCACCTACATTTTGCTCGAAGTTGTCCGCCATACAATAAGGAATTGTACAATAAAAACTCACTGACAATTTTGATAAACTCTTTTATTCACTTAATATCAAATCGCAAAATTACATCTCTTATTCACTTGGCATGATCCGCAGCATTAAAAGTTATTAGTTTTTCTTAATATCGACTCGTTGTACAGCGAAAAAGAGACAAACACAAATAGTCACGCAAAGATATACCAGACACCGCCTTACACCAATTTCACGAAAACAGTAACGAACGAGATTATTTCAGGCACAGCTAAGGGAGTAGCGTTTGAACTTAAAAAACGGGAGAGTTCATTTGATCACATTCGTGCACTAATGGTGACTTAACATCTCGACTCCACTACTCGACATTCGAATCTTTTTTTATTAAACCCAACGACTGTGGCACGCAGGATTCCGCGATTCATATCTGACTCCCCGAGAGCTGCTCGATACAGAACTACCCCGGTGGGTGAGGTGGATTTCCGCTCGTGTGGTGACAAGGGAAATCGATCTTTCTGGTGACATTGCGGCCAATGAGAAACCGATCCGCGTCCCATTGGAAGGTTCCTCATAGATATCGTTCAGATTGGAATGAATGCCTTCACCTTGGAAGGAAAGACAAACGAAACGCGCGTTGGTAGAAAGAAGTGAAAGTAAACATGCAGCTGTTCAAATAATGAACGTGCATAGGCTGAAAGTATTTCTATCATAAACGATAGAGGGTATATTGTATATACCGTAACGCTATCTCAAAGGGCAAGCGCTAAGATGTGCATTTGTTTGAATTGGTTAATGGTGCGAGAGTTGGTTAACGTAAACACATTAGGGTCGCATCCAATTCATTGCATGTTTATCGCCTATACAACCGATCTGGGATAATTGGCTGCGGCTGTATAAGCTAGCGATTTGCCATGGCTTGATCTTGGGACCAGCGGTTGCTGGTGAAAAGCAAACACAATGGGATTGCTGTGTATATGGTAGGCATGGATACCGACGAGGGGACCGGGGAAGATTTCCTAATGGTTTGCAATGGTCATGGTGCCGACCAGAGGAACCAAATATGTTTTTATGAATACAGCGATGTTGTTGATGCTGTGGCAAGGTGATGATCTTGCCATGGGGTGATTTACAGATACATAAAGTGATAAGTACCATGGCGTTGGATAGGAAGAGGAAGGTTAGGTGGGGTTAAAGCGATGGGTGGTTCTTCGGCGCCTTGAAGAAACCCCACAGTGGCTTGAATGTTTTGGATAAATTCCGGTGTTTAAAGAGCCTTGATAGACCATAGTAGGCTTTGTTGGATTTGATTAGCCGTTCGCGTATATCTTCTTCCATATTGTTATCGGCTGATAATATTGACCCAGGGTAGTTAAAGGATTGCACTACATAAAATTCGTGCTTCGCTACCCTGATAGTTTGACCAACGTTAGGTCTTCTCTCCAATTACCACTCTTTGTATTACAGAGTGCGTGAGATCTCACAACGGAGTCTTACTCCGCTAACATTAACATACTACTGGGTATAATGCAACAGGTACTTTATAATAAGGGGAGTAACAGATAAAATTCATTCCTTCCAATGTAGAAAAGGTTTGGTATGCGGCATGCATCTGGATCAATCCAAAGGTATGATGTTTGTTCAATAGATCCATAGAACAAGATCTCCAGACTGGAACCCTTTCTTGATACTTTCGTTCAACCGATGCAATAACGATAGTTAATATTCCCGGTATATCGCGCAAGCATCTCAAAATGCCATTGCCAGCACCTCACCGACAGAATCAGTTGTCTGAGCCCGTTAGTCATAAAAAACGTATCATATTTCGTCCACAGTTGTGTATCAACATTTCATGAATATTTTTATAGAAAAGCGCCAAAAAAACCTTCAAAGTAGACCGCACGCTTGTGGTCTCCACAGAGAGTAAACACGACACCCATCTTGTCGGGGCTTTATTGGTGGACGAGTGATGTGGACAATTTCCATTGTATATGTATCATCATCATCATCATCGGCACTACAACCGGGAACCGGTCTTGGCCTTATTTAGCAAGTCCTGAGGCTTGTTAAATATTCCATAATGATTTATTTTGTCTGGGCAAGGTCATTAGTCTTGCGCCAGTGGCTCCCCGACGAGGAATCGAACCCCGGTCTCCCGGGTGACAGGCGGGTATACTAACCACTATACTATCGAGGAGCCCATTTTGTATGTATATTCTGTCAAAAACGTAGCGGGAATTGATCATTTAAAAAGCACGCTTAAAGAAAATGTCAAAACTCTTTTTGTTGCTAAGTTGGTACAACCATCCTCTATGCTGAGATGAAGTGCGATCTATCATTTAGTTTATTCCGGAAGCAAGTTTTCGCCGCGAATTCATATTTATGTCTTCTGTCGAGTATAAACAAGTGCGTCAAAGTGGTAATTCGAGTTTGGGAATAAAAACAAGTCGGGCTTCTTAAACGATTAATTGACGATGCTTTGTTGACATTACGTTTAGTGAGAATCATCAGGTTTCGAAAATTTAGATGGACCTGCGATGTAACGAGACTGGACAACGAAAGAACAGTCGGTAGAAATCTCATCGGAAGACCAACGAGAAAAAGACCGGTGGGAAAACCGCGACAGCGATAGTAAAGCATCACTTTGAAGAAATTGGATCGCCAGGCGAAACGTGGGGGGAAAATACACATGACAGGAGGAGGAGGCACAGCCGAGTTAGTGAGGTCATGAACTTTCGGAGTCCTACGGCCCAATAAGTAGTAAGTAGTAGTAATATCATATTTTTGCTCGCTCATTTAACAAACACGTTCCGCAGAATAATCATTTTGAAATCTGTTCACATAGCTAATGTTTGGTAAAGTGCTAATGAAAACGCTCATGAATTGCAATGTTTTTTCCTTAGATATTGGCTCTTCTTCAGCTAACGAATCCCTACTGTTTTAGTACAAAAAATAATTTATTTTCAAACGAGCACGTGGTTTAGCCACTCACCTTAATCATATCTAGATATATTAACAAAACGCTACCTTCTACCTATTATTTCGCAGTGCCCAGGAAAGCTTATGACTAAAATATTATAAGCGTAAAATCCCAATTACCATCCAACTATTATTACCATCAGTAGCCATTTCAGACCACAAAAAAACCTCTGACCTAAAATGCAAATCACGTCTCTATTTAACGTCGCTCAAATTCATAATCGAAATCATAATGACTTTTTTAATAAGCGGAAACAACCCTTTCAACAAAGCCGTTTACTTTGAAAAATATGTAATTGACCTTGTTCGACACGCCATTTATTTGTGTATCCCTTTTTCGACCTCTGCACCCGGTGCCAAGTTATAAGGATATTAGCGGCAAATTAACTCATTTTTTCCCTTTAATCAAGCCAACAAGAAACGAGGTTGCTATATCTGACAGCCGCCGCGTGATCCATCCACGCAACCAGATGTTGTCAATTTCAGTTTACCTCGACTTTGATAAGTTTTGAGACAAAATAAAGGCAAAGAAATCCCATTAAAAATCCGTTTTCACTTCATTCGACAGCGTATCCTTCAAAATACCGAAGCCTCTTCGTCGACGCTGCTCTGGGCACGATAATAGCTGCCAGCTGGTAAGCCCCCCTCCCTCCAGAAATCGACTACCCGACTATTCTTGATTTAGGATGGGTTGTATTCTTGTACGCTTTTTTTCCACTACGGTTTATAGGTGTGCTTTAATTAGCTCCTTTCAATACCACCCCGGAGGACATTGTTTGGGTTTTATTACCAATTTAGTCTGACCCTCACGTTGACAGGAGGGTACGGATGTTTAGGTATCGGAATCCCTGTAATTGCCAAACCCGCTACTCTTGTGGAGCATGTATTGGGGAAAATAATGTTTTGCCACACACATGACCGGCAAACTGCTACGAATCCTGTACTGTTATTAGCATTTTTATCACCTTTGTGGGGCACTGTTGGGACTAATTAGTGCCATCGCATTAAATTAGCTTTCGTTTGGTAAATGGTGTATGTGCGGATGTAGGTCGGGTATTGTAAATCATTATTATACTTCCAGGATCTAGGATTTACATGACACGAAAAACCTAAGTTAACCACATTAAGAACACCCTGTGCTGGGGCTTAGCAGCTCGGTTATTAATAACCGGCTCGTGCATGCACTTTACCTCTTAATAACTCTATTTTCTTGATTGTGTGTGCACTTCCTTCTTTTATATACGTCATCAACTTTCAGTGGAATAGTAAACTAGTCCTTTCTATGGTGTAGTGTTTCTAGAGAACGTTACGAAAGGTTATGCCCCCAGGTAAGACCGTTATTCTCCTGTACAAGGTTGGTGGGGACCCTAAAGTATATTTTACGATAAAATATTTAAAAATACATCCTTAGTTATATAGGTCGCTGGCAGCTAGTGACTGTTCTCCGAACCAAAGCCGTGACTAAATGGCTGTGGGCTGCTTTAAAAATGAAATTTCTCTTTGATGTTCTACACTCCCATTTACCAGTCCCTTGTACTCGATCCCCTTAGGAGGCGGTGTTCGGTCTCCGCACGAACGTCGACGAAGGATGGCCTAATAAGAAGGCCACAACGGTATGTGCACTATATATGTTTGGATTAGTACAAAAGTGGAGTTCTATGTCGTGTACTGAGTGGTGTGAATATATCTTCTGGGAATAAGGTAAACTGCGAATGGAGGCGTTGAAACAATCAAACGCGAAATAATGATAAAAGGTCCTTTTTACTTTTTTTATTGTAGGGAAATGGAGCGTTCAATCACGCTAAACGATATTAATTCTGAATTTGAGATATTGTTTGAAAAGAAACGAACTGTAGACTAAAGTCAGGTATTGTTTAGAAAGGAATTTGGACATTAGATCAGATTCCAGATTTCAGAAAATTGCATATTGTTTAATAAAAATGGGGGGATGTACTAGTAATATGAAATAGAGCTCTGGTTCAAGACATATTTTCAACGTTTATGTTTACACTCGAAAAGAAAATATTGTATTACTTCACGCATCTAAATATCATGTTGCAATTCGATGCCACATGGCCGAAACGTTGACACCGCATGCATTGTAGTACGCATTTCGACTTCTTTATTTTCTCCCAACTTATTGTTTGGTGTAAAGAAATCCCCAATCCTGCAACAACCGCGCAGCAATATCAGCAATATATAAATGTCTGAATCAGAGGCACTAACAGACTTAACAGACATTTTATGGCTTATGCAAGCACAGTTTTCCGCGTTTGAAAAAAAAAAACTGACAAAAGAGGCAACCCGAAGGGATACTATCTATTCGAGACTGTTTCCAGATAACTCCACACCATAGATACAATGTTCTCTTTATTATTTTTTTTATTTTTTATTCATTGGCCTGTAGGAACCCGGAAGGTCACGACCTCGGCGACTCGCCTCCGCCATCGTTCTCTGTCCCGTGCGCTCTCCTTCCAGGCTTGACCATCCGATTCAATCTCATCAAGGTCAT
The DNA here is from genome assembly GCA_963931805.1 of Microdon myrmicae. Taxonomy (NCBI): domain Eukaryota; kingdom Metazoa; phylum Arthropoda; class Insecta; order Diptera; family Syrphidae; genus Microdon; species Microdon myrmicae. The sequence goes on from OZ007496.1 coordinate 263,547,824, forward strand.
AGCTAACATTGTCCTCCCATCTCCGTCGCGGCGGTCCTGTCGGTCTCTTTCCCGTTGGTCTACCGTCAAGAATTCTACGCACGGTCCTATCATCGCCCATTCGCGGTACGTGTCCGGCCCATCTTGACCTTCGCAACTTGATTACTAGCACTATTCTAGGTTTGCGGTATAGCTCTTTCAATTCGGGGTTGTGGAGTTTCTTCCATTGTCTTGACTCCTCGTCATATTTACCGCCAAATATACCCCTTAAAACTCTTTTCTCGAATACGCGGAATTTGTTTTCTTCCCGTTTTGTGAGAGCCCATGTTTCGCATTCGTATAGAGCAATCGGCATGATTATGGTTCTATAGACACGGAGCTTTATATTACGTGATAGCAGTTTGGATTTCAACCGTTTACTGGCTGCATGCCAACTAGCGTTGTGGGAGTGTAGTCTTTTGTTAATTTCCTTCGACGTTTCGTTTCTGGTCATCAGTATCGTTCCCAGATATTTAAATTCTTTGACATTTTCAAATATCTTGCCCCTGATGTTTATATGTGTTCTCTGAGGTCCACCTGCTTTCGCCGTAATCATGCATTTTGTTTTGTCTTCATTTATTTCTAGGCCCAACTCTACTGCTGCCTGCATGATGATTTCACAGTTTTTACTTACAGTTTCGAGATTATCGCCCAGGACGGCGATGTCATCCGCATACGCGAGGACTTGTGTGACCTCGTTCAGGGATGATCCGGCCGTGTTGTCGTCTTGTACCTTACTGATAACTTACTCGAGGTGATAACATGTTCTCTTTAGCTGAGTTACACCTTAAAATTATTGCTGTGAATGTCAATTCGCTAGTCCGGATGGAAAGAAGAGATCATTTGAACTATCTGATGGAAGCCGAATGGAATTTAAAGCAAATGCACAAAATGGGCTACAAAAAGTATAAAGTAATCAGACGACATCGCCCAAACACCACTCAAAGAGGTGGAGTTCCCATCCTAATCAAAAATCATCTGCAACACAAGGTCGTTTACAGCACAGATGTATATAAGTTGCAGGTGGTAGATGCCTACATTATATATATTGAAAAGTCAAAAGCATATATATATGGCCTCTGTTTATGCTGCTGAAGATTCTCCGTGTACACAATTTATCAATGAACTTGATACTCTTTTCCGAAGTCTCCAGTTAGAATTGGAAATAATGACTTCTTTATGCCGTGAGATTTCAATTCCAAGCACAGCGTTTGGGGTTGTGGGGGTTCTGTATACCACATGGAGAACCAACCCCCAATTTCATACTTTATTTCGACCGCTTTCAGCGCGTCATTTCTGCCCTTATTCCCCTTATAAGCTATTCCACCTGTAAATCATGTTAGACGGAGGCATAGCTAAACTCATTATCCTATGCATATAATGCATAATTGAGTTTAACTATCTTTTCGCCATACGGCAACTCCATTTCGCTAACCCATGAGATTTCCACCAGAAATTGCATCATGCCGGTTAGCAACGGCATAGTCTGATCAAACGACGCGGTTGCATAATCATGTAACCGCTTGGGAAATTATCAAAGCATTTAATTCCCATGATCAGATTTCCCTAGCCAAAGCGGCGTCCTATTCACTTTCTCCAGGAATCCAGGAATTTGACAGGAATCTTCGCTGGGGATCAATGCTCTCTTTTCGCAGGTGAATAGCACCAGCTTAATTTTCCTCCCCTTCACAGTTCTGTCTTCCTGCAGTTCAATGCACTCTGAGATCACCACATTCACCGAATTAGGTCAATGGATTATCCTCAGATCTGTATTGATTCATGCACACACAACCAACCCACCCCAGGGTCATTTAACATTGTGTTTCTGTTCTCTCATTCTCCCATGTTCGTCGAACATCGAATTAACCGATGTATTCACCACACATCGACGGGCGTGGCAATGAGAGAGCAGAAGTATGATCTCTATTGGTTGTCCTGTGTGCAAAAATTAAATTACCCATCTTCATCCCTTTTTGAGTTAATCGTTATTCAACTACAGCAGCGTGTGCATGCTGGTGCACACGCTCGCGCGCGTAGTAAAAGGGAAGTGTTGTCAGACGAACGTAGTGCCCCGTTAGTCAATCGAGAAAGAGAAACGCGTTGCCCTTTTAAAATAGACTGGTTACAGACACATATTTGCCCCGAAAAGTTAAATTTTAACAGTTTATTTGTGCGTGTGGAATCATTGAATGTTAAATAAAGATATCATTAACCAACTAAACACCACCAGTGAATTTTATGTTACTCTCTTTTGACGATTTATGGATAATTTTGTGATCTAGTCTTCGTCGAAAGATTGATGGGGATTCAAGTGAAACCGTGCCATACGTTGGCACACCTACTTCGTACCCCACAGGGTAACTTTATATCGAACACAAACTAGAATTGTACGCTACGCATATGCCGCATTATCCAAGAGGAAATTCGTTGTTGGATTTACTTTTGCTGGAAGAGCGCATACAATTACTTGGTACGGATATAACTACTGGACATGGGCTTCATACAATCGAGTACGAAAGTGATCATTACGGACTTGCCGCCGTAATTCATGTTCCAACCGAACATTCACTACTTGAGCAGTATGACCAGATATATTATTTTAATTTTCGAAAGTCGCGCTTTGTTCGGCTAATAAAAACACCACCACCGAATGACAGCAATCTTCATAATGGTGAAATTGATCATTATCTTTTGACGATGAACAACATTGTTACTAATACAATGAATCGTTCTATCCCAAAGATAGTTCACATGGGAGGAAATACAAACCGATACAGAAACTCAACGATTGACGCTCTGAATAGGCAAAAGAGCATTCTGTTCTCCGACCTGAAATTGCTTTATTAATCACTAATCAAAAACCTTCAAAAATTGATCCGAGACTATAGATCAGAAATTAATGAAGAATGGAACAACACAAATCAACCCATTAAAGCTAGTGGGCCGAATATGTTCCCACAAATAAATAAACTATTTAGAAGGAAAGATTATAATGACATTTCATGTCTGCGAGTTCCGCGAACTCCCGAGAATTGTCAAACATTGCTGAACGTAGCACTTACCCTGGAGCACGTCAACTACAATGATGAGTTAATAATAATCGAGGATCCGCAAAATAAAGCGAACTAAATTGGTGCTGGCGTGAAGATAGTCTACAGAGCAAACGGATCCGTTAATTCTAACCGCGACCTCGAAACCAGGGCTCTCCAACACCATATTTCGTTACATAATGAGCTTAACAATTGGCCTCTCGAAAACAGAAGTTTCACCACTTTTAACGGAAACAATAAAGCGGATTCCCCGTTTAGTCCTTTAAACACAAGCATATTTGGGCACAAGAAACAACTGACGGTCTGGATTGCATTCATACCAATGGTACACCCATTGTAGGTTTGCGGTATAGCTCTTCCAATTCCTGGTTGTGGAGTTTTGGGGGTTCTCTATATTACATGAAGAACCAATCCACAATCCTAACCTAATTTCGACTGCTAACAGCACGTCACATCAACCCCTATGCCACCATTCAAGCTATTCACCTGAAATATCATATTTCCCAAATGGACGCATAGTTGAATTCATTATTCTATGCAGATAATGCATAATCGAATTCAGCTACCTTTCTGCCATACGGCAACTCTGTACGAACCATACAACTCACTACAGGTTGAAGTATCCTTTCCGCCAAGGAACTTTACTCACGTTTTTCAGCACACGTGCCCAAAGACACATGTCCCAATAGTCAGTAACCATACCTGAAACAAAAGGTTATATGAGATTGCGGCAACGTTGAATCCGATATCAAAAATCAAGGAACTTAACGATCAAAACCTTCCAATATCGAGTTCAACGCATCCATACATCCTATGCAAGAACAATTTCAAGAATGTAGCAAAGCATCGCATCTAAGCAAATTCGCGATGTTTCCCTTGAAATACCATTGTCGGTAAATAAACCGAACAACGGATGCATACTCTGGTAGCTAATAGCAATTAGCACCTAAATCCCTTGTATGACCCTAACGCAAAAGGCACACTTGTGCAAACAGGGCATATCGTTTCGCTGCCGTCCAATAGTCATGCAATCATAAATATCTTAACGTAGATCTCTCGCTAGGTGTTTATGATTCGAAAATCCTAACAAAGGAGCTATACCGATCCCACGGTTCCTTTTATTACCCATCTGAAACACACAAGAACATTGTTAGCTTAAGCCAGATGGCTAACCTAAACATATCCCACGGAAAGATCGGAGAATAAGCGTCGATATCCGATCTTTGAACAAAGGGAACGAGATTCCGATAACCAACAGCTAATGGTGTTGATGATTATGAGGTAAGATTTCTCCTTTTCAGGTCCTATGAGAAATTCTCCTTTTGAAATGCAAAGGGAAATGTTATGCTGTTAACAGATACTATGGGAAAGTCTGTTAGCAGATTGGATGGGGAAATTTTCCTTTCGAGATGCGGGATGAGAGGTTCAGATTGAATTGAATAGATAGAGACATGGAGCCTAGAGAATACCGTCGAACCGAAAGGTCGTTTTCGAGCATCCGAGATAGTCCAACAGAGAGGAACCCGATAATGAGGTCGTCCGCGCTGCGATATCGCGAAAATAAGAAAGAAGAAATAACGTCGAATGGGTGTTTCCAAATAGTTCAAAACGGTGTAACCTAAGTTAAGTGTGTCCAAAAGTGTGTCCTAGACGTAAGTGGAGACCAAACTCTAAAACAAAAATAAAAGTCAAAAATAAAGACAATTCTTTTCGTGTATCAATTTTGTGCTGTGTGCGCTCCGTTGGTGTATTCGTTTTTCTGCGGTAAACAGTGTTCGGCGGAGCACTTGAACAACATTTAAATCCGCCAAAACTCCATTACCCTAACCATGAGATTTCCACCAGAAATCGCATTCATATTGGTTAGCAACAACCAAGTCGAATCAAGCGACGCCGTTGCACCATCGTCCAATGGCTTGGGTAATTACCACATTCCTTAGCGTTTTTCCCACGGTAATATTTCCCTAGCCGATGTAGCGTCCTATCGACTTTTCCCAGACACTCTATCCGCTGGGGATCAATGATCTCTTTTCACAGATGAATAGCACCAACTACATTTTCCTCTCCTTCATGCACTCCGAGATTACCACAGTCACCGCACTAGGTCAGTGGAACGCCCTCGGAGGCTGCATTAATACACGCACACCAAGCCAGATCAACCCTGAGTTACGGCGTTTTTCCTTTTGATTTCTTCATCTTTTCTACGCCCATTGACGTCGAACGAATACGCAAGTATTTCTATCCACCTCGATGAGCGTAGATAATTGAAGCATGCACAGGAGAAGCGCGATTGCCATTGGCCGATCGTTGTGCAAATCAAAAATCCAAATTTCATCCCTAATTCCATTCAGTCGTTATTCAACTACCGCAGCGTGTGCACACTCGAGTCAGAAGTAAAAGAGAAGTGTTGTCAGACGAACGTAGTGTCCCGTTAGTCGATCGAGAAAGAGAAACGCGATGCCCTTCAAAATAGACTGGTTGCAATTACTTATTTGGCGAAAAGACGAGATATTAATTTGACACGTCCACCTTGCATCTATTTGTATAAAATGTTAGAGATAAATCTAAGTTAAACCAAATAAAAAAAAACATTAACAATTAAACTACAAACCAGTGTATTTTTTGTTTGTCTCTTTTCCTTTGTGCTCGACCATTTTTGTTTGACTACGTTGGGTAAGAAAGTGAAACAGTGCCCGTGTTTTGGCACACATACTTCGTACCCCACATGGTTTCCTCCATTGTCCTGCCTTCTCGTCATATTTACCTACAAAGATACTCCTTAGAACTTTATTCTCGAATACGCGGAATTTGTTTTCTTCCCGTTTTGTGAGAGCCCATGTTTCGCATCCATATAGAACAATCGGCATGATTATCGTTCTATAGACACGGAGCTTTATGTTACATGATAGCAGTTTACTGACGGCGTGCCAACTAGCGTTGCCGGGGTGTAGTCTTTTGTTAATTTCCTACCTAAAGTATTACATGATGAAATAATATTTCACGGGGGACTGGAGCTCAAGCCAAACGTAGCATCCAGTCCAACTTTTTGCAGCTCTAATACCAAATCTCCGAGAAATGGTTAATTCATGGAGCCTATAACGTTGTGGGCGTCTGGACGTTGGAACCTAGCTTGTCGTCTTTGAGTCGTTGTGAGCCTAAAAACGCATTTCATTAATATATACAAAATGTTGAGGTACGAAGGATGACGTGCTGTAGTGCTCTACAAAGCCCTACCACCTTTTTCCCCCATTCCTACATCCAAATCCTAGCTATTTTACTCTAAAACCCAAAATACTATCAAAACCCGAATTAACCCAAACATAAACCAAAATTCGCAATAAACGAATCAAACATTCGTTTATTGCCTAACATTTGCTCTTACGGCATAATTTAACCCAAAACCAAAATTAAAATTAAAATTCATAATAAAGGAATCTAATATTCGTTTATTGTTCCACATTTGCTCCACGGCATCATGAAAATTCAAAACCCAGAGGTACATTATCTCAATATGGGAAAATTCCATCAAATAGAACAAACAAACCGGAATCCCTTTCTACACATCCACATCTGCGCAATAGTTTCGTAAGAATTCAAGAAATTGAATTCTTATCTAAAGTAAACACTGAGCATCTCACTCAGGATACAAAAATCGGGATTTTTGTATGAAATTGTGTATTTTCGAGATACAAATCTCGATTTCTTTTCCTTTATAAAGGAATAGTAAAATTATCTCCGGGCCGCAGTAAAAGATCACTATTTGCCCCGATAGCACATACAACAGAAAGGCCAGTATTTTGGTGTAGGCATAAGAAAAATAATAATGTATAATTTAGAGTGCTTGCGAAGAGCCAGTAGGTTAATGTAAGAGTAATATTTGTAAAATAGAAATTAACATTTAGTCTTAAGTAAAATATGTAATTAATTTGTGAAATAAATGTGGATATAAAACAAAAAAACAAAAAAAAACAGTATATTGATGTTCCTGGAGGAAGTACCATAGGAGAACTAGTTGATAACATTTAATAAAAGTAGACATTAAACACATGCGTTTTCTGAGTTTTGACTGTTCCAACACAAGAAACTGGTGAGTAAAGTTGTCATAAGGGAAAAAAACTATCCTTACAGAGTATCACCTGCTCCCACGGAAACCTGCGGAGACGTTTATGTATGTTTAATCCAAATACCATTTTTTTCGAGAGAATCGAAATCTTGAGTTTTATCGTCAAAGTTAAATGATCTTGTATAATGTTTTCAGCTTAACAATTTAATTCCGGATACCCTAACCATCTGACAGTCCACCGAGCCGGTTCTTTCTTATTTTCAATATCAAGAAGTTTCCAACTTCGTCTCTTCACGTGTCGGTTTGGACTCTATTAAGTGGACACATTTCTATATATTACTTGAACTTTTGGAATAGCTCCACGAAAACTAATAGTTGCTTTTTTCCTCGTACGTGCTAGGTATTTTCTAGCGCACGAACAGCTCTGGCTCTTTTTGCCCCATTGGTTATAGAATAGTTGATTAGGTTTATGGACTTTCAAATACTTGGTCCATCAGACTGGATTGACACATACTACATTATTTTCAGCGTTTTCATAATTTTGTTGAGATAAATGTTAATTGCTTTCAGAACTTGATATTTTGTGGGTGACAAATGCCTCGAGAAGTACAGGTATATATAATCAGCCAAACTGCATGCTGTTTGATAATAAACGTTCTCATAACATTTGAAATCTACAGATGTATCCTGTATAGTAAAAAAAAGAAGAAAATTTGTTCACCTACAATATTTGATGTACGCCTATTGTTGACTTTTGTTGGGTTGGATCCCAGAGAATGATCCAAGACTTAAATATTCTGAAAAATGATGTTGAGCAGAGCTAGCCGTACTTTGGTGCGCCAAACTGGAAGACAACTCCGTGGAAATCTTCTTGGAATGGGAATTTTAAAACACCGGTTACGGAAGATCATGGTGGCGTTATACCTATTATATTCGTTACCGCTTACTATATCACCCATGTGATACTAGGTAAATATCGTTAGAGTTCATAATCAGAAAACGTGTTGCCCCCAATAAATTTTATTAAAAATAAATTGTTCAAAACCAAAAAAAGATTTTTCATTTTACAGGATGAGGCAGAGGTACTTGCTGATTTTTGACTGAAATTCAGTTTAAGAAGGTAATACAAGTATGCATTTAAACTGTAAATTGTAAATTGTTTTTCCATCATCAAGTAAAATATTTCAAGTTTAGACATCAAGCGGATGGTGTCCACTATTGTCAATATACAAAGTTAATCCAACTCGGAAATTTCGTTCAACTTTTCCATGGATATGTTGTCGCCAATCACCAGGTTCGTGTTACCAACGTTGTACATGAGCGATTTAAGATAGCCAAATCAGAAAAGTAGCAGGGGCTAAATCAGAATACCATACTGACCAATCAGGATGTCGCCTGGCGATAGTTAGGCTACTATTAGAACAGTACGACTCGGGGGTAAACGAGCGATCCACAGTCGTCCATTCCATAATGGCTGCCAAACAGAACAAAAACTTTATGCACCGTTCTTCCCTCGCTGCAATCTGCTCTTTCAAGGGTCCAAATTAAATTAAATCTACTCTACTCCACCCTGTACATATTCACACCAACGTGAATTATCAAAAAGGTTCCACTTCTACTATGAACTTATGTTTGTTGTTTGTTTGTTTTTGTTTTTCGAAATAATATGAAGAAACAGAATTTTAGACAAAATAAAATAAAATAAAATCTACAAACACTCTGAATCGTACAGCAATATGTTATTTGTTATTAAGGAACTTGTGCAAATTAGCATCTTCCAAACTATATCACATTCCAGTATCCGCTGTATCAGTGTAAAGGAACAATTTAATATGCGAATATGTATGCTAATAATTATTAATTATGTAATGCCACAATTAAAGTGTGTTAAAAAATCTTCATATCTTCATAACGAATCATAACAGCGTAATCATTACTATTGTCGTTCCTCTACATGTCGTCCAATACTAGACACTGGGTTGTATCTGTAAATACGATACAAGCGACAAATGAGAAGAAATTCGCTTTATAATCGCCATAGTTGCTCGACTTTACGAGTACAAGATGCCCACCTATCTAGAAATTTAAAATAAGTTGCTCTGCAGGATAATATTCAAAGAAGCATACAATTTCAGGCGTTTTCTTATCAAAAGAAGAATACTTTCAACACCTAGATGTCTTCGGGGTTAAAGATGAATATTTTAACATAGCGAAAAAGTAAAGTGGAGCCATCGAGCTTTATCTGCCGAGTATATTACACCGACGTTGAACATTTTGAAAGTAAAGATAAGCACAATCCGACATGCCGCCATTCCCCTCTCTTTGTGGCTTTCTGCTTAGACTCAGATTTCAATGTACATTGCAAGGTAAACCTTCGTACGAATTCCTTTGGTAAAACAATTAGCGAAGCCATCAAGAGGGGGGAAGCATAAAAACGCAAACAATCAGAAAATCAACAGCAGGGAAAAACTGCGACACGAGGGTTATTTTTCTAACAGTCAATGTTTATGGCTGGCAGAACGGCAGGGGACCACTTTATCAGATTCTCTAAGATGTTTCTCGCTCCCTAAAAGTTTGAAAAGGGTAACGTTTCAGTTTTATGTGTAGTGTGTCGATTATTCTTCTACGCCAGCGCGATTTCACTGAATACGCCTTCTTAATTTCTAGTGATGGGTATTATGAAGCAGACCAAAATCGAGATTTGGAAGGACGAAGTTATCAAAGTAACATATCCATCCAATGCAAAAAGCAATGGACTACCTCTTGGAAAACTGATTACAATATAATGGCCCTGTTGGTGGAGCCAAATGAGACGCATAATTTTATAACGATCTGGCCGTATTACGACAAATGAATTGGAAAATCCTGTGTGCACATCACTTAAGGCAAGTACGTGTCATTCTTACCCAATATGTATAAGTGTACAACTGAGCACTCGGGGCCAGACATGTGCACAAATGTCGCTGAGATAATTTCACTTGCTTCGCATATAACACTGCAAAAAAAAAGTAACGATGCTAATGGATGTGCATACCAAATGTACCCTGCTTGAGGATTTTCTCCATATGTAAACGCCGCGTCACAAAATTTTCTGATCCAATTTGTTGCTTAATCCACCTTCCTGGCATGTCCAATGGATACGACGGTCTTTATCCACAAACCCGCCAGAAGGCAGCTTCCCTTTGCTAACTAATACCGCTCTCTATTCGCAGTGCCACCCGCCAACACACTACCTTTGATGGAGCTCAATTCAAATTTAATTTTCCACTGCACTAATCCCCAACGAGGTAAACAACTCTCAATCTGAGCAACACGTTCGTCTGCAGCGAACGATAACAACATGCATGGGAGCTCTGACAGGCCAACGCCAGGCTCGTGACTCTAACCGTCAACTGCATCTGAAATAAACTAAACTTTTCGCTGGGTTTCCGAAATGTCGAATCGAAATCTCGATTGCAAAGGGAAATTGCAGCTGAGTACACGGGCCATAACTTTCAAAATACCATAGGACAAAGCATGTGCTGCGGGGAGCCAAAATTCCATGGTTCAGAATGTTAGACCAATTCTTTGGGGACCCTGCTTCGGTACCGTCAAATTGTATATTCAATTAATCCACTCATTTTTTTCGTTAACCAAACTAAATATGGTTAAGACATTGAGTCAAGAATTTCCAATATCCGACGCAACAGAAGATATATATCCCGCAATTTGTAATAGCCACTGTTTTTTTAAAAACAGGTGACCGCCTCCATAGTTACTATGTGATTGTAGGAAGGGTGGGACGCACGATCAGGTGTATCAAGATTTAATAGACTATTCTGTATTATTGGGGAAAACATTAGCTGCGTAAACCTGTAAAGCTGTTAGTAGTCACGGAATTTGAAATATAAGGATGTCTAGCGCTATGTTTTTCAAGTCTATAAAGTCTTAACGTATGGGCTATATATATATATATAACCTGGTGAACTTGCTTTTTGGGCTCCTCGATAGTATAGTGGTTAGTATACCCGCCTGTCACCCGGGAGACCGGGGTTCGATTCCCCGTCGGGGAGCCTCTGGCGCAAGACTAATGACCTTGTCCAGAAAAAATAAATCATTATGGAAAATTTAACAAGCCTCAGGACTTGCTAAATAAGGCCAAGACCGGTTCCCGGTTGTAGTGCCGATGATGATGATGATGATGAACTTGCTTTTTACTAAGAGAGTAGAGCGGCGTAAATTGTAGTAAGTTCTTAAAATTCTTCTGAATTGTGTGTTTTCGAATGCAATGTTGGAAAACTCCAGCCGTCTGGAAGCAGCTCGGGTCTCAAAAAATATCACTTTCTTATGTTTAACATCATCTTTACTATCTGTTTCTAACTGGTAAAATTTATACAATACAATACGCCTAGATTGATAATGCGCATACTAGCGATATTCTTAATTTTTTCTGAGTACCGTTCGTCAGTATTTTTGTATCTCAATCTTCCAAATTGCTAGTTTCGTAGGACGGTGATACTAACAGAAATATATCCTCGTGTACTCATTGTCGTGATTTGATGTGTTGGTGCGTTGGTTTTCAGCTTCTCATACCGTGGGTTCGAATTACGTTCCTCAGTACTTCGCAAAGGGCTATAAATGCATCAACATCGCTGGGATACTTTTATCGAGATTTGGGTGGGATCCTAATATACAATGGGGTTGACGTCAATGTAAAGAAGACAATATACAATACAACGGCTTAAAGAAACGAAAACAAAAAACGTATCTTCAGTGCAACAGCTTACGATGAATGGTCGGGTTATCAAAACTAAGGAAAGCTTGTAACACCTCGTCGTCATATTAGTGCAATCATATTTCGCACCAACTTCACCTTCTCTACAAATTCTAAATTAGACCCGTGCGCAAAATTCCTTTGTTGTTTGAAGGTCGCTCCTAAGCAGACAAGTGATCTATTCGATAGCACCCAGACACGAAGTTAATTGACAATGAAGCACTTACAGCAAAGCTACGTTCAGTGTCGCATAGAAGACCCGTGTCAAATATTTATCTCTTTTACGCCTATTACTATACAACCGTGTTTTTTTTTTATTTCTCTGAGGAAAGACGAATCTGTAGCGTTGAGTTGGATGCTTTTTTTTTCTGGAGTCCATCAGCCAAGCTTCGTAAGATGGTCAAGGATTTCTTCCAACCAAGATCCGTGACTTCATACCAAGGAATTGGTCATATTTACGTGCCACAATGTAATCCAAAAGATACCATTAATTTGAATTTCATCAACCAGCGGTGGTCTTTGCCACGAGAATGAAGGTCTCAGCACAAGTATTTCTATGGCTTTACAACTTGCAACACCTTCGGTTATCCTTTGCCATCTAGGCTCGCGTTTCCATCTAAGTATGAACATGTGCGAGTGTCTAATATCATTACTCTGCGGGTTTGATAACAAAGCCATCTATGTATAGTTCTTTGCAAACCACTACCATTACCTCCCCCCATATATCTTCACATCTTTAAGTACCAACCCAAAATGAATACCAAAATAACATAATAATCTCAAATGATCGATAAATCGACCCATTTGATCATTTGGCGCACATTGATTCAATTCCCAAAAATCCCAAAACAAGCCAAATGCACGATAAATTGATATGTACATTTATCATGTATAAACATAAAGCTCATAATATCATAAAATGAGTATCTTCAAATGCTTTTTCTAGGAAATTTTAAGTATTTCTGCTAAAAATTTCATCCAAAATGGTTTTATATTCACTGATAAGGTTAAAGGGATCCAATTAAAGAGTGTGAAACTCTTCCACCACCTCTCCCACAAAAACATATTTAAGTCCCTAAGCAACCGCCGTTAAGGGCAACACAACGCCACAAAAGCCTGCAAAGAGCCAACCCTTAATATTCAAGAAACTATTTAATCTCTCCCGGTTGATTGAGGATATTCGACATCGATATGAAAAACTAATAACCGAGGCTTTTTCTCGGGATATGTAAAAAGACATACGCTTCAAAAAGGAACCCAAAATTAAAGTTATTCTTATATGTCAACCCCCTCTTTCGCTATCAAAGCGTATGATAGTCGCTAACTTCATAAAGGATAACCACGCGGAGATGGTTCTTGTAACCGAAACTAGGTTGCATCCATGTTACCGTCCTGCTTTCCCGAACATTTCCATGACTCGAAGAGATCGAACCGTCACTGGCAGCCCCACCATCAAGGGAGGTGGCGTACGTGTATACTACTTAATAACGCACTTCGCCATGAAGCTATTGACCTCTCACATTTTGAGTCCATAGAGGTCTCCGGGTTTGAACTGAATCTGGCTAATAAAGGTAGAGTGAAATATACTCGGTATACCACTCCCTTAAAACCAATAATGGCCCCATTAATCCCGAATATATCGGCAAATTAATAAGGTCTTTGGCAGATTAATACATCCTTCGTCATAGGCGCCGATTTTAACTACAGACATCCCCACTGAAACCATTCCGTCTCTTGCTTAAATGGCACAAAATTGTACCAATGGTACACCAAAACCTCTCATGCCCTCAACATCGAAATAGTCACATCTACGGTTGGTATGCGGAGCAACTCAAATCTGGACATCTTTTTTGTGTCCAAAGACTCACTTCCCCAAATCACTCTTCCCCAAGTATTGGTGGGTGCATCTGACCACAACTCTGTGACCAAGTGCATTCGCATCTGTGGAGCATACCGGGCTCATATCGGTTATATAGCCGATTATGGGCGCACAAATTGCGACAACTTCACTGTCTTATCCGACATATCAGATTCCCCATGACGACTTCACTCTTCGTCTCATCCGGGACTGTAAAAAGCTCTTGGTAAGTTATATTTTTTATTAACTTTTCTTAGCTCCTTGTTGGGTAGGCCCGCTAGGGCTGCTTCCGGTGGCTAGAGGCCTGTTGGATGAAAAAATGGCCGCTGCGGGCGGCGTGTCGAGCCCAGTTGATGGGACAGGGGTTGGGTTGAAAGCGGCGTCGCGTCGATGTGTATATCTTTCTCCCTTCTTTGGCGGAGGGCTTCCTGAGGATGCGATCCTTCAGTATAAAGTCCTTTCCAAATCGTTCCCGTATTGGGGGACTCGGTGTCTCACCGTACCGCTGGTCGTTGTCTTCACGAGTGCCAGAACAAGCTGTCTGAGCATCCTCCAAAAAAGGGGGACAGGGGCAGAACAAGAACCGATATTCAAGTTTTAACAAAAAAAAAAAGCCTGGAGTCTGTTTTAGTTTAATTTTAATGTTCTTTAATGCATGACGGTTGGCCGTGGATTCGGCCTCCTGAACTTCGACTGATCGACCATGGGTTCGGCCTCTGGAACTTTACTGATTATGAAACTAAAATGCGCGGCCCTTTTATAGTCTGTGGCGACAGAGATTTGTTAAAAATTTTACTTAAAAATTCCAAGAAGCACAAGCAAGATTTTGTGTGCTTCAATTGGAATGGGATTCTGAGATGTGGATGGGAATTTGGTTGAACAAATTTGGTTGAGAAATTATGAAATGCATTTAGAATTCGGCATTTTATAATGTTAATGGTTTTTGAGAATTGAATCTGTGTACGACAAATATACTTTGGGTTAAATTTGTCGTGCATATGATTCAATTAGGGAACATGATTGGGATTATGGGTAAGGGTAAGATAATAGGTGTTTTTGGTATAATAATGGGGATTGGATGGGAGTAGTAATTTAGGATCACTACACTCTGCAGAATGATGTATCGTCACCGCTTTACGCAAAGGGAACCATTACTCCAATCATTATTCACAATATTGGTACACAGATAAAACAAATAATCCAAAACAACCATACCCGACAATTGGAAGACCAACTGAAGGGTATTCAGATGGACATGAACGTTTACAAAAACATTAAAAAGATACTTGGCACTTCTCGTATCAGTGGGACTTCTCGCACACGGTGTTGTTGTCAATAATGACCCCAATAAAGCAAAGGCTGGCGACCCGGATACAAATGCAACAATTAGTTCAGAAGTTCACAATAAATTAGACAGTACAAGTCTTGTATGATATCCTTCCCACCACCCCTCCATCCAAGTGGTTAGAAAACGTTTGAACTAACCTTGCACACACTGTCCTTAGATACCTCCCCCCTTTTTTTCCTGATATCTTGAGACTGAGCCCAACAGCCGCGCATATGTGGGTGATTCTGGTTGTCGCAAGATGACCAGAAACCAGAGACACGATGAAGGACACATCGTCCTTGTCTCGTTTAAATCGGCTTTTCAGAACAAGGGTACACTCGCTCTTTAAAAAGACTCCATAACACATACTATAGTATGGAAGAAGATCAAGTTGATTATAAAGTGGTGCCACGGAGAAGGCATAATCCGCAGCCAAATCTCCAAGCCAAACAGCACAAATCCAACATAATTAAAGTCTTGGACACTGGGAATGAAGATAATGACAGTGAATATAATGCAAACTGTCCTCAATATTCAGGAGCTGGAAACAAATTCAAAGAATTAAGGGTTACTGAACTCAACAAAACAACGTCCATCTGAATAGTTGCTGAGGTGCTTAGACATAAAGAAAAAGCAAGAGAAAGTTCTCGAAGTGAAAAAGAAGTTGGGTTGAATGGGAAGCTACCCAAAACAGAACAACGGCAACAAGAAAAAATGCAACAAAGACAAGAGCAACTTTTGAAGGTGAACAAAACACACCTGATATAAATAATATAAGAGGAACCGCTTCAACAGTAGCCAGTCAAAGGAGAAAGTACCTTCTATTGTTATCTGTATGTAAGCCAAATATCTCATATAATTGGGTGAGTTGATATGAAAACATTTTAAAACAAAACTAATAAATAATGTAAAAATGAATGTAGCGTGCGATGATTTAAAAGTTTGTCGTAAATTATATTTCAAAGGGGCTGAATATCAAGACGAACTAACGAATAGATTTAGCATTCTAGAGAATGGGAGCAGTGGGGAAGAGGAAGCCAATAGTGTAAACACTAAATGGACATCGATCAGAGACACAATCAAACAAACAGCCCAAAAGGTATTAGGATTTAAGAAAACAATTAAGTCCAAACCTTTGTTTTACGATGAGTGCAGGGCGAAGATCGAAGAAGGTAAACGCCTCAGAGTGATCCACTTACAAAGATATGATGAAGTCAACGCAGAAAAATACGCGACAATTCGGAAAGACACAACTCTTCAAACGCAAAAAACGAGAATGCCAAACGACTCGGATCGAAAAAATCCTAGAAAATGCCGGAACAAAGAGCATCACAGGTATGTATGCCGACACAAACTCAATTAGAAATGGCTACCGAGGGAAAGCCAATATAATTCGAAACGCAAACGGTTGTCTGGTCACAGAAACAAACAATATCGTGACAAGATGGAAGCAGTACTTTGAAAACCTGCTCAATGTACGCACACATCAACCACAAATAAACGCACCAGACGTATATACAGCCGAACCTCAGATCCCAGTGCTATCTTTCAACGAAACTGTAGATGCAATAAATCGATTGAAAAACAACAAGGCTCCCGGAGACGACTGCATACCGGCAGAGCTTGTGAAGCATGGACGAGAGGCAACCGCTCGAAAGATCCGTGGCGGTTCCGCCAAACCCCACGGTTCGCCTTCCTAAAAAACACCCATAACTCTATCCAATCATATAATTTCGCTAATGCAAGCTTTACGCATCTAGGCTTATCTAAGGTATAATCTAAATTAAATATAATCAATTTCCCACACCTGCACCGCAATCTCCACCCAGCATACCTGAAACATTTCTTTTTACAAGGACATTTAAATATACAACGCGTTGGATAAAATTCCTATAAAAAATAATTCTTTAAAGTGCATATGGCACCCTTTGTCTGTGTTAAAATTCTATGTCGGACAGCTTGTTTTTACAGATGCCATAAACCATATTTCTACGCATGTAAACATGCATAAGATCCAACTCATCGTTTGTTTTTTCACTAACAAACAATTTTCAAATTCTTTTCCTGCCGCAGCTAATTATCCGGCATATACAAAGACATGCAAGGAATTCGTTCGCCTACCAATCCCATTAGCACCTTTTTTCCCAACGTCGATAATAGCGACGACGCATCGTGTAAATAATGAACCGCCTTACCAACGGCGTATTTGGTCATATCTCTCGCCTGTCTGCTTCGTTTACCCATTACCCTCGAGCACGTGTAAACAACGCAGATCTGAACGGTCGCACACGTGCCACCATGATCTTCATTACAAGATTTGGTTTCTTACTCCACCAAGAGAGACTTTACGTTTCTCTGGTGGTAGGTAAAAACGATATCCTTAGTGGAGAGGATATCTACCACGACACCACAAACTCACCCCATAAGCGAATCATCTCTGCACGAGATGATTTTCGCTGAGTCGTTTTCCAGCCACTGACCGTAGCGCTGCGGACACGCGAATTTCAACGGCGATAATACCCAGAGTCGTGAGAAGTATTTTGAACTTGTCGGTTCCCAATTGTAAGGTGAGTTTGTGCCGCAGTTCGTTTGAGATAGTGAAAAGGAATTTATAAGTAAGAAAAGTAACTTTATTGTAAAACAATGAACTCTAAAGTGCTGTAGATCGGTGCACTCTTTACACTGGTCGCCATCGCCGTTGCTGGCGTCTGTTAAAAAACGTCCACAAATGTATTACAATAAAAAACATTAAGTAATTCACCAATAAACCAGTGTTTTAATTTGCCGTGCTGCTGTTCCTGAGAGTATTTTTCTTATTCTTACTTAGGTGATCGTGTTAGTGTTTTTCCTTACTCCCGGTTGCGGACAAACGTGGCGGCGTTTCGTTCCTTTACTCGGCGGAACTTTAGTGACAAACGGATGGGGATAGGTGTGAACCGTGTGTCCGTGTTTGGCACGATACTCCTACCCCACAGATCCATCAGCCCGTCAAAACAATTTGTGATTAGGAAGTCACACCTCAATAGTCGTCCCCATTTTCAAAAAGGGCGACAGATCTGACTGCGAAAACTACTAACTCATTGCTCCCAACCACATACCAAATATTAACAAAAATCATACCGTCCGCAGAAGAAATGCTG
Source organism: Microdon myrmicae (assembly GCA_963931805.1). NCBI lineage: Eukaryota > Metazoa > Arthropoda > Insecta > Diptera > Syrphidae > Microdon > Microdon myrmicae. The sequence goes on from OZ007496.1 coordinate 263,566,033, forward strand.
GGAGATTACCAATGCGGATTCTGTAGGAACCGGTCAACAAGCGACCAAATGTTCACAATAAGGCAACTGTTGGAAAAGAAGTGGGAATTGGGAAAGACGGTTCACCAACTGTTCGTTGACTTCAAAAAAGCCTACGACTCAGTCGCAAGGCAAAGACTTTACCATGTTGTAGTTGAGCTGGGAATCCCGAAAAAATATGCCGCCCTCATTCAAATATGCATCAACGAAAATAAAGGGCGAGTTAGAATAGAAAACCAACTCTCAGAACCACTTGACATCCGGGACGGACTTAAACAGGGAGACGGCCTATCATCGTGTCTCTTTAACCTTGTGCTCGAGTATGTCATCAGAAAGGTACAAGCCGACAACATGGTCGGGTCGTCCCTGAATGGGGTCACACAAGTGCTCGCATATGCGGGTGACATCGCCGTTCTGGGCGATAATCTAGAAGCTGTAAGTAAAAACAGTGAAATCATCATGCAGGCGGCAGAAGAGGTGGGCCTAGAAATAAATGAATACAAAACAAAATACATGATTACGGCGAGAGGAGGTGGAACTCAGGGAACACATATAAACGTCAGAGGCAAGATATTCGAAAAAGTTAAAGAATTCAAATATCTGGGAGCGATACTGACGGCCAGTAACGAAATGTCGAAGGAAATTAACAAAAGACTACACTCCGGGATTGCTAGTTGGCACACAGTCAGTAAACTGCTGAAATCCAAACTGCTATCACGTAACATAAAGCTCCGTGTCTATAGGACCATAATCATGCCGATTGCTCTATACGGTTGCGAAACATGGGGTCTCACAAAACGGGAAGAAAACAAATTCCGCGTATTCGAGAATAAAGTTTTAAGGGGTATCTTTGGCGGCAAATATGAAGGGGAGACAGGACAATGGAGGAAACTGCACAACCACGAATTGGAAGAGCTATACCGCAAACCTACAATAGTGAGAGTAATCAAGTCGCGAAGATTAAGATGGGCCGAACATGTGGCGCGAATGGGCAACGATAGGACCGTGCATAGAATTCTTGACGGTAGACTAACGGAAAGAAACCGGTCTGCGATGGAGATGGGAGGACAACGTTAGGTTTGACCTTGAGGAGATCGGATCAAGATGGCGAAGCGTGGAAGGAGAGTGCACAGGACAGGGAACGATGGGGGAGTCGAGTCGGTGAGGTCATGAGCTTCCGGCTTCCTGCAGGCCAATAAATAATAAAAATAATAATAATCGTAATTTATATTTGCACTAGGTAAAGCAAAAAACCGAGAAAACCGTCTCCTTGCTCCTAAAAAGAGCTGATACTTCCTTTGCTCCCGAAGAACTAAAAAAATTTCGAAACCGATAACTTCAAATGTTCCACCACCGATTCTACAAATCGCAACGACAAGTTGCCTTTCTTTATTATGTCTCGAAGTCACAATAGTAAATTGATGAACTTAAGTATACTACATATATTATAATCACCAAACAATATGTTGGGAGAAAATAAAGTAGTCCGACGCGTATTACAATGTATGCGCTGTCAACGCTTGGATCATGTTGCATCGAACTGCATCCTCGATGCGTCAAATGACCAAATAAGCATATCATCATTATCATCATCGGCACTACAACCGGGATCCGGTCTTGGCCTTATATAGCAGGTCTCGAGGCTTGTTAAATTTTCCATAATAATTTATTTTTACGGGCAGGGTTATTAGCCTTCCGCGAAGAAATAAGCATATCATAGGGAAATGTCAATTGGGCACAGAACAGCTCCCAGAGAGAGTTTAGAGATTGGCCTATATATCGACAACTAAAATCAAAGGTGGAAGTCCAAAACATGCAAGTTAAAGAAGAAAGAAGAACTCGATTTTTCTATTTTTTTTTTTCTGAGGTTTTTTGACAACTGCTTCTAAGTCCTAAATCTAAAACTGAAATATGCTGTTACTCACACCGACCTTGATACAGAGTGAGAACAGTGCATATCATCATCATCATCATCATCATCGGCACTACAACCGGGAACCGGTCTTGGCCTTATTTAGCAAGTCCTGAGACTTGTTAAATTTTCCGTAATGATTTGTTTTCTTCCGGGCAAGGTCATTAGTTTTGCGCCAGAGGCTCCCCGACGGGGAATCAAACCTCGGTCTCCCGCGTGGCAGGCGGGTATACTAACCACTATACTATCGAGGAGCAGTGCAGCTCACGGCGTATCAAGTTCAGCGCCCGGGAAAGGTGCATTTTGTAGTTTCGCAAGACTACGTTGCAGTTTGCTTGCTGGCCGGAACTCGCTTCTCGGGATTGCGTCGGTTATCGTTGTGTTGGCGGTCGCTGACTCCGACATAACTCGTGCGACTGGTAGTCATAGTCTGGAAGAGAACGGCCACTGCCGAGAGTACTAGGACACACGACTGGATGCCATGGTTTGTATTTATACGACCACTGCAATTATCAGTGTGACGCGTATCCGGCTGTCGTGATTTGGAGGACTACGGCCACTGCCGGGAGTACTGGAACGCACGTCTGGACACCGTGGTTTGGATTTATACGAACGCTGCTGTTATCGGTGTGACGCGTAACTGGCTGTCGTGGTTTGGAGGATTACGGCCACTGCCGAGAACACTAGAACGCACGACTGGTTGTTGTGGTTGGGATACGTACGACCACTACCGTTATTAGAAAGATTCGCTAGTGGCTGTAGTGAATTTGTTTATTACAGGACTTAACGGTTGGCATCCAATACTTTACCATAGAAGTTGGTAGGTGCAATCGCATTCCTGGTTGGCCTTGGTAGGTTTTTTAGAGGAGATGGTGGGGCGCTGTTGCAGAAAACGCGTGGGGCGGGGGGGGGGGGGGGGGGTGAACGCCTTGGTGATGGCTGATTCACCTGTGTGAACCGCGAGGATGTTCCTTGGAGCTAGTTTACGTGATCAATCTCGTGGATTCCTAGGAATCGCAACGTACGATCCGTTGTGATAAGCGCGATTTTTGCACGTTGACCGCTTCGTTAGAGTAATAAATCGTAACCTAGTTAATCAGTTAAATGTTAACACTATTTCACCTGAACGATTAATGAGTCAAGACAGCGACAGCGCCTTTCATAACTTGAGATGCGCAAATCGGGAGTTCTGTGCAATGTCCTAATGCGCGTGTGTCTACCCTACTTCTTATTTCCAAAGAACCCTGATAAGCCAAACCCAGTCCACCGAAGCTGTGCATACACTAGTAATTCAGTACCCACTCTGTAAATATTATCACCATGGCGCACAAGAGTTGTTTGGCGCAAGTTTAATAACCTTGCCCGGAAAAACAAATTATTATGGAAAATTTAACAAGCCTCGGGACTTGCTAAAAAAGGCCAAGACCGGATCCCGGTTGTAGTGCCGAATAATGATGATGACACAAGAGTTGTTGGCATACGATCTAGAAACATCTAAACAGATATTTGTTCCGAAAGAGGGAAATCGTTATCAACAACATCCTAAATCTACAAGGATGCTGCTTACCCTGTAGTTGTTCTAAACAAAACATTGTTCCATCATGACGATTGGAAGAGGGATACTTTCGCAACTTTTGGCCATATGGTCATTTCAATAACAATTGGGAGGTGTTTTGTGGACATTAGCAGCTGTTTGGTGCGAGAGTCTAATTGGTCTCACAAGGGTCACTATTTGTGTGTCAGATAGTAAACAAGCATGTGGAACGAATAACTAATTAATTGCATAAGTAATGGGTTATGGTAATGCGTGTATTTATTTTTCAATATAGGTTTTTTTTAGGTTAGTCGATCATCCTCTTCTAACAGTAGCCCCATTTCCTCCACATCGACGAATATCCCATAATTTCATTCGCAATGAACCGGTCCCTAAAATAAATCTTAAATGCTGTGATTCATTGGGATTATTAGATTTCAACCACTCCAAAACCTCCTAACTCACACCAGTTAGACCCAGAAGTATGATAGACTGGATGTGAGATCTGAATTAATATTATTGTATTGTGTTAAAGTTTGAATTAAACGTATGAATTAAATAATACAGTAGAATTAAATAATATAGTTCAAAGGTTTTGGGCTATCAGCGTAATACACATTACGTATAGTATATTCAGTTTGCATGGAAGCATCTTAATATTCTTTTCCATCTTTTTACTTTTATTTCTTTATTTGTGACTGTTTAGAAATATTATCTTTCCATGTCAACATCGATGATCCTTACGCCTCTACATCTAATATCACGATGTACAATACCTTCTTTTGTGAAAAGTAAACTGGTATGGAAATCATTGTATGAAAATAGAACCCCCATTACTATACATCAGTCAAGCATTCTACCGACCTGATCCGTTTATTGAAATTTTCAATAAACAAGTTTTCTTCCGTTTTTTATTCTGTACTACACCAGGTACAAACAAAGCCATTAAAATATATCGAGGTTCTTAAGAGAAAACCTAAAATAATTTTCGTTGAAGGCTTAGGCCATTCGAACTTTAACTTCTTCACAAAAAACGTACCAAGAGGGAGCAAACAAGGAAAAGCAAGCCGAATAAAATCCTTTCAAATTACAAATGCGTGAAAGATAAGCAAACCCAGTCAAAAGGGATACGAAGTACTGGTGAGATAGAATAGGATTTGTCCGCACCATTGTAACCCTCGTACCAAATCCACTGGAAGGGTTATATGGATATCCGCCTTCGTGTGTGCGCCAAGAAAAAAAAAGTATAACCACTGATAAAAACTTTGAATTAAATTAGGGAGTCTCCCTCTGTCTGTTTTGAATCCCTTGGTATTCTTAGTTTGTATATCATAATACTATGGAAGGGTATTCTCTTTTTCGAGTAACACAAATGGGTTTGATGCTTTTTTTTTGTGAAATCTCGTTTTTCTTTTTGAATTACGCTTTGGAATTTGTGTTTCGAAAAATTTGAAGAGAATGATGATTTAACGCCCCCGGATAAGTCCATGCTCTAATTATGAATATGAAAGTAATGGGTAAGGAATATTGATGAAATGATGGCGTTGCAATCCTTATTTTGTTAAGTCTGTCATTAATGGAAAATATTAATTTGTATTAAGGGATATATTAAAATGGCTTATCGTTTTATAAAGTTTATAGCTTAGTTACTATTATATTGCGACCCCAACAGGCACACATGAACAGGTAATCGTTGCGACGCACATGGCTCAATAGGAAATGGAAGGGGAGATCATCAGAGCCGCTTACCAGAGCATTAAACCTCAATCCGCATTTTAAATAGTGTGTGTGCATGGTTCAGAGTCATTACTGAAGTATGCAGAACAATAAAAGTGAAAAAAAAAATTGGACAAGGTTTGTTGAAACAATTATATTAGTATACATGTTTGTATTAACGTCTGCGTTATTTAAATTATTTAAATCATGTATTAGTTTACGACCGGAGTTTATAAAGCAGACTCACAAAAACCTTTTATCAAATTTTTCAATGAAAATAAGATAAAAGCTGACTTTAGGTCCTATGGGTTGGAACCTTCATCAGAAAGACGTGGGTTCGGTTCCCACTTGAGGGCCGATGGATATTTTTTCTGTTGTTTTTAAAGAATGTGATTGTAATGTTTGTTTCTTCTTGTATTTCTGATGAAGGTCCCAACCCATAGGACCTAAGGTCAGCTTTTATCTTATTTTCATTGAAAAATTTGATAAAAGGTTTTTGTGGGTCTGCTTTATAAACTCCGGTCGTAAACTAATACATAATTTAAATTATAGTAGTAAGTAACCAGATCCAGGTATTTTGTTCACCTTTTTCCTACATTGCATTTACTAAGCAGGTTAGTAATAAGTTTATGTTGCATATCATGATGATGATATTCCATTAAAACATAACTTTAGCACGATTAAACAAAGCTAAAGGTTTGAATCTTGGGAATTTTAGCATAAAGAGATTTTTGCAATGGTTAACTTGATTGGCTTGATCGTCAACTATGCGATCCAGTCATTAACTAATAAAGCACTGACTTACTGGCTGCTGTAATGCTAAGAATATGATGGTTTTTCTTATATTGGTTACGAATACATTTGGGGAAACCTGGATGTTCGTTATTACACTTTTCATAAATTCCGTGCATCAGAGTTATCCTTGGTTATCAAAAACTTTACAGTTGTTGAGTTATATCAGCCAGTTTTTAAAACTTACTTTCAAGTTGCCATGATTTTGTGTACAGCAACGTTTAACATATGAGACAGTAGATCATTTAATCCCCCTAATTTGTTTCACATATGCATTGCCTTGTTACGTCCAAAACGGACTACCCCTTTATACCTACCACCCTGGAGCCAGTCTCCACCATTAATTGCGGTATATGCAAAACCACCCACTTAAAGGATGAAGCGCTCTCCAAGCCCAAGCATTGCCCCCACACATTAAAAGTCTCATATCAATTCAATATCAAACAAATTGAACTAAACGTTCGATTTGCTCACATTGAATTCAATTTAATAATCCAATACGTGATAAACGAACCGTAGGTCGACACGAAAATTTCCCTTGGATCCAAATGTGCGGACCAGATGACCCATTTTCAAACAAAATGGTTGAGAATCATAAAATGCGCATCTGCAATTTTATGATCCTCTAAAAATTTATTTACCCAAATCCATTCCCACAATCAGCATCATTTTCCGTTTTCACTAAACCAAGTTATCTATTGCTGGTCCCGACTTGCATCCCTTTCCGAGGCGGTATTGGTTTTCTGTGTAGGGCCATTTCAATGGTCCGGGAATTTTGCGTTGATTTGTAAACATTCGCGGCTTGAGATGCAATTTTTCTTCTGTGTCTGCCCATGTTTCTAACCAGAATCCAACTATCCTTGCACTTAGCGAAACCCAGGTAATTACTAATACAGATATTTCCGATTTTAATCTACCTGGATATAACTTAGTGCCACTATTCTTTCCACATCGTGGTATAGCCACATACTTACGACATGATATTGCTTATCAGCTCCTGCCACAATGTGGGTTCTGTTTCAACGCAGAATTTAATTTCTCTTGGCTAAAACTACACGTTCGTAAGCATATCATACATTACTGCTTTCTTTACAGAAGCCCAAACTTGGATAGAAATGCATCCTTTAACGAATTTGATGCTCTGTCTGATTCTGTCGATAGGATCTTGACCCTATATCCGCACACTGAAATCGTTATTGCGGGTGATTTTAATGTGCATAACTCTCAGTGGCTTCGTCACTCCGGAACAACAACACCCGAAGGTCAATATGTCCAGCTTTTTGCTGATTCAAATTGTTTAACTCAACTTGTCAGTGAGCCAAAACGGGTACCAGATATATAAGATCATTTCGCCAACACACTGGACCTGTTTCTCACCTCCCACCCAAACAAATACACAATTGAAGTTTCTTCGCCCTTAGGCACTTCAGACCACTGTGTCGTGTCAGCTAAATTTCCTCTAACCAACAGTAACGTTCATGAGAAAGCTCTGAAAAGAACAGTATGGTTCTACGAGAAAGCCAACTGGGAAGGTCTGAACGACGTTTTTGGGAGGTTAAATCGGTCGTTATTTTTCCTCCATAACGATGTTGACTATATAGCGGACACATTGACAGACACGATTCTACTTGGCATGCGGACCTTTATTCCACACAGAGTAAAGAGTATCAAACCCAAGAGAAATATACGGTTCGATTCTGGGTGCAGAGAAGCCATTACGGCCAAAGAGTTGAGCTTCCGGTTGTATAAATCAAACAATACTGAGGAAAACCAGAAAACATTTGAGAGAGCTAGGAATGACTGCAATGCGTATTTTCAACGCGCCAAGTTCTTGCATGACCAAAGAGTCAGACAAAAAATACTACACTCTCCCACAGGTAGTAGAAACTTCTGGGCATTCGTGAAAAACATTCAAAACTCAGTCTCTTCATCCATTGCATCGCTTATAGTCGATGACAAACCACTCACCACTGCAATAGAGAAGGCGAATCTACTTGCTGCACATTTTGCAGCCAACTGAACGCTGTCTGATACCACATCAGTTCCACCTAAACTTGAGGATAAGCAGCACACCATGAGCCAGATTCGCTTCCTAACGCGTACTGTTGCCCGCGCACCCAAATAGCTAAACCACACAAATCCGCTGGTCCAGACGGCATTCCCCTAATCCTCTTGAGGAGATGTTCCTCTTCACTCGCCAAACCACTGCGGAAACTCTTCCATTTGTCTTATCTACTGGTCGTTTCCCAAATAGATGGAAGTCAGCGAACATTCAGCCAATTCCCAAAGAGGGTGACAAATCATCCCTTTCTTCTTATCGACCCGTAGCACTAACTTCTATTCTCTCTCTTATCAACCGTCAACTTTCGAAATATCTGGAATCAAATGACCTCCGCAATGACCGCCAATATGGCTTTCGTAGCAACAGGTCCACAGGAGATCTGATGACGTACCTTGCTTATCTTCCACTACCTCGGAGAAAGCAAGGTGGTCGCATTGGATATTTCAAAAGCCTTCGACAGGGTTTGGCATCTAGCCCTTTTGTCAAAATTGCATTCATATGGAGTGGACAATTCCCTGATCCAATGGATAAGAGACTATCTTTCGGGCCGTTTAATCCAAGTGGTTCTTGATGGTGTCAAATCTGTCTCCCATCAAATTAATGCAGGTGTTCCCCAGGGTTCGGTACTCTCACCCACTCTCTTCCTCATCTATATAAATGATCTCTTGTCAATTACTCACAACCCAATTCACTCGTTTGCTGATGATAGCACGTTGTGATTCTCATACTCATACGAACACTCCCGTCCAAACTCTTCGAACGTCACTACCAACCAGCAACTTATGCTTGATACATTGAATTCAGACCTCAACAAGATATATCAGTGCGGGTTAATTAACCGAGTAGAATTTAATGCCCAAAAAACTCAGTGCTCTCTATTGTCGTCAAAGGCGTGCCCCAACGTAAATATACTGTCGATGAACGGCACTTGTATCGAGGATGCCAGGGAACTATCAATCCTCGGCATTCGAATTAATTCGACTCTTAACTGGAATGACCACATATTTGAAGCTGCAACAGGTGCAGCCAAATGTATGGAATTCCTTAAGAGATGTAAAAGATACTTCACTCCATCCAATCTGGCCACTATTTAGAAGACGTATATTCGTCCCAAAATGGAGTTCAACTCCCATATTTGGTCAGACGCATCCAAAACTGCACTACACGTGCTCGACAGGATGCAACAGCGAGCAGTGAAACTAATTGTGGGCCCAGCCGTAAGTCGATCAATTCCGTCGTTAGAACACAGAAGCAACGTATCATGCCTATCTCGTTTCTATAAGTATTACCACGGTCGTTGCTCAACTGAACTTGCTGAATGTGTTCCGCCCCTTCAGACATTTTCCCGCGATATCCGTCAATCTGTGAATGCGCATCCGTTGACGTTGAAAGTGGACTTTAGGCGCACAAATAAACATAGAGATCCATTCTTTAGCCGAACCACGCGAATGTGGAATGTTCTGTCTGATCATGTGTTTCCTGGCCGTTGTGATGTCCAGACATCCACGACCAATATACATCGACACCTTTCCTTATCCACTTCCTCTCCATCCGCTCGCACTGTGCGCTGACATTTAAGGATACTTCAACATCTTCTTTTGTGCTCGCGTTAGGGTAAAACAAAAAAAAGTTAAAACAAATAACTTGCACCATAAAACGAACCGCATGTGCGTTTTATCGCCGACCGACATGGCGGATCGTAAATGCTCATCAGCAAGATCCTTTGTTGATTGTTCCTTTGTGTTTCCTCTTTTGATCCCAATCCGTGAAATATAAAGAAAGGAAACGGCGGGTGGCAAAAGGGCCATACAAACAAAAGAAAGTATCCTTCGATCTGCAGGATGAAAGAAAACGTTTTCATTCGGGGAGACGAAGGAAAGAAGAGCGGATTTGGTACCAGACGATTGACCAAGGCGGTGACGAGGTTTCTATATAAATGTGATAGGCGATTGTTAATAAGCTGAAAAAAGTTTTGATAAAATATAACTTGCATATAAGTACAGTGTGTAATGGACGATTGTGTAATAGACTGTAAAAGTTTTAATAAAATATAGTTTCGCGATTGTGTAATAAACCGTAAGAAGGGTGTAATAATAATTATTTTTTCCATAAGAACAGTGTGTAATGTATAAAAGGAAATAAACACCTTAAAGGTGAATTGATGTGTTTCTGTGGTTCTCCTCGTCAGAAACCAACGTGTGCCAAGTCACCTTAAAGGTGTACGAATCTTCAACGTCAGAACCAGTAAGGTAAGAGTTAGACATATTAGTAGACATGAAAGCTAAATCACAAACTAAAATGAAAACTGATAAATTATCAAACTTATGGCTGAACAAAACGTTATTCACCAACTACTTAAAGCAGACTACTTAACTGCACTAGACCCTGTAAGTCAAACTGCCATATTAATTACAAACACATTACGAATAAAATACCAAACACCCAATATATACCTACTTAATTGTGATCAAAGTAATCAGTAAAATAAAACACAAAGAATATAACCCTACAGCCTTGCAATCACCTATCTTCCATTAAGGTCATGACCTACACTACGCTACAGTTCCCTGTTCTGTGCACTTCCCCTGGTCGCTTAGCCATCTGATCCTATTCAATTCATGAATGTGGAATTTCCTCCGTTGTCTCTCAGCGTCATACTATACTATACTATACTATATACTCTTTAAAACTTCATTTACTCTTATGTCCTCTGTGTAAGGCCTTAGAAAATACTCACAGTTAGGTCGGCTTGTCATAAAAAGGGACTAAAAGCGGAGTGGCAGGCGGAGTTTCATCGGCCAGCCGCCCAGCGAAATATCAGCCCATCAAGATATAGGGTCCGTGAAATGGTCGGCAAAAATCGTTGGCCACTTTTTAGAGGTTGGTTGATGGACTGGTTTAAAAAAAGTGTTGGTATAAACGGTAAGTTGTTCATAACGGTGAGATACCGTCCCGTCACTCTCTACGTTCCGCGATATGGTCGGGAGAAATCTTAGTGAGATAAAAAATCCTTCCTAAAATAAATAAATCCGGAGGTCAACTAGTTCCCCATTCGGATCTCCCGGAGGAACATCCCAAGGGGAGCATCATGCAAAGGCTTTGGGGGTTTGATAATAAATCAAACTACAAAGAAGAAAACATCTCCGCGTAATCAGCTCCACCAGCGAAACACTGTCAACGTCCAACTATCAACGGAATTTTGTTAATAGTTGAATGTCATTGGCTTCAAAATATGAGTGTAAATAGCGAAACTTGATATCCTGTCTCGGGGTAACTCGTTCGACAAAGCTACCTGGTGTAGTGATCCTAAATCACTACTCTCACCCACTTACCTATAATCCCAATCCAAGTGAATCATATGAGCGACAAGTTAAACCAAAAGTTAGTTTGCCGCACATTGATTCAAATTCCTAATTACCTCACGCATAATCCAATTGAATCATATGCACGACAAAATTAAACCAAAATCCATTTGTCGTACATTGATTCAATTCCTAATATTCCTAACATCATGAAATGCTTAACTCTAAATGCATTTCATGATTTTCTCTTCCAAGAATTTATTCAAAGAAATTCTTATACATGTCCGAGAATTCTATTCCAATTGAAGCACACAAAATCTTGCTTGTGCTTCTTGGAATTTTAAAATAAAATCTTTAACAAATCTCTGTTGCCACAGAGTATAAAAGGGCAGTACATTTTGGATTTGGGATCAGTTTGGATCCGGAGGCCCGAACGGCCACAACAAATCAAATAATTAAATAGATAAAAGCATCAAATCGCCTTTTAATTTGGCAGGCTTTGGCTTTGAGGTAAGAAAACCATTTAAATACAAATATAACCCTACACTGGCTTAGGATACGTTTTAAGATGTTTTATTTCTGTCGCTTCCCAAGAGACGATCGTCCAGCGACGCTTTTCGAACATCTTTCATATAACGTCGACTAGATACATATCCAGCTTCTGAGATTGTTCTTCTTGACGTATTTAATGGACACGACTCCAACCGGTTAGTATATTCGCTGTAGCCGTAATTTGACTCAACTGATGGAGAAATGCCGGATCACTCTTAATATATTTCTGTCATCCGGGCCAAGCATTTATTCCGTGAAAATGACTGCGCCATTGGCAAACTCAGACCACTGTTTGATATCGGTTACGCAATTACTTATATCTCAAACAAATAACCAATCTAAGTGGCCTCGTCAAGTATGGAGATATGCGGCTACTAACTGAAACGATTTGCGGGATTTCCTTCGCATCCTTTCAGTGGTCACAAGTCTGCCTTGAAAGTCTCGATATTAGTGCCTGCACGGAGTCAGTCACAGAAATGAGTCATCTGGCTATGTAACTTCACATTCCATATTCCATCAAACGAAATTCATCCGAGAAATTTTTGTTTGAGTGTAGTTAAATTATTTGTAAGTTTTATTGTCATATAATAAATGTAATTTATCTATATTATAATATATAATTTATCAAATTACATCAAATTAAATTAAATTTCACATAAAAATGTTAACAGACTACACTGTACTCTCACGGAGGTCAACAGAACAAATTTTGTCAAAATCAGAAACCCGTGTGAGTAGGCAATTGATACTGGGAAGAAGGCTTACAATGACAAAGTGACCAAGAAACAGCTTGAGTGCCCAATTGGTTTGTGCCCCTTTTAGTCAACAGCAACAAATTCGGCTGCCACTTTTTCCCGCTGTTAGAATAGGGCACCAAGACACTAGCCTTGTATTCAAAAGATAAAGCCCATAATTACGCAAATTTATTTTCTTCGAATACAACCCTTAATGCTAGTCCTTTAGAGCCACCTGTGGTCGCGCCAGTGCAATCTTAAATGCGAGATTGGAGTTCCATCTATGCGCTATTGAACCCATTCTCTGTGGACTGGGCTGTAAGAAAGCAACGGGCTCAGATCGAATACCAACAATTCCATAAATATCTGCTCCAGAACTTCACCTAATCTTAGCAAATACTTCCGCTTATCTTATATACCGAAAACATTATCTTATGAATGATCGTTGATCCAATACGGATTCGTCGCAGATGATCCAAGGGAGTAGTTTTGATATATGTAACTGACATCCGGACATCTGCAATTGAAAAACACTATGAATCAAGGGCGAACGCAAAGCTTCGATCGCATCTGGTATAGAGAGTTACTAACCCAGTTTGTTCATACGGACTTTCCCAACAATTTTGCGATGGATCGAAACTCGATCGATTCTGGTTGTTGTAGGTGGCGCGTTTTCTTTTCTCAATTCCATTAATTTCGGGGTGCCTCAGGGCTCTTTTTTGATTCCTATTTTATTTCTGGTTGATATTCATTGTTTATTAGAATGAGTAGGTAACAAAATACTCAGTTTTCGGGATAATAATACACGTATTTCCCCATTTTCGATTGATCGGTCTGTTAAGGGATCAACGTCACAGTAGCTAAGATGTAGCCACATCGGATAGCCAGGCCATTTCATGTAAGGAATAAAGGCATGACCACCTATCAAATATCGCCAAGTCCACCTCCAGAAAATTGAATTCTTTTCTTACAGCGAAAAAATACTTAACTCCTCTTCCCGCAGCTTGATGAGGTGTTGAGAGCACAAGACGAGTGGAGCATCGCTGAAGGAGAGATACCCCCCGTGACCACCGAAGAGGTGCTCTTGGCTGCAAGGGTTGCTAAAACAAGCAAGACCCCGGGACTGGATGGTATTCCTAAGGCAGTAGTGAAGACTACTTTCACAAAAAAGCCGGAAGTCTTCAGCAGTCTTTTCACAACCTGCCTTCAAATAGAGCAATTTCCTAAACGATGGAAAAAACAGCGGCTTGTGCTTATACCAAAAGGAGTCAAGAATCAATATCCTTTCTTCTGGGCAATTTTAAACCAATTATATTTAGGTGAATCATAATTTATCTGCCCCGGGATCCTGCTTACGTCTATTTGCGAGTTTTGTTTTGATTGGATTTGGAAGTTCCCACTGCTTGCTTCAGTCGGCGTAGATGGCTTCTTTAAACGATTTTGCACTTCCTTATCATGTGGTGTCACTTAGTAATGGTGCGGATCACAACGAGAGAGGTCGGTCCAAAATCGACACCACATTTGACAGGTCCATGTTGGCAAGAAGTATCTATATTGGGTATGGGAAATTTGTCGCTCACCGAATCTTCGTTAAGTTTTCTGTAATCGACAACAATTATCTATTTTTTCTTAGCTAAATTATCGATCTTCTTTGTAGATCTATAACGGCGAATTGTATGGGGAATTGCTCTCCTTGATAATGCCTTGTGCTAGCAATTCTTTTATTTGTTTATTAATTTCTTGGCCATGAATCCGGGGTTACCTATATATTTTGGAATATATAGGTGTTTCCGTTGTAGTTATGATCTCATGTTGGATTTCAAGAGTATGTATATTCTTATGCCATTAATTTCAAGGTATTCTTCGTTTAGATTGATAATAGCTTACAAAGGTTTAAGGAGATCTCGTCCTATAAGGCCATCAAATTGCTTGTTATGAAAAGAAGTTAGTTTCCAACTCATGTGATTCTCTTCATTGAATCCTTTTGGTAATGGTGTTATTATTTTATGTGTCTATTCAAGCTTACTATACTAAAAGGGATAGGGTATGGAAGTTTTATTCGTTTAAATTGAGGTAGTCTATCTGAGTTCAAAAGCGTGGTTGTGGTACTGTGTCGATAAGGCATATAATATTGTCATTTCCTACTGTCAATTCAACCATCGGTAAGCTCGATATTGGAGTCGTGACCGAAAATGTATTTCATCTAATTTTGTGTTCTGAATATGGTCTACTTCCATAGATTCATTGTCTTACTTGCCTAGGGTTGTTAATTCCGAGGGTTTGTCTACGTTGTCTAAAATTATTGATATATGGGTTTTGGGTACGGTCCACTTCCATTGGTTCGAAGGAGTTGTGCCTTATTTGTGTGGGATTTCTATTGATGTTTTTTTCTAAAGCTCTGTCTAGATTGCCTAGAAATGTTAGTGAACGTATTCTGATTGAATTCACTGTCGTAATATCGGGTATGGGGATACGCTGATTCTGTTGGTATTGTCCTATATATTTAGATTTCTATTGTGTCCTGAAGTATTTTCCCTGTAACGGTCCCGTTTAAAGTGACTTTGTGTTTTGTTGTAATATTTAAGTATTCCTGTTTCTTCTAAAGCATAATATGTTTCTTTTAAATTCTTAATATCTCTACTATATATGATACTGGGTTTATTACATTTAAAAATATTATCAATACGATTAATTCGTTTGACTGTGGTGAAAATTCAACCGGTTTATTATTGTCAAATTCGTACTTGCCTATTATTAAGTTTATCTAGAAGGTGTCTTAAGCTACGATAATAGTCACTTACAGAATGGTATCTGCAGTTTATCGCCTGGTATATGATGATGGTATGTTTCTCTGACCCCGAGTTCTTGATCAACTCTCTTTTTATTGTTTCCCACATTGGATTTGTTCCGAGGGTCCTGATGCACTGCAGGGCTCCTCCTTGTATTTTGTTTCGGATGTATCATTGGAAGATATATTCCTTTAGTTGGGGATGCTCGTTGAAAAGGGGTAGAACCAATTCTATTTCTCTTATGAATGAGGACAACTCGTATGCCTTATGCTCGTATGCTATTTCCTTATTTTTGAGGCTTCTTTTATTAAATCACTAACTGATATGCCCTGGTTACTACTTGCGGGGGCTGCCGTGTTCGCCATTTGATTCATATTTTCGGCAGTTGACTCGTCGTCTGATAAATTATATAGAAATGAGGGAAATCTATCGGTTTCCTTCCTCCTTTTGTTAGAATTCGGCATGAAATTTATCCGTCACTTTTGCACTTTGGGCTGTTCTTATTGTGTTTGTAAAAAAAATTTTGTTTTTGCGTAACTGTTTTTAATATTTAGGACACTTGGTGCACTTATTGTCTTCTGACGATAATATCTAGTTGTAGTTCACTTTCACTTATATATCTTATTATCTTTGGACAATATGTGGGGGTAGAAATCGTGTTGTCAACGTATGACACTGGATCACTTAAATCCCCGACTATGTTCTGCTGCAAATTGTTCACCAACGATGTTCAAAAAAAAGCGTTTTCTTTATATTGGTTTGACAAATGATTCTTTCCTTTTATTTACTTAGAATTTATCCTTAATGTTATTAAATTGATTTTTCACAAACTATTTACAAGATTAATTAAATATTGTTTTGTTTTTTTTCCTTCCTTCACTTAGAATTTATCCTTAATGTTATTGAATTGATTTTTCACTAACTACGAGGGTTGCCTCTTATGTTTCGGGATTTGGCAACCCTAGTATTGCAATCCGGCAATTGACAGCTCTGTCGTAAAGTTGGACATTTTTGAGGTTATACGCACTCAGAACGTTTTGACATACGTGCGCTATTTGTGTTGTTTACAGTAACTTAAAAGATTCATCTCGGCCCAAAAATGGAATTAAATCGTCAACATTTTCGTGCGATTATTTTTTACAACTTTCGGTGTGGATTAACTCAGCAACAGTGCATGGATGAACTTAATTCAATTTTTTGCGATGAAGCTCCATCAAGGACCAGTGTTTATCGATGGTATGGTGAATTCAATCGTGGTCGTAGTTCACTCCAAGATGAATTTCGTGAAGGTCGTCCAAAATCAGTTGTTGTTCCGAAAACTATTGGTGCTGTGCGCGAACTGATATTGGAAGATCGTCATGTGACCTATCGTGAGATTGAGACAACCTTAGGCGTTAGTGGGACCAGCATACATTCATTATTGCATAACCATTTGACTGTCAACAAAATTTGTTCGCGTTGGATCCCACACAATTTGTCAATCGCCCAAAAAAAGGCTCGTGTCAATTGGTCGAAAGAAATGCTCAAAAAATACGGTCGCGGTCCTTCGAAACACGTCTATGACATCGTGACAGGTGATGAATCGTGGATTTACGCGTATGAGCCCGAAAGTAAACAGCAGTCGACTGTCTGGGTGTTTCAAGATGAGCCAAATCCAACAAAAGTTGTTCGCGCACGAAGCACTTCCAAGCAAATGGTCGCCTGTTTTTCGGAAAAACTGGACATGTCGCAACCGTACCACTAGAACAACGCAGAACAGTCAATTCTGAGTGGTACACAACCATTTGTTTGCCAGTTGTCTTCCAAGAAATCAGGAAAACCAACCGCTGAAGACGGATCACTCTTCACCATGACAATGCGAGCTCTCACACATCGGCTGCAACAACTGCATTTTTGAGCACCCAAAACATCGATTTGATGGGTCATCCGCCGTATAGTTTCTGAATTGGCACCGAATGACTTCTTTTTATTCCCGTACGTAAAAACAAACTGAGAGGTCAACGTTTTTCGACACCTGAAAAAGCGGTTGCTGCATTCAGAATGCATGTGTTGGAGATACCTCAATCAGAGTGGCAAAAGTGCTTCGACAATTGGTTCAAACGGATGCAAAAGTGTATAGATCTTCATGGGGAATATTTTGAAAAACAATAAAGTGATTTTCGATGATCAATATTTGTTTTTGTTCTCTAATCCCGAAATATAAAAGGCAACCCACGTATTTACAAGATGAATGAATATTGTTTCGTTTTTCCTTTTCTTCACTTAGAATTTATCCTTATTGCTATTAAATGATTTTCACAAAAAAATGTTAACATATTCTTTCTCGACACGTGTGAATTAAATATTGTTCCCTTCCGATTGGTCTTCGATCATCGAAACCTTGTGTGTACGCCCGACGTAGCGTCTGTACGCGATGGTGAATGAATAGCGACTCGCTGCGGCGTGACCGTCACCGGTGGTGGACGTGAAGCGACTGTTGGAATTAGGGATGAAGATGGGATTTTTGGATTTGCACCACAAGCAACCAATCGAGGTCATCTTTGCATTTGCGCTCTCTCATGTTCCTCGCTCATCGAGGTTTTTTTTTTTCTTCTTTTTTTTTGGTTTGGGTAGGAAGGTGAAAATCTTCAAATGATACCTCTTGACCGATCTAGAGGCATGCCGGCTTTTTACCGACTAAAACCACCTCCCGCCAGGCTCATATTCCCGTTGATCCCCGCGGAACTTTCTTTTAGATATTCCATCGCGGGGCGGGACGGAGATTACCTGTTACTCCGCTCGTCGCGTCGCAACTGCTGCATCATTTCACAGAGAATACCATTTGTTACGGACCATGCCTGTTTTGAACTAAGCATGCATTCTATTACTCCTCCCAGAGTAACTGTCCGTCTCATTTGTCTCTCCAAAATCATTTGTGCGGTCTCGCATCTCACGCACTCTGTGAGTACATGTTCCGCATTTTCAATTTTGCATTCGCAATACAAGCAGTATGGGTGATTTACATTCTTATACTTGTGCAAGTATTGCCGAAAGCATCCATGTCCTGATATTATCTGAGTCAGGTGGTAATTCAGCTCGCCATGTTTTCTTTTCACCCATGTTTCTATATCTGGTATCATGGTGTGGGTCCATCTTCCTTTAGTGGAAGAATCCCACCTTCGTTGCCATTCTCTTAGGCTTGAGAGCTCTAATTGTAACCGCATTCTCCGACAATTCTCTTGAGAGGCCTTATGCAATGCAACGTTTTCTTCAGCTGCAATATCAGGTGGCGTCTTCCCGGCCAGAATATTTATAGCTTCTTCGGATACCGTTCGGAATGCACAACATACTCTTAGTGACGCCAGTCTATGTGCGGAGTTCACTCCCCTCATGTACGACTTATACTGAGCAGCTCCTACCTATATGTGAGCTGCATACATTATAATGGAGGTGTTAATACTGGTTATGAGTTTCCTTATGTGAGGCATACTCTTTGCATACTCTTGCCGTTTTTTCACTCGTTTTCCTCAGGTGTTCTTTGAAGTTTAACCGGTTGTCGAGTATAACACCAAGATATTTATAATATAAAGGGCTGGATCTGATTGTTGTTGATTGTCCTTCAATTTTCTTGGGGCTGCTTATTAAAACTGCCTCCGTCTTATGTCCAGCTAGTTTCAGTCCGGCTATATCTAGCCAGCATTTAATGCTCTGGATTGCTTGGGAGCAAATATTCTCCAGGTCATCTAGATGTTTAGCTACGGCCACTATTGCCAAATCATCTGCGTATCCAATGACTCTAACCCCCTCCGGTACATTGACCCTGAGCACACCATCATACATTATATTCCATAACAGCGGACCTAATACAGATCCCTGAGGTACACCTGAGGGGGTATAAGTGTGTGATGTGCCGATGTACGGCACGTATTCCTTATACCTCCCATCGATCCGTGGAAAATGTTCATCTTTATTGAAGAATGTGTAATTGTAAACATTTATGGGACGCACGTCCACTACCTGGTTGTCCC
This sequence comes from Microdon myrmicae, assembly GCA_963931805.1. Classification (NCBI taxonomy): domain Eukaryota; kingdom Metazoa; phylum Arthropoda; class Insecta; order Diptera; family Syrphidae; genus Microdon; species Microdon myrmicae. Next base: position 263,585,451 of record OZ007496.1, read on the forward strand.
GAATCCGATGCGCATATTGGACGACATCTCCTTCGAGTGGATAGGTAAATAAACGATTGAAGTCTAATTCGAATAAGTGAGTTAAGACACCAAAGTAATCAATAAAAAAGATAACAGATAGCACTGCCAGCAAGCGTTTTAATTTATTGAAAATATTCACTAGACACAACATTCCGATGCGGTCACACAACACATAACTCAGATAATATTTCTAACAATTACAATTACAACGTACTGGTTGAAACTACTTATTACACAGTGTAGGATGTCCGCGGACGAGCGTGTGCATGAGCATGCACACGCGGTGGCAATTCGCGACACCACCTCCCTTGATTAAACACGTTAATCGACTGACTTGAAAAGGGAAGAAATTGGATACAACCAAAAGAGAACATACTTCTGCTCTCGCATTGCCACGTTCTTCGATGTGTGGTAGGTTACATCGGTAATCTGATGATCGAAGAGAGCGGGACAATAAGAGAACAGAAACACGATGTACGATTATCCTAGGGGTGGATTTGGTTGTATGTGCATGAATCAATGTAGTTCTGAGCGGAACCCGTTGACCTGATTCGGTAGTATGGTGAGTTCAGTGTACATTGATCCATACGAAGACAGAACTGAGAAAGAGAGGGGAATTGAGCTGATGATATTCACCTGCAAAAAGAGAACATTTGTCATTTGATATTTCTGTAGTCCCTCATCTGTATCATACAGCAGTCTTCTATCCGAGAGATAGTTTACTAGTATACGGACCAAGTAGGGTGAGACTTGTAGATCGCGCAACGCTTCTAGAATCCTATTCCAATTCACCGAGTTAAACGCATTTTTAACATTAGCGTCACCACCGCGCAATATTTCATTGTACCCCCTACCCATCGTGCTCCAGCTATCGCATTGCGAGCGATGTCGCACACCACAGATAGTGCCTTTCCGGTTGATCTTCCTTTTCCGAATTCATACTGCGATTCAGAGAGCCCCGATGTCCCCGCAGTGAATTGTTCCAGGCGAGTGGCAATTACTCGCTCAAGCAATTTTCCTGTCGTGTCCAACATGCACAACGGACGATAAGACGACGACGCCTCTGAATTCTTGACTCCTTTTGGAATAAGCACAAGCCGCTGTTTTTTCCATCGTTTGGGAAATTGTCCTGTTTGAAGGCAGCTTGTGAAGAGACTGCTGAAGAACCCCTGCCCCATGGGTTGTTATTTAATTCATTCCCTAGGGAGCAGAACGCGTCATATTTACTTTTGCGGATCACATTCCTCAAATCTTTCCGTTTGTTGACGAATTCCGCATGCAACTGTGGGTAGGTTTTACAGTTTCTTGCTCTTTGTTGCAAGCGTATTAACCTGTTGCACTCCGATCGCACCTGGGCGATTTCTGAGTTCCACCAATAGATTGGTTTGATAGCCCCTGCTGATTGTCTTTGTCGTAGCATAGAAGCATTACATGCGGTAGTTAGCCACTTCATGACTTTTCCAGCTTGCCTGTTCGCATCGGCCTCTGTGTCTGGTCTTCCAGTATATAATCGAGCAGTTCCGCATCGAGGTCCTTCTCTTTCCACCCATTTTATTGGGCTCTCTTCGCCAATTTGCCAGTGATGAATCCCCTGTGCGGTAATATTTCGTACATCACGGCTTGGTGGTCACTGCCTCCCATCGAGGTAGATAAACGCTTCAGTTGATTCAATAGTCGACGGACAAGGGAGAATGACAGAACCGGAATACAATGTGCAATGATCCCGGGGTAGATTTGGTATTGGTGTGCGTGTATCAATTCAGCCTCTGAGGATGATCCACTGACCTAGTGCGGTGACTGTGGTGATCTCAGAGTGCATTGAACTGTGGAAGTAAAATTGAGAAGGAGAGGAAAATGTTTTGTAGCTATTCACCTGCAAGAAGAGATCATTGATCCCCAGCGAATAGAGTGTCTGGGGAGAGTGAATAGGACGCCGACTTGGCTATGGAAATCTGATCGTGGGAACTAAATTAAATACTTTGATAATTTCCCCAGCGATTGCATGATTATGCAACTGCGTCGTTTGTTCAGACTATGCCGTTGCTCACCGACATGATGCGATTTCCGGTGGAAATCTCATGGGTTAGCGAAATGGAGTTGCTGTATGGCAAAAAGGTAGCTAAACTCAATTATGCATTGTCTGCATACAATAATGAGTTGAGCTATGCGTTCTTTCGGAAAACACGATTTTCAGGTGAATAGGTTAGTAGGAGGAATTGGGGTTGATCTGACACGCTGTTAGTGATCGAAATAAGGCGGAAGCAGTGGGTTGGTTCTCCATGTGGTATAGAGAACACCCACAAATAGTCTATATTTCACTATTCACTTATAGATTTCATTGGCTTTGGACAGCAATCTATAGTTCATTATTTACTTATAGATCTTATTGTATTTGGACAATAGTCTATAGTTCACTATTCACTAGGTTTGGGTGTTCGATGGTGTTCGATTGTCTTTGAACAATAGATATAGTTCACTTTTTCTTCACTAGTTCACTAGAGTTCGATGTAGATCTTATTGTCTTTCGACAATAGACTATAGTTCACTTATTCACTAGTTCACTGGGGTTCGATGTAGATCTTATTGTTGTCGAGCCGCGCGGTGCTTCCACGTGATTGAGGGAAGAGTTGCGTTCACGGAGTTTGGAAACAGTTATTTTTATTAAATAAATAATTAAAAACACTTAATTTTCTTAAGTCTACAATTAAAACACTTATTTTTACTGTTCATAGGCTCGGACGATCTGCACAAAACTAAAACTTAATCGCTATCGACAAGAAAAATGAAAGTTCAGTACAGCATCCTTTTCTTTATTGGATTTTGGTAATTAAAGGAAACATGGAAATAGGTTGTTTTTTTATCTGGCTACGGCGGCGTAATAAAAGGATCAGAATTTTGTGTAGACAAAATTCTTAAGAGATGATCTGTAAATGGGTATTTAATGACCCGAAATATAGATGTTCAATAAAACGAACGTTAGTTGGAAAATGAGAAATTGAGAAAAAGGAATTTTATGGTTCTTGTTGGCGCAAGTCTATTATCCTTGACCGGAAAAAGAAACTATTATGGAAAATTTAACAAATTTTACTTGCTAAATAAGGCCAAGACCGGATCCCGGTTGTAGTGCCGATGATGATGATGATGATGATTTTATGATTCTAAAGAGTAATTTTTAATCATGCATCTATAGGTGAGCATCTGTTTTAACGTGTCGTTTTATTTAGGGTTTTGTTTGATGGAATTGAATCAATGTGCGACGATTGAACGTTTGGTTGAAATAACAACTTGCGTTTATATATTCGAAATAACATTTGATAAAGCCAATTCAATTCGGGTAATGTTTACATATTCGGAATAACCTAGGATGAAAGGAATTGGGTTTAAGTATTGTTGGCATATTCAAGATAACATAGGATGAGTGAATTGAATTTGAGTATTGTTTACATATTTGAGATAACATAAGATAAAGGAATAGAGTTGATATGTAGCTTACAATGTGTGAATGTGTGGGGGTTGATAGTTTGATGCCAACGTATGGCACGGATTCACTACACTCCCACCGCTATGGTTGACGACGGGTAAACCTTTCACGGGAATGATAAAACTCGGAGTGGGCGGTATGGTGGTTGAACCTCAAAACTGCCCGGACACGGCACAGGATCAACATAAACGCTCAGGTTTGTTTTTTTGTTGACGTTGGATTTTTATTGTTGGTTAGAATTAACAAAAGTATTGAAGTTAACATTATCATAAAATCGAGAGTTTATAGATTCAACACAGTAACACGTAAATCGCTGGCAGATATCGGATTTGTAGAACTAAAATGAACCGCATGACGAAACTTGTTCTGTTCTATTATTCACATTTATCCTTACTTTGTCGCTATGGACTTCCGTTTCTATTGGTGCTGTATGTCTTACAATGCGGTTCTATTTTATTACTTATTCTATTATCCTCAATGTCAACTGAACTTAAAACTCAATGCGCTTTTATTTGTCATTGTATTTTTTTCTGTTTACAATTCGTTTGAACAATAATTACATGGTTTAGCTATTACCCGATATTTAAGAACGCTTAGTATTAGGGAAATACTTATGAAAACACGCTTTCGACCTTATCGATTCGCGCAATATACTTCGTTTCTGTTACAATTGTTTTGTTCAATATGTTTTATTCTTATTACACTTGGGCGACCTTGCACTTAGCCGACGTTTGAGAAATTTATTTAGGAAATATTTAAGGAAATCACATTCATCGCACCGACTCGTTTTGTTGACCTTATCCGTCGAATTCTTCTCACGCCAACCGTTCTACATCGACTCTTAGCGCTGACTATGTTATATGTGCGCACCTTGGCCGTTGTGAACCGATTGACTAATTACAAGCGAGAAAAAGTTCGCCGCGCTGTGGGAGTGGAGTCATAGCTAAATAAACTCACTGCCACTTACTAGGAACATTGAAAAGGGTTACTATGCTTGCATAGGGAATCTGGTTCCGGAGAATCGCTGCCGTACAGGCTGGGTTAAATTCCTCTGGAGCTATGTATACGAGGAAATTGGTTTGGGAACACGACCAAGTATGAGCATGAGTTGTCGGTTAGACAAAGGAATGTGGGTCTTGGTCGTTGCGATGGTTGTTTCGCGGAAATGCAACGCATCGTGCTGGTGACTTGCCAGTAAGGAGAATTGGTATTGGGTGGGATGGGAGCCGAATCAATATTTTTCGTTCCATTGGTTAAAGTAATATATATCTTGTAATGTATTAATCAGACAAATTCAAACTTAGCCTCATTGGAAAAGTGATATTTATACGAAAAATAAAAATCCTTGATCTTTTCTTGACTGCTTCGTTCAGTTGTCAGTTATAGGATGTAAAACGTCGAAGCTAACTAGGAGAAAATTCGATATGTTCCAATTTTCCAAAGCGGAAATGCAACCTAGGCGCCCGAAATTATAAGTACAGTCTATGGTCCCAATACTGTGAGTCAATTCCACACATTTTCGGTATCGTCGATTTCGTTCAGATATTCTCAATATTAAAAAGGCACAGGTAGACCCATCGTCGCAAGTGTTGATTCGACTACAAAACAGGTTTAAACCAATGGCATAAAGCTGAATTTAAAATAACGTTTGACGTTTCGCCACCACACAAAGTGACACAAAAACAAATTTGGTGGATCGAGTTTTCAGCTGTGAAGTCTCGGTCAAACGGAATGAAATCGATCCAACCGTATGTTGTCGCGAAAACGATCATGGTCAAAGCATTTGAGAAAATACAGAAATAAATAAAAAATACAGAATAGAATTCATAATTAGATTCAAACAAGCCGAGTTTTCACCACACGCCTACCGACGGATACAAATACCCGACATTATTTCTCACCCTCGGCGCGATGTTTGCTAGAGAGGATTGTGGTATCTTCTGTGGACGTGCCACCCTAAATGCAAAGGATACCGCGAGATCTCCGATAAATACAAAACTTATGTGTTTAAAGTCAATTTGCTTTAACGCGGTGAGCACTGAGAGTGTGATGGAAGACCTGAGTTACTTCCCCACATATGCAAGATTGACAGGTTTGACGTGCTTTAGATGTCGACATCCTTTCGCGTGTGTTATGCAAATGTTCATCTATCGTAAATTGATTTTTTTTGTTCCGATTGTTGTTTCTGGTTGCTGGCGCTCTGAGCGAGCCACCGTTTAAACGCTCCACTATTGCGCTGAGTTGTAGTCTGGGATGAATCTAGTCCTGAATGCAAAATGAAATCTTCGGATGCAGTTGACTTAGCATGTCTACTATTTTACATGCACACTGTTCCAAAATGGGATTCTCCTAGGGATGGTTGTCAACAAAAACGGTCTTCGACCAGGATGCACATCTGAACACCAAGTGGTGAAAGCAGTGAAATGCAGTATGTTGGCAAATCAACTGAACCAGGGACTGTAGCTTGTCGTCTTTTCGTCCTGTCGTCTTATTTCCTTTTCCACTGGTGGTTCTCTGCTCGTAAGGTGTTCCCTCACGTAGCATCCTGAAAACAACTATTGTAATGATAACTGACACTGTCGGTAGGGGAAATGATTTAAAAAGGATGTGCACGTAATGTTCAAGCATCTTGCTGGTATTGATCAATTCCAAAATAGAGCAGTAGCTCTTCGGGTTTTTCCGTAGCACAAACGTGTACTCGTTTGGCATCGTTCGGATGGACGGGCAGGATTCAAGTGCTTCACCATTCGACTTGAATTTCAATGATCTACTAAGTGAATTCCAAATTGTGGGTTTAGGGAGAGTGGGACCGCAATGACTGACTGAAGCAGATGTGTTGATGGAGTATATTATCACCATTGTACGTTTGCGAATGTAAAATGAATTCAAATGCGGATAAAGGATATTCGACCCCTGGAAGAAAGTACGTTTGATGTGTAAAAGGTTGATGTTTTTATCTAGTGGAGCGTTGCATATATTTTTTTACTCCTTTTTCCTTTTTCTTTTTAAAGACTACATGGATGAGGCCATGTGGAGCATTAGCCTCCAAAACACAAGCAGCATTTAACGGTTGTTGTTAGTAGACTTAAAAGAAGGCCAGAAGTTTAGTTTACTATTACCCATTTAGTGAGTCGAATTCTTCAATGCCTGCTTATCGTAATGTAAAATTATGCATTTGTTCTTGATTTTGAAGTTACTTTCGAGCGATTCAATAAATTATTTAAATACAAATTTAACAAGTCGCAATTGTAGATGTTCTTTGCTGTGAAGCCAATCGAAACACACAGTGTTGAATAGAAACTCTCCAACTATTGCTTTTTTGTCAAGCAAAACGTGATTTAAAAGAGGGTTGTTGCGCACCAAATTCACTCACAGTATACACCTTACACGGATGCGACAAGAAAGCTGTGAAATACACATTAACGTTGTTGATTCATTGAATATATTTGTTGCACCTTAATTGAATTCGTTAACTGAATGACTTTAATTTCAGCACAAATCACCTCAATCGCCGCGTCATTTTTTTATTTTTTGTCATTATTTTCTCCTTAGCTTACAATCCTTCACTGCACTGAGAAATTTCCACAACGACCATCGACATGGACTTACGATATTGGGTGTATGCCCTTAATACGAGTTTTATTTTGTTAGATGTATATCTAAAGGTGCCCAAGAGGAACTGCGGTAGATTCTGACTTTCATCTTAACACGACTGACGCCGTTTTCTTATTTTATTCATTAAATCTTTGATTGGAACCGTTTTGTATTTTAAAAGTCGATCCCCTTCTTATACGGTTTGTGAATGACTGCTCTTACCTTCGATCGTGTATTGGTAAATTTTTCTTATCCTTAATGTATGGCTCATTTCAAACAGGACACTGCCCTGTGGTGGTTCTCTATATTACACGGGGAACCAAACCATAATTTCAATCCAATTTCAACCCAATTTCGGCCGCTAACAGCACACCACCTCTACCCCAATCCCTTCCGTCGGCTATTTCACCTGCAAAATGGTATACCCCATTGACCGCATAATCAGAATTTAATATTTATACAAATAATGCATAATTGAATTAAAACCCTTTCTTGCCATACGGCAACATTAACTCATAAGCCCCATGAGATTTTCACCGGAAATCACAATTTCATGTTGGTTAGCAACATCAAAGTCTAACCAAACGATGCTGTGGCATCATCTTACAACGGCTTGGGTTATCGAATTCCTTTCGTTTGTTCCCACGCTAATTTATTCCCAAGCCATTGCAGCGTCCCCTTGACTTCCCTCAGACACTCTATTCGCTGGGGATCAATAAACTCTTTAGTCAGGTAAAGCACAAAATACTTTTCATCGCATTCCATTTTCCCTTTCTCAGAGTGCAATGCAATCAATCCAATAACCAAATTGGGTCATTCGGTCACCATTGATTTTGCATTCGTTGCATGCAAAAAGCAAAATCATCCCCGGGATCGTCACGCTCTCTCTTTCGATTCCTCCATTCTCTCTAGTCCATTGACTATTGAATTAACCCGCAAGAGGTTATTCACCTCGATGGGTGGGGGGGATGAGAGGGCGAAGATGAGAGTGCGATCTCAATTGGTTAACCGTTTGATAGTACCAGCACAGCCGTCATTCTTTCTCCAAACGGTGCACACCGAGTCGAATATTAACCACCGGGGTGCATACACATACGGGGGGATGGGTGCGAACATACAGGGCAAAGTCTCTGATTGCCTTCAACCCGGCGAAGGCCAGGACGATCCTTGTCCCTGTTCAATCCAAGTTGACATGCAGTCTCCACGTGACACCCCTGGATAGCTACTTTGACACCCGCCAAGTAGTGAACCAATGCATGCAGCGACATCCTGAGAAAGGTTGGCGCAAGGCTAATAACCAGGCCCGTAAAAATAAATTATTATGGCAAATTTAACAAGCCTCGGATATGGACCGGATACACGACGACGACCACGGAAACGAAAACGGCTAAACGATTTAAGGATTTTTTCATGGAACATACGCTCACTATACAGAGCTCGAGCTGCACAGCAACTAGCCGATGCCCTGTCCGAATATAAGGCTGACATAACAGCATTACAAGAAATAAGATGGACGGGGAGTGGTGTTTTTCAAAGAAAAGAGTATGACATTTATTACAGCTGTCACGCAAAACACCATGTGCTCGGGGTAGGCTTTCTAGTCAGCCAAAAACTGAAGCCTGCCATCATCGGCTTTAATGCAATAAATGAAAGGCTATGCACTCTTCGCGTGCGAGGCAAATTTAAAAACATAAGCCTCATAAACGTTCACGGACCTACAGAGGAGTCCCCTGACGACGAAAAAGAAGAATACTATGAGAACGTCGAACGGGCCCTCAATGCCTGCCCAAGATACGATGTGAAAATCGTTCTTGGGGATTTGAATGCGAAAATAGGTCGGGAGCCGGTTTTCAGGCACTACGCAGGTTCCCATAGTTTGCATGAGAACACTAATGACAATGGACTACGAGTCATCGAACTGACAGCATCGAAAAACTTGGTCGTTGCGAGTACCAGGTTTCCGCGTAAAGATATCCACAAAGCCACCTGGGTATCACCTGATGGAGCCACTCGCAACCAAATTGACCACGTGTTGATAGATCGCCGCCACTCTTCGAGCCTGATGACGGTACGAACGTACCGAGGTGCCAACGTCGACTCGGATCACTATCTTGTTGGTACAGTTTTCCGAGCGCGGATTGCCTTACGGAGACGTATTGCATCCACGGATCAGGTTCGAATCAACACGGCTGCCTTACGCAATGAGAACACCAGCAACACCTTTGGTCATGCGTTAAGACTCGCCCTCGAAGAGCTCGACGGAGGGAGAGTAAGTCCTGGGGCCAGAATGCCGGGCGTAGAAGAGAAATGGACACGCCTTAAGAATACTGTCATTAGTACTGCCAACTCCATCTTAGGCAGTAGTCGTAGAGATCGGAACGACTGGTTTGATGATGAGTGCAAACTAGCGACTGAACGTAAGAATGCTGCATACCGGGCAATGCAGCAGTCTCATAGGACGCGGGTACGCGAGGAGCAATACAAAGTGCTCAGAAGAACTGAAAAAAGACTTCACAGACAAAAGAAAAGTGCCTGGGAAAAAAATCTTGTCTGTGAAATAGAGAAAAGTAGAGAGCGAGGTCCGCACCAGGCGCGGAAGTTCTACCAAATAATCCGCAGTATGACGCGGTACACACCACGCTGCACTTACTGCAAGGATAAAGAGGGTAATCTGATCACCGATCCTGAAGGCATTCTGGAGCGATGGGAAGTGCACTTTAATGAATTGCTAAATGGTCAGCTCACAGAAGAATTGGAGGCTCCACCAATGCAAGACCAGGACCAAATGCTGCCGCCACCAAGCATTGAGGAAACACTAAAAGCCATTAGACAGCTAAAATCAAATAAAGCCCCTGGAGCTGATGGCATACCAGCTGAGCTGATCAAACAAGGAGGGACAGCGTTACATCACGCAATTCACGAGATCGTGGTGCACGTATGGGAGCAAGAGGAGATGCCGGAAGATTGGCGTCGTGGTATAATTTGCCCCATACATAAGAAGGGAGATATCACACTGTGCAGCAACTATAGGGGTATAACATTGCTGAGTACCGCCTATAAGATACTCTCCACTATCCTACAAGACCGGATATCCCCATACGCTAAAGCCATCATTGGTCAATATCAGTGTGGCTTCATCCCAGGCAAATCAGCAATTGATCAGATATTCACCCTTAGGCAGGCGATGGAAAAATGTCTGGAATTTAAGATTCCACTATATCATCTATTTATAGACTTCAAGGCCGCCTACGACAGCATAGCCAGGGTAGAACTATATAATGCCATGAGAGAATTCGGCATTCCAAATAAATTGATACGACTTTGTAGGTTGACCATGACCAACGTAACTAGTCAAGTAAAAGTAGCGGGATTGCTGTCCAAACCAATAAACATCTATAATGGACTCCGACAAGGGGACGGTTTGGCCTGCCTCCTCTTCAACCTGGCGTTGGAGAAAGCAATCCGTGACTCTGGCGTTACAACAAGAGGGACTATTGTCACCAAGTCCAGCCAGATACTTGCCTACGCAGATGACATCGACATCATCGGTAGAACCGAATCGGCGGTACAGGAATCCTTCACCCAGATCGAGCAGGCGGCACAAAAACTGGGACTGCGCATTAATGAGGGAAAAACCAAGTACATGGTGGCAACTTCTGCGAAGAGAAGACCTAACGTTGGTCAAACTATCAGGGTAGTGGAGCACGAATTTGAAGTAGTGCAATCCTTTAACTACCTTGGGTCAATAGTATCAGCCGATAACAATATGGAAGAAGAAATACGCGAACGGCTGATTAAATCCAACAAAGCCTACTATGGTCTATCAAGGCTCTTTAAATCCCGAAATTTATCCAGAACATCCAAGCTACTACTGTACAAGACCATGGTCTTACCAGTACTCATGTATGGATCCGAGACCTGGGTGCTTAATAAAAAGCACTCTGAACTCTTGGCCGCGTTCGAGAGAAAGGTCTTAAGGAGAATTGTTGGCCCCGTATGTGAGGGAGGACGATTCCGGAGACGCTACAACCATGAGTTGTACGCAATCTACCTTGAAGCTCATATTGTAAGAAAAATCAAGCTCGGTAGACTCCGGTGGGCGGGACACCTAGCTCGAATGAGCGAAGAGGACCCTGCCCGGAAAGTCCTTTGTGGCAAGATGTATGGAAGGAGACAGCGCGGCAGACCTTGTCTGCGATGGAGGGATGGCGTAGACCAGGACGCCCAGAGCCTGGGAGTGCTAAACTGGATGACATCGGCTCGAAATCGGGACCGGTGGAGAGATTTGTTAAATAAGGCCAAGACCGGATCCCGGTTGTAGTGCCGATGATGATGATGATGATGCATACACATACGTCAGATCAGTGTGAGTTTACGGGCGAGTCGTCAGTAAAGTTTCCCTCTGTTCTATGAGGCGGTAAAGTTGATTTCTAATGTAGTGAAATTGGTTGCAAAATATTAGACTATTCGGAAAGAACTTGAAGGAGTACATTTCCATAAAGAATCAGCAGTATTTATAAAATATCATTGTCAATTATGAGCGTGTGTGTGAGCTTATTAATTCAAAAGAACATTTAAATAACCCAATTGTTGTCCGCACTAAGTGTTATTTTTACTACATGGATTTTCTTTTACATAGCGATCATCAAATATATTTGACATTTGTGTTTTACTAATAAAGTCCACGGCAATATAGAAAATTAACCAATTTGTAAACAAAATAAAACAAAAAAAACTATGTTCAACAAAGCCAGTGCGTTTTATTCGGTTTGTTTCTTCCTTGTTGGTGAACGTTTAGCAGTTCTATTTGCCCAGTGACGTGTTGGGGGTATAGTGAATCAGTGCCCCTGCCGGCACATCTACTTCAAACCTCCCACAACCCTAACCTTTATTAACGTTACAAGCATTGCAGTGCATTCTTTGTTTGTACAAGGTGGAAGAAACGCTTACACTGCGATTTCTAATTGGATGCTGGATTTATTTAATACCTAGGAGTGTGTATCGCGATCTTAAGTAACTTATTTACAAGTCCATTCGTGGTTAAGGATACCAACGATATTTTTTGTATCTTATTGGCTAGGTGTCTTGACGAGGACGTTCATAAACCACATATCGCTTCTGGGAGGGGGGTGTATCATTTGATTTGTCTCGAGCGTGCGACCCGAACCAACCCTATGACGGTTACAATCAATTAAACCTAAAACCAAAGCCTCAATACATCAGGCCACTGCCGGCTGTGCGAAATCGTTTGTTATGCTCAAGTACACTTTACTGATGTGGAATTGATATACTAACTGCAATCGTATATGGCTCTGACGGATATGTCTTGATTTTCTTTCAGTGCTGTTCTTTACTGGGGGAGTGGGAGCGAAGATAGGGCGGATGGGTGCGAACATACAGGGCAAAGTCTCTGATTGCCTTCAACCCGGCGAAGGCCAGGACGATCCTTGTCCCTGTTCAATCCAAGTTGACATGCAGTCTCCACGTGACACCCCTGGATAGCTACTTTGACACCCGCCAAGTAGTGAACCAATGCATGCAGCGACATCCTGAGAAAGGTTGGCGCAAGGCTAATAACCAGGCCCTAAAAATGAATTATTATGGCAAATTTAACAAGCCTCGGATATGGACCGGATACACGACGACGACCACGGAAATGAAAATGGCTAAAAGATTTAAGGATTTTTTCATGGAACATACGCTCACTATACAGAGCTCGAGCTGCACAGTAGCTAGCCGATGCCCTGTCCGAATATAAGGCTGACATAACAGCATTACAAGATATAAGATGGACGGGGAGTTGCGCTTTTCATAGAAAAGAGTATGACATTTATTACAGCTGTCACGCAAAACACCATGTGCTCGGGGTAGGCTTTCTAGTCAGCCAAAAACTGAAGCCTGCCATCATCGGCTTTAATGCAATAAATGAAAGGCTATGCACTCTTCGTGTGCGAGGCAAGTTTAAGAACATAAGCCTCATAAACGTTCACGTACCTACAGAGGAGTCCCCTGACGACGAAAAAGAAGAATACTATGAGAACGTCGAACGGGCCCTCCTGCCTACCAAGATACGATGTGAAAATCGTTCTTGGGGATTTGAATGCAAAAATAGATCGGGAGCCGGTTTTCAGGCACTACACAGGTTCCCATAGTTTGCATGAGAACACTAATGACAATGGACTACGAGTCATCGAATTGGCAGCATCGAAAAACTTGGTCGTTGCGAGTACCAGGTTTCCGCGTAAAGATATCCAAAAAGCCAGGGTATCACCTGATGGAGCCACTCGCAACCACATTGACCACGTGTTGATAGATCGCCGCCACTCTTCGAGCCTGATGACGGTACGAACGTACCGAGGTGCCAACATCGACTCGGATCACTATCTTGTTGGTACAGTTTTCCGAGCGCGGATTGCCTTACGGAGACGTATTGCATCCACGGATCAGGTTCGAATCAACACGGCTGCCTTACGCAATGAGAATACCAGCAACACCTTTGGTCACGCGTTAAGACTCGCCCTCGAAGAGCACGACGGAGGGAGAGTAAGGCCTGGGGCCAGAATGCCGGGCGTAGAAGAGAAATGGACGCGCCTTAAGAATACTGTCATTAGTACTGCCAACTCCATCTTAGGCAGTAGTCGTAGAGATCGGAACGACTGGTTTGATGATGAGTGCAAACTAGCGACTGAACGTAAGAATGCTGCATACCGGACAATGCAGCAGTCTCATAGGACGCGGGTACGCGGGGAGAAATACAAAGAGCTCAGAAGATCCGAAAAAAGACTTCACAGACAAAATAAAAGTGCCTGGGAAAAAACCTTGTCTGTGAAATAGAGAAAAGTAGAGAGCGAGGTCCGCACCAGGCGCGGAAGTTCTACCAAATAATCCGCAGTATGACGCGGTACACACTACGCTGCACTTACTGCAAGGATAAAGAGGGTAATCTGATCACCGACCCTAAAGACAGTCTGGAGCAATGGGAAGTGCACTTCAATGAATTGGTAAATGGTGGAGCCAATATTTATTTAGTTTATTGCGAACTTCTTTTATACAAAAATTCATTCTGGGGGCATTCCGGAGCGATGGGAAATGCACTGCAATGAATTGCTAACTGGTCAGCTCACAGAAGAATTGGAGGCTCCACCAATGCAAGACCAAGAGCAAATGCTGCCGCCACCAAGCATTTAGCAAACACTAAAAGCCATAAAACAGCTAAAATCAAATAAAGCCCCCGAAGCTGATGGCATACCAGCTGAGCTGATCAAACAAGGAGGGACAGCGTTACATCACGCAGTTCACGAGATCGTGGTGCACGTATGGGAGCAAGAGGAGATGCCGGAAGATTGGCGTCGTGGTATAATTTGCCCCATACATAAGAAAGGAGATATCACACTGTGCAGCAACTATAGGGGTATAATATTGCTGAGTACCGCCTATAAGATACTCTCCACTATCTTACAAGACCGGATATCCACAAGTAAAAGTAGCGGGATTGCTGTCCAAACCAATAAACATCTATAATGGACTCCGACAAGGGGACGGTCTGGCCTGCCTCCTCTTCAACCTGGCGTTGGAGAAAGCAACCCGTGACTCTGGCGTTACAACAAGAGGGACTATTGTCACCAAGTCCAGCCAGATACTTGCCTACGCAGATGACATCGACATCATCGGTAGAACCGAATCGGCTGTACAGGAATCCCTCACCCAGATCGAGCAGGCGGCACAAAAACTGGGACTGCACATTAATGAGGGAAAAACTAAGTACATGGTGGCAACTTCTGCGAAGAGAAGACCTAACGTTGGTCAAACTATCAGGAAAGTGGAGCACGAATTTGAAGTCAATCCTTTAACTACCTTGGGTCAATAGTATCAGCCTATAACAATATGGAAGAAGAAATACGCGAACGGCTGAGTAAATTGAACAAAGCCTACTATGGTCTATCAAGGCTCTTTAAATCCCGAAATTTATCCAGAACATCCAAGCTACTACTGTACAAGACCATGGTCTTACCAGTACTCATGTATGCGTCCGAGACCTGGGTGCTTAATAAAAGGCACTCTGAACTCTTGGCCGCGTTCGAGAGAAAGGTCTTAAGGAGAATTGTTGGCCCCGTATGTAAGGGAGGACGATTCCGGACACGCTACAACCATGAGTTGTACGCAATCTACCTTGAAGCGAATCAAAAGAAAAATTAAGCTCGGTAGACTTCGATGGGCGGGGCACCTAGCTCGAATGAGCGAAGAGGAGCCTGCCCGGAAAGTCCTTTGTGGCAGGATGTATGGAAGGACACAGCGCGGCAGACCTTGTCTGCGATAGAGGGATGGCGTAGACCAGGACGCCCAGAGCCTGGGAGTGCTAAACTGGATGACATCGGCTCGAAATCGGGACCGGCGGAGAGATTTGTTAAATAAGGCCAAGACCGGATCCCGGTTGTAGTGCCGATGATGATGATGGGAGCGAAGATAAAGAGCAAAGTCTCTGCTTTCAACCCGGCGAAGGCCAGGACGGTCCTTGTCCCTGTTCCACCGAAGTTGACACCCCTGGATAATTACTTTGGTAGCCGTCAAGTAGTGAACCAATGGAAATAGACATCCTATATTATAAACATAATTATAAAGTATGTTTAAACAGTTTTTAAATTGCAAAATTATAGTAAACAAGTTTAAGTTTAGGAAATATCGCATCTAGTTTAGTCAACTATTTTCAATTTTGCATTAAGAGGATGTGGGTCAGGTTGATGTCTACATTGCGTTATGTGGGAGGGCAGGGGTTATTTGTACGAGGCGGTTTCAATGGGTAAGTAATTGGAGGTGGCCGATCACGCGTGTCATATCTGACACACTGAAGACAATGATAACAGGGGGTAGTAACAAATATATTATTGGACTACATTTAAGGGTTAGTAAATGTGAAATGCATGAAATATTTAAGTTAAGCAGATGCTTTTGGGTGATACATTCAACCCGTATGTGTGAAAATCTTCCTCTTCCCCAAAGTCAGGTAGAACTTAAGGGGAAAGACCACAACGCCACTGATAGCATGTCGTGATAACACTATGTTGTATTCCAGAATACTGCCCTTATTCGCTTTAACACTAACTCATGTCCTTTCAAACACAACCTTTAAAACTACATCCTCACATATCTTACATTCTCAGTTAGTACAGCACATTTCATAAATAAACAGACACTATATTCTATATCCAGTCACTTACAGCACATTTCATAAATATGCCCCTTTTCATAACAAGCACATTTTTCATTTCAAAACATGGCCACTTTGATATTCGTTCAAAGTTTATTCAAAATTCTAAGTCACAGAGACTTCTAGATTGTTTTGTTCAGTTTATACGCCACAGTCAGTTAGAACAAAATGTTCTATATAAACAAGTAGATTTATATGAAAAAAGTAGAAAGAAGAGAGCTCAGCTTGAGATAGCTGAGTTCGATAAAATAAAAATAAAATATTTAAATAAAATACAACAAATCTAAAAATAAAAGAGATCTTTTATTTAATAAATTATTAAATAAATATAATAACCTCCACGCTCTTCCCTCGAAAGAGGAAGCACGGCGTTGGAGCCGTAACACTGGTGGCAGCGGTGGGATCCACGAAGACTGGTGGACTCCCGACTAGTGGACTCCTCGAAGGAAGACCAATCCTCGAAGGAAGACCAATCCTCGAAGGAAGACCGATCCACGAAGACTGGTGGACTCCCCGAAGGACGACTCTATCCTCGAAGGAAGACCGATCCACGAAGACTCCCCGAAGGACGACTCTATCCTCGAAGGAAGACCGATCCACGAAGACTCCTCGAAGGAAGACCAATCCTCGAAGGAAGACCAATCCCCGAAGGACGACTTAATCCTCGAAGGAGGACTCAATCCCAGAGGAAGATTAGTTTTCGACTTGGATGGCGGAACATTCCATGTATCGAGTGCAAATAACTTCGAAATTTCCTGTGCCGATGAGTTCCAGAGGAAAACTAAATTAACCTCAGTGGCAGCAGAGAAAAAAAAACCCAAGAAGACAAAACAAGAAAAAAAAAAAGGAGAACAAAACATCAATCAACATATATTAGTAGTAAGAATCGTTAGCGAAATATCAATTTTTCTGTTCATTTTTCCGTAGGAATATTTTTACCTTGGAACTTTTAACTTTTCCTTTTTTCTAACAATTCTGTCCGATAGAAATTATTTCGAAATTATTATTTATTATTCTCTTTCCAGTATTTCGACGACATTTCCGTTTTGTCTTTTTCGCCGAATTATCTTTCTCTACAGCTTTGAGACCAAATTAAATTTCTTTTTCATATATATTGAATAACTAAAAGAAAGGCCATTTTTATATACCGTATTTTTAAGAAGTGATTTTGCCATACATTGATTTCAGAGTTTTCAAGATTACGAGTCCGTATTACACGAGACAGGCGGCTAGGCAGGGGGAAGAACAAATCCACTTTCTACAAATACACCATAACCCCCCTGAAATGGCTCTTTCTGTCGGAATTTCTGATGTTTTCAGAATCGTCCCTACCTTTGACGGAAAACCCTGCGACCTAGATAAATTTATTTCCGGGGGAGACGTGTTATTTAAATCTATAAAAAGGGCAGACCCGGAGATATATGAAACATTTTTGGAGCTAGCCAAAAATAGACTAGAGGGTCCTGCCTATGATCTAATTAGGTATAGCACAATTGCTAAATGGGAGGATTTAAAGGATAAACTTGAATCAGAATATAAAGAGGAGCAATCTCGGTCAACGGCACACAATGAGTTGATATCCCTGAAACAAAACTTCAGAGAAACCGTTCGGGAATACGGAGATAGAGTTGCGAATGCTCTGAGGACGCTGAACTCTGCTACGTGTGAAATAACAGCAGACGCGGTGGTTAGAGAATTCTTGATAGAAGAAAACTCAAAATTGGCAGTGCAAATATTTGAGGATGGTCTCAAGAATGAACAACTGAAAATCCTAGCCAAAGTCCATGGGGGAAGTAGTTTAAAACAGTCTATTGCACATGTAGTATCACATGCTGCTCGAATGGACAACTCTCCCAGGCCATATAACTATAATGACAGATTTAATCGAATAGTCTGCCAAACCTGCGGTAAGCCAGGTCATTCTCAGGACACTTGTTATCGGAACATGCAGTCCAACAATTTTCCGAATAGACAACCAATAAAAAGAGAATATAACATCATATGCAATTTCTGTGGACGGAATAATCACACAGAGAACGAGTGTAGATAGAAGATATCTAGGAATGGACCATCCTTAACAAATTACCAACAAGGTACAACAACGCGTAATCCATTCCGAAATAATCCTGCAAACACCGAAAATCGTTTTAGTGAATATCCTAGAATCACCAATAGACAAAACGATAAGCAAAATGTTCACTTTTCTCGGGTGCAAGAGTCGGAAAACGAGGCCTGACGCCAACCCAATTTTGTGGAAGACAGACAACATTTTTCTATTTTTAACATTAGATCTTTGGCAATAGATAACGACAATTTTAATGAAGCTCCTAACCAAATAACTAAAGCGATACTGATAAACGAAGAGAAAACAAGCACTAATATAAATATTCCGATTCATACTCCAATTTTGGAAAATAATTCAGCAACACAGACTGAAAATTCGAAATTTTCGGCAGTAGTAAAGACTGAAATCCCTAATATTTCGGATATCCCTATTGACCACACAGACACTTCAGCAACCAAGACTGAAAACTCAGCAATATTAAAGATTGAAAATTCAGAACTTGCAGAAAATACACTAACAAAAATCCCTCACATTTCGGCTATCCCTATAGACAACCCCGACACTTCAGCAACAAAGACTGAAAATTCAGCAGTGGTAAAGACTGAAGATCCAAAAGGTGCAATAAAAATCGAAACCCAAGTCAGTTCAGTAGTTAACACTGAAGAACACCATGTTTCAGCAGCAAAGTCTGAAGGATTGAATGTTTCTACAGCAGATATAACTGAAGAAATAGTTCAAACAGCAAATAAGACTGGGAACCAAGATGTTCTAACAGCAAATAAGTCTGAAGAACTATACGAATCAGTAAATGAGACTGAGAAACTAAACGATCCATCAGCAATGAGTAAGACTGAAAAGGTAAACGTTCCGACAGAAGTTAAAGCTATAGAAAATGATGACATTGAGCCGAAAACACTAAACATTTTAAATAACGATACTAAACACCAACACGAAGTTATGAAAATTGAAAATAATAATTCAATTAAAGAAGTTAAAGCTATAGAAAATGATGACAATGAGCCGAAAACACTAAACATTTTAAATAACGATACTAAACACCAACACGAAGTTATCAAAATTGAAAATAATAATTCAATTAAAATAGGTATTGAAAAGAAAAACCTTATAAATACCTTACAAATTAAATTTTTCAACAATAAACATGTATTCGAACACAGAATAAGAAAAAATAAAAAGGTACACAGTCAATTAGGACAACTGAGATCATTTCTTAAGAAAATGTTTGGTATTATGCAATTCTATGCAGTCATCATAATAATAGGCCCAGAAAGGTTTTGGAAAATTTTCCATAAATTTAAGGGAAAGATAGACACTTAACAAATGGCCTTTGTTTTTATTCAATATATAAAACAATTGTAAGAAATGACGGAAACGAAAAAAAAAAAAAAAAAAAGGGGAAGAAAGAAAGAAAATTGTAGAAAAAAAAATTTTATTATATACTGGGATATAATACATTTTAAAATATATATTGGGATAAAATTCGAACGAAAAAGAGAATTTTGAGAAATCATATTAACTATATATATATATAGAAAAAAAAAAGTTGTTGGGATAATAAAAGAAAAGGTTCCAAGTGGAAATATTAAGTTAGTTAGAAATATTTAAAGTTAGTTAAAAGATAATGTAAGTAGACTATAAGTAAACTTTTAGATTATTGTAACCTATTTTTCTAGTATTAAGAACTTTTGGATTTTTGTAACTTTTGATATAAGATTAACTTTGAACGCCATTGTAATTGAACGAAAATCCAAGTCGGTAATTAAACCTAATCTAAGCAATAGTTAACAGAAAATTATTCTCTTCAAGGATAATTTTCTTTCTGGAAAAAGGGTGGGATGTTGTATTCCAGAATACTGCCCTTATTCGCTTTAACACTAACTCATGTCCTTTCAAACACAACCTTTAAAACTACATCCTCACATATCTTACATTCTCAGTTAATACAGCACATTTCATAAATAAACAGACACTATATTCTATATCCAGTCACTTACAGCACATTTCATAAATATGCCCCTTTTCATAACAAGCACATTTTTCATTTCAAAACATGGCCACTTTGATATTCGTTCAAAGTTTATTCAAAATTCTAAGTCACAGAGACTTCTAGATTGTTTTGTTCAGTTTATACGCCACAGTCAGTTAGAACAAAATGTTCTATATAAACAAGTAGATTTATATGAAAAAAGTAGAAAGAAGAGAGCTCAGCTTGAGATAGCTGAGTTCGATAAAATAAAAATAAAATATTTAAATAAAATAAAACAAATCTAAAAATAAAACAGATCTTTTATTTAATAAATTATTAAATAAATATAATAACCTCCACGCTCTTCCCTCGAAAGAGGAAGCACGGCGTTGGAGCCGTAACAACTACAACGTTGATCAATACACAAAAATCATTATGGATGACGTTATCCAGAAGTACTCCTGAAAAGATTGATGCTAGAGTAGAATAAATAAGAAACTAAGCACTCGCATAATGTAGCTTGAGTTTGAAGAAGTGTACAAAATTCTCATCATCTCCTCTGACGTGTTGTGTTTTGCGTTAGTAAATTGTGAAGGGTCCCCCGAGAGACGTATGTAAAGTGTGACTAATATTCCATTTATAGTTTTATTGAAATATATAAGGAGTTGGTACAGTTGTTTGTATGTACGTTGTATGTATGTCAATAAATGGCATCAGAAAAATCTTCAACATACAATAGTAGTGGCCAAGTGTAGTACGTTTAGTTTTTGGAAAAGGTTCCAGAAAAATAGGAGAAAGGACGAAGAAAAGAAAAATGAATACGAATGCTGTCAATCTCAGCGATAGACGTTTTACTACACAAATATTCCGATATAACCTAGAAACAACCTAAATTAAACTACATTAAGATCGCTTATCAAGGACGAAAGGGCAAATGGTTTGAAAGTAAACTTGTCGCAAGCATTTTTTTTATTAATTTATGGCATTTAATATATACATATATCATTTTTCTCTTTACATTTTGTCTATAGAGACGAACTGGGAGCATCATATCTGCATGTATAAATCAGAGACGCCACCATCAACATAATACGCCACGGAGTTATATCCGATACATCTACTTCATCTTCTACTTTATTTCGCCTCATTGAAGCCACATAAAATCGATTAGCACATAATTCCACTTGAGACAAGGCCTTAAAACTTACCAACAAAGCACTACATTCAATGGGAAGGGCCTTGTTTATGGAGTGATACGTGCCTACTTGACGACATCTGTTACGATGTCATTCGTTCCATTTTCACGACACACAACAATTTGATCACTCCGTTTTGCCGGCGAAGAAGTGTTTGGGGTGAACATTAAGTAACTGGTCACCACTACTTTACGAGAAAGGCAGTCAGTTTATTTCTGCGGAATGTGCTATTCTACAGAACAAGGACTTTGAGTGAAGTACCTCAAAGATAACCGACGAATGAGTTCTATTCGAAATGAAGAAAGGAGGCGAAATTAGAATCTACCGCAACCATGCACCGTGCCATTTGGTAAGACTACCATGAGTGCAGTTCTTGTAACTTCTCCAAACACTTCTTCAAATATCATTAAAGTGGTATGTCGTAAAGGGGATAAATTGATTCCATCATGTTGTTGAACAACTGTGTTCCACAGTTGGGAAGTAATGGTGCGACAATTGAACTTAAACGCCCCTTAAAAGTTTTCAAGTGGGCTACTCGGTGGGGTGGGACGTTGCCTGCATTTGATGTGCGGAAGCTAATTGTTTTCTGTCATCGAAATTTTCATTTTCCATTTTTTTTTTTAATTCGCTGAGAATTCGAAATCAGTGTTCGTAAGGAACTATTGTCCGTGGATCAATGAACTGGAATCGGACGATAGTGATTTTTTTTTTTAAATTCGTTTCCTGTCCTTTTGGTTGGAATATTTAATGCGAAATTTGGGGATGAAAATGCAAGCATTGTTGGGTGATGGTCTTTGTACTAGTTTGTTTGCATTGAGTTGAGAACGAAATATTGACAGAAATATTAATATATTCGTTCACGTTTTCAACTGGCTTGGCATCCTGGATTGATATAAATCCTATTTGCAAGCTTTCTACGAAAATATTTCTTCTGATACAACCGCCTAAATTCAAATAAATTTAAGAAACACACAAACCCTAGCTATATTAAACCACTAACCAGTTCACTGTCTCTTTTCTAGCTCTTGCTCCTACTAAGAAATTTTCCATTTTTTAATTGTAAAAAAACAATAAAAAAAGAAACCCAAATAAGGATTGATGAAAATTGTCCTAAGATTATGAGAGGCTAGTACATTCACAAGAAGACTAACTGTTTAAGACACCTTTTAGGAAGGTACCATCACTCGATCTTGTGGCGTTCGCGCAGAACACCACCGAGTGATCCTCCACCTCGGAACTACTTCACCTGAAAAACATAGGAAGTTACCAAAAGACGGCGTACTCTAACCTGTAACAAAAGAAAGGCCGCATTAACGTGTGCGTATGACAAAACATTTTAACGCTCACCAACAGTCCCGTGTCACCAACAGTCCCGTGCAAGTAATTGCAAACCTATTTTAGGTGATAAACTCACCAAACAGATAACAAGCAGGCGACATACTTAAAATATCAAAAAGCATGACATAAATTTCAAGCGGCAACGTAGTTGCAAACGTATGAAACTCTATGCCATAAGCAAGCGCGGGACACCTGCACATCGATCTGGTAAAAACACCAACCAACGATCTGATATAGCAGAATAACCATCAAACATATTATGCGGTTGTACAAGCCTGCGACAAATTCCTAGAATTACCAAGCAGGCGCGCAAAAACGAAACCTACAACGCATGCCCTTAAAAGGACACATCTCTAATTTAATACAAATACGAGAGATATAACGCATGCCCGTGTAAAGATACATCAAGTCGCACGTAACAGCAATACGGGCGACCCTCGATATGAATAAGTGTATCTATGACGAGAAAGCCGCATACATAGTGCCCACCACTGTAAACCACATTTGCAAAGTGCATACAGGCAGGGGTACGATGTGGCGACCAACACCACTGGCAGCACGATGTGTCGCCCCGGCGACGAGGGCTGCGGCGCGATCGTCGTTGGTTGCGTGAGACACAAAGAGTGATCCCGCATGAATTGGCCTGCGGGGAGATAGCTGTTGCTGTGTTGGTGTGTGCTAAATCAACCCCTAAGGAACAAGAGCGCACCCGGCAGCAGCAAGTTAGTCGTCGTGTGAGCTACCAGCGCTTGACACAGTGTTAACGTTCTTTGTACCGGTATACACAGTGGTTCAAAACGTTTAAAATAAAATACTTACTTCACTACTCCCATCTTGAGTACCTGCGACGGCGAATAGTAAGTGTAGTAAAAATAGGATTACTTTGTCAACATTTAGGCAGTTTTGCCTGAGATAGTAAATACTGTTTTTATTTAAGAACATAAAATATACTTTTCATGTAAGTTCAATAAATACTGCTCACATTTAAGAACATAAAACATACTTTTCATGTAAGTTCAACAAATACTGTACAACATATAATCACTTATTTAAGATCATAAATATAGCTCACATTAAAGCACATAAAATATACTTTTCATGTAAGTTCAATAAATACCGTACAACATATATTCACTTATTTAAGGTCATAAATATAACTCATATTTAAGAACATAAAATATACTTTTCATGTACGAATTAGAAGTGTTAAGATCAATAAATACCGTACAATATATATTAAGTTATTTAAGGTTATACATATACCAAGTTGAATATAAAATACATTTTGTCACCGAATAAAAACACTAAGCGAAGGAGACCCGAGCGTTTCTTTTCCTGAGCGACGAGACACCAGAGAGGGAAGTTTAATCACGAACCGACGGACGCTTGTGAAGTTAGGGGCGTCTTGGTGAACCTGTGTCGGGCCGACACCCTACCAAGACCATAATACCTATAATCTTACTTTTGAAAAAAAATTAAGAAAGTTCAACCATATCAAACGACAACGGATACTACGGGCGTATGATAACACCTTTTTAGAAACAAATTAGCATTGTGAATACAAAAAGATGTGGTTTACAGAGAAAGGATAATTAATCAAACAAGTCGTTGTAAAAATTCCCTAGTTGCATTTGTTTACATTTAGAAAAGAGCATCGGTCGCTAAACCGAATGTCGCAAGATTATTTTTTTATAAGATGTTCGTGCAAAACAAATGTTTTCTTATAAACTCAAGCTTTATGTCCCTTATAAGTCCCAGTCGCCATTATCACTCTTCTCCCTAACGATGTCTTACCAGTTTCTTTAAAATTTATTTTTAACTGAACAGTTTGCCTTAATATTAATTATATGAATGAAAATATTTACAAATTAGAAATAACAACCTCGATTGCAATTTATGTGTGCGCTAATTAATTGAAACCCACAAAATGCCGTTTTATTTTCGAACCGCATTTCGACAAATTCACATTAAAAAATAAACCGCGAGTTGCGTTCATTTCCATTTCCGGTGCATAGTAAGACTGGGCCACTGAGAGTTATTTTAATAAACGTTAGGCAGGTTCAACTAGTTCACCTAAATGAAACGACAGACGCAAATCATTTATCGACATCTATCGCATTAATTCCAGTCGATCTCCACTGGATAATGTGCAATTTAGGCTTATAATTAAATCCAATTGCGAATTAACTCAGCCATCTGCACAATTTCAATGTCCGGGTGAATGCTGTAGGGCTGTCCTTAAAGCAACTGCAGCGTTGTATTGCATCAAATTACAGCTAGGAAAGGCAGAATCACTTTAGGAACGAAAGGACAATATTAATATGAAAATACGGCTGCAGGGACTAAAAAATTTGTGAGAAAATGTGATTTCATGTAACGCAATTAACATAAAAAAGTTCATTTTTGTTGGTGAATTGTTTATTTTAATTTAAAATATAAATACGCTTATAAACTATTTACTCAGTCGTAACAGGAGAATAAGTGGAACCAAATGGGATTTTACGAACGTGCATTTCAACGAATCCCTTCAACTGGAAGTTGATACACGCCAGTCATCATCATGAGTGAGATCCAAACAGATGATGTAAATCAGTTGTAATCGCATACCGACTGATTGGAGATTAACTGATGGCTTTGAAAGACACTGTGGTGCAAGAAAGGGCATGACCTAAACAATTATACATATATTTCAAAAAGATCATATATATATATGTATATCTATATTTATATTTATATAACACGTCATTTAATAAGTACCGAGACTAACTCCGAGAATAGCGCCTGTAATTCATAATTTTTAACTTTTAGGCAGTACTACCCTTCACATGATATGTGTCAAAATTTCATGACAATTAGACCATACAATACTGAGTTGATGCGATAGGCATTTAGTAGCTGCCGTTACCGCTCCTAAAAACTTATGTGGGGGTTCTTTAAGGAGCCCGAAGAACCTCCCATCGGCCTAACCCAACTCCCCTTTCCACTACCTGCAAATCTCATTACCTACCATAAACTGCTTACCTCCAGATGAGCGGTCAAGCTTCCCAAAACAATACTTACCTGGAAGACATTAGCCGTAGCAAAATCATCTAGAATGATTAACGTTTGCTATTTTGCTATCGCATTAGCATCTATAGATGTTCACCAGGGGCATGCTTGACACAAACCATCGTGTAACCGACATAAACATCCGAACATGTCAATACGCATGGATGAGGAGCATTTACCCTATATTCGGCATGTCATGCTTACCCATGCCTTATCGGCAGATCCATCGGCCAATCGCCCTATCGACAACAGACAGCATAGCCATCGCTGGCAACCCACAAACGATCGAGTGCTATTTAAACTAAACACCCACCCGATCCATCGACCTATGAGACGTTACATTTCGAGTAGAATCAAAATGACGCTTCATACCATGGCAAAAGTGTAAACAAACACTGCCTCCATGCTCACCAGATACAGCTGCAGCCGATAGTTTCCCTTCCATCCGGTATTGCACCCATATCCTGAGGTTCGCAACACTAGCGACCAATTCCCTGTCATCGGCTATCAACCGATCATGAAATTCGGGCATGGATATGATCATTGTTTAACCGCTGGTCCATGGTTCTGTGGGGTAGGAGGTAGATGTGCCAGCGTACTGACACTGATTCACCGAGATCCCCAACGACGTTTCGCCGCAATTGTTCGCAAGGATAACCGAGGGAAAATAAGCGGACACAGGACCAAAAGAATAAACACTCATATTGTTTGTAATTCGTTTTTATTTATTTTAGCTTTTCCTTTTTACTGTTCACATTCCTTGCTTACATTGCATTTCGTTCCTTCGTTTGAATAATTTTAACAAAATATTTCAAAATTGTATGTTCAACAAGCGTTGAACACACTTCCACGAACACCGGGTTCTTATTGTGTTGTGGGCTGGCGTCAGGAACAATGCGGTCTCCTGACGTGCACGTTGGTTCGACGTTGTTGGACTTCGCCGACTGATGAATGTCGTTCTGCAATTGAGTGCGAACAACAGGCGTTGTATGCAAGTTCCGCTAACAATGGATATTGTCGTGGGCGGGGATATGATAGCTGCGAACTGGCAGCAGTGGAATGGATCCACAGACTGGATCCGGCCCGAAGGACCAAAATTATTGTGTTCGCGGACACCTTACATCGAAAAGTTATTTTATAGTAGTTTATTATGTCTTTAATTTGCGTATGTCGTGTCGAAAATTAACAGCGGAATTGTTATGAGCACGCAAATAACTCACGGCGACCTGCTTCGGTAGGTATAGAGGAAAACACCATACAAGTCACCGTTCCGTTTGAGGATACGCTGTATCGAACTAATTTGCAAACCGGATAGCTTTTGCTAAGACATCAACACAAAACGTGAAACTAAAATGCCAAACCATTAGAACGCGGGGGACATCGACAAAGCGCTACTAATTTGTATTGAAGACTCCCGGACGCACACTCCTGGTTGAGACGCGTCTGCATGCACTGGTGGTTATTACTCGACTAACCAGTTAAAAGCAAGAAAAAGTTCATCGCGTCGTGGCAGTGGAGTCATAACTAAATAATCTCACTGCCATTTACTCGGAACTGAAAGGGATGCTATGCTCGCATAGCGAATTCCAGTTCCAGCGAATCCTCGCCGTATAAGCTGAGTTGGATTCGTTGGTTGTGTATACCGGGGAATTGGCTTCGGCAGCATAGCCAAGTGTGATCAAGGGTCTTGATCGTTGTGATTGTTTCGTGGAAAATTAGCTGTCGCTTTGTTGCAAGCGAGAAGTGTAGATTAAGGAGGAAATGAACCGAAATGGTATAGTTGGTGGTGATGGTTAATGTTCCGCTGTATTGTTTGAATATGCTTTTTATTACAGCATATGAATTTCGGGGAAATTAAGATTGCTTGGTCGCAAGGAAGGTAGATAACTTAAGTAAGGAATTGACCGAAGCAATTTTGGCAAAATGTATGTGGGGTGATGTAATTGATGGAGATGATTAATATTCCGCTGTAAATTGGAATATGCATTTATTTCAGCTTGGGAAATGGGTTCCTGGTAAATTGGGGGATGTATGCTATTGCGGATTTTGCATGGTTGCGAATGTGTGTCTTGCAGGTTTTGATTAGGTGATTGACGATTAGGGTGACGCGCTGTTAGCGGTCAAGATTGGTTGGCATTGTGGGTTGGTTCTCCATGTGGTATAGACACCCCACAGTTCTGTAGTGGTAAAGTTAGCATGCCAAAGCAGAGGCGCTGGTTCATTTCACCGCCAACGATGTCTATGCAAAAATCGCCTTCCCGAAACACTCCAACAAGCACCAGCCGAAATAGAAAATAAAAGACACTTTGCGGCTTAACAGTTTATTTAAAATTATAAGCACTATTTCATTGACAAAATATACTTATTATGAATTAGTTTCACTTAATTTAAAGGTGGACAACAGTTTATTTAAAAGTATAAGCACCATTTCATTGACAAAATATAGTTATTGCGAATTAGTTTCACTTAATTTAAAGGTGGACAACAGCACTATTTTATTGACAAAATGTAGTTATTGTGAATTAGTTTCACTTAATTTAAAGGTAAACAACAGTTTATTTAAAATTATAAACACCATTTCATTGACAAAATATAGTTATTGCGAATTCCCAAACGCGGACTTCACACTAGAAGTGAATTTACGCATGAACCGAACACTGAACCTTCTCCACTTTACTGAGAATGAAATCAATAATTTGTGATGGGCTTTTCTATATCACTATAATCGCGTCTATTGTAATGCAATGAAACGACACATCATTAATAATGGCGGATTAACTGACGAAGAGGTAGAAAAAGGATTGACGTCAAGGAATTTCAATGGCGAGCAACGCGCTTCCCGATTGTAGTCAGTCCAAAACTAGTCGAATGAGATTAAAACACATTTTTCATTCCTTTCAACACAACACATCGTTCAATAATGTTTTATTCCAGGATAATTAACAGCCATTTAAATAAATTCACAATAAAATTGTTTAATTCCAGGATAATTAACAGTCATTAAAATAAATTCACAATAAAAATAAAAGAAGCAATACACAGCAAAGACGTCATCAAACGCGCAACACTACGCGTCGCCACGCAACTCGACGGTTTACGTGGAGGACACGACCTGCCTCCACGGAATCTGTTTTGAGATTAAACATTTCAGAAATTTGATTTTCTACCAATCGTTCTGGTGACCAATAGGGGATGAACTCCCATACATTGGTCCCAGCAAAAGGGCGCGAGACACACACACGATGATCAGTTCGGTTGCTCGTGATGTGTGTCCATGAGTCTGCGAACCATTCAATAGAGGGTATATTACTAGAAGTGGTTGCAGCTGGTGCGAACAATCATATAGACAGGAATTTGCAATGTTTATACGATCGACACTGTGCACTGCATATATGCTGGTCGTGCACATATCACTGGCGTCTTCAAAGAGTCGATCTGTTGTGTGCGGTATTTTCCTTATGCAACACTCGAATCCCTTTTGGTCGCCAGGTGCGAGTTATGCTTTGCCTATCGATCGGTTTAGCGATCGATGTGCTTGCAGCAAAAGGGAAAAGAGCGAATATTTCCTGCCTGTGTGCTGCAGAATTCGACAGGGAATATGGGCGCCGATATAATCTGAGTTTATATCGGTTGCTTGGCGCAGCGACCGAATTTCTTTTCAGGCACATGATGCGTTTCATGCGATCATGCCCTTGGGGAAAATATCTGTCACTCTGACTTGCCATGCACGTGTGTGGAAAAATCTTTGTTATTTATGTGCATGGACAAGTTCGGGGGATTTTGTTGGTTACGTGGTGTCGTAACCGAATTGAATTTCAGGAACATGCTACGTTGTATGCAAGCATGCCCCTGGGGGAAATGTTTATTGATGCCAATGCAATTGCATTGGCGAAAAACTATGGGTTTTCAGCTTATTAAATGGAAAGCCAAGCAGCGGCGTTTGGTGGAAACGCCACAGATCTACATTCCACATTCCATCAAACAAAGTTCATCATAAAACTTGGTTTGATAAAGCATGCGCGCAGATTACAGCGGGAAAAAATAGAGCTTTTCAACAATGGTGGTCAAATCCCACCGATATTAAGAGGACGAAGTTTGTTAGAATCAGAAACGCGCGCAACCAGGCTATTGATACCGCGAAGAAGGCCTACAACAACAGAGTGACCAATAAACTCTTTCAGCGCCCGATTGGTTCACGCTCCTTCTATTCAATGGCAAGGGCTGTCAGCAGTAAATTCCCGTCATCCTCTTTCCCTTCGTTGGTGACGGACAGCGGGACGCTAGTCACAAATTAAAGAGATAAAGCTAATGTGTACTGGACTGTAGAAAGGCAACCGGCACGGACGGAATACCAACAATAGTCCTTAAGAACTGTGCTCCAGAACTTTCGCCGGTTCTTGGCAGACCCTTTGGCTTATCTTGTGCACCGAGTTCAGCCAATCCCAAAGACGGGAAAAAAGTTTCTCCTACAAAATTACCGACCGATAGCATTACTACCGATGTTATTTAAGGTGATGAAAAAAGTCATCAATACAGAGCTAATTAAATATTTGGAGTGCAACAGACTTCTGAATGATCGTCGATACGAATTCCGTGGCAAACGGTCCACGGAGACCTTTTCACACTTATAACCGATATATGGACATCTACGATTGGGCGGCATGGTGAGTCAAGGGCGATCGCATCGGACATCTCCAAGGCTTTTCACCGCGTCTGGCACTGGGCATTGCTGAGCAAACTTCGTTCATATGGACTTTTCCAGCAGTTTTGCGACCAGGCGAAGAGCTTCCTCGAAAATCGATCGATCCGGGTTGTTGTGGACGGCGAGGGTTCGGACCTGTATCCTGTTAATTCGGGGGTGCCTCAAGGTTCTATTTTGGCTCCAACCTTGTTTTTGCTCCACATAAATGATTTCTTGGAGACAACGGATAACAGGGTGTTCAGTTTTGCGGATGATGAGTACGCTTGTTTCCTCATTTTCGAGTGATCGGCCGATTGGTTCATCTGAGTCGCATCAACTGAGATGTAGACGGATCGACTCTCTGAATCGGTATCTGGATAGGGTTCTGCAGTAGTGAAGGGCCAATCTCGTCGACTTCAATGCAGCGAAGACACAATATACAACATTCGAAAAGAAAAGTGGATCATCGGTTC
Organism: Microdon myrmicae; assembly: GCA_963931805.1. Taxonomy (NCBI): domain Eukaryota; kingdom Metazoa; phylum Arthropoda; class Insecta; order Diptera; family Syrphidae; genus Microdon; species Microdon myrmicae. The sequence goes on from OZ007496.1 coordinate 263,616,540, forward strand.
CAGAGCTGATGATGAATGGCCAGGCCCTCGAAGCTGGGGAAAGTTTGAAATTGCTCGGCGTCACGGCCTGTGGGAATATATCGTGGCATAAACACGGGTCGAATATCGCCAGGTCAGCCTCTGGAAAACTAGGCTATCTTTTTAGAGCCAAGAAATATTTTACTCCGGCCCAACATCTTTTCCTGTATAAATCTCAAGTTAGACCCACGCTCGAATATTGTTCTCATGTTTGGAGCTCGGCTCCTAAGCATACCATCTACCTACTTGAGACCTTACAGAGACGAGCGATCCACCTGATCGGGGGCACGGCGCTGATGTCGGGAATACAGTCGCTATCACATCGAGGGCGCGTGGCCGACCTCTGTCTGTTTTACAGATATTGTCACGGGTACTGTTCTTCGGAGATTCGTGGTGTTGTTCCACGCAATTCGGTTTATATACGCTCCACACGACAATCCGACGGATCGCACCAGTTTGCAGTTCATCTCCCGATGGTGCAACCATCCCTGCATCAGAACTCGTTCCGTTACAGAGCGGGGAAGCAGTTGAACTCCCTTCCCGCGCGAGCGTTCCCGGAGCGCTACAACCTGCAACTGTTCGAGAGGAACTGCCACCGTTGTTTGGTGACGTCTCGGGGTCCCGCTCGGCGTTATACGTTCGCCCCTCCCGAGAGAAGAGTACTACTCATATTCTAAAATAATTGGCGTATTATGAAGTAATTGAAATGAAAGCATTTGTAATCATGTTTCACCATTATATATTACTTTTACTTAATGTTGTTGTTGCATATTTTAGTATTAAATGTTACTATTGTTTGTTAAATCTAGCCGGTGTTGTCCAGAGTTTTTCTACTTACAAGTGTCCTGTGTCTGTATGCATTTACAAAAACAATTTCAACAATTATAAACATAATTTTAACGCACTTCCGCAATGTTGTAGATGACCGTTTTCCGAGAAAAATATATGCTGTATAGAAAAGAAGTAAATCCTCCAAACTTTATTATATTTACAACTAGTTATGTTCTGCTCGTGGTTTTTATTTAATATCGGTGCACATTACATTCATCAATTTTATAATTATTTATTTTGCAATGCTCGAGATAATTTTAATTAGTTCCTTATCCACATCATAAAGGTTGTCACTGCCACTCTTGGGAAATTCCTCTTTACCTGACCCGCTTTTCATAATATCAAAGCATGCTGAGGTAACATGGGAAGCAATATCCTGTTGTGACATCCTGCCAGGCGAGATTGAATGTGGTTTTGCTTTTAAAAGGTTTTCATGTATGCGATTCACGTTTCAGCAGCCAACCTAATAACTGAAGCTTTTTATGCTGCAGTGATTCTTTCCTGTGGATGATAATAAACCAACGGAACAATATTTAACAATGTAGACAGGAGGCAGCAATAAAATCTTTATTCGAAAATTCCGTCAGTTTTCAATTTACAATATTACATCATTACATGCAACCACTAAGGATGTCTGCCTGTGGCCAAATCAGGCATTATATCTGCAATCAAAAATTCACAATAACTTTATGGTGGATTGGGGTACACGAAGTTTTAAAATACAGAACAATAAACTGTTTCGATTATGCGGTATGTCTATTTAGTCTACAGGAATATTCAAGGTGAATTTAAACTGCGCTTTAATATCATATAACTTCAAGGTTGGTTAAAAGTTCTAAGCAGATGAGTCTGGTTGACCCCATACATCTGCTCTTGGTGGAATAACTTTTGTGGTACTTGGCAAAGGATCGTACTTGGATATTTGTGCAGTGTCAAAAAAGGGATTTAAGGCGGCATTTATGATATCCAGAAAAAGTCCATTTTAAGTATAGATTACAAGAAAATAACGCAGCTGCTTTACGCTGCTCCAAACTTTCCTTATGTGGCTTAAGGAACAAATTAGATACAAGGTGTTAGAGGAGAAAAAACCCGGCATACCCACCACATTCGTTTATGAAACAATCCGAACCATCCCATTTCCTTTCACAGTTCGTATGAATGCTCTTTGCCCTGTGCATATACCCGACATAAGCAGCCATGCCTCAAATTACGATAGCAAATACACATAGAATAATATTCAACGAGGACAATGGATGCATCGACGGTTGGTCGTAAAACACGTCGGTATTCTTGTTCTTCGATGATGGTGTGGGGGTTCTCTATACAACATGGAGAACCAACCCACAATTCCATACCTTATTTCGACCGCTTACAGCGCGTCATTTCTACCCATTCCCATTATAAGCTATTCCACTTGTAAAACATGTTAAACGGACGCTAAACTCATTATCCTATGCAGATAATGCATAATTGAGTTTAGCTACCTTTCTGTCATACGGCAACCCCATTTCGATAACCCATGAGATTTCCACAGGTAATCGCATCCTGTTGGTTAGCAACGGCATAGTCTGATTAAACGATGCGGTTGCTTAATCTTGCGACCGCTGGGGAAATTATCGAAGCATTTAAGTTAGTTCCCATGATCAGATTTCCCTAGCCAAGTCAGCGTCCTTTTCACATTCTCCAGACATCTCATTCGCTGAGGATCAATGCTCTCTTTTCGCAGGTGAATAGCACCAGCGCAATTTTCCTCTCCTTCACAGTTCTGTCTTCGTACAGATCAATGTGCTCCGAGATCACCATATTCACCGAATTGGGTCAATGGGTTATCCTCAAAGTGCATTGATTCATGCATACACAACCAAATCCACCCCGAGATCATCATACATCGTGTTTCCACCACACTTCGATGGACGTGGCAATGAGAGAGCAGAAGTATGTTCTCTTCTGGTTGTCAAGTGCGAAAAATAAAATTACCCAACTTCATACCTTTTCCAGACAGTCGATTTATAACCATCTACCAGATCGGTCGCGATTCAACAACCGCAGCGTGTGCACACTAGTGCACACGCTACGAGCACCACAAGCACAAGGAAAGACGTGTCTGTCGGCAATTTAAGTACTAACAACCACCCCCATTAAAGAGTTCAAACGAGTTCGATTTTAAACAACATCCATTCCAATTCCATTCGGTCAGCAAGTTTTTATTGTTCGGTTTTTATAATGCATACAGTTTTAACTCGCGGAAATGCCACCGTGGTGTACTCTCTTAGTGTGTTGATGTGCCTTACATTCTGCTGTTCATGTTTCCACCCATTGGGATTTCTATTACCTTATAAGTGCATACGAATCAATAAACTTAGTATAAAATAAAAATAACAAAAAAATTCAAACAAAATCAGTGCATTTCATTTCTTCATTTTTGGTGCTGGAATTTTCTATGGACATTCGTCGAGCAACATCGTGGGGAAGAAAGTGAACTAGTGCCCATGATCGGCACAATACTTCTCTTCACCCCCACAACGGTGTCTAGTTGCTTTTTTTTGCCTGCCTGTGACCTTAAGGATCTTCTGAGTGCAACACCAGAGGGGAACAGCGATCTGCAGGGGTTACAGTCCTAGGCAGTGCAACCGAAGGAATTGTGAGGAACCAGTGTGTCGGTTCAAAGTATGGGACTAACGACCTGATGTATGACGTCGGATCGTCCCAAGGCCCCATCAATAATTTCCGCGTGTTAAAGTGAAGTAATTTACTATTGTATCTATTACATAGAACAATTTGATTATCTTAAATCGATCGAATGTCATTTTAAAGAATAATCGTCTAACAACATGTTGTACACAGAGCTAGAAAGTGGATACCATGATATAGCTCTCACAGGTCTTGCTGGGGAACGAAATAGAGTTGCTTGAACGCAAATAGGGTGAAGTAGTGCAGCCATCACAATTCAGTGTGCCTTCCGATATTATATGATGGTTAAGAAGTTTGCCTTAATCACAGCTATGGCCAAAGGAAATACTGCTGTGAAGATGGTCCACCATCAAATACATCTTCCTCGTCAGCATACAGAAGTTCTATAAAATTGCAATTGATCACTCACAACAAGAATAGTGTTAACAGCAACATCAGCAGCATTTTCGTCAGCCAGGGGTCATAATTATGGCAGGTCCACCAGGGGTAGCGGCCAATGTTGCTCGTATACCATCAATACGGTCGTTGTCGCTTCGTGAACGATGTAATCTTGATGCCAATCCCATACCAAGGAGTCAATCAGGAGCCAGGCCAACATCAGAAACCTCCTCAACATTAACGGCTTCTTCCAAATCGTCAGCCTGTTGCATTCCGTGGATTAACGTTACTATACTCCAGCTGCTTAGCCGTCATTGCATTAGACAGCATATGATGTAAGCGTTGGTCCGAACTTTAGCTGCCTTGATACTTCGTTATCAAAAGCATTATGGGTGGACAGTGATATCCTTTGCACATCATTCGGAAAGGAACAATCTACTACGATAAATCTCATAATGGATCAGCAGACGATGGCACATCCCGGGAAGATCTCGAATTTTCCAAAGCCTTAAGGTAGGTCCTAACCTCCCTTAGATTCCTTATTAAACGCAAGGTCTTCCGGGTTGTATTACGGAGTGAGCCAAGCTACTTAATTTACTAAGGAGGGGATTATTATGTACAATCGCGCAAATTGCGTAAATGTTAATATTTGATCCTGTAGCCGTTGAGTTTGCCTTAACCGCTCAAAGATGAATTGTATATCATTGCAGTAGCCTGAGAAGAGTGTAATTCAAAAAGAAGGACATTAGTTATACCATGGGTATTGTAGTGAAAGCAAATGTTAAACTCTTAGTGATGATATGGTTATCAGGGCCAGATGAGAATACTCGGTCCAGTTAACGATGTATGTAGTGTTTGGTGACACTGAATTGATAATAAATGACGAACAAAAAATCCGTCTATAGTGTTGTTTCCTTGTCGGTTTTGATCTACTTGAGAATGAGTTGAGTGTCATTCACCATGCGATGAAATACATTTTAGTAGGGGCAGATCAAACCCACCAAGATGAATAAGGTACCTAAACTAACCACCGATGAATCAGCACGTGCGCCTCTGCCTCGTGGTCCGTACCATCGGGTGAATTGTGTAATCTGTTTAAGGTATCTTAAGTAAACGCAAGATACCCTAATTGCACTATCGGTTCTCCCGTCAAGTATTCTGTGGGATCCGAAGTAAACAAATGCGTTCGAGTGTAGTTCAGTAATATTTATGGGATTCGCGCCGTCGCGTAGTGTGAAAATTGTGTGGAAGTGTAAAGTGCGGGAAAACTCATACCTTTCCTTTCTTTGTGTCTGTTTTTCCTCTTTTTCGCACCTCTGTTGCGTCCCGCAGGCAGCGATACTCTCGATTGATTTATAATCTTTGGAGGATTATTGGAGTTTTGAGTGGCGTTATATTCGCCACGAAAAGGATGTGACCTGGATTTCGGCACGGGTCTAGTGGGACACATACTACATGGGCATTACGCCTGTAGTGGTTGCTTTCGCTTATCTATCGCCGGGTCTAACTTGTATCATTTTCTGAGGCGGTATTGGTTTTCTGTGTCAGACCATTTCAATGGAACGGGGATTTCACGTCGATCTGTGTAACATTCGTGGCCCCAGATGCAATTTCTCCTACGTGCCTACCCACGTTGGTAACCAGAAACCAGAAATCCTTGCACTTAGCGAGCCTCAAGTGATAACTAAGACCGATATTTTCGATTTTACTATACTCGGTTATGAATTAGTGCCTTTGTTCTTTCCACATCGTGGTCTAGCTGCATACATACGAAGTGATATTGCTTATCAGCTTCTGCCACAATACGGGCTCTGCTCTAATCCATAATTTTATTTCTCGTGGCTAAAACTTCACGTTCGTAGGCTTATCATACATTACTGCTTCCTTTACAGAAGCCCAAATTTGGATAGAAACGCATCCTTTAACGAATTTCAAGCTCTATCTCATTCCATCGATAAGGTCTTGACCCTATATCCGCACACTGAAATCTTTACTGCGGGTGGTTTTAATGTGCATAACTGTCAGCGGCTGCGCCACTCCGGACACACACCACCTGAGGGTCAGTATGTTCAGCTCTTTGCTGACTCCAACAATTTAACTCAACTCGTCAGTGAGCCAACACGGGTACCAGATATATATGGTCATTCCGCCAACACACTGAACCTGTTTCTCACCGCCCACCCAAACAAATATACAATCGAAGTTTCCTCGCCCTTGGGCACTTCAGACCATTGTGTCGTCTTAGCTATATTTCCTCTCACCAACAACAAGGCTAGCAAGAAAACTCCCAAAAGAACGGTATGGTTGTATGAGAAAGCCAACTGGAGAGGTCTGAACGACTTTTTTGGGAAGTTAAGTTGGTCGTTATTCTTCCTGAATAACGATGTTGACTCTATAGCGGACACAGTGACGGACACGATTCTGTTTGGCATGCGAACCTTTATTCCACACAGAGTAAAGAGTAACAAACTCAAGAGAAATATGCGGTTCGATTCCGGGTGCAGACAACTTAACGCTGCCTGATACCACATCAGTTCCACCTCCACTTGAGCTGAAGCAGCACACCATGAGCCAGATTCGCTTCCGATCGCGTACTATTGGCCGTGCACTCAAGGAGATAAACACAAACAAATCCGCTGGTCCTGACGGCATTCCCCCAATTCTCTTGAAGAAATGTCCCTCTTCGCTGTCTAAACCAATGTGGGGGTAAGAAAGTATGGATGCCAACGTATGGCATGTATTCACAAACTCCCCAACGATGTTGCTGCGCAAAATGATCGACAGGTAATCCAAGAGATAGCCAGTAGTCCACAAGGGTGATTTAAATAAAAATTCGCTGTCGGTTTTTGTTTTTTTATAAGTCTCTTTACTTGTCTTGATGTGGGTGAACAATTGAATTTTTAAATATTTGTCTATTGTTTATATGATCTATTTTATGTAACAAACTATTGATGTTTAATTTAAAACTTAGTAACAACTTCACTGGTATTGTATGTAATAGAAACAATACATTATTACACGGACAATAAGGATATACTATAAGGCGACAATAAGAATATATTATTACGCGGACAATAAGACAGCACACGACTTTAACACTTGATGTTTCCTCACTCGACTTGCTCCAGGGTTGAATAAGGACTCCGTTTGAAGCTTATAATAAATGACTCGATGATGAGCACCAGTATGCACAGGCTACGGTAGTTGAGATGTGACTCTAGCGCGAGCGGCAGCGTGACTGACCGTGGCAATGATTCAATAGCGGCTGGTGTGAATTATGGTGGAAATCGTGATTTCTGCTTTTTACACATTGATCCGCCAATGGTAATCATGCTCTCTTGTGCGTTCCCCAACTCACCACACTCACTGAGGTCGAAACGTACTTGTGTATTCGTTCGACGTCGATGGACGTAGCCAGAATGGAGAAATCAAAAGGGAAAGCACAATAACCCAGGGTTAATCTGGCTTAGTGTGCGTGCGTCAGTGCCGTGTATGCGGCTGGTCTACTGAACTAGTGATGATCTCTTAGGTCATCGCACTATAGCAAGACAGAAATACGAGAGAGAGGAAAACCTAGCTAAGGTTATTCACCAGCAAAAAGAGATCATTGATCCCAAGCGAATGGGTGATCTGGGAAAAGTCAATAGGACTCCGCGTCGGCTGGGGATATAATACCATAGGAGAAACTCTGTGGAATGTTCGATAAATACCCAAGCCTATGGACTATGATGCAACCGCGTCGCTTGGTTTGACTTGGTTGTTGCTAACCAATACGAATGGAATTTCCGGTGGAAATCCCATGGTTAGCGCAATAGTGTTGCCGTATGGCGAAGATTGTAGCTAAACTCAATTATGCATTATCTGCATAAAATAATGAGTTTAGCTATGCGTCCCTTTGACATGTTTTACAGGGTAATAACTTATAAAGGAAATGGGTAGGTATTGTGGTTGGAATTGTGGGTTGGTTCTCCTATAGTATAGAGAAACCCCTACACCACTACGGAAACTCTTTCATTTGTCTTATTCTACTGGCCGTTTCCCAAATAGATGGAAGCCAGCGAAGATTCATCCAATTCCCAAAAAGGGCGACAAACCGCCCCTCTCTTCTTATCGACCCATAGCACTAACTTCTTTTCTCTCGAAGGTGATGGGATCACTGATTAACTGTCAACTTTCGAAATACCTGGAATCAAATAACCTCCACAATGACCGCCAATATAGCTTTCGTAGCAACATGTCCACAGGAGATTTGACGGCCTACCTTACCGAAAAGTAGAGGTGTTCCATCCACTACTTCGGAGAAAGCAAGGTTGTTGCACTTTCGAGATAGCCTTCGACAGAGTTTGGCATCCAGCCCTTTTTATCAAAATTACATTCATATGAAGTGGACAAGCCCTGATCTAATGGATAAGAGACTATCTTTCTGGCCGTTCAATCCAAGTGGTTCTTGATGGTGTCAAATCTGCCTCTCATCAAATTATTGCAGGTGTTCCCCAAGGTTCTGTACTCTCACCCACTCCCTTCCTCATCATTATAAATGATCTCTTGTCCAATCTACTCGTTTGCTGATGATAGCACATTGAGTTTCTCATACTCATATGAACATTCCCGAGCAAACTCTTCGATCGTCAATACCACACAGCAGATTACTCTTAATTGGACCGACCACATTTTTGAAGCTGCGAAAAGTGGAGCTCCTTATTATTATTATTATTATTATTTTATTATTTATTGGCCTGTAGGAACCCGGAAGTTCATAACCTCACCGACTCGGCTTCGCCATCGTTCCCTGTCCTGGGCACTCTCCTTCCACGCTTCACCATTCGATCCGATCTCCTCAAGGTCAAACCTAACATTGTCCTCCCATCTCCGTCGCGGCCGTCCTACCGGTCTCTTTCCCGTTGGTCTACCGTCAAGAATTCTATGCACGGTCCTATCGTTCCCCATTCGCGCCACGTGTCCGGCCCATCTTAATCTTCGCGACTTGATTACTCTCACTATTGTAGGTTTGCGATATAGTTCTTCCAATTCGTGGTTATGGAGTCTCCTCCATTGTCCTGTCTCCTCGTCATATTTACCTCCAAAGATGCCTCTCAAAACTTTATTCTCGAATAGACGGAATTTATTTTCTTCCCGTTTTGTGAGAGCCCATGTTTCGCATCCATATAGAACAATTGGCATGATTATGGTTCTATAGACACGGAGCTTTATGTTACGTGATAGCAGTCTGGATTTCAGCAGTTTACTGACTGCGTGCCAACTCGCGTTGCCGGAATGCAGTCTCTTGTTAATTTCCTTCGACATTTCGTTACTGGCCGTCAGTATCGTTCCCAGATATTTAAATTCTTTAACTTTTTCAAAGATCTTACCTCTGACGTTTATATGTGTTCTCTGAGACCCACCTGCTCTCGCCGTAATCATGTATTTTGTTTTGTCTTCATTTATTTCTAGGCCCACCTCTTCTGCCGCTTGCATGATGATTTCACAGTTTTTACTAACAGTCTCTAGATTATCGCCCAGAACGGCGATGTCATCCGCATATGCGAGCACTTGTGTGACCCCGTTCAGGCATGATCCGGCCATGTTGTCGTCTTGTACCTTTCTGATGACATACTCGAGCACAAGGTTAAAGAGACACGGTGATAGACCATCTCCCTGCTTTAGTCCGTCCCGGATTTCAAATGGTTCTGAGAGGTGGTTTTCTATTCTAACTCGCCCTTTGTTTTCGTTCATGCAAATTTGAATGAGCGCGGCATATTTTTTTGGGACTCCCAGCTCAACTAGAATATGGTAGAGTCTCTGCCTTGCGACGGAGTCGTAGGCTTTTTTGAAGTCAACGAACAGTTGGTGAACCGTCTCTCCGTATTCCCACTTCTTTTCCAGCAGTTGTCTTATTGTGAACATTTGGTCGCTTGTTGACCGGTTCCTACGGAATCCACATTGGTAGTCTCCCAGTATCTCTTCTGCGTAAGGTGTGATTCTCGCCAGAATGACATTTGTTAATATTTTGTATGCGGTTGGGAGCAATGATATTCCTCTGTAGTTTTCACAGTCAGATCTGTCGCCTTTTTTGAAAATGGGGATGACTATTGAGGTTTTCCATTCTTCCGGAGTGACTTCCTTATCCCATATTGTTTGGATGAGCTGGTGGATCTTTCGAGCGGTTGCCTCTCCTCCATGCTTCACAAGCTCTGCCGGTATGCAGTCGACTCCGGAAGCCTTGTTGATTTTCAATCGATTTATTGCGTCTACAACTTCGTTGAGAGACGGCTCTGGGATCTGAGGCTCAGCTGTATGTACGCTTGGTACATTTATCTGTGGTTGATGGGTGCGTACATTGAGCAGGTTTTCAAAGTACTGCTTCCATCTTGTCACGACATTGTTTGTTTCTGTGACCAGACAGCCGTTTGCGTCTCGAATTATTTTGGCTCTTCCTCGGTAGCCCCTTAAGAGATGCAAAAGATACTTCACTCCATCCAACCTGGTCACTATTTACAAGGCGTATCATATTCATCATTGACCCTATAATCGGGAACCGGTCTTGGCCTTATTTAGCAAGTCCTGAGGCTTGTTAAATTTTCCATAATGATTTTTTTTTCCGGGCAAGGACAGTCTTGCGCCAGATGCTCCCCGACGGGGAATCGAACCCCGGTCTCCCGCGTGACAGGTGGGTATACTAACCACTATACTATCAAGGAGCAAGGCGTATATTCGTCCCAAACTTAAGTTCAACTCCTATATTTGGTCAGGCGCATCCAAAACTGCACTACACGTGCTCGATATGCTGCAAAAACGAGCAGTGAAACTTATTGGGGACCCAGCTGTGAGTCGATCAATTCCGTCGTTAGAACACAGGCGCAACTTATCATAACATACCTATACCTCTTATATAGGTATTATCAGGTCGTTGCTCAACTGAACTTGCTGAATGTGTTCCGCTTCCTCAGCCATTTTCCGCGATATCCGCCAATCTGAGAATGCGCATCAGTCCACGTTGAAAGTCAACTTCACGCGCACAAACAAACATAGAGAGTCATTCTTTAGCCGAACCACACGAATGTGGAATATCATACCTGATCATGTGTTTCGTCGTCGTTGTAATGTCCAGGCATTTAAGACCAATATATATCGATACCTCCTTTCCTTATCCGCTTCCTCTTCTTCCGCTCGCACTGTGCTTTGACACTTAAGGATACTCCAAAATCCCCTTTTGTGCGCGCGTTAGTGTAAAATATATATATATATATATATATATATTATATATATATATATATATCTTCGTTCGGTTCTGTTCTTATGAATAGTGAATCTGAAGGTCTTAATAGAAACCCCCTTGAAACATTTGAATTCTATGGGACTCTCCATTATTGTACGGCATGACATTCCTGAAGACCACCTTTTCAAGAGACGCAAATTACCCCATAGTCCCGTATACCAGTGCTGTATGATAAGTACCTGGCCTTGAAATTAGTTGTCTATTCGAATGGCTGTCATTCACATCTAATCTAAGCAGCGACTTGGCGCTCTCTCGTGTAAAGATGAATTTTTTGAAATATGTTACTTATTGGATACTATTAGCGCCATCTCTGACCTAGCCCAAATACTTACAACATTGCCAACGCAACACCAAAGCTCTGATTTCCAGAATCAGAGGAATGAAATCGGGTTTGGGGGCTTACATATGGATTGCCGTAAAGCGTTCCACCGCAGCTTGGTTTCCTTTCGAAGTCAATAAACAAGATTACAAATAGATATGCAAGTGAATACACGGCTGTATTGGCAGTCACATGCCGGCTGTTATCCTTTTCAGGCGATGGGGTCACAAACAAAACTCACTCATATGTTATATACGTGACGCATCACCTGGAGATCTGTGAGGGGTTCTTTAAACCTATACTAAGAACCACCCACAATTCCAACCCCAACTACTTTTGCCAACCACAATTCCTGCACGCGGTTCCACCCACAATTCTACCCACAATGTCAGCCCCAACTCCTTGCGTTTACTTGCAGTTGCCTGCAAACATTCCCCTTCCCAAGGGTGTCATATCATGCAGATAATTCATCACCTGAATTTGTCATATCATGCAGATAATGCATCACCAGAATTCATCATTTCATGCAGATAATGCATAACTATAATTCCCTGAAAAGAGCTCCTAACATGCAACATACGAGTACATAGGGAAACTTATCGGCGCCCCTGTCAGCTGGGGTTTCCTGCCACACACGTACGCAGCAGACTTTCCTGGCTTACCCACATTCTCGACGGCCTTTTGTCCAACCGACAAAAGCAGTCGACGCATCTCGCGTCTGACCGCCAAAAATCGAATTCTCCAGAGTGTGAGCAGGGGAATTCGGCCCGTTCCATGGTCATGGATGCCGTGCGCAACCACCGTTGTGCAAGTATCTCATTTCCTAGTGGCACAGGTTTCAGGAGGAGCCTGTTTTACACAGCTGCATGCACGCCACCAACGATACCCTTTGCCTCATTCTCTTTTTCTCGTCTTCGTTTGCCCGTGACCTGGCAACACGAGCGAGCGAAATAATCCCACCAAGATTGGCAGAGAGATCCTCTTCTATTGGTCACCCCGAAGAGAAACTGCACGTTTCTCTGGAGAGTGAATACCACCCTTAGAGCATGATCAACTCTGCACGAGTCACTTTTCAAGAGTCGGAAATGAACAACTGGCGTGCCCACACAATGAGTCGAATACACAATGAGTCGAATTTAATTACATACTCGGGGGTAGTCGCGAGAGTGTGTTTCGAATTGAATGCCGGAGTTGCGGTAGTGGTTTGTTACATCTTCAGTAATAATGTACGTTAACGTCACTAAAATATACACAGTGTAACATATACTAAAACAAAATTAACAGTGCAAAATAGACTTCCTTAAGAACCAACAACCGTATTCAGTGTAATACAGAAACCACCCGTTAAAACTAGAACAAAAAACAATAGAACCAAAACAAATACCAGTGTTTCCGGTGGAACAATATGTAGAGCACTGCTGAACCCGTGCCCATGCCGGCACACAAACCATTACCCCCACAGAGCCTTCGCCTGAAAAAAACACTGCGGACGTGGCAATCGATGCTATGTGACCTTTGTCATTTTGTTAGGCACCAAAGTAGCTACGATGCAGCGAGTATGAACACCGTACGGCGGTGGGGTATGGGGGGATGAGTTTTCCTCAGACGCACGGGTAGGGAAACTAGTTGAGTATTGTCTTGGAAATAGCTCTGTTGCCACCCATTTTAGAATTCTGTTGACTGTTCTCTAGCAAATTGGGTAGTTTTGTCTCTTCTTGAAGTCGAGGGCTGTCTTGGAATTTAAGTGATCTGCAAAAGATGTCAGTCAATTTTTTTCCTTGGAATAAGTATTAAATCAGGAGTTCTCGGTCAAGGAGAGTGGTTTCATCGAATGGAAGTCGCGTCAGCAAAATAAATTAAAGTAAACAAGATATTACTTTTGGAAGCGAATTAAAATTCGTCACCAAAAACCCACTACGTCAACAAGCTGTTAATAAACAGATTGAGGGAATGAAGGGCGAATATATCAGCACACGATTTAACTGGGTCGTGTGAGGAGTCAAATTTTATCATATATAAGCTCTGTTTGACATGTGGTTGCAAATAGTAAACAGGAAGGCTTGTCCCGAGAGGCTTGTGGAATCCGGCTTCCATCTTTATGGAAGGTGCTATAGTCGGGAAAAAAAACTCTTTAGGGAGGTGGTGATATTCGTTTCGGGGAGGGCAATAATGTCTTAGGATGCACTTCAGACTTAATGAGAAATAAGTCACACGCATTTTCACAATAAATGCTTGAAGTGTCAAAGACCGTTTGGTCGCCTATATGGTCACGTACAACATGTTTTAGGGTCGGGTTTTCGTGATTGAATAAGCGCCTATTATTGAAGCAATCATTCAATCTTCAAATCACTTCCAAAGCTCAAACATTATTCACTACCGTAATATGGCTGACATTACTTCTTTTTTTTTGCGATATAGTTGCTTCACTTAGGTCAGCTGTATAAATCATACAATTTTTCGTCAGCTACTGCCCCCTTTTCCCCTTATAACTCTATTGCACACTATTTCGGGTCACCAACCGGATTGTAGTGGTTGACTAATGGCTAACGTATCATGCCGATTAACTTATCTATTTACAATTCAGTCAACTCGAACGTGACCCGTGCCTGATATGTAAACCAAATTTAATTTGATTCATAAAGTTCGCAAACTACAAGAGGTCGATGCAAAACCCTAATGTCTGTATCACAAACTTCCACTGCATCATGAGCGACAAACGGAAGCCTACGCATCCCTCCAGCTGACTGAATCTAATAAGGACACCGGTTCCTTGCATCATTGCGGAACAGCACACTTAGAGGTTGCCGGAATGGAGAACATTTTCATGCGTTAGCTTTCGTTCGACGGGATCACGTGCTCCGTCAGAGGAACATATTAATATTTATGGTTCAAAATTTGGATGAGATTGATGAATAAGTCATGAAAATGGGTAAAAGGTGGAATGCTGTCTATCAGGGTAATGGAAAAGCCACCTGTACACAATGAGGTTTGTTTGCAAAACTCAAATTCAATCAAGTTTAGACAACAGAGCAGAATCATGTGTGTTCTCCTTCATTGACTGTAAGCAAAATGCGAAGACAGGCCCTCCTTATAGAACACGGCAGACGTAAGCTCATTTGACTATAGAGCTCACCTTATTTGATAGCTATGTTACTCTATAATCTGTAAGTGAGCTATGAAAGTATCGCTAAGGGTGTAAAAGCGTATATGTATAGTCTATATGTAGTACTTGTAACAGAGTAGAACAGTTATAAAGGACATAGTAATAGCTAATCTATAGAGAATAATCACAAAAATGTAGCAATACCATCAAGACTTCTTGGACCATGTACACACCGATACCAGGGTGTTGTAATATTGACAATGTTTTACCGCAGATAAACTGGATTTATAGTCACCGAATCTTTTACAGCAGTATAAAATTGAAGCGGCAAATGTACAAAAATGCTGAGAGACGGGGACCGCGTTACGCAATCCAACGAATGTTTGCTGAAGATACACGAAGACATTTTACGATGCCATTAGAAGCGTTGGATAAAGTTTTATGAACGAACTCTACTGATCGTTGCCTTTAATGGTACAACGAAATGTTGATGACTACCATTCGTCTCGGCTTTCTGTTGGTTCTAGAGAGATTTCGCTACAACAGCAAAAACAATTGCAAACATATACTGTTGTACATTCATTTGGGTCTTGAGAAAGTTTTGTGATTTCTGGAAAAATGTTTAACATAGGAAGTCAGTTTTGGAAACATAGGTTTAATCAATAGGTTATTCTTTAATTGATTGATATACAGCTGTGGAACACCACAAGTTCATACGTAAGATGTCGATACAATATTTAAGTATTCAGAACCAATAAAAGTTCAACGCAACTCTTATATTTTCACGATAAACTAAAATGGAGTTGATTAGGGAATAGATTATAGGGCTAAAATCGTGATGGGATAATAAGGAACGTAATACATGTATTTTAAATCCCTGATGATGGTGAGCAGGATAAAGTACGAACCTGGCAGAGCGCTTGTGTAATTCGACTGAAGAGAGACTCTCCGCATTTGCCTATTCGTTTAGTATTGACATTTATTAGTTTTTATAGGAAAATACTTGAGGCGGGGGAAGGCAGTTTCCGATTTCATTCGAACATACCACAGACTGAATATTTTCCGGGAGGTTTTCTGGATCTCCTCAAACAATCATAAATCCCAAACGTTTTTCCGTTGACTTTGCAAACAATAGCAAGGGAATCCTTTGGCATAAGGCTGTCGAACTGGAAACCGCAGCAAGGGGGCCGCTGAAGGTCAAGATCGCGGTCGGCAGTCACCCGAACACCCTACCCACACAGGTGAATAGTTTCGAAAAATTGTCGGGCCACAGTTACCCCAACACCAAGGTCAAACCGCAAAATCCAGAAGGCGATGAAGAAGGGAAAACGTTGGTAGAACGCTCAAAAAAAGTTTGTGGGGAGGAAGTATGGCATCATTGGCACGGTTAACTTCCTCCGCCATCATATAATATATTCCATCGTCGTTCCGCCGGACACAAAAACACAAAGCACCAACAGAAATCGACAACGCAGCGTACACAACAGAAAAAGAAGTAAAACACACGCGAGGCTTAAGTTAATGAGCGCTTCGTACTGTATAACCACTGCACACAATACTTTTTCTATACCACTGGCGCACTGCTTTAAAATGTATTAATATTTTAAGTTAATGAGCGCGTCGTACTGTATAACCACTGTACACATCTCTCGCCTGTTGTTAACTGAAAATCTGCTCATGCACTTATCTCTTCAGGGTTGACTCGTGACTCACACCACCACATCAACAGCCATCGGCCTGACGACAGTTCGCACGGAGTTCATCCCTTGTGTCTCACACAACCAAAGACGATCGCACCGTAGCCCTCTGTCGCGCAAGTCGTCGCCGGGCGACACATCGTGCTGCCAATGGTGTTGGTCACCACATCGTACCCCTGCCTGTGTGCACTTTATTCGTTATGTGCACAGTGGTGGGCGCTATTGCGTGTGGTTAGATCATTGCACGTATTCATGTGAAGGGTCGCTCGTATTGCTCATACGTGCGACCTGATGCAGCTACACGGGCATGCGTTGTATCTCACGTATTTGTATTGGTTGAGATATGTCCTTTTAAGGGCATGCGTTGTATCTCACGTATTTGTATTGGTTGAGATATGTCCTTTTAAGGGCATGCGTTGTAGGTTTCATCTGTTTGCGCGCCTGCTTGGTAATTCTGGGAATTAGTCGCAGGCTTACGCAACCGAATAATGTTTTGGATGGTTGTTCTGCTATATCGGATCGTTGGTTGGGGTTTTACCAGATCAATGTGCAGATGCCCCATGCTTACTTATGCCATGTAGTTTCATACCATTGCAACTACGTTGCGCTTGGTCTTCATGTCATGATTTCCGATATTTTAAGCATTTCTACTTTTAGGAAGATGCCTGTTATTGCTGATACATTTTTGTATCAGCGGACATTGCGGTTATTTGACATGCTAATGCAGGTAAGTACACGATTTATTGGCGCCGAAGGCTTATAAATAGGGGTTACCTGGTGGTAGGTAGGCAGCTGAGTGGTGGCGTTCGCAAGAGCCGTCACAGCACCCCCCCCCCCCCCCCCCCCCCCCCACCCCCAGTGACATAGTCACGATAAAAATAAAAAAATAAAGACGTGTTACGCGTGAGGCGTGCTCTTAGGTGGTTACGCGGCTGTTCCCTTGGGGTTCTGATATTACTATCCGGTCGGTACCGCTTGTCGCGTGCGCAGTCGTTTACGACTTCGCGTAAAGGGACCTTTATATTGGTCGGGCGCGCCCGCCGAGGTCGGCGGTGTCTCTTTCGGCACCTCGGTAGTGTGAGAAGTGCACCCCTGGTTCCTTTCTTCCGAAAAGCAAGGTTTTAGCCGTTCCACGCTGATTGTGGCTGCTTTTCCATGCATGTCCAACTCGTAGACCCATTCGCTGATTCTTTTAATCACTTTGAACGGGCCCTCATAAGGAGGGTCGAGTGCTTTTTTTACTTTGTCCACTCTAACGAAAATGTGCGTACAGTTGTGCAACGCTGGATGCACGAAAACTCTCTTTGCCCCGTGTCGGGCCACCGGTCTTGGTCGCATTTTCCGCATCAAGTCACGCAGGTAGCCCACGCTCTTCGTTAGCCCCGCTGGTGCCTCGCCGTCGACGAAAAGCTCGCCGGGCAAAACGAGGCTGGAGCCGTAAGTGAGCTCGGCTGCTGAGGCGCCTAGGTCCTCCTTCATGCTGGTCCTCAAACCGAGGAGGACAGTGGGCAGGGCGTCGAACCACTCTGTGTCATTATGGCACATTAAGGAGGCCTTCAATAATCTATGCCAACGCTCTATCATTCCGTTGGCAGCAGGATGATATGCTGTCCTACGATCCCTTTGACAGCCCAGCAACCCCGTAAGCTGTCTGAAGATCGTAGCCTCAAACTGTGGTCCCCTGTCCGAGGTAAGTGTTGTGGGAACGCCGAAACGCGTTACCCACGTTGAGTAGAAAGCCCGAGCCACGCTCGCTGCGGTTACCACTCGTAATGGGATAGCCTCGGGCCATCGCGTAAAGTGATCTATCATCGTGAGCAGGTACGAGAATCCTCCGGAGGGAGTTAAGGGACCGACTATGTCGATGTGCACGTGGGCGAAACGCGCCTCGGGCAGCTTGAATTGTGACGGTTCCAGTACGTTGTGTCTGCTTATCTTACAACGTTGACACTTGAGACACGCCCGCGCCCACTTCGTGAGGTCCTTATTCATATGTGGCCAAACGAACTTACGTCGAATCGCTGCAGCCGTCGCGCGCCCGCTGGGATGAGCTGGGCTATGAAAACTCTCATAAATGCCCCTACGCAACTCAGCACGAATGTACGGCCTGACTGTACCCGTTGAGACGTCGCACCAAACAGTTTTCCCGTTGGTGTCTATCGCGAACTTTCGCAGTTCCAGTACTGTGTCTGCTGTCACGAGAGCTTTAAGTTGTCTGTTTTTGGGCTTGCTCCAGGTCAGCGTCGGCCAAGGCTGCGCGCAATTGAATCACATCTATGCGAGATAGTGCATCTGCTATTACGTTCTGGTTACCTGGAACGTACTTTATCTCGGTAACGTATTGGCCTATTAGGTCCAGGTGCCGCTCCTGCCACGGCGATGCGTTTCCGGACTTCTTCCGGAAAGCGTGGCTCAATGGTTTATGGTCCGTTCTGACGATCGCCTGGCGACCCTCGACCATGTGTCGAAAGTATTTGATAGCACTGTAAATGGCTAATAACTCTCGGCCATAAGTGCTGTATTTCCGTTCTGACGTACTGAGCTTTCTAGAGAAAAAGCCCAGCGGCTCCCAGCTCCCGTCGCACTCTTGCTCCAATACCGCCCCAATTGCGGTGTCCGACGCGTCGCATTGTATCGCCAACTGTGCGCCCTCTGTTGGGTAACGCAGCACGGTGGCGTTTGAAAATTGCGCTTTCGACTGCCGGAATGCATTACTTGCTGCTTCCGTCCAGACGATTGGACGTTTGTCGTTCTTCTTTGCCCCCTTTAAATATTCATTTAGAGGGGCCTGGACATGCGCGGCATTTTGTAAAGTCGGCCACTAAAAATTAAGCATGCCAAGGAAACGTCGTAATTCGCGAACGTTGGTAGGACGTGGGAATTCGTTGAGAGCTTTAACTCTGTCCGAGAGAGGCCGAATACCCCGATTGTTGATATGATAACCCAAATAGCTCACCTGCTCTTTGGCAATTTGGCATTTGTCTGGGTTAATCATGAGTCCGTATCGCCGGAGGCGTTCTAACACCTGTTTAAGATGTTGCTGGTGCTCCGCTCGGTTTTGCGACGCAATCAGGATATCATCGATGTAGGCGTAGCAAAAATCCAGTCCACGCAGAGCTGAATCGATGTACCTTTGAAATGTTTGTGCGGCGTTTCTAAGACCAAAAGTCATTACCTTGAACTCATATAGTCCAAAAGGGGTAATGACCGCGGTTTTTGGGATGTCTTCGTGGGCCACTGGTATTTGGTGGTATGCCCTGGCGAGGTCCAGGGTCGTGAAGACTGTGCATCCGCGCAATTTGTATGAGTAATCATACAAGTGTGCGATGGGGTAACGGTCAGGGATTGTGACCGCGTTTAGCAGTCGGTAGTCGCCGCACGGGCGCCATTCGCCGCTTCGTTTCTTAACAAGGTGGAGCGGGCTGGCCCATGGGCTCACTGAAGGTTGGCAGATTCCTTGCTCCAGCATGTAGTCGAATCCTTCGCGTGCTGCACGCAATTTGTCTGGTGCTAGTCGTCGTGGGCGTTGGCTTACCGGTGGACCCCGTGTCTCGATGTGATGGGAAAACCCCGGATTCTATGTGCTCCTGGTTGGGAAGTGGTACTGTCGAGTGTCTATACTCTTCCAGTAGAGCCGGAATTTCATCGCATGTGATGTCGGCCTCGCCTGGCGTCCGTGGGGCCTCCCCAGGCGGATGGCCTAGTGACCGTTGTTCCACCAGTCTATTGTTCGCGGTGTCGACCAGCAAGTTGTGGCGCGATAGTAAGTCCGAACCTATTAATGGCTCGGAGACGTCGGCCACTATGAAGTGCCAACCTATAGGATGCCGCAAACCTAAATCCAGTCCGTAAGTAGCTATGGATGTGTTGTTCGCTGCTAGTAATTGGAGTCTGCTAGGCGTTCTATTTTGCGAAGCGTATGATTTAGGTAAAACTGATATGTCGGCGCCAGTGTCGACCGTAAAACTTATATCCAATCGTGGGTCTTTGATTGTTAAGCGGCTTACTTGGAGTGTGGCGACCGTTTGCGCTGGGGTGGCGGTCGGTCGTCCTAGTTTAAATCCGCGTTTGGTGCCGGCTTCGCGGGCTTCCACCCGCAGGGTTGTGTGCACTTGCGGGCCTTTGCTCCAAACCGCCGATGATATGAACACCAGGCGGGTGTTAATGCCCTTTGAGGGTTTTCCGTCGGCTGTGGTGTGGGTCTACCGCGCGTGCTAATGGCACCTCTCAGGGGTTCGCGTTGTCCTGTGGTGATCTGGGTCTGGGGCCTCTGATATGTTGGGCGATTTTGGGCCGTGCGCGCGAAGTCTCATAATTCGGCCCGTAATTGGGCGATTTCGCGTTGTAAACTTACTTCGTAGCGCGAGGGTCCCGGTTGCCAGAGATGGGATTGCCTTGCATCTCGAGTATGCGCCAAAGCTTGCGCCGAGTCTGTGGCGATTGGTTGTGACGCGTCGGTGCCCCCTCTCGCGCGCGGGATATTATGGGCTAACGAGTAGTATCGCGAAGACGATTCATCCTGTCGATTAATGGTCGCTACCTGAAAGGTGGGGGACTCCTCTCGTTGGTCAGCGCTTTCTACGATTGCATCTGCAATCTTAGCCAGCCAACTCAGGCTTTGGTTGGTTTGCGCGATTACGGTAGGACGCGCTTGCTGCGGGAGACCCCTAATGAAGTGGGGTCTGATGACATCATCAGAGATCCCCTTTCCCGCTATAGACCGCAAATGTGTGAGAAAATGTGATGGCTTCATCCCCGTGAAATTGGTCTCGTTGAACAAGCGTTGGTGCCTCTTGGCAATAAACTCCTCGAGCGCGTTGAGGAGCGTTTCCCTCATATCTGTATACGGGCTGTTACCAGGAGTTCTTATAATGTGTGCCACATGTGTACGCTGGTTTCAGTTTAACACCCTCATAACCTCGAGCGCACGTGGCCTCTCCTCGCGCACGCCCGCCGCCTCGAATATGAGGTCCGTCATGATGAACCAGAGCTCCGATTCCTCCTCGTCGAAAGGAGGCAAGCGCAAGTCGCGCGAGGCAGCGTGTGGTGACCGCTCTGTCGGTGTCGCACTAGCGAATACCGGGGACTCCGCTCTGTGAGGACGTGTGTCGCGGGCTTTCTCCTGCCGCGAGTCCGTGGGCTGCTCTACACTGAGCGCGTCCACGAAGGCCGGGGAATCCGGGCGCGGTACTCCTAGCTTCCGCTGTAGCTCCGCCTGTGGCACCGTCTGTGATTCGGTATGCGACTTCCGCAGTGATTCCGGTTGGGGCTCCTGTTGAGCCTTCTTTGACCTCGTAAACTGGGCCATTTCCTACAAAAGAGTGATGGGGCCGTTCCTCGAAATTCGAGGACCACGAGAAATGTAGGAAAAGGTTGGTGGGGAGAAGTTATAGCTCTGAGCCGTTGTCGAAAAGCTTGTCGCTTGCAGCTGTTGTGATGGGAACGTGTGAACAGTGTGTATGTGTGGATCGATTACTTTAATGTGAATGGTTTGCCGGTACTAAATCCGTGTCAGTTCCGATTTTTCGATGCCCGGAAGGGGCTTACTACGCGGATTTGTTGCGGTGAACGTTTGTACAATTCAATTACAAAAAAAAAAAATTTAATTCGGTTACTACTTAATGCTACTCTTTAAATACAATAGTAGAAAAAGAAAATATTGTGTTTTTGCTGGCTCTGAAGGAGCTCGGCGTATAAATAGATAAAGGAAAAAAAAAATGTTGTGTCACCTGGAGTCCAACGTTGGGGATCTGGTTTCGTCAGGTGTCATTACCTGCACTATGTCAGGGATAGTGCTGCAATCTGACTCCACTTGTGTGCTCAATGCGAAGAATCGTCCTTCCGCACGTTGAACCGGTCACCAATTGAGGATATATTGATGACTGTGCGGCAGGGTTGCGTGTTCCTCACTAGGTTACCAATTGTGGTATTTGTCAGGTGTTCCACTATGATGGTGAGCCTCTGCCTTGTCTCGGTAGTGTGTCCGTCCGACACTGGTTCACCGAGACGTCCCCACTGGGTATTTGATCGTGATGTTTCGGTGTTGTTCAATTAGCGTTTGTACTGCATATACACCGTACACAATATGTTTTCTATGCTACGGGCGCACTGCTTTAAAATGTATTAATATTTTAAGTTAATGAGCGCTTCGTACTGTATAACCACTGCACACAATACTTTTTCTATACCACTGGCGCACTGCTTTAAAATGTATTAATATTTTAAATTAATGAGCGCGTCGTACTGTATAACCACTGTACACATCTCTCGCCTGTTGTTAACTGAAAATCTGCTCATGCACTTATCTCTTCAGGGTTGACTCGTGACTCACACCACCACATCAACAGCCATCGGCCTGACGACAGTTCGCACGGAGTTCATCCCTTGTGTCTCACACAACCAAAGACGATCGCACCGTAGCCCTCTGTCGCGCAAGTCGTCGCCGGGCGACACATCGTGCTGCCAATGGTGTTGGTCACCACATCGTACCCCTGCCTGTGTGCACTTTATTCGTTATGTGCACAGTGGTGGGCGCTATTGCGTGTGGTTAGATCATTGCACGTATTCATGTGAAGGGTCGCTCGTATTGCTCATACGTGCGACCTGATGCAGCTACACGGGCATGCGTTGTATCTCACGTATTTGTATTGGTTGAGATATGTCCTTTTAAGGGCATGCGTTGTATCTCACGTATTTGTATTGGTTGAGATATGTCCTTTTAAGGGCATGCGTTGTAGGTTTCATCTGTTTGCGCGCCTGCTTGGTAATTCTGGGAATTAGTCGCAGGCTTACGCAACCGAATAATGTTTTGGATGGTTGTTCTGCTATATCGGATCGTTGGTTGGGGTTTTACCAGATCAATGTGCAGATGCCCCATGCTTACTTATGCCATGTAGTTTCATACCATTGCAACTACGTTGCGCTTGGTCTTCATGTCATGATTTCCGATATTTTAAGCATTTCTACTTTTAGGAAGATGCCTGTTATTGCTGATACATTTTTGTATCAGCGGACATTGCGGTTATTTGACATGCTAATGCAGGTAAGTACACGATTTATTGGCGCCGAAGGCTTATAAATAGGGGTTACCTGGTGGTAGGTAGGCAGCTGAGTGGTGGCGTTCGCAAGAGCCGTCACAGCACCCCCCCCCCCCCCCCCCACCCCAAGTGACATGGTCACGATAAAAATAAAAAAATAAAGACGTGTTACGCGTGAGGCGTGCTCTTAGGTGGTTACGCGGCTGTTCCCTTGGGGTTCTGATATTACTATCCGGTCGGTACCGCTTGTCGCGTGCGCAGTCGTTTACGACTTCGCGTAAAGGGACCTTTATATTGGTCGGGCGCGCCCGCCGAGGTCGGCGGTGTCTCTTTCGGCACCTCGGTAGTGTGAGAAGTGCACCCCTGGTTCCTTTCTTCCGAAAAGCAAGGTTTTAGCCGTTCCACGCTGATTGTGGCTGCTTTTCCATGCATGTCCAACTCGTAGACCCATTCGCTGATTCTTTTAATCACTTTGAACGGGCCCTCATAAGGAGGGTCGAGTGCTTTTTTTACTTTGTCCACTCTAACGAAAATGTGCGTACAGTTGTGCAACGCTGGATGCACGAAAACTCTCTTTGCCCCGTGTCGGGCCACCGGTCTTGGTCGCATTTTCCGCATCAAGTCACGCAGGTAGCCCACGCTCTTCGTTAGCCCCGCTGGTGCCTCGCCGTCGACGAAAAGCTCGCCGGGCAAAACGAGGCTGGAGCCGTAAGTGAGCTCGGCTGCTGAGGCGCCTAGGTCCTCCTTCATGCTGGTCCTCAAACCGAGGAGGACAGTGGGCAGGGCGTCGAACCACTCTGTGTCATTATGGCACATTAAGGAGGCCTTCAATAATCTATGCCAACGCTCTATCATTCCGTTGGCAGCAGGATGATATGCTGTCCTACGATCCCTTTGACAGCCCAGCAACCCCGTAAGCTGTCTGAAGATCGTAGCCTCAAACTGTGGTCCCCTGTCCGAGGTAAGTGTTGTGGGAACGCCGAAACGCGTTACCCACGTTGAGTAGAAAGCCCGAGCCACGCTCGCTGCGGTTACCACTCGTAATGGGATAGCCTCGGGCCATCGCGTAAAGTGATCTATCATCGTGAGCAGGTACGAGAATCCTCCGGAGGGAGTTAAGGGACCGACTATGTCGATGTGCACGTGGGCGAAACGCGCCTCGGGCAGCTTGAATTGTGACGGTTCCAGTACGTTGTGTCTGCTTATCTTACAACGTTGACACTTGAGACACGCCCGCGCCCACTTCGTGAGGTCCTTATTCATATGTGGCCAAACGAACTTACGTCGAATCGCTGCAGCCGTCGCGCGCCCGCTGGGATGAGCTGGGCTATGAAAACTCTCATAAATGCCCCTACGCAACTCAGCACGAATGTACGGCCTGACTGTACCCGTTGAGACGTCGCACCAAACAGTTTTCCCGTTGGTGTCTATCGCGAACTTTCGCAGTTCCAGTACTGTGTCTGCTGTCACGAGAGCTTTAAGTTGTCTGTTTTTGGGCTTGCTCCAGGTCAGCGTCGGCCAAGGCTGCGCGCAATTGAATCACATCTATGCGAGATAGTGCATCTGCTATTACGTTCTGGTTACCTGGAACATACTTTATCTCGGTAACGTATTGGCCTATTAGGTCCAGGTGCCGCTCCTGCCACGGCGATGCGTTTCCGGACTTCTTCCGGAAAGCGTGGCTCAATGGTTTATGGTCCGTTCTGACGATCGCCTGGCGACCCTCGACCATGTGTCGAAAGTATTTGATAGCACTGTAAATGGCTAATAACTCTCGGCCATAAGTGCTGTATTTCCGTTCTGACGTACTGAGCTTTCTAGAGAAAAAGCCCAGCGGCTCCCAGCTCCCGTCGCACTCTTGCTCCAATACCGCCCCAATTGCGGTGTCCGACGCGTCGCATTGTATCGCCAACTGTGCGCCCTCTGTTGGGTAACGCAGCACGGTGGCGTTTGAAAATTGCGCTTTCGACTGCCGGAATGCATTACTTGCTGCTTCCGTCCAGACGATTGGACGTTTGTCGTTCTTCTTTGCCCCCTTTAAATATTCATTTAGAGGGGCCTGGACATGCGCGGCATTTTGTAAAGTCGGCCACTAAAAATTAAGCATGCCAAGGAAACGTCGTAATTCGCGAACGTTGGTAGGACGTGGGAATTCGTTGAGAGCTTTAACTCTGTCCGAGAGAGGCCGAATACCCCGATTGTTGATATGATAACCCAAATAGCTCACCTGCTCTTTGGCAATTTGGCATTTGTCTGGGTTAATCATGAGTCCGTATCGCCGGAGGCGTTCTAACACCTGTTTAAGATGTTGCTGGTGCTCCGCTCGGTTTTGCGACGCAATCAGGATATCATCGATGTAGGCGTAGCAAAAATCCAGTCCACGCAGAGCTGAATCGATGTACCTTTGAAATGTTTGTGCGGCGTTTCTAAGACCAAAAGTCATTACCTTGAACTCATATAGTCCAAAAGGGGTAATGACCGCGGTTTTTGGGATGTCTTCGTGGGCCACTGGTATTTGGTGGTATGCCCTGGCGAGGTCCAGGGTCGTGAAGACTGTGCATCCGCGCAATTTGTATGAGTAATCATACAAGTGTGCGATGGGGTAACGGTCAGGGATTGTGACCGCGTTTAGCAGTCGGTAGTCGCCGCACGGGCGCCATTCGCCGCTTCGTTTCTTAACAAGGTGGAGCGGGCTGGCCCATGGGCTCACTGAAGGTTGGCAGATTCCTTGCTCCAGCATGTAGTCGAATCCTTCGCGTGCTGCACGCAATTTGTCTGGTGCTAGTCGTCGTGGGCGTTGGCTTACCGGTGGACCCCGTGTCTCGATGTGATGGGAAAACCCCGGATTCTATGTGCTCCTGGTTGGGAAGTGGTACTGTCGAGTGTCTATACTCTTCCAGTAGAGCCGGAATTTCATCGCATGTGATGTCGGCCTCGCCTGGCGTCCGTGGGGCCTCCCCAGGCGGATGGCCTAGTGACCGTTGTTCCACCAGTCTATTGTTCGCGGTGTCGACCAGCAAGTTGTGGCGCGATAGTAAGTCCGAACCTATTAATGGCTCGGAGACGTCGGCCACTATGAAGTGCCAACCTATAGGATGCCGCAAACCTAAATCCAGTCCGTAAGTAGCTATGGATGTGTTGTTCGCTGCTAGTAATTGGAGTCTGCTAGGCGTTCTATTTTGCGAAGCGTATGATTTAGGTAAAACTGATATGTCGGCGCCAGTGTCGACCGTAAAACTTATATCCAATCGTGGGTCTTTGATTGTTAAGCGGCTTACTTGGAGTGTGGCGACCGTTTGCGCTGGGGTGGCGGTCGGTCGTCCTAGTTTAAATCCGCGTTTGGTGCCGGCTTCGCGGGCTTCCACCCGCAGGGTTGTGTGCACTTGCGGGCCTTTGCTCCAAACCGCCGATGATATGAACACCAGGCGGGTGTTAATGCCCTTTGAGGGTTTTCCGTCGGCTGTGGTGTGGGTCTACCGCGCGTGCTAATGGCACCTCTCAGGGGTTCGCGTTGTCCTGTGGTGATCTGGGTCTGGGGCCTCTGATATGTTGGGCGATTTTGGGCCGTGCGCGCGAAGTCTCATAATTCGGCCCGTAATTGGGCGATTTCGCGTTGTAAACTTACTTCGTAGCGCGAGGGTCCCGGTTGCCAGAGATGGGATTGCCTTGCATCTCGAGTATGCGCCAAAGCTTGCGCCGAGTCTGTGGCGATTGGTTGTGATGCGTCGGTGCCCCCTCTCGCGCGCGGGATATTATGGGCTAACGAGTAATATCGCGAAGACGATTCATCCTGTCGATTAATGGTCGCTACCTGAAAGGTGGGGGACTCCTCTCGTTGGTCAGCGCTTTCTACGATTGCATCTGCAATCTTAGCCAGCCAACTCAGGCTTTGGTTGGTTTGCGCGATTACGGTAGGACGCGCTTGCTGCGGGAGACCCCTAATGAAGTGGGGTCTGATGACATCATCAGAGATCCCCTTTCCCGCTATAGACCGCAAATGTGTGAGAAAATGTGATGGCTTCATCCCCGTGAAATTGGTCTCGTTGAACAAGCGTTGGTGCCTCTTGGCAATAAACTCCTCGAGCGCGTTGAGGAGCGTTTCCCTCATATCTGTATACGGGCTGTTACCAGGAGTTCTTATAATGTGTGCCACATGTGTACGCTGGTTTCAGTTTAACACCCTCATAACCTCGAGCGCACGTGGCCTCTCCTCGCGCACGCCCGCCGCCTCGAATATGAGGTCCGTCATGATGAACCAGAGCTCCGATTCCTCCTCGTCGAAAGGAGGCAAGCGCAAGTCGCGCGAGGCAGCGTGTGGTGACCGCTCTGTCGGTGTCGCACTAGCGAATACCGGGGACTCCGCTCTGTGAGGACGTGTGTCGCGGGCTTTCTCCTGCCGCGAGTCCGTGGGCTGCTCTACACTGAGCGCGTCCACGAAGGCCGGGGAATCCGGGCGCGGTACTCCTAGCTTCCGCTGTAGCTCCGCCTGTGGCACCGTCTGTGATTCGGTATGCGACTTCCGCAGTGATTCCGGTTGGGGCTCCTGTTGAGCCTTCTTTGACCTCGTAAACTGGGCCATTTCCTACAAAAGAGTGATGGGGCCGTTCCTCGAAATTCGAGGACCACGAGAAATGTAGGAAAAGGTTGGTGGGGAGAAGTTATAGCTCTGAGCCGTTGTCGAAAAGCTTGTCGCTTGCAGCTGTTGTGATGGGAACGTGTGAACAGTGTGTATGTGTGGATCGATTACTTTAATGTGAATGGTTTTCCGGTACTAAATCCGTGTCAGTTCCGATTTTTCGATGCCCGGAAGGGGCTTACTACGCGGATTTGTTGCGGTGAACGTTTGTACAATTCAATTACAAAAAAAAAAAATTTAATTCGGTTACTACTTAATGCTACTCTTTAAATACAATAGTAGAAAAAGAAAATATTGTGTTTTTGCTGGCTCTGAAGGAGCTCGGCGTATAAATAGATAAAGGAAAAAAAAAATGTTGTGTCACCTGGAGTCCAACGTTGGGGATCTGGTTTCGTCAGGTGTCATTACCTGCACTATGTCAGGGATAGTGCTGCAATCTGACTCCACTTGTGTGCTCAATGCGAAGAATCGTCCTTCCGCACGTTGAACCGGTCACCAATTGAGGATATATTGATGACTGTGCGGCAGGGTTGCGTGTTCCTCACTAGGTTACCAATTGTGGTATTTGTCAGGTGTTCCACTATGATGGTGAGCCTCTGCCTTGTCTCGGTAGTGTGTCCGTCCGACACTGGTTCACCGAGACGTCCCCACTGGGTATTTGATCGTGATGTTTCGGTGTTGTTCAATTAGCGTTTGTACTGCATATACACCGTACACAATATGTTTTCTATGCTACGGGCGCACTGCTTTAAAATGTATTAATATTTTAAGTTAATGAGCGCTTCGTACTGTATAACCACTGCACACAATACTTTTTCTATACCACTGGCGCACTGCTTTAAAATGTATTAATATTTTAAATTAATGAGCGCGTCGTACTGTATAACCACTGTACACATCTCTCGCCTGTTGTTAACTGAAAATCTGCTCATGCACTTATCTCTTCAGGGTTGACTCGTGACTCACACCACCACATCAACAGCCATCGGCCTGACGACAGTTCGCACGGAGTTCATCCCTTGTGTCTCACACAACCAAAGACGATCGCACCGTAGCCCTCTGTCGCGCAAGTCGTCGCCGGGCGACACATCGTGCTGCCAATGGTGTTGGTCACCACATCGTACCCCTGCCTGTGTGCACTTTATTCGTTATGTGCACAGTGGTGGGCGCTATTGCGTGTGGTTAGATCATTGCACGTATTCATGTGAAGGGTCGCTCGTATTGCTCATACGTGCGACCTGATGCAGCTACACGGGCATGCGTTGTATCTCACGTATTTGTATTGGTTGAGATATGTCCTTTTAAGGGCATGCGTTGTATCTCACGTATTTGTATTGGTTGAGATATGTCCTTTTAAGGGCATGCGTTGTAGGTTTCATCTGTTTGCGCGCCTGCTTGGTAATTCTGGGAATTAGTCGCAGGCTTACGCAACCGAATAATGTTTTGGATGGTTGTTCTGCTATATCGGATCGTTGGTTGGGGTTTTACCAGATCCATGTGCAGATGCCCCATGATTGCTTATGCCATGTAGTTTCATACCATTGCAACTACGTTGCGCTTGGTCTTCATGTCATGATTTCCGATGTTTTAAATATTTCTACTTTTAGGAAGATGCCTGTTATTGCTGATACATTTTTGTATCAGCGGGCATTGCGGTTATTTGACATGCTAATGCAGGTAAGTACACGATTTATTGGCGCCGAAGGCTTATAAATAGGGGTTACCTGGTGGTAGGTAGGCAGCTGAGTGGTGGCGTTCGCAAGAGCCGCCACAACGTCACTTGGGAGGGTATTAATTTTTGTTCTCTATGAACGAGATCTCTTTATGAACCCGTCCCAAGTTCGGCCGTTGCAGCCGCCGCCGTGCTTCCGGAGTTAACCGGGAAGAGTAGCAGCCGATCGTTGTGGAGATAGCTTCCCTGCGCCCAGCAACCCCAGTGGCTCCCGCTGGATTCCGTGGGGCAGGTGATGCTCAGAAAACGGCAAAGCTGAAAAGGGTGTTTTGTCACGACTCTACTCACCAGTTCTCGCCTGTGTTGAAGCAGCCAAAACTCAAAAACTATCTATAAAAGTATCTGCTTTTATATCATTTATTATTAATACTACTCTTTATATATTTGTATTCCTGTTCTCCTGGGGTACTTCCTCTAGGGATACTTGCTCTTAAGATACTGGCTTCGAGAATAAATAAAAAAAAAAGGGTTGCGAGATGCCGACTTTAGGGAGACAAGGACAAATGTGTCCTTCATCTTGTCTCTGGCTTCTGGTCATCTTGCGATAACCAGAATCACCCACATCCGTGAAGATGTTGGGCTCGCTCTCAAGATATCTGAAAAGAAAGGGGAAGGACGAATCTAAGGATGGTATGGACAGGGTTGTTTCAATTGTTCTCTAACTACTTGGATGGGGGGATGGTGGGAAAGAAATCGTACAAGACCGGTAGTAAACGCAGATCACGTCTTTGGCGTCTGATAATCTGCGCTTTGGTCGGTGTGTATGAGTGTGTGTTTGTGCTGTCTTGTACTGTGCGTGCGTGTTTGTAGTGTGTCAGCAGTAGACCCTATGGGATGGGTCCAGGAATCGTCTATTATAAAGGAGAATGTTGTTGGGAAGGGTGCTTTCTTCAGTTTTGTACTGAAGAAGAAATTGTGGTGGTCTGATCCGAAGAGATCGAAAGAGAGAAGGGTCAAGAACGCGAGACTCCCGTACAAGTGGGTTCTCGCTATTCTGAATGCTTTCGAGTTACTAATACTCGTATGCTAATTGTAGCAAGTACTCGTCGATAGGGATAATCGAAGCACCTTCGTATAGGTGAGAGTTCGGGTAATGGCGACCGTTAGACCTTCTAAAGTGGTTGATGTATCTTCTGAGGAGTTTTCCTTCGAAAACTCGAAGTCTTTCCATTTGGGTTGAAGATATGCAGGACCATATGGGAAAGGCGTATGATATTCCAGATCGGATTAGCTGCTTATAGCAGAGAAGCTTAATTTTGGTGTCAACTTCGTTGCTCCACTTCAAGATGTTGTGAAGTTGCTTATACCGACCGAGGCCCCTTTGAAGAATGTGGGTCACATGTTTGATGAAATTCATTTTTGGGGTATAGATGACCCCAAGGTATTTCATGCTGTCCGGTGGTCTAATCGTACTACCTCCTATTTGTATTCGGATATTTTGTGAATATCGGGAAGTAGGTTGGGAGTGTTTACTACTCAGAATTATAGCTACTTCTTTAGACGGGTTAAGTCGAATTTTCCATCGACTGTAATACTGATACAGTTCATCCAGAGGATGGTTGAGTCGGTTTGTTGCGAGTTTTGGGTTATTAGATGACGTGTACACTAGGACGTCATCCGCATAGCAAATCTGGTTTACTCTACCATCCACAGGGCGAGGAATATCTGAGGTGTAAATATTAAATAAGATGGGGCCCAGAATGGAGCCCTGTGGTACGCCTGCAGCGGCGTTGAAAGTTCGGGAAAGCTTTCCATTCCCTCGAACTTGGAAGATTCTGTTTAAAACGAACTGGTAGATGATACTACACAGCGTTTTACTGAGGCCAGTATTCAGTAATTTAAAAACGAGACCTTCGATCCAGGTTGTGTCAAAAGCCTTTTCAATGTCCAAGCTCACCGCAATGGTGGGTTCCTTATTAAAGAGGCGCACGCAAACGTGGTTTTGAAACCACGTGCTCTTCTGAATCCAAATTGGAAGTCAGGTATTAGGTTCCTAACACTGATAAATTTA
Organism: Microdon myrmicae; assembly: GCA_963931805.1. Classification (NCBI taxonomy): domain Eukaryota; kingdom Metazoa; phylum Arthropoda; class Insecta; order Diptera; family Syrphidae; genus Microdon; species Microdon myrmicae. The sequence continues at coordinate 263,648,269 of OZ007496.1, forward strand.
TTTACCTTCTCGTATATGAATTGTTCTTATATTTTGCTGATGCAGGTGAGGAGCGAAATAGGACGAAAGCTTGAGGGGTTATAATTTGGTTTCCCAGCTTTTGCTATTGGGCAGACAACAGCATGCTTCCAAGTTTGCGGAAAGTACCCCATGTTGACTATTTCGAAGTTGAGGGCATGACCGTTTTCGGTGTACCATTGGAACAACTTTGTGCCATTTGGCAAGCGACGGAGTTTTTCCAGTGGGGATGCCTGGAGTTGAAATCGTCGCCTATGATGAATGCCCCGAGGACGTTATTAATTGGCCGATATCTTCCGGATTAATGGGGCTATAGCGTTTGAAATAATAGTGAAGAAGATCGTGTGATTCGAACTGACGCTATGACAGTTTGAATCACGAAAAAAATTGAACCTAAGCGTTACCCATCAGGCTACTGGCCGTGTTTAGAATTCGATTTTTAAACTCGACTATACTCCACTGATGTGAATTATTTTCGTTATCGCTAAGGTATACGGCTCTGATGTATTTTCTTATTCGATTTTTCGTTCGGTGCTCTTCACTACTTTGCTTGTGAATTGTGTGTGTATCTGTTAGAGCCGCCATAGGGCCATTATTGGTTTCATGCGAGTGGTATACGGAGTATATGTTCACTCTACCATTATTAGCTAGATGCAGTTCAACCCCGGAGATCTCTATGGACTCGAAATGTGGGAGGTCAATAGGTTCATGGCGAAGTTCGCTATTAACTAGAATACAGGTGTCACCTCCGTTGATGGTGGCGCCGCCAGTGAGGGTTCGATCTCTTCGAATCATTGAAATGTTTGGGAAAGTGGGACGGTGACATGGATGCATCCTAATTTCGGTTACAAGAAACACGTCCGCCTGGTTATCCTTTATGAAGTCAGAGACTATCGCACGCTTTGATAGCAAAACAAGGGAGTTGACATTTATAGGGATAACTTTAATTTAGGGCTTCATTTTGAAGTGTATGTCTTGCATATGCCGTGAAAAGGAGTGCATCCCTCTCAGCCGCAGTTGTTAGTTTTTCATATGGGGATCTGGCTTCGCGAGATCACGATGCATCCCCTTTTAAACGAAAACAAATCGAGATTTTGTATCTAGAAATGATCGAATTGAATGCAATATCTCGATTTAGATACTTTGGGTGCGGTGCCTAATGTTTGTTTTGGAGATAAGAATTCAGTTTGATGAATTCTCAGAAATTCTAGGATATGCAGAGCATGTGAGGGAATGCACTGGGATTCGGGTTTTGTTTACTTATGGTAATTGAACATCTAGTACAATTTGCATTTGATTTTATTTGATTATATCTGATGATTGTGGGCGCAAGACTAATGACCTTGCCCGAAAAAAATCATTATGGAAAATATACCAAGCCTCAGAACTTGCTAAATAAGGCCATAACCGGTTCCCGGTTCTAGTGCCGATGATCATGATGATGATGATGATTATGGGGAATTTGGATGTGAGGCTGGAAAACGAATATTTGATTCGTTTATCAGGAATTTTGCTTTGTCAATAGGATAGGTTTTTGAATTTATGTTAAGGGTTATGAGGAATTTTGTGCAAGGGTGATAAACGAATATTAGATTCGTTTATCGCGAAAATTCTTGGATCGGATTAGTGAGTTTGTCGGTATAAGTTTAATGTGTAGGGGTGTGGGGGAAGGAGATGGTAGGGCTTTTCAGAGCACAACACGTGGAACTCACCCTTATTGGTAGTTCCGAAAAAAGGCGGCCCCGATAGAGAAGGCCGATAGAAAGTTGTGGGCGATTCCAGGAAACGGAATGAAAAAAACCATCGCAGATGCGTACCCCCTCCTTCGTATTGTGGATATACTGGACGAGCTAGGTCACTCACGGTATTTCTCCACTGAGTGGTTTTTATATGCGAGTATGGGCGAAGCTGATATAGTATCAGGGAGCTGTTTTCAGAAAATAGATTCGCTTTCGCTATGGAATCTATGATTGGTGCTAAGAGCAATAACATTTGTCTTTTTTTTTGGGTTGTTTTAAGTACTTACCACGACTGCCGGTACTTCCACCTCCTCCAAGGCAGCGATATTCATACCACTTTAGGTTTCAAGGGCGTCATCAATTTCCCGCGCCGTCTTCACAGTTAACAACCCGTTGCACAATTTGCGGTTTAGTCTTTCCGAAGAAATTCCGTTTTTCACAATTCACACTACCTATTTAACAAAAAGTAAAATTATACACGTGAATAATACTGAGAGTCCTAACCGCCGCGAGGACACCATCGAGTGTTTTATACAAGTTTCTCTGTGGATGACAAAGAAGTAACGAGAGCACTACTAACCGTTCAGATGAACAATGTTTTCGGCGGAAAATGTATAGTGGAACTTTATCGACTGACTGTGATATATGTGTTATAGAATTTGTATGAATATATATTATCATATTTCAAAGCCGACTAGGAATCAAAAAGAAAACCTGATTTCATTTTCTCCCGAACTTTTACCATAAAAATTATGGAAAGTAAACGAACATTTAGTGTGAACTCTCTCACACACTTATTTCTGATGAAAATTACACTCCGCTAATTGATTCCTTGATTATGTTTCTTTAATATTTCTGAATTGTACAAACACAATATCCCGTATTTGGTGCAAGGCTAATAACCTTACCCGGAAAAACGAATATTATGGACACTTTAACAAGTGTTGGATATGGACCGTATACCGGTGGAGAGACTTGCTAAATAAGGCCAAGACCCGATCCCGGTTTTAGTGCCGATGATGATGATGACGAATATCCTGTATATTGTTATTTAATTCACTTCCTGGAAAAATTCTTCGATATGATGTAGAAGTTTAATACGAGAAGAAAGAGAAAAATCTCTTCAATCGCAGAGTTTGCGACTTGCAGCTAGGAACGCTCACACTGTAGCGAAGGCTCTCCCACGACGAATGCAGAAAAATTTGTCTTTCATCCTTGATATGATTTATCTAAAACTAAAGTCAAAACTACGAAACCTCTTCTCCCCGCTATCGGAATCCCTTTTACTTTAAGATAAATATGCTCGATCATAGTCCTATGAAATGTGTTTACTTCAGTGTATATCTATATTCTTTTACTTTACTTTAAAAACCCATTTATTTCATTGTTTAGATTCCATTTTGTCTTATTATTTAGGGTTAAATGCTAAGTCCTATTTATAAAATTACATATTTTTTTATTAGCTTACTGGGTCTTCGCGGGCACTCTAAGTTATACAATTTTTTTTTCCTTAAATTGTTTGTCTTTTGGCTTTTTTTTTGTTTGTTTGTTTGTGATCATTTTTATAATTAAATTAAATTATATACATAGCTGTGTATAAGAGAAGGTCCTTATACATTTTTACTTATAAGTATATCTATTACGTAGAAAAAAGGATTTTTCTTTATATATAGGGAAGTCAACAAGCGAACGAATTAAAACCAAACGAAAAACCAATAAAACAATAAGCGAAGAGAAGACCTAACGTTGGTCAAACTATCAGGGTAGTGGAGCACGAATTTGAAGTAGTGCAATTCTTTAACTACCTTGGGTCAATAGTATCAGCCGATAACAATATGGAAGAAGAAATACCCGAACGGCTGATTAAATCCAACAAAGCCTACTATAGTCTATCAAGGCTCTTTAAATCCCGAAATTTATCCAGAACATCCAAGCTACTACCATCTTGTATTCATGTGTCTTATCAGTACTCATGTATGGATCCGAGACCTGGGACTCTTAGCCGCGTTCGAAACGAGGGTGTGGGGGTAGAGGTATGTGTGCCAAAATACGGGCACTGTTTCACTTTCTTCCCCAACGTAGTGAAACAAAAATGGTCCAGCACAAAGGAAAAGAGACAAACAAAAAAATGCACTGGGTTGTAGTTTAATTGTTAATGTTTTTTTTTTATTTGGTTTAACTTAGATTTATCTCTAACACTTTATACAAATAGATGCAAGGTGGACGTGTCAAATTAATATCTCGTCTTTTCACCAAATAAATAATTGCAACCAGTCTATTTTGAAGGGCAACGCGTTTCTCTTTCTCGATTGACTAACGGGTACACTACGTTCGTCTGACAACACTTCTCTTTTACTTCTGACTCGAGCGTGTGCACCACCGTGCAAAATTTAGCTGGTGCTATTCACCTGTGAAAATAGATCATTGATCCCCGGATAGAGTGTCTGGGGAAAGTCGATAGGACGCAACATCGGCTAGGGAAATATTCATCATCATCATCGGCACTACAACGGGGAACCGGTCTTGGCCTTATTTAGCAAGTCCTGAGGCTTGTTAAATTTTCCATAATGATTTGTTTTTTTTTTTCCGGGCAAGGTCATTAGTCTTGCGCCAGAGGCTCCCTGACGGGGAATCGAACCCCGGTCTCCCGCGTGACAGGCGGGTATACTAACCACTATACTATCGAGGAGCCTCTAGGGAAATATTACCGTGGGAAAAACGCTAAGGAATGCGGTAATTACCCAAGCCATTGGATGATGATGCAACCGCGTCGTTGGATTCGACTTGGTTTGCTAACCATATGGATTAGAATTTCCGGTGGAAATCTTATGGTTAGAGGACTTGAGTTGCCGTATGGCAGAAAGGTAGCTGAATTCAATTATGCACTACCTGCATAGAATAATGAATTTACCTATGCGTCCGCTTTTGCAACATGCTTTTCAGGTGAATATGTAAGTAAGATGAATTGGGGTTGGTTTGACACGCTGTTGGCGGTCGTAATTAGGCGGAAATAGTGGGTTGATTCTCCATGTAGTATAGAACACCCCCACGTACCCCCCCCCCCCCCCCCGTGAGGTGTCACGAAAGAAAGGTATGGGCGTGGGGGAATTTGGAGGGAAAGTTAGGTGCTTAGTGGGTTGGAAGAATCAGGTTGCCCAAGGAGACGTGCTCGACTTCGGGTAAGTGGAGGTTGAGGTGGTTGGCGGTTGCTGGTAGAGTCAGGTGCTGACTGGGGATTAGGAGCTGAAGCCTCTAACAAGCAGGGTTTGAGTCTCTCAACACTGACCGTGGATCGTTTGCCTTGGATTTTTATCTCGAAGACACGATCGCTGATGCGGTTGGAGACTCTGAAAGGACCGTCGTATGGAGGTTCCAAAGGTTTTTTAATGTGATTTTTTTTTTGTGGCCCGGAAAAACGAATTATTATGGAAAATTTAACAAGCCTCAGACTTCTTAAATAAGGCCAAGGCCGGATCGGTGCCGATGATGATGATGATAATGAAGGAGAATTTTAATGTGTTGACGGCCGTCAACTTTACTGTTGGTGCTTAGCGATACATTGAAAAAAGGTAATTGGCTATTAGAATTTCAGGACCTTGCTGTGGAAAAGGGTTTAACATGCGTAAATGTTAGGCTTTCGGTTTCAACCGTTTTCAATTCCTCAAGTATTTCCTTGGGTGAAAACGAAGGATCAACTCCATTCAGAAGCATGGAGACCACCATGTCTGATTTTGGGGTGTACGTATAGTACTCGCTGCGCACTTGCCCTAACACACTTATCTTACCATTACTTATACGTCTAGTTTTAAAACTTTTACAAGTTAGCTCACCAAGTTTTATTATGTCTTTAGCTTCCATTGAGCTAATAACTATGGGAGGCACCTTCTCTTTATTACTTTTTTTTTTTTTTTTTTGATTTGTTGCTCCATGTGTTCTTGTTGCTGCTGTTGTTGTTCATGTTATCGGTCCTTTGTTACTTGTCCCTACTGCACCTGGGGTCCATTATCTTCTTTCTCTTATCGCTATTTTTCGGTGGTTTTTTTCCCTTTTTCCTTCGCGAGAGGCTCGTTTATTTGTTTTTGTATCTCATCTCTCCTTCGGATGAGTTCGTCTGTAATTTTTTTTCTTTCTTCTTCCATTTCTTGGAAGGTATTGTCGTCATTTGCGGGTAATTCTTGAAACTTGTTTCCCACTCTAGAGTAGTTATCACTCTTGGGCATCACGCCTTTGTCGGAATTTTCATTTCTTCCGATTGTTTTTTGCCGCTTGGTAATGAAGTTCGGCTGCGTATTTAGCTTTCTTCGCGACGCCGTTTTAATTTCCGCCATTTTACGGGGAACTTTTGTTTAATTTGTTGTTGTTTTTTTATGACCGTTCTTGATGGCGGCCACACTGTGTGATAACACACATACTCGCTCGCGCGTCCGCACACACGCCCGTCCAATAGGGACTTGACTTTTTTTTTAAATAAAACGCAAACCATTTAAGATATTTCAAAAACTTTATTAGCGGCTTGAAGTACAATCAAAACAGTTATGAATGGAACTCGACTTCGTGCATATGGCTACCGCGGGCATGTTTGCAGCAGTCGATTCGGTGGACCTGTGGGGGTTCTCCCGCTTCCTCAAACCACACAGATCCAATTTTCGATGACTCGGCCACACATTTCGACCGCTATTTCGCGTTCAGTGTTGGCTCTGAGCTCTTCCAACGTCGTCGGCTTGTTGGCATAGACCAATGACTTGACGTAGCCCTAAAGAAAATTGTCTAGAGGCATTAAATCGCACGAATGAGGCGGCCAACCGACTGGCCCATTTCTTGAGATAACACGCTCATCAAACTTACTCTTCAATAAATCGATTGTAACGTGTGTTGTGTGGCTTGTGGCACCGTCCTGTGGAAACCACGTGTCGCCCAAGTCCATATCTTCCAATTCGGGCCAAAAATAATCGATAATCATGGCGCGATGACGATGGCTATTCACAGTAACGTGACGATCATTATCGTCGACGAAAAAATATGGCCAATGACGCCGCCGGCATGCAAACCGTACGAAACAGTTATTTTTTGTGGATGAAGTGGTGATTCATGAAGCACATGTGGATTTTCACCCGACCAATAACGCATGTTTTGCTTATTGACGAACCCATTGAGTCAAAAACGAGCTTCGTCACTGAAGATGATTTTCCGATGAAATTCATTATCTTGGCGCTTCTTTTCCAGAGCCCAATCGGAGAACGTACGTTGCTTCAAATGGTTCATCGGCTTCAATTCTTGAGTCAGCTTGATCTTGTATGGGTGTAAACCAAGATCCTTACGCAAAATTCGCCATAAAGTAGTCTGGGCGATGCCCAATTCTTGAGAACTCCATGGAATCGACTGATTTGGATCGTTTGCTACGGATGCCTGAACGGGAGCAATATTTTCGACACTTCGACCAACCCGTTGTCTCACTGGCATCACACAACGATTATGTAGACTCAAATCTTTACACTAAACTTGTTATTGCCTGTCTACTAGGGCGAGAACTACGAACGAAAATTGGAGTTAACGCTCTTAAAGTTGCGGTGCCCGCCTCCAAATTTCGGTAGTAAATTTTTATAATTTACAGACGTTGTTCGTCCGTGTACTTAACAATGATAAAAATGTCGAGTTTACTGAATAAATTGCCGGTGAGAGTTCGATGATTAGTGTAAGGGTGCGTTCACAAAGTAAATTCAAAGTTATCAAGTCCCTATTGGAAAATCCATAATATTTTTATCCGATTTTATTGGCAGCGTATGTTTGCATAGATATTGCTAAAAAAATTACTTTGCGAAAGTGATAGGTTTTCGAGTATTATTACAGGTCACCCGGCTTCAGCGAGCTTCATTTTTTCTTCTGTTTTTTACATACATCTGAAACAGTTTTCCTGTGGTTATAAGACCAGTTTGAATGACAAATTAAAATCTTAAAGCATCTGGCCTGGGAATTTTGTGTTAGGGGTATCGTATGTCGATATGTAACGCCGAACGCAACTCAGTAGTTCACGTAGCCAAGTTAATGGCGAGTTATCTCCAGCACATATCAGAAAAGAGGCTTAGTTAGTCTGAATATGTTCCCGAGTTCTACCGTCCCTTTAGCTGTGTCGATTTGTCCCAATTTGTCAAACCACCTATTAAATGAAATTGTTACTGGTTCGTATTATCGGACATTCGATCCACCGAATGTTCGCTTCAATATTCCTTATTGCAGATCTCTCATTTATCTCTAACGTTTCCTAACTGAGAAGGTAACAGGAAGAATACATAAGCTGTTTGGCAAGTAAAGCAACTAACCCAAGCTGATTATTTACTTGAACTCTGGGGCATCGATGATAATGTTCTTGAATAGTGTTATCAGGCAAAATTAGTCCTGTAGGGGCAACTGAGCATTTCCATCTGCAAATAATTTGCCGAACTTCTCCCTGTGCCGGCTTCAGAATGTTTGTAATCCCTTCCTGTACCAATTTTGGAAGGAACGTCCGATTAAGTAATCACACTTGTAATATAGTACTTCGATTCTAAGGAGCTCATCCTTTTTTTACTTGTAGCTAAGGGTATATTCAATTACACAGCCTCTGGGTGATGATTCTGATGAATTCCAGAATTCCATTAAACGCAGTTCAATGATTTTAATTATAAGCCCTTGAGAGTCCTTCGCTCAATGCAACGCATGCAGAATAGCTTCATCTGGTTGGCTCCCTTTTTTCCAGGACCAAGTTGAAATCTTTAGAAGGAAGGGATTACAAAATTCTCTGTGACTGTCTGAATACTGCTGCTTGAAACCGAAATGTGGCAATTAATGAAATTACAATGAGCTTAGGCTGGCGTTTAATTAATGGGGAGGAAGGGGGTAGATTGCTGTGCGCTTATAGGATGAACGGAAAGTGGCATTTGTGGTCTTTACTCCATTATAGAGGCATCACTTCAAAGGATTTCGTATAAATGATGGATTTAGTCTTCTTTAATGTTTCAAAAGATACTTCAACTTGAATTTCCAACCATGCAGTCATTTAGGCATTATGAGGAGGTTTCAAATTTATATTTAATGGAGCAAGGAAGAGATGGGAGCCCGAAGGAGTTTAATGGTACCTAAGTAATGAGTATTTGAAAATTGTGGGGGCTGGGGTGATGACTTAATTTGTTAAAGGGTATGGGCCCCAGAAGTTTAACTTGAGTAGAATTTTATGCAAAGATGTCAGGATTGGAGAAGGAATTTGACTTTTCAGGCCATTCAGGTGACATGTTTCTGGGTTTGAATATGTAAGCTATATTAAAAGAGGGATATAGGCATAATACCTTTCTCTGACGTAATGGTTTTGTATGTTTTATAAATGCAACGTGCTAATAAATTCAAGGACCTGTTTGCATATCGGTGAAGGGTCAGCTACGCTGTGGACCATATAATTTCTTTTCATACTGGTTGGGTTTGTGCATGAAAACTTTAAATTTCCTACTACTACTGCAAAAAGAAAAAAGGAAAAAAAAAAACAAACTCAGTTTTTCAAACTTCGCAAAGTAACTCTAAAGACGTTCCATTGCTCTTTTGTAGAACATGACCAATAAAATGAACTCTATAAAAATAAAATGAACTCTATAAAATCGAAACATGGGAAAGTTATATAATCTGCAGTAAACACATTAGAAATAAATTGATTTGTGCGAAGCGACCCTAACCGATTCATATGCACAAAAAATACGAAACAAGAGCATTTTATAGAAACCTCGTCTTATTCTGGTTTTATGAATTTCCCAGATAATATTTCCGTTTTTAGTTAGCTTAGGTGAATAAATAAAAGGTATTTTATAATAACGATAATTGACTGCGTTTTCGTTTGTTAAACTGCGGATTACGATATACTCTCGATGGTGAAATTGGGGATTGCAATTCGTTTTTGCTGGCGAAACTGTCGGCAACAATTTTCTCCTGGTGGTGAGAATTAATTCATCTTTCGTTGCTGGAATTGCACAATAAGAATTCTTTACTACTAGTCATGGTTTGCCGTGCACCAATTGATGATACGAGGGTTGCCTCTTATGTTTCGGGATTTGGCAACCCTAGTGTTGCAATCCGGCAATTGACAGCTCTGTCGTAAAGTTGGACATTTTTGAGGTTATACGCACTCAGAACGTTTTGACATACGAGCGCTATTTGTGTTGTTTACAGTAACTTAAAAGATTCATCTCTGCCCAAAAATGGAATTAAATCGTCAACATTTTCGTGCGATTATTTTTTACAACTTTCGGTGTGGATTAACTCAGCAACAGTGCATGGATGAATTTAATTCAATTTTTTGCGATGAAGCTCCATCAAGGACCAGTGTTTATCGATGGTATGGTGAATTCAATCGTGGTCGTAGTTCACTCCAAGATGAATTTCGTGAAGGTCGTCCAAAATCAGTTGTTGTTCCGAAAACCATTGATGCTGTGCGCGAACTGATATTGGAAGATCGTCATGTGACCTATCGTGAGATTGAGACAACCTTAGGCGTTAGTGGGACCAGCATACATTCAATATTGCATAAACATTTGACTGTCAAAAAAATTTGTTCGCGTTGGATCCCACACAATTTGTCAATCGCCCAAAAAAAGGCTCGTGTCAATTGGTCGAAAGAAATGCTCAAAAAATACGGTCGCAGTGCTTCGAAACACGTCTATGACATCGTGACAGGTGATGAATCGTGGATTTACGCGTATGAGCCCGAAAGTAAACATCAGTCGACTGTCTGGGTGTTTCAAGATGAGCCAAATCCAACAAAAGTTGTTCGCGCACGAAGCACTTCCAAGCAAATGGTCGCCTGTTTTTTCGGAAAAACTGGACATGTCGCAACCGTACCACTAGAATAACGCAGAACAGTCAATTCTGAGTGGTACACAACCATTTGTTTGCCAGTTGTCTTCCAAGAAATCAGGAAAACCAACCGCCGAAGACGGATCACTCTTCACCACGACAATGCGAGCTCTCACACATCGGCTGCGACAACTGCATTTTTGAGCACGCAAAACATCGATTTGAAGGGTCATCCGCCGTATAGTCCTGACTTGGCACCGAATGACTTCTTTTTATTCCCGTACGTAAAAAACAAACTGAGAGGTCAACGTTTTTCGACACCTGAAGAAGCGGTTGCTGCATTCAGAATGCATGTGTTGGAGATACCTCAATCAGAGTGGCAAAAGTGCTTCGACAATTGGTTCAAACGCATGCAAAAGTGTATAGATCTTCATGGGGAATATTTTGAAAAACAATAAAGTGATTTTAGATGATCAATATTTGTTTTTGTTCTCTAATCCCGAAATATAAAAGGCAACTCTCGTATGAGTTTTTACTTTTATTTTTAATTCTTGCTTTAGCCCGGGATTATGGTTTATTTTCAATTCACCATAAAAAAAAAGCCTCCCTAACGTGTTGACAATTGGTGAAGTAGACTAATAATAAAATACAACAGGATATACTGTAAATTTACCGATAGTTGTGTTGAACTAAATTCACCTTAGTAAGTTCAATAACAAACAATATGAGTTTGGTTCAGTGCTAATGTTAATGTTGACTTTTGAATAGGTTACCATTTTAATTTAAAGTATGCATTTGTTTTACAAAAAAATGTACAGTTTTTACTTAAAACTAAATACTAAGTTGTATTTACATTTATTCTTCTTATATTAACACAATTGTACAACGTCTTTTTGTTTTGTTTTTAATATGTTATCTGTTATGTATAAGAGGCCTTCCTCTTTTAAATCACTTTAATTGTTTACTTTTTTTTTTTGTCCGAAGACACAAGAGTTTTAGAACCTAATGAAACATCATTAGGTATTAAAATAAAACTGAATGAACGGAATAAAACTAAAACTAAAACTAGGGTATAGAAATGAGAGGGTTGCGCCCGAGCGGCATACTATATGTGGGGACATAAATTCCTTTCTTCATCACTAGCCCACCACCAGTTCGGATGTGATCGGTCTCTTTTATTGTTGCGGACTCGCAACTAAATACAGCGGGGAGAATCTAGTACCTTCACCATCTAGTACACTCCCCGACCATCATATTCACCATACGTCTGTCAGCCGCCAGCTGACAATGCGTCATCGCCCAGGAACGCCATCGGACTGTCACCCATTTCAAATGTGACCAACGCGTTTTGGTCAATTCCTGCCAGCTCGTCGTTGTGTGTGTACCGCTCGCTCGTAATTGGGCAATGCATGTTTTCTCACTGTAAACAGCGTCACGGTACTGAATCGATACAAACTCCTTAAAATATGATTAATTTATGTACTTTACTAAGCCAAATACCGAAAATATAAAAGATAGACATTGTTGGTTGCAGTGCAGCTAGTTTGTTTGCGTGTCCATGAGTTTATAACTGACAGTCAGTGATCTGCCGAAGAGAATTATAGCGCATCATCTTGGACGTCACCTCCCTGGTCGCCTCACTTCCCTTGTGTCATTGGTGGCCCTCCGTTCGCCACAATTTCTGGTTCTTCGAGCGGGATCCAGCGACGTGTGGATCCACGCCATCGCCACCCAGTTCGCGGCACAGCACACCTGTGAAGAGTAACACTAATTCAACTCCAAGGCACCTAAACCTTATAACTACTTCAATACCTTCACCACTTGTGTCTAGTGCTGAAAGACCAACCCCATTAAGGACGTACATCATAATACATCTTCTTCCGAAAAACTAAGAGATAAATCCAAAGACATTAGTCATCATCTCTGATTATTGATAATCCTAGAACAAAGACGAGAAGAATGCTTTAAATGTTGTGAAGACAGAAGAATTAACTGATATCGAACAATACACTACAGATAGTTCACCATCAGATGTAGATACTGAAACTAAATCGGCAATTGCCACAATTATTTCGAAACGAATTGATACTGATAGCACCGAATAGAGAACTGATCAAGGAAGTGAACAAAAATTAACACACGAACAACACGACAAAAGGAAAGATAGTTCAGTGAAAATATTTTTAGAGAAACAGGAAGTTAACTCAAACGAAATGCCGGCAACGGAGGATAGAAGCCCGTGCCTTGGTGGACCCGTGTTCCAGCGCCACCTTTATCTCGAAGTCGCTCGCCCAAACATTGCGCCTCTGGCGCCAAGCACCATTCGTCCCACCTATGGTGTCGGCGGCACTCGCAGCCTTACCCCAAGAACGCAAGCCACAATCACCATCGCTCCTCGCCTTCACAGCTCGCAACAGTGGACACTGATGCCCTTTATTCTGTCCCGCCTCTCGGTGTACGTGCCACCACCAAAACCAACGACCAAGGCTCTCTCGTTCCACGGCTGGAACGCAAACACTGCCTCTCGAGCACCCGAAACTCCTCCATGTAGAACGGGGATATACGAGGGTTGCCTTTTATATTTCGGGATTAGAGAACAAAAACAAATATTGATCATCTAAAATCACTTTATTGTTTTTCAAAATATTCCCCATGAAGATCTATACACTTTTGCATGCGTTTGAACCAATTGTCGAAGCACTTTTGCCACTCTGATTGAGGTATCTCCAGCACATGCATTCTGAATGCAGCAACCGCTTCTTCAGGTGTCGAAAAACGTTGACCTCTCAGTTTGTTTTTTACGTACGGGAATAAAAAGAAGTCATTCGGTGCCAAGTCAGGACTATACGGCGGATGACCCATCAAATCGATGTTTTGCGTGCTCAAAAATGCAGTTGTCGCAGCCGATGTGTGAGAGCTCGCATTGTCGTGGTGAAGAGTGATCCGTCTTCGGCGGTTGGTTTTCCTGATTTCTTGGAAAATGGTTGTGTACCACTCAGAATTGACTGTTCTGCGTTGTTCTAGTGGTACGGTTGCGACATGTCCAGTTTTTCCGAAAAAACAGGCGACCATTTGCTTGGAAGTGCTTCGTGCGCGAACAACTTTTGTTGGATTTGGCTCATCTTGAAACACCCAGACAGTCGACTGCTGTTTACTTTCGGGCTCATACGCGTAAATCCACGATTCATCACCTGTCACGATGTCATAGACGTGTTTCGAAGCACCGCGACCGTATGTTTTGAGCATTTCTTTCGACCAATTGACACGAGCCTTTTTTTGGGCGATTGACAAATTGTGTGGGATCCAACGCGAACAAATTTTTTTGACGGTCAAATGTTTATGCAATATTGAATGTATGCTGGTCCCACTAATGCCTAAGGTTGTCTCAATCTCACGATAGCTCACATGACGATCTTCCAATATCAGTTCGCGCACAGCATCAATGGTTTTCGGAATAACAACTGATTTTGGACGACCTTCACGAAATTCATCTTGGAGTGAACTACGACCACGATTGAATTCACCATACCATCGATAAACACTGGTCCTTGATGGAGCTTCATCGCCAAAAATTGAATTAAGTTCATCCATGCACTGTTGCTGAGTTAATCCACGCCGAAAGTTGTAAGAAATAATCGCACGAAAATGTTGACGATTTAATTCCATTTTTGGGCAGAGATGAATCTTTTAAGTTACTGTAAACAACACAAACAGCGCTCGTATGTCAAAACGTTCAGAGTGCGTATAACCTCAAAAATGTCCAACTTTACGACAGAGCTGTCAATTGCCGGATTGCAACACTAGGGTTGCCAAATCCCGAAACATAAGAGGCAACCCTCGTACTAGAAAATGGATCCCTCCGCAGCTGAACCCGCGATATGTTTTCACTTCCTATTTACTGCAATGTATTCCAACCTTTTTTTACTTCCATAATATGAATTTCAGAATTTCCACGGTTATGTTTTTTATTCTTATAAATCCTGTAAAATATTTTAATCCAAGGATTCAATAACTAAACCAGCGAAATATTATTAGTTAGGATTCCTATAAAAAGGATGAAAGTTCACTAACATAGTCTAGAAATATTTTACGACAGTCCGGAGACACATTCCGTCAGATTGAGAGAAATTTCCCTGCCAGAAGTATTTCTGTATTTCCTAAGAGATACAGGACAGCTGATAACTTTGGGTGTATTCAATATTTGCACGTCTAACTTGATATTTGTGAATGTTGTTAGGACTCTCGAATCAGGACTAAGGCAAAGTTTTGCCTGCAACTCTCAAACCCAACTGATTGATAACTTTCTACTTGTATACCGCAATAGGCTTCACCGGTTCGGGCTAAAGCATTGGTTTGCATTGACCCGTCTAACTTGTGAGTGTGAGTGAAAGTCGTAAGCATGTATTATTTGCAAAGTAATAAGGACGAATAATGGGAAAACTTCGACTGAGGTTACACGGACAGGACAATAATGCTCAAACTTTTGATGGCAGGTTCAAGTTATTCAATTCTGTCGAGTATTAATTTGATGTGTAGTTCTAGTCCACCGTATAACAATAGAATAATGAAAACGGTAAATTTAAACTAGAATTATTAACAGTAGATCCTGTGAAAGTTCCCCGAATAAATGAGATGAAATGAGCAAGTACTGAGAGACTCTAATCTAATTATGGTGTCTTTACCAACTTTTGCCAGGTTAGGACATTTGTAACCTTATGAGCTATCCTGGTTTGAAAATATAATTTACTAGAGAAAGACAGCAGACCATTAGATTGTAGGGTGCCGTATAAACGAAGTAAGTATGCTTCATTTTCATGTTATCGTTTGTGGTGCTGTCTCTTATACTCGTCATCAGGAAAGCATCCAGATAATTAAAACAAACCAAAAAATGTTTCCGCTCAGTGCTTCCCCACAACTTTATTATCAACCCTTCGACAATTAGCAATGATCTAGAGATGGGTGATTCACGAGGAATCTAACCCTTTAGATGAACCTCCCTCCACGATAATGCACTCCTAAAAATAACGCTATAGCATGATCACGGATTTCACTGCATCTTGTTCTCGTTTTCTTCAGTAGCTCATCCAGCTCCAAAAACTCGCTGCTGTGGCAAACGGAAGCAGTTGAGTATAGTTCAGGAAATGCGCTCAATTAGAGCACCATTTCAACAATTGTGTCTGTTCGGATGCTTGAATTTAGTGGTTGGCGCACGACCGTGCTCATCTATTTTCGGATGCGCGGAGGGCGACTCCCAATCAGTGCTTAATTTAGAAATCAGTACATCATGTGGGATGCGGTGGGGAATTTGGGTGCGTCTCGACAGTCTGAATTTGGGAGCCAGCGTGTGCAGTGCACACCTCAAAACACGTTATTCTTGGTGGGTGTAGATGAACGACGATTTAATCAATAACATGGACAAGGACTCATGGTGCCGAATGGAAGACCAAACTGCAAAAGACCCCATTTTGGTAATCATCACGTTCGCCGCTATAATCGGATCGTTTTCATTACTCTGCGGATTCATATTGCTGTGTCTCGTTTCGAAATCGCTCAACAATCAAACGTCGGAAGCAATTTTACTATTCGGTGAGTACGTGTCAGTGTTCAGTGTTTGACCTGCAGCAAGGATGACGTTTTATTCACAGGAATGGGGTTCTTCATAACGTCAATCTCTTATGTGACTTGGAGGATTACAAGTAGCCAACGTATTGAACAAGCCATCGGTGCAATGAAGGAGGAAGTAGTGTAGTATTATGACTAAAACTGTTTATATTTATATTTGTTCTTTTATGCAACATCCACAAATTTCTGTAAAGACTGATAGGAAAATATTTTGAATAAAAATACTTCTCAATCCACAACCGGTCAGTGGCCTGAAACATTGCAGTGTTTACCGGCAATTCGTCGACTAACTCACACAAGCTAATAAAACTCTTTTTCCAAGCAGCTGGGCTTATAACCTTTTAAATAAGTTCAAGCAAACTTGGATGGTAGCCAAGAATCTTGAAGAGTATATCCTTGAGCATCGCACTCGACATTGTCGAATATCCTTGAAGAGAGAAAGTGAATTTTCGGTCCAATATTCAACGAACCATCGAAACGAAGATGCTGATCCTTCGAAATATGGAAATTTTTTTATTAGCTTGCAAGGATCACTCAAGGACTTTACGTTTATCAAGGCACCAACAACTAACGAGGCGTAGGATAATCACAGAGATTGAGTAAATGCAGGTAAGAGATGAGGAAGAGGTGCACTTCAAGTATCAGGAAATTCTTTTTCCAAGTCATATCCTTTGAAATTGATTTTTGCTTAATACACCCTTGTGCAGAACTGTGACGTTCATATTTCTCTTGTTTGCCTAGTAGATCCTGCAGATATTTTTACTATGGAAGTGACAACAGGGGCAATGATACTCTAATAGGAAAACGGAATTCACGGAAATTTTATATCGAGTCATTATAGCAAATGAATATGTGCCCAGGACGTCATACAACAAAAATGGGCTAGAGTTAAAAAGGAGCTGTTTAATTGGTACTCAGGCATTAGGTGCAAATTTATTTAGAGAAAAGTGAAATAAGTTTTGTTTGTGTTCTTCACAATATTCACGTCTAGGTCGTCATACCATATTTCCTTTTTTTTAAAGAATAATTGTATTCACATAGTTTAGTTGATTTAGAAGATGAATGTAGTTAGTGTAGGACATGTTTAGTGCGGGATGAGGGTATTATATTGGTTTCCAGAATCTTCTTAGCTTCATTAATTCTATAGGTTGTTGCAGCCTTGTTAACGCAGAACGATTATATACACACCACTTGTGAGTATTTTCGTTGGAATGGCAATTTCGTGTGTTTCATCATGTAGTCAGAGTAGATTAATAGTATAATAATGTTATTAGACCCAACAACAATTTATTAGGAGTGATAATTAATACATGCTGCGTAATAATTTGTAAAAGGATGTCTCTGTTAAATAGTTCATATGGAGTTTAGCTCGTAGACCGTCCAATACATATTCTCTGTAAATTATATTATACGGTGGAAATCCAACTGCATAAATGTAATATAAATAAGTAGGTATTACATTCGGATTAAGTACGAATTATTTTCTGTTCAAATGTTTATTTTATCGCCAACAATTATCGACTCAGGGTGCTTTCTTAGCGTCACAAGTTCATCTCACCTGAGAGAAATATTTAGAGAGTAAAACTACTTCAGGTGTACATTATACACAATTTACTATTAATATACAAATTTAACATTGTTTATACGAAGTTTCCGATCTGGTGTTTGTTTCTTAATATCGATTGAACAAAATTGAAAGTTTGAACTGCCGTAAAAATATAGCAGGTTCAAAACGAGTATGTGGGGGTTCTCTATATTACATGGAGAACCAACCCACAATTCCAACCTAATTTCGACCGCTAACAGCGCGTCAGCTGAACCCGAATTTCTTCCAGCTATTTTACCTAAAAGCATATTTCCCAAAAGATAATGCATAATTGAATTCAGCTCTTTCTTGCCATACGGCAACCCCATGACCTTAACCCCACGAGATTTCCACCGGAAAACTCAATGTCATATCAGTTAGCAACAACCAGGTCGAGCCAAACGATGCGGTTGCATCATCGTGCAACTGCTTGCGTTATCGAATTCTTTTAGTTGTTCCCATACTAATAAATTCCCAAGCTATTGCAGCGTCCCTTTGACTTCCCCCTGACACTCTTTTCGCTGGGGATCAATGATCTCTTTAGTCAGACGAATAGCTGGAAACAATTTCTATCCCATTTCATTTCTTCTTCTCGGAGTACATTGCACTCTGAGATCACCACGATATTCGATCTAGGTCACCAGGTCCCCAGGTCGCCATTGATTTTGCCTCAATGCATGGGAAGTAAAATCACCCCCGGGATCATTTCACTTCTCCATCGACACATCGAATTAACTATAAGGGTTTATTCACCTCGATGGGCGGAGAGAATGAGAGAGCACCATGGAGTATGATCTCGATTGGTTGACCGCATGGTAAAAGACAATTTTAATCCCTGATTGGGATTACTCGTAATTCAATCACCACCGGAGTCGGTCACGACACACCGAGTCGTGTTTCAGCCACAGTGCGTACACGTTCCCGAGTCGTCTTGCTACTGAGAATTAGTTGTGTTGGGTATTTTCGCCATAAAGTAATTTAGTGATTACTAAATTTATTTATTAAATTGTGCATTACAAAAATAAGTTTTCCTGTAACAAAAATATACTTGTATCTACATCAATCTTATTAAAAGGATATTCCACCTCCAGTGCGTTTATTTATTCAATACTTCTTTCCTGTGAACAATTTCCGGCGGACAAGTGTAGGGAATATCCAAGGCCTCGAGGGATACAAAATACAACTGGAAACACTCTTCTATTGTAGGTAACAATAACCTTCCACTGAAAGTGAAAACTATAGTTAGATACCTTGGTATCTGGCTAGACCAGTATTTATATTTTGACAAGCACATAACAGCGTCCCTCTCCGCAGCTAAAAGCGCATATTCTATGACAAGAAGTCTATTCCGGAGTAGTCTTCTTGACCCTAGAGGTAAAACAATTTCGTACTCGGCATTCATCCGACCAGTTTTGGTTTATGGCTGCACAGTATGGTATAATATATCTCCACTTTATATGGAGAAGTGTCGTGTGTTCGAACGGCAGTGTTTGCTTTCCTGCCTTGGACTTTATAGAACACCAGAGTCGCAATACAAAAAATTCTATCCCAACAAAATCCTGTATAACAAATCAGGGTTAAATAGGATAGACAATTTCATAATTAAAATAATTCGTGGTCACACAGCAAGGGCAATGTGCAGTGACAATAACCTTATCTCGGGAGTATTCTATCCCAACGATATGTATCTGGAGAATACGCTCCAGAATGGGTTTATCCCCCCAGAAGCGTTCCCTTTCTTGGATCAAAAAGGCCTTATTGTTACGTGCCACCACAAAACCACAACATTATCCAAGACGTACATGGAGTCCCGATTATTCACCACGCTTTCCGTGGTGCCAGGGACAAACGAATTCTCCATGATAGTGATATCTCAAATGCCCCAGACCGCATCCGTTTTAGCACGGCGATCAGTGAAAAAGAGAAATCAGCCAAAGATCGAACATCTGCCAAATGGCGGTGGCTTCTCAACGAGGAGAGGACTTCACTTCCTCAGATATAGTATGCCTCTCAAGAGCAACGCTCTCCTTCCTCTACTCAATTTTAGCATTTTGCGGTGTACCCCTCAAAAAAATGGAGCCTCCCATTACGTGAAGTCCAGATTGCCATATGAAAAGTGCAGAACTAGCTCTAATGTCGAAATTAATTTCCCACTGAATTAGCAAAACACAGATTCAATGGGTAAAATACTGTTTGTTCAAAAATTCATTGTGTTGACCGTTCTGAATGCCATCAAATGTGCCTCCAATATACATCGATACATCGTTCCCTTGCTTTGCTTTCACAATGCCTTCGAATTCCAATATAAGTAAATGTGATAGAACTTTCTTACCTCCACATTTTTAGTCTACTTTCGATGTGCAAAAATATTTGAAATAGTGAGGATATGTGTTATTTCTCACACTTTTTTTACCAATTTTATCGTAATCTCACCGTTGCCATATTATTTTTGGCAAACTCCCACGGCTTAAAGTATCACCCTTTTGTTATATCAAAAGCTACGGGATTATTACTACTATTTATTATTTATTGACATATAGGAACCCGGAAGTTTATAACCTTACCGAGTCGGCTGCGCCATCGTTCCCTGTCCTGCGCACTCTCCTTCTACGATTGGCCATCCGATCCGATTTCATTGCCCTCCCATCTCCGTCGCGACCGTCTTGCCGGTTTCTTTACCGTTGGTCTACCGTCAAGAATTCCAGGCACAATCCTATCGTTACCCATTCTCCCCACATGTCCCGCCCATCTTAACCTTTGCGACCCAATTACTCTCACTATTTCAGGTTTGCGGTATAGCTCTTCCATTTCGTGGTTGTGGAGTTTCCCCTCCATTGTCCAGCCTCTTCATCATATTTACTGCCAATCTGTTTTCTTCCTGTTTTGTGAGAGCCCATGTTTCGCATCCGTACAGAACAATCGGCATGATCATGGGTCTATAAACATGGAGCTTGATATTAAGTGATAGCTGTTTGGATTTCAGCAGTTTACTGTCTGCATGACAAATGACGTTGCCGGAATGCAGTATTTTCTTAATTTCCTTTAAGATTTCCGTTCTGGACGTCAGTGTTGTTCCCAGATATTTAAACTCTTTAACTTTTTCAAATATCTTGCCCCTGGTGTTTATGTGTGTTCCCTGGGAGCCACTTGCTCTCACCATAGTCATATATTTTGTTTTGTCTTCCTATATTTCTAAGCCCCCTCTTCTGCCGCTTGCATGATGATTTCACTGTTTTTTTGCAGTTTCTAGATTATCGTCCAAAACGACGATATCATTCACATGTGCCAGCACTTTTGTGATCCCATTCAGGGATGATCCGTCCATGTTGTCGTCTTGCACCTTTCTGATGACATACTCGAGCACAAGGCTAAAAAGACAGGGCGAAAAGCCATCCGTCTTTCGGATTTCAAATGGTTCTGAGAGGTGGTTTTCTATACTCACTCGCCCTTTATTTTCGTTCATGTAGATTTGAATGAGAGCGGTATATTTTTTGGGGTCTCGCAGCTCATCATCATAATCATCATTGACACTACAACCGGGATCCGGTCTTGACCTTATTTAGCAAGTCCCGAGGTTTGTTAAATTTTCGATAATAATTTGTTTTTCCGAACAAGGTTATTAGCCTCGCGTCGCGACTCGTAACTCAACCACAATAAAAAGTTACGGGATAGATGTGAAAATTAGAATGCGTTAGTGAAGACAGTACAGTATTTCAAAAATGCAAAACTTCCCCAACGTCTGTGTTCAGCACCTACGTCCTGCCCTTTTCACATTTTCGGTTAGGGATCTGTGGGGGTTCTCTACATCACACGGAGAACCAACCCACAACCCTAACCTGCAAACGTGCAAAAATCAAATCCTCAACGGAACATTACCCAATAGCATATATTCCCAAACCTGCAATAAAATATTTTCCCAAACCACCAGAGAATATAATTCAACCGAATATATTCTAATCACCACCACATGCATTTCCCCAAATTGCGTCAGTCAATTATCTATATTTCCTCAACGCAACCAAGCAATCCACATTTCCCCGAAATTCGTATGCCATAGCAAACGCATATTCAAATCCTCAACGGAACATTAGCAAGTATACCAAGCCGCACACATTTCTCCGAAGTGCATATGCCTTAACAAGCGTATATCCAAATCCTCAACGGAGCATTACCAACCAACTAAACCGCGCACATTTCCCCGAAATTATTTCGGTTAACATTTCTATCTAAACGATATCCCTTGCTTGCACCCAAGCCATTCCAATTTCCTCCGAAAATGCATGACCATACTCGCTCGCGTCGCCAAAGCCAATTTCCGGGACACCCAACCAACGAAGTCAACACAGCCTGTACGGCCAGAATTTGTTGGAACTGAGTTCTTATGCGAGCATAGCAACTCGTCCACAATTCCTCGTAATTCGCAGCGAGCCTAATTTTGCTATGACGCACCGCCACGACGCAATGAATGAATTATTTTCATTCATAACCAGTCGCTATCCATCCGTCGAGCCGCGCACACTAGCCCGATAATCGATTCCCAGACGATACCACACGTTTCCGAAACAAAGTCCGTTCCCGAGGTCCCCATACACGCCACCGGGGCCGCGCCTATCATAATTGAAATTTTCGCCATTCGGGTCGATTGTTGCCTAACCGAGTGAAATCCAACTGCACGTACTGTGCCACGCAGTTATGCCAAGTTGGGACCGGACGCCCAACGTATTGCATTCGGTTCAACGTAAACGAAGGACAGTTCGGGTTCAGTCAACCGCGCAAGTAAATTACAGAAACTAAAAGCCTTGTCAACGCAGTGGGAGCACTAACAATCAAACGAACCTACTGTATACTATTGTCGAAGTGCTCGTGATTAAATTTGTAAATCCATCAAGAACGATATTGTAAGCAAAATAAACGGAACAGTGTCAAGAATAAAGTATAGGAACTACAAGCCAGTACGTTTTATTCCTTTTCTCCTTCCTCGTTAGTGAACGTTAGCGCCATATTGGCCCAGTGACGTGTCGGGGGTATAGTGAAACCGCGTCCGTGCCGGCGCCTGCCTGCCACCCCCACTGATCTACAATAAATTCTCATAGAAAATAAAGACGTTCTAAAATGAATCATAATAATTTACTAAATTATGATAAAATCTTGAAACCAATATCATATATAAAATCATTGACCATCCTTCCATTACATGACCATGTTCACTGATTTTGTTTTCACCATCCTACAATTAAATTGTATGATTAACCTTTTTTTTCAACTTCATGATCACGTAAGTTAAAAGATTTTGCATGCTTACTTTTGTAACTAAAGCTAAGTACATGGTGACAACTTCTGCGAACAGAAGACCTAACATTGATCAAACTAGGTCTGGAGGACGATTCCGGAGACGCTACAACCATGAGTTGTACGCAATCTACCTTGAAGCTAATGTTGTAAGAAAAATCAAGCGATGGGCGGGGCACCTAGCTCGAGTGAGCGAAGAGGAGCCTGCCTGGAAAGTCCTTTTTGGCAGGTTGTATGGAAGGCGACAGCGCGGCAGACCTGGTCTGCGATGGGGGGATGGCGTAGACCAGGACGCCCAGAGCCTGAGAGTGCCAAACTGGATGACATCAACTCGAAATCGGGACCGGTGGAGAGATTTGTTAAATAAGGCCAAGACCGGATCCCGGTTATAGTGCCGATGATGATGATACTTAGTTTTGAGATCAGTTTTGTGAAATGCCAACAATCAATTATGAAACAAAGAAATGAAAAGAAAAAGCAAAACAATAAAAAAATGGGAAAGAGTATAAAAAGAAAGGAGTGAGTGTCATTACTATTTGCGTCTGTATATCTGCTAGCTGTTGCAGAGAAAAATTGGTTTGTGGTATATGCAGCAGAAAAGTTTGTCACGACAACGGACAACGGAAACTAACCTCTAACACGATTTTCCAAACACAACATATCTATCCAAAAATTATTGGCCAATCTACTTAACAAGTCCAAGTCATAAACATGTCTTGCATCAACTTCAAATAAAGCTAACAATGGTCAAATCAAACAACCATGTGGTGGGCTTACCATTTTCAATAATCTTGAAGTGAGCAAGTTTATAACCAATCGAAGCCATCGTCTTTTGCGATGATAGCTAACAATATGACTGGAATCTATCGCAGAAATTGTTAGAACCAAAACATCAACCCATGGCCGTGGGTATGCAGGAATGGTTGAACTGGCTACATAACATGTGATTACTACGTTGAGGTTTTGGTAAAAAATGCCCATGATTTTTTGGATTTTCTTTTGGTGCTGAAGACTTCATTACAGTCGGACATGGGAAATCTACTAACGTCTAAGTAATACAAAATAGGTCTAATTAGCTGAAGCAATACCGTATACAATTTTGAGTTGGGATAACCTATTAACAACTTATAGAAAAAAAATCGTAAACCAACAACTAGAACAAAAACATAACTCAAAATAACGAATACGTAACGGATAAGCGTGTACTTAATGTTCCCTCCACAATAACTATATTACGAACAAGTTCTATGAAACGATCGGTCCTTTGTGAAGAAGTAACGTAAAATCCTGATTAACTCTGCAAGAATATTTTGTGTGTACAGATCACCTCGGTGTCGTGAATTAACGCATTTTGCGATGACGCGATGAATGTTATTCGGACTCACTCTGGAAAGGGTTAGAACCAGAGTGCCGCATGTGTGCCAATATGTCTCAACTCGCTAATTACTCCCTTAATCTTATGGTAGGCGTTGATAATTTCTTTAATTTTCTTTTGGTGCTGGCTTTTTACAACCTCATTATCATCATCGGCACTACAACCGGGATCCGGTCTTGGCCGTATTTAGCAAGTCCTGAGGCTTGTTAAAATTTCCACAATAATTTGTTTTTCTGGGCAAGGTTATTAGCCTTGCGCTAGTTTACAATCTCACTATGGGTAAACTCATTCTAACTCCTAACTCTACACGAATTCAGCTCATAGGTTTTAATATCTGCCACCCAGATCTGGAGAGGGAGCAGACTCCCCCAGATTGGAATGTATTGCAGAAAAATTTCAAAAACGTTCGACAGAGTTTGGCATCCAGCTTTTTTGTCAAAATTACATTCATATAGAGTGGACAATTGACTAATTACAAGGCGTATATTTGTCCTGGAGTTCAACTCCCATATTTGGTCAGGCGCATACAAAACTGTGCTACGCGTGCTCGATAGGATCCAAAAACGAGCAGTGAAACTTATTGGGGTTCCAGCTGTAAATTGATCAATTTCGTCGTTAGAACATAGGCGCCTGTCTCTTTTCTATAGGTATTACCACCGTCGTCATTCAACTGAAGTTGCTGAATGTGTTCCGTCTCTTCAGACATTTTCCCGCAATACCTATCAATCTAATAATGCGCATCAGTTCACGTTGAAAGTGAACTTCAGGCGCATAAATAAATATAGACAGTCATTCTTTAGCCAAACCACACGAATGTGGAATGCTCTAGCTGATCATGTGTTTCCTCGTCGTTGTAGTGTCCAGGCATTTAATATACTACATACATATAATACACATTGATACCTTTTTTTCTTATCCACTTCCTCGGCGTCCGGCCGCATGGTGTTCTGACAATTAAGGGTACTCCAAAATCCCCTTTTGTGCGCGCGTTAGTGTAAAAAAATCTGTTTATCAATCTCATATAATAGCATACGATTTGTTAATGAATCTATTTTAAGAATTCGGGGGTGCCTCAAGGTTCCATTTTGGTTCCACTTTGTTCTTGCTTCACATAAATGGTTTGTTGGGGACAACGGATAACAAACTGTTCAGTTTTGCGGATGATAGTACGCTTGTTTCCTCCTTTTCGAGTGTTCGGCCGATTGGTGCATCTGCGTCGCATCAGCTGAGACGTAGACAGATTGACTCTGAATCGGGAACTAGATAGGGTCCTGCAGTGGGGAAGGGCCAATCTCGTCGCCTTCAATGCAGCGAAGACACAATATACAACATTCACAAAGAAAAGTGGATCATCGGTTCCACAGCTGATGATGAATGGCCGGGCCCTCGAGGCTGGGGAAAGTTTGAAATTGCTCGGCGTCAAGTTTGATTATTGCTCTCATGTTTGGAGCTCGGCTCCTAAACATACCCTCGACCTACTTGAGAGCATACAGAGACTCGGCGCTGGCGTCGGGACTGCAGGCGCTATCACATCGAAGTGCGCGTATCCGACCTCTGTCTGTTTTACTGATATTATCACGGGTACTGTTCTTCGGAGACTCTTGGTATTGCTCCACGCAATTCGGCTTATATGCGCTTCACAAGACGGTCCGACGGATCGCACTCGGAGCGTTAAAACCTGCAACTGTTCAAAAAGAACTGCAACAATTATTTGATGGCATCTCGGGGCGCCCACTCGGCGCTATAGGTTCGCCTCTCCCGAGAAGTCTTATTTAAAAAAAAAAAAAAAAAAAAAAAGGCTTTTAAACGCAAGCCCATATAATAGCATACGATTTGTTCATGAAACTATTTTAAGACTGTAAATTTTCATTTAATTTCAATTACTTTAATCTATGGTAGTAGCTATTATTATTATTATTTGCTTTTCTAGTAGATACTATTGTATTTATTTATTTGTGTTCTTTACATCTGAAATTCTTTTGTTCAGATTTTTGTTTTAGATTACCCCGTCTCAAAGACCACAACTAAATGACATTTGCGATTGATTGAGATGAATAGAAATTATCGATCCTTTTTAGAAAACCTGAAGCCTGAGAAGCTCTTGCAGGGTAACAAAGATACAACTCCTACTCTGAGGGTGTGTTACGTCATTTGGCAACCATTGTCCCTAACCATCGCTGTACTTTCACGTTTTAAAGGCATCCAATTATGAAAGCGCCATTGATTCTATTCAATTTAAACTGTAAAAGAACACAATTCACTAAAGAGCCTGAATCGTCTACAATTCGAAAAGATCCTGTACAGCATCGATACCAGTGCCCGTACAATTATTTTTTTTTCCGTCGCGTATTTCGTTAATGAAAATTGGCACTTTGCTTACATCCTCTTCTTTGTGATTTTCCTGGAAACGAAGCTCTTCAAGCACCAATTACCATTTTTTCCCATTGTGTTTCCTTGGTCCTTTGCTCTCCAAGTGCTTAATTTTTTCTCGAAACTTTTCAGCAACTTAAATTATTCAACAGGAAGAAGATCAAGTGATGGAAAAGACAAACTTCGGGGGAGGGCCAGAGAAAAGAAAAAGAAATACGAAAATACACCCGTACATCATTTCAGAGAGAATCTCGTGCCTTATTTATATGAAAAGTTTCGCTTCTTCGTTTCCACTGAAGGCATCGGTAGGATACCGTGGGATCACGCGAAGAAAGCCGTAATCTCGTCTTGTGAAGAATTCCAAAGCAATACAAATGCGTTCAGCTTACCGATGGAGCGGGAGCGTGAGGAAATGCAGGCTTTCGTAAACCATTCCGTTTTGCTACGTGCATGACTCCTTTCTGTAAGCAGCGTCTTCGCCCTCACCTATACATGAGAAGCAAATCAACTAAATTGCACAAACATTTGCTTAATTTATGACTAGCAAAGTGTAATAACTTGTCTTTCTATTTTGGCCTCCGAAAACGTAAGGATCTGTGGACTTAGTGTACAACCAGCCAAGTGTCCGCATTCGAGTGCTGTCACTTGGAAAGTATCTATAATATAGTTTTATACGCCATCGGCTTATGATGATGTTACAGAGATAATTTAGTGACAGGATATTACTTGGGGGAGTTTCTATAGCGGTATGGTCATATTGGAGAGGAGAGATCAGAGCAAAGGGGATACATAACTATTGCTCGTGAATGGACTCCACAACGAGCGAAATATTATACGATCCAGAGGAGGGGCTGAGATTTAGGATATTCATTTTACCAATAAGCTTGTCCAACTTCGAACATAAATGCGATTAGCGCAGTGTGGTATTAGTCTAAGTATACTTTTAACAACCCACTTCGAGATGTAGTCTCTGGGGAGCGTAGGAGTAGTGTTGTGAACACTTTAAGCCACTGAATAGATTACCCAGGGTAATACCAAATACATATAAATAATGTGAAATCGAGATTGTCTGCTTTAAATGATGTCACATTAATTTTTATATACATTTGAAATATCAGTTAAACATTGAATGTGAAGGCTTGCTGGTCCTTGAGATCATGGCATGGAGTTTAAATTAATAATAAGACAATACTTTATGTGGCAGATGGAAACTTATCTTGAGCCCGTCCACATCAGCAATATTTATGGAATCAGCTTATGCTCGTTTTAGATGTACCAATAAGGACTACTGATACAACATTTTCCACTCCCAAACTCAAAGTTCACGTGTAATACTCGTATATAGTGTTGGTGCACCACCGTGCTTCCGGGGTCTCCGGCAAGAGTGGGATACCATTGTCGTCTTAGGATTAAAAGGTCCTTTGATTTTCTCAGGTTTTTTTGTTATTATTTTAACTGTAGATAATGCGGAACTGAAACTTTTTGAATAACAAAACACTGTTAGTTTGAAGCAACGACTCTTTCTTTTTAATCCTTTCTTTCAGGTTTAAACTTTTAACATTTTCTCGTAATCGCGGCACGTCTTGCCTCCCACAACACCCCATCACGACTCGCCTGAGTCTAGAGTCTGAACCAAATCTGGACCGACTCACTTGCCTTTTTTGACCATCCGCCATTCATTTGATTTTCTTTATCTCTTGGATTGGGATACACGAAAGGGAAAAGAAAGGAACAGAAGTTATAAATGCACTTTGGTAGGAAACAATAGATGAAGGATCTTGCGGATACGCATTTATGATCCTAGATGTTGATGTGCGATAAAATGAATATATGGTTCGTTTAATGGCGCAATTTGTTAGTATTAGAATTCGGTTTGTTGAAAAAGGTGTAAATGGATGTTGAGTTTGTGGGACCGAATTTGTCCAAGCAAATTCTTAGAGGACCATAAAATTGCAGACGCGCATTTTATGATTCTCAACAATATTTGTTCAAAGTCGGGACATCTGGCCCGCACATTAATTTAAGTTAGAGATGTTAGGAATTTGCGTGTATTCGGACCAAATGAACACTTGGTTCCTTTATCACGTGTTTATTTTAATTTTTTAAATATTAGGAATTGAATTCAATGGGCGACAAATGAACATTTAGTTCAATTTGTTTGACATTGGATTCAATGTTAATTTTGGGATATGGGTGGATGTTATTAGATGGAAATTTAATAAGGGGGTAATATATATGTGGGAGAGATATGGCAGGGCTTCGTGGAGCACTAGACACAGGTGTGGGGGTACTCTATACTACATGGAGAACCAACCCACTATTTCAGCCCTATTTCGACCGCTAACAGCATATCAACTCAACTCCAATTGCCCCTACAATCTATTCGACCTGAAAACTATGTTTTCCAAAAGGACGCATAGTTAAACTCGTTATTCTATGCACACAATGCATAATTGAGTTTAGTTACCTTTTTGCCATACAGCAACTCCATTTCGCTTACCCATGAGATTTCCACCGCAAATCGCATTTCATGTCGGTTAGCAACGACATAGTCTGGCCAAACGACGCGGTTGCATAATCATGCAACCGCTAGGTAAATTATCGAAGTATTTAATTCAGTTCCTATTGTAGCGATCCTGAATCGCTCCTCCCATCCAAATCCCCAATATTATCATTAACCTACATCCAAATCCGCAATATCACCATTAACCTACATCCAAACGCCATATTGAATGACATGAGCGATAAATTAAACCAAAAGTTAATTTGTCGCACATTGATTCAATCTCGCTTTAACCTACATCCAAATTCCAAATTGAATCACATGAGCAACGAATTAAACCAAAAGTTAATTCGTCACACATTGATCAAATTCCTAAAATCCTGACATAAGAAATGCTTAATTCAAAACGCATTTCATGATTCCCCTTCCAAGAACCCCTCCATATAAATCCTTAAACAATTCCTAGAACAAAATTCCAATTGAAGCACACGAAGTCTTGTGTGTGCTTCTTGCAATTTTTACACCAAAATGGTTGACAATTCTCAACTGAAAAAATAATAAAAGGGCAGTAATTTCCGATTTCGTGATTAGTAGAGCCGAATCGCCGCCCGTGTATCCGATCATTTCCAAGGGGCAAACCGCCAAATAATATAATAAAAGACATCATAAAAATTATATAGAAAAAGCCTTTTAATTCTCATTGGGCCCGTCAGAATGCAGTTTGCATGACAATGAACAAAATCACACAACGAAAACTTTATGGGAAGTATTTTGCAAGGCCTCCGATAAACGTATCAGAACAGACTCTCCTATTGGTTCACCAACTAAAAGAGGCGGAATCGTATTATAAAAATTTATAATAGCAACGAAAGCAGTGACTCGTCCTCCCCAGCAGGTAAGCAAAACTGATGTCAAACACTCCTTTATTAGATACCTCAACACTATGGTCAGAATTGCCTAGCCGATTTGGCATCCCTTTGACTTCCCCCAGACCCTCTATTCGCTGGGGATCAATGATCTCTTTTTCCAGGTGAATAGCACAAACCATTTTCCTTTCCTCCCCATTTTTATCTTCCCGTAGTTCATTACACACTGAGATTACCACACTCACCGCCCTAGGTCAGTGGGTCATCCTCAAAGACTGCATTGATATAAGCACACAAGCGAAGTCAACCCCGAAGTTATGGCGCTCTCTCTTTTGTTCTCTCCATCCTTCGCATGCCCAGCGACTGTCGAATGAACGCGCAAGTATTTATTCCCCTCCCTGAGACATGAATCTTAATGGAGTTATGAGAGAGCGCGATGATGATTGGTCAATCAGCCGTACAAATAAGAAATCCCAATTTGCATCCCCATTTACAGCCAGTCGCTGTTCAATCTATACAGAGATCGGTCACGCCACGTGAGGAGTCGAATTACACCACTGAAGAGTGTACGAGAGTCTGGAGAGATCTAAATTAAAATCACCAGAGTCGCGAATATTTCATTGTCGATAAGAAGGAGTGAGTATTAGGTAAACGCATGTGCGTAAACGTTTAAAGGAATCACCAATCAAACTCAATAAGTGTTTATTTAAAAATATAGTTTCTAGAGTAACTTAAAACATTAGCTAAGACTATCAAGCTAGACCGAAGTATTTTAAATCGTTTGTGAATCATTTTAAGTGAATTATAGACCTAATACTAATGTGATTTAATATAAAGTGCCTCAGTGCAATAGCAGAGTAACGAAACAATTTAAATAATAAAAAAAAAAAATGCTAAAACATCAAAATCAGCTTCTCCAGCGTTTTTATTTTTATTCTTCTTGGGAACACTTTTCAGCCATGCAATCGTTGGTGGGTGTTGAGTGAATCCGTGTAGTTCCGGCACAAAATTTACACCCCCACACAGGCACATATTTGCAATCCATGCTGTTGTAGCAGCCTTAACGGACGTAATCCCAAGAATTGATAGAATGCATGATACACAAACAGTACCAAATATGCGTAAAATTAAGCATTTGATGTACTTCTTATGGACACAAAATGTACACTTTATTAAAAAGTAACTTCACGAGACAGTTTCCGGGGAACAAACAGGAATGGGTTGCAAAGCGGGTGTGGATTCAGCCCGTAGGTGTTGTCGGACAATTGAGAACGGAGTAAATCTGAGATGTAAGGGGACTCGGGACACCTGGATCTTTTGAAGATTACAACTCCCAAACCGCCAAATAAAAGACAACGGGTTTGATCGGGTCTGGTGTAGAGCCTTATTACGTAAGGCTAAGCCCAACAACTCTCGGATAGGGTAAAACGTTTCGGTAAAATCAATCAATTTGCGTTGGTGTCAACGACATGACTTCAGATCCCCTTTCTATTACTTCCGAGGTATTTCTGCATCATATTAGTGATTCGCTATGCATGACAACGTATTACAATGTATTTGGTTTTCCGGCGATAGTACACTGATTTCTTCATGTTCGAACGATCAGCCAGATAACACATCAACGTCGTACAAGCTAAAATGCAATCATGTGGAATCCCAAAATTAAAATATTGACAGAATCTTATAACCTAGACAGTCCAATTTCATTGATTTCAATGTAAAGAAAACGCAATATATCACATTTGTTAAAGAAAAGGCCAGTGTGGTGACGAACGGCCAGGGCAACAATTCCAGGAAAGCACGAATTTACTTGGTGTTACAGTCAGTTGTAATGCGCATGAGCATATGCCAAATATCCCAAAACGCACCTCAAAGAAACAGAGTTTATCTTCTCAGATTTTTACTTCCTCTCTGCAAATCTGAAATAAGACACACACAAATACTCATCGCATGTTTAAAGTCCTAAATGTTCCTTTGACCTACTCATCAGCATTTTGCGACGAGTCATTCACTTAATTGATATCGCAGCACTAAAATCAGTGCTACAATGGCTGTCATATGGGAGGCGCCATTTGTGGAATTCGTTATATCATTCCAAGGGGTTAATTTTGTTCGTACACCATAAAGTATTTGAATATATCCCATAAATTCGCAATTAATCAATAAGACACGTATAAGTCTATATTAAGTCTGTTTTGTTGCAGAACGGGAAAACGGTGGAGCTCTCTTTTTACAGAACATTTACAACTGTCGCAACAATTTTTTCAATCGTATTCCTTTTTCATTCGTACGTACTTCATTAGTTTTTATTGCTTTCGTTTTGCCGCAATTTGTTCTCGTTTAATTTTATATTCTGATACTGAATTCCGTCTATTCGAGAATAAAGTTTTGAGAGGCATCTTTGGAGGTAAATATGACGAGGAGGCAGGACAATGGAGGAGACTCCATAACCACGAATTGGAAGAACTATATCGCAAACCTACAATAGTGAGAGTAATCAAGTCGCGAAGATTAAGATGGGCCGGACACGTGGCGCGAATGGGGAACGATAGGACCGTGCATAGAATTCTTGACGGTAGACCAACGGGAAAGAGACCGGTAGGACGGCCGCGACGGAGATGGGAGGACAATGTTAGGTTTGACCTTGAGGAGATCGGATCGAATGGGGAAGCGTGGAAGGAGAGTGCCCAGGACAGGGAAGGATGGCGAAGCCGAGTCGGTGAGGTCATGAACTTCCGGGTTCCTACAGGCCAATAAATAATAATAATAATAATAGTTCTGATACTGCGTCAACACAGAAACCAAAAACAAATTTCATTAAATATAAGCCCTAACCTCACCTTATACGTATTTATGTGGCATTTATTTATGTGCCCGAATTCTCCCTCGGCCCCCTCACCCCTCAAATTATTCAGTGTCACGTAGTTGAGGAGAAATTAAACTTACTCAAAGACTGGGCCGTATTTTTAAAGAAATGTTCGAGTTCTCTTTCCCTCCCGATATCAAAGATATTCAATCTATCCCTTTCACAAGGGATCTTCCCTAGTATTTGGAAATCCTCCTAAGTCACCCTCATACATAAAAATGGACCTACAAACGATATAAGCAACTATCGTCCCATCGCCAAACTGTCTCATATCTCTAAACTGTTCGAAGGAATTCTTTACAACGCGTTATCTTTCCGTTGTAAATCCACCATCTCATCCAACCAGCATGTTTTCATTTCGGGTAGGTCGACCACAACGAATCTGATCGAGTTCTCATCCCATACTCTCCGTGTCTTGGAGAATGACGACGAAGTCGATGTAATCACCACCGATTTCAACAAGTTCTTTGACAAAATCTCCCATAATCTCATCCTTTTTAAGCTGTCCTTCCTAGGTTTCGAACTCCTATTGATCAAGTGGTTATCTTCTTATCTGAAAGATCGATTCTACCGTATCAAATTCAGATCCTCGCTGTCCCATCCTTTTCTTCCCACGTCAGGGGTTCCGCAAGGCAGCCATTTAGGCCCGCTCCTATTTATCCTTACCATCAATGATGTTGACTCCATTATTAAATACTCATCCATATCCCTCTATGCGGACGACGCCGAACTCTACAAAACGATCATCTCTCCGCTCGACTCCTCACTTCTCCAAACGGACCTCGACAGCTTCTCAACTTGGTGCCGTAATAACTGCCTTGAACTCAACGTTGTCAAATGTCGCTTCATCACCTTCTCTCGCAAACGCCCCCCCCCCCCTCCCCCACGTTCCTACTTCCTGCTAAACCAGCAGATATCATCTGTACCCTTGACATGTGACCTCGGGATCTTATTTGACAGGGAGCTTAGCTTCATCCCGAATATTGATGATATTATTCTTAAGGCCAACTCTGTCCTTGGGTTTGTGAAGCGCTGGTCTAAAGAATTCTCTAATCCTTGTGTTTCCCGTTCTCTACATAGCCGTCGTCCGCCCCCTTCTTGAATACGCCAGTCAGGTCTAGTCTCCACACTACCCGTCCGATGTACGCAGAATCGAAAGCGTGGAATGACTTGATCTGCGTTTTGCCCTCCGCGGACTGAACTGGGTGAATCCTCGGATTCTCCCCCATACACTAGCCGGCTCCATCTGATCAACTTCAACACACTTGAGGAGCGCAGAACTCATGCCGATATCCTTTTCGTCCACCGTCTCTTTTCAGGCATAATCAACTGCCCAAGCTTACTCTCCATCATTGCACTTCACACTAACCCCCGTAAACTGCGAAATCCTCATCTCTTCTATCAGCCCACCCACCACACTTCTTACGGCTCTGATAAACCCATTTCGCGAATGCTGCGGCGGGCAAACTCCTACCCCACCTCCTTCGATTTCAACTTTACCTGG
Organism: Microdon myrmicae; assembly: GCA_963931805.1. Classification (NCBI taxonomy): domain Eukaryota; kingdom Metazoa; phylum Arthropoda; class Insecta; order Diptera; family Syrphidae; genus Microdon; species Microdon myrmicae. The sequence goes on from OZ007496.1 coordinate 263,682,817, forward strand.
ATGGATAAGCCCAGTAACCAACTCGCCAAACTCACCCCCCCCCCCCCCCTCTTTTTTTTTCTTTTTAACCATAGTTAATATATTCTTATATATACTTTTAAGATAGTTGTTAAGTTTTATCGCTTGTACTAAGCTAAATATATAAGGGTTCTGCCCTCACTAAACTATAAACTATTTCTAGCAGATATACAAGACTAATAGTGAAGAACATCACCAAAAGACAAGTCGATAAATCGAAGCACATCCGTTAAAGCCATATAACAAAGCAATAACATAGTATTTGCATATCAGTCGACTGTACTTGAGTTGCAAAATCAAATTCATAACCGTGATAGCGTCAGTTTCACACGGTTTCCCTATCGTCGCAAGCGCTCTAACTTGTGACCCCGACGTGATCTGTACGATATAACGCACACTTCAATACGCACACGGAACCACAATTATATAATTATTACCACAATCACACGACTTCTACGCAAAGCAACGGGTCACTCGTCTGCTCTGACATTCTCGCCCGCTCCCCACTCCTCGCTCAAAGTTGATCGTAACAAAGTTACTAGAAAGGGAGCGGTATGGCGTTCCTAGCTGCTGCACACGACTAATAGTAAAGAACAACACCCCAAAAGACAAGTCGATAAATCGAAGCACATCAGTTAAAGCCGTATACCATGCAATAACATAGCATTTCCACATAAGTGAAGTGTACTTTTGAGTATAGAAATCAAATGCGTACACGCGGCAGTGGCCTGAAGCGGTGGGCTTTGGTTCTATATTTTACTGATTCTAACCATGATAGCGTCGGTCATCGCAAACGCTATATTTAGTTGCATTTATTACAGTCAAATTTAAACCATAACGACATACATCATCATCATATGCACTACAACCGGGATCTGGTCTTGGCCTTATTTAGCAAATCTCTCCATCGGTCCCGATTTCGAGCCGATGTCATCCAGTTTGGCACTCCCAGGTTCTGGGCGTCCTGGTCTACGCCATCGCTCCATCACAGACAAGGTCTGCCGCGCTGTCGCCTTCCACACATCCTGCCAGAAAGGGCTTCCGGGCAGGCTCCTCTTCGCTCATTCCAGCTAGGTGTCCCGCCCACCGGAGTCTACCGATATTGATTTTTTTTACAAGAGTTCAAACTGCCTTTTATTGACCACGCAGTTCTCGGATGCATATATACGCCCTGGTAAAACCATGGTCTTGTACACTAGTAGCTTGGATGATCTGGATAAATTTCGGGATTTAAAGAGCCTTGATAGACCATAGTAGGCTTTATTGGATTTGATCAGCCGTCCGCGTATTTCTTCTTCCATATTGTTATTGGCTGATACTATTGACCCAAGGTAGTTAAAGAATTGCACTACTTCAATAAGTAAATAAAATAAATGTCCCGCTGCACTGATAGTTTGACCAAGGGTAGGTCTTCTCTTCGCAGTAGTTGTACTTGGTTTTTTCGTCATTAATGTGCAGTCCCAGTTTTTATGCCGCCTGCGCGATCTCGGTGAACGAGTCCTGTACAGCCGATTCGGTTCTACCTATGATGTCGATGTCATCTGCGTGGGCAAGTATCTGGCTGGACTTGGTAACAACAGTCCAGAGTCACGGATTGCTTTCTCCAACGCCAGGTTGAAGAGGAGGCAGGCCAGGTCTCCTGTTGGAGTCCATTAAAGATGTTTATTGGTTTGGATAGCAATCCCACTATTTTTACCTGACTAGTTATGTTGGTCGTGGTCAACCTACAAACCGTATCAATTTGTTTGGAATGCCGAACTCTCTCATGGCATTATATAGTTCTACCTTGGCTATGCGGTCGTAGGCGGCATTAAAGTCTATAAATAGATGATGCAATGGAATCTTAAATTCCAAATATTTTTCCATCACTTGCCTAAGGGTGAATATCTGATCAATCGCTGAATTACCTGGGATGAAGCCACACTAATATTAACCAAATCACTTTAGTGTATGGGGCTATCCGATCGCCGTTAAAGGCGGTACTCAGCAATGGAACACCTCTATAGTTGCTGCACAGTGTGATATCTCCTTTCTTATATGTGGGGAAAATTATTACACGATTTGCCCGGTATGCAGCATTGCCCGGTATGCAGCATTCTTACGTTCAGTCGGTAGTTTGCACTCATCATCAAACCACTTGCTCTGATCTCCATGACTACTGCCTAAGATGGAGTTGGCAGTACTAATGACAGTATTCTTAAGGCGTGTCCATTTCTCTTCTACGCACGGCAATCTGGCCCCACGACTCACTCTCCGTCCATCGAGCTCGTCGAGGACGAATCTTACCGCATGGCCAAAGGTGTTGTTGTTCTGCGCGAGTGCAAAAGATTCTCGTTACTTGTTAAATCCTTAATTCCACATAAATCCTCTGTTAAACGTGCATCAAATAGAACTATGGGTCTTTGTGTTTAATGTTACGTGGCGTGGCAATCAGAGTGCCACAGGGGCACAGGTTAACCACGTAACCCCACTGGTTCAGTTCGTATCTGACTCCAAAAATTAAAACGCCTTCTTATTCGAAATCCATTTATTCATGTAAGTGTAACTTAGGAAAACAATATACTGTAACTTAGGAAGACAATATACTTCAAAAACACTGTAGATATCCATTAGATGTTCGTAATGCTTATTTACATGTAACTTAGGAAGACAATATACTTCGGATAAAAAAACAAGGTAACTATATATTATATGTTCGTAATTCTTATTCACAGGTAACTTAGGCAGACAATGTATTTCGGATAAAAAAATAACACTGTGTAGATATAAGTTATATTCACTTTAGCACCACTTTAGTCTTAGCCCGAACGGTTTTACTGACTCTTTTCAAATCTTCTCAACGACTAAGTTTAATAAATCCCTTGGGACGGCCCAAGAGGGATGTAAATTAACGTGAGGGCGCGACTTGTCCTCACGGAATCCGAATCGAGATAAACCTTGGCCATCGAAACGACAGAACACCAAAATTCCATCCATCGCTTCGATGGCCATATATGGTGCGATTTAGCTTTGGTTAAGCACAAGAAAAAAGAAAGGGTGAAAACATACACACGATAATCGCTTCTGTCGCTTACGTGTGTATCCCCTGGCATGCAGACATGGGACATGAATTTACATGTTTGCAAGTTCGTACAGGGGTTGAAATGTGTACACGATCACGACTGCGTAAAGCCCCCTCCCCCTGTCCTCCTTTCCACATTACTTTTATTTTTATTTTATTTTTTATTTCTTATTTTATGTTTTATTCGTTTTGTTTTGAAGTTTTTGTTTGTTATAATTGAAAAAAAAAAAAATTGTAATAATAATGTATGCATATAGATGTAAACGAGGAGTCCCTCTAATATATGACTTATTTCATATATATATATATAAAAGATGTACGCCGAAAGGCATATATAAAAATCAAGTTGTAATGTGTAATTTAGAGAGCTCGCATAGAGCCAGTAAGTTAATTTAAGGACTGTGATTGTAGAAAAGGGTTTAACATTTACCCCTAATATTATACATGTAAAAAGAATTAGGAAAATAAATGTGGTTTAAAAACTAAAAAAAAAAAAAAACGACTGCGTAAAGCATTATTGCTGATTCGCTTGGTGAATCTTACATATGAACGACGAATGTTTATACGATCGCGACCACACCCAGGATCGCCGTAGATCGCATATCGATCGTTGTGCAAATGGTGCAGGTGGCTATTCATTGTGTTTGCTTCTCTTGTAGGCAAGCATGCTATTACATGCCTGTAGGTTGGTCATTGCTATCGGAATGCCTGCCGTGTTGCGGTGATGAGAAGGGGGCAGGCTGCTTGTGTGTGACGGTGCTGGATCAAAGATATTCTTGTCCGCATATCTCGATTGATCCGTTGGTTGAGGATGCGACCGTTTTCTCCACTCGAGAAGGGGTGCATGTTGGCGGGAACCAAAATTGGAATATTTCCGTTGGCCGCCGGCGTCGGTTGAAACTTCCCCGGTGGTGCTGCATGTTGGGCAAATTCTATCGGGTATTCATGTTGTGCTACGCAGAAACAAGCGATTTCCTGTAAGGATAATTTTGCTCTTATTCCCAATCGAATTTGATGCTTTTCGACGACCAGGTTTTTGTTGTTTCCGCCCCCATGGTGTGGCACGAAAACCACGCTCCATAGCGTATCAATTCGGACGATGCACCGTCGCCTGGGTTCATGCCCTTCTTATGGGGTGCTCCTGTTGAAAATGTGAGGCGGGCGGTGGCGTTAGGGGAAACCGCCACGGAACCTATTAATAAATCAATAAACAGTGTCGTGAATATACCAAATTTAACAAATAGGGTGCATCGAATAAAAGTCTAAACTCTGTGAAATAGTGTAAAATGCTTCTTAAGCAATATTAACCAAAAGTGGCATTAAAAGTATGTACACATCTCCTTGTTAAAGCGTGTTTCCTGTGCCGCTACCCCGTAAAACTAAAAGAAAGACTTAAAATAAAAAGCGTTTATACTAAACAATATTTTGTGTGTTTTATTTCTTCTCTGGTGGTCGTTTTACTTTGATGTTCAGTGTTTCATCCGGTGAACGCCTCCTGGGGTAGTAGTGAAGCACTTCCCGTGCCGGCACACATACTACATACCCCCACAGGTATGTTTACGTTTATTTTAACGGAGTTGATCTAGTACTCTAGCGGATTAAGGGTGATTAATTAATTGGCCACCTCATAATGTGATATACATGCAATTCTTGTGACAATTTGTGTTTGAAAACCTTTACGAGACCCTTATTTTTGTCTTTATTTAATGGTGTCATGGTAGGACTGTGTGTGGTCATCCGCTGTTTTGTTGACGTCTAAATTACCTATCCTCACTACCCCTTACTGGCTGTAATCTGAAAAGACGTTTTACGTGTTAGGAACAAGGGCGAATCTGTTATAACTACCCCATCCTTGTAACAATCATGATGGTGTGGATTACGTAATGACCATGTACTCTAACGTTTTTTTTTATAGGTGCCACAAAAAATCGATAACTCTGGCAAGCTGCGGAACCTTCGATGAAAAATCCATGGAGTTTGCTGGTATTGTAAAGTAGCTTTCGATTATAATTATATTTGGCACGACTTTACCTATAATACTTTACTGTGCAAGATAAACTTTCATCCAATTAACTAAAATAAAATTCTACACTTAATAGTTCTTGATAAAACATGTTCTCGCCTTCAATCTACTATACGAGCTTATCGTGATTAATAAATCTCGTTTTGCATAAAATACCCTTTAGATATGTCCTTAATTATACATCGTCCAACTTCCTTTCTGGGTGTGCTCTAACACGATTACAATCACATTAAAAAAAAAAGAAGTGACTTGCTACATCGGTGTGGTGTTTCCAAATCTCACATGAAGCTGATATGTATCGCTACATCGACTGAATATTCATGAACTGCACCTACTTTCGAGCAGTCGTTTACGACTCCCTTATATCTTATTCCTACCCACTGTTCGACTATCTTTAATACCATAAGAACTAATTAGTTAAAAGCTTAATTCATTGCACGTTACCTCCAAAAAAACAAAAGAAGACAATCTGCCCCTACACCCCATTCCAACAATTAGCAAACGACGCTACAGCCGAAAGGGGTATCGACTCACACACTCATGCTCACCAATGCCTGAACACGAATAATGTGGCCCAACACTCCAGTGAGGTTTTGCCTGCTACTGAAACTTATGACATAAAAAACCATTTTCGAATTTGTCGAAATTTGTCTGCAGACAGTTGGTGTCTTCATTTACCGAAATTGGACTCATATTAGAGAGAACTGTAAGATTTGCGAAGGAGTACCTATCTTTGCCTGTGCACACATTGGAACATTTTGTTTACCCTTTAGTCGCAGTCGAACGAATCTGCTGAGGGTTTTATCGAGATTCTTCTTTCCTTTTTACCGATGTCTAAAAGGTGAATGTAGCACAGAGAGAACAACTACGACACAGCGACCATAGCGAATTTAAGGACACCAACCGTTTTTTGTTTGTTTCATGTCCTCAAAGACTCCCAAAGGATGCCGGGGAGGTAGAGTAAACGAGATGTCGTGCAACTAAACCGACTTTTTGCAGTTGAATACATTTTTCGTGCTCTCATGCGGAAAGGCGTGTCAGCTATTCGGTTGTGCTCACATTCTGTCTGTAGTGATTGCATCCAGCATCCATGGAGACGTGAGATTGAATTGCAGGAATAAAGTTTCTAGATGATGTGAGTTTTTTTCTATCTGCTTATCTCATTCGATTGGGTGGTAATCGGTCCCAGTGCGGATTGTTATTTACCGGTTAAAGGGAATGGAACAACATTTTTTAATTTAAAAGCTGCGATTCAGGCGGATGACATCGAGGATTTCTCGAATGCATACTTTCAGGGTCAATTATCATGTAGACGAGAACGTTCAACTGAATCTAGGTAAAGACATAAAACCAACTCAAATCTAATAACATTAATTTAAGGATGCAATTAAAAGTAAACAGGATATCGAGTATATTTAGAGATAACACCATTGTGGAAGTTTCAGAAAATCAGGTTCTCTTTATTGGCTTAAAGGTCATTCTGAACTTCGTGAATTAAGAGGACAACAGTTTTTGCTGAAGCTCTGATCAGTTTTTAAGTATGTCGCACGCTTTCGAAACAAATACATGCGGCTTGTGGTTACTTGCTCGACAAGGGTGCTGCATAACTGTTTACCTTTTGATATTTATCCTTTCTAATACACTAATCGATCTTGTTGCAAATATTTTCTATTCAGTTAGTTAACTTTAATATACACAACGCAAAACGTCGAAACTTTAAATGATGTCTTTGAAATAAAATGTTCAGAAAATGCTTTTCGTAGGCAATTGTGCTTGTGTCTTAATACGTTTTGCGCTGTTTGTTTGATTACGTCTCTGATCGATGCCCACATACTGTCCACATTATTGGTTTCCTCTTCCTCACTACTTCCATTCTCTAGGATGCTAAATCTATTCGTTAGTTCTTCTTGATATTCAGCCTTTTTGCGTCTATCAGCGTCGAACTTTTTTGCTCGTCTTCCGTGACTCCCCACGTGGGATTGCAGCGAGCCGACTCCTAAATTTGGCTATCACTAGAAGTTGACCGGAGTCGCAATCTGCTCCTCTATATGATCTATGAGGAAGTGGTCTATTTGGTTCCGCATTACGCCATCCGGTGATATCCATGTGGCTTTAAAAATTTGCTTGTGCTTAAACACCGTGCTTTACACTAACAGATCCTTTGAGGCTGCGAACGTGATAATTCGAATTCCATTATCATTTAAAACGTCGTGTAGGCTTTCATTAACTACAGTTGATTCGAAGATATCTTCCTCTCCAATTTTCGCGTTCAGGTTGTGGCGGTTCCGCCAAACCGCACGGTACACTTACCTAAGAACTCCCATAACTTCATCCCAAGTCGCATAAGTTTTTGCTAATGCAATCGCATTAATCCCCTGAAAATGCTTCATGCATTCATTAGATCAAATCTATAATCTTAAAGTCCCTGTAGAGAAAACCTTTTCATGCATCACTTCGCATACAATTTTCCGTAAGATTTCTTTCTTTGCTTATCTGGAATTCCAAACCAATTCGGAACCTTCGGTACCAGACAAATTCCTGTAAACAAAATGATTCGGTTTACATACAATGTAACCGTCATCACAGGGACCATAAATATTGCGCCGTCTATTTTCCAACTTCGCCATGTGTACGATAAATTCTTTACGTACACATTGGCCGGCGACCTTTTTCTCCGAGCAATAAAATTCACTAACTCGCACCATGTGCAAACAGAAGAACGCTGTTCCTACATAGGTTTCCTGCGATACCATTAACAATTCATATCGTTTGTGGTATCCAAAAGACATTTTTTTCATTTAATGAGCGGCTGCTATTTATTTAGCTGACCCTCATTACCGAACGATGCATAAGCAAACCCATTAGCATCCGACGAGTTCGGTTTTATTTGCTTTACCGAAATCGTATCCTATGAATGCACTTTATGCCCTTTCTTTGTTCTAAGTTCATTCTCATCCATGAAAGAACCATGCACACACACCACTGCACTAAAGAGTGCATTTCTGTGGCGGCCACACCCTTAAGAGAAAAGTTTTTCTGTCCCTTCCCTTTTCTTAATCCTAACCTAGGATGGAATTCATGTCAGAGTTCTATCCTCGGTGGGTCGAATTTCATCCAGCGATCGAGGCGGTCGCTTCCGGCGCCGGTACGGCGTTAAACAAAAAGTCGAGTGCGAGTCGAACGCATATCGAGTCGCAACATAATCAATTAAAAGTGGTTTTTCGTGTGTAAATCACTACGAGGGTTGCCTCTTATGTTTCGGGATTTGGCAACCCTAGTGTTGCAATCCGGCAATTGACAGCTCTGTCGTAAAGTTAGACATTTTTGAGGTTATACATACTCAGAACGTTTTGACATACGAGCGCTATTTGTGTTGTTTACAGTAACTTAAAAGATTCATCTCGGCCCAAAAATGGAATTAAATCGTCAACATTTTCGTGCGATTATTTTTTACAACTTTCGGCGTGGATTAACTCAGCAACAGTGCATGGATGAACTTAATTCAATTTTTGGCGATGAAGCTCCATCAAGGACCAGTGTTTATCGGTGGTATGGTGAATTCAATCGTGATCGTAGTTCACTCCAAGATGAATTTGGTGAAGGTCGTCCAAAATCAGTTGTTGTTCTGAAAACCATTGATGCTGTGCGCGAACTGATATTGGAAGATCGTCATGTGACCTATCGTGAGATTGAGACAACCTTAGGCGTTAGTGGGACCAGCATACATTCAATATTGCATAAACATTTGACTGTCAAAAAAATGTGTTCGCGTTGGATCCCACACAATTTGTCAATCGCCCAAAAAAAGGCTCGTGTCAATTGGTCGAAAGAAATGCTCAAAAAATACGGTCGCGGTGCTTCGAAACACGTCTATGACATCGTGACAGGTGATGAATCGTGGATTTACGCGTATGTAAACAGTAAACAGAAAGTAAACAGCAGTCGACTGTCTGGGTGTTTCAAGATGAGCCAAATCCAACAAAAGTTGTTCGCGCACGTGGCACTTCCAAGCAAATGGTCGCCTGTTTTTTCGGAAAAACTGGACATGTCGCAACCGTACCACTAGAACAACGCAGAACAGTCAATTCTGAGTGGTACACAACCATTTGTTTGCCAGTTGTCTTCCAAGAAATCAGGAAAACCAACCGCCGAAGACGGATCACTCTTCACCACGACAATGCGAGTTCTCACACATCGACTGCGACAACTGCATTTTTGAGCACCCAAAACATCGACTTGATGGGTCATCCGCCGTATAGTCCTGACTTGGCACCAAATGACTTCTTTTTATTCCCGTACGTAAAAAACAAACTGAGAGGTCAACGTTTTTCGACACCTGAAGAAGCGGTTGCTGCATTCAGAATGCATGTGTTGGAGATACCTCAATCAGAGTGGCAAAAGTGCTTCGACAATTGGTTCAAACGCATGCAAAAGTGTATAGATCTTCATGGGGAATATTTTGAAAAACAATAAAGTGATTTTCGATGATCAATATTTGTTTTTGTTCTTTAATCCCGAAATATAAAAGGCAACCCTCGTATAATGCCTTGCAGTAGAGTACATCGTCTTACATTCTTTTGTGTATACAACCGTGTTTCATTTTACTTACTTCTGGTGGACGATTCGTTGGGGAGTTTTGTTTCTCTGAGTGTTTGTGCGTACTTGCTTTTTCTCGACGAATAGTGTAGTTTGCGGCGGATCTTGGAGAACTGGTGGGACGAAGTAGAACCCCGTGCCACACGCCGGCTCATTGACTTAGTTCTCCATAAGGTCCCCGAGGAGGATTTAAGCATTGAATGATGATATCCTGTGGGGGAGGTAGTCGGTGCGCCGGCATGGGCGCTGGTTCTACTACCAACCCACTCACCAGTAAAAGTTCCGCCGAACGCCCAAAGAATAACACTGTCCACCAACTTTTGCATAACTGCATAACAAACCGTCCACTAAAAGTAATTAAAACACACTGTATACTGTTCTATGGTAAATTGTTCTTTTTATTTAACTTTAGTGAGGAGGAAGAATTGGCTGATTGAAATTCATTTTTATTTTTATTTGTTTCGACTGTTAATTAAGGTACACTTTCGTTTCTGGGATGGAAGACGACTCAGCGAAGTGCATTTGCTGGTGGCATGATTTGGGGTGATGTGGTGAATATCCTCTCGGCTAAGGGTGTGTTTACCCTCCACAAGAGAAACGTAGAGTCTCTCTTTGTAGAATAGAGAACCGGATCTCGTAGTGAAGATCATGGTGGTATGTGTGTATATGCAATCCTGCAGATCTTTGTTTAACTCTTGCGCGAAGGCCATGGAAAAACAAAGCTGAAAAATTAAAAGGACACAGGGATCGTGTAGATCATTGTTTACTCATGCGAGAAGTCAATGGGAAAACAAAGCTGAAAAATTGAAGGAACCAAGACCATCCTGGGCAATGAGGTTCAGCTAAATAAATAAGCTGCAACTCATTAGGTGTGAATGCATTTGGGATACTTCAAACAATTTGGATTGTTTATCGTATCGCCAGAATGCCTGCGGACGAACCGAATTCTTTTGTTTGGCACATGATGCATGCTGAAGAATTCGGTTTTAGCGGCTATTGCGATAATTGCATGCAGCTGCGTCAATAAGCTGCTTTGGTGCTGCATTGTGGCGTTAGACAAATAAGTCGCCAAGCAATGTGCATGAAAGGGCAATTGTCGCATCTCGCTTCACAAATTAGCGTAGACAACATTGACTGCCGACAAAATTCGAAGGACAATACCGTCAAAATTGTATTGACACCTTAACTGTCAAAAGTGCGCCACATCATTCGTCCAGTTTCGTTCAGCTATCGTTCTGCAAGGCATAGCCCCGCCTACTTCCGCTCATCAAAGGACCAAGATGGCGGCCATTAAGGAATCCTCTCGGTGAAGATCTCTTCAACTCGTTCACTTCGGCGTCGTACTCAAGCAGTGCACAACATTTTCAGTTCGTTCCCGATACTTTATGTAAATTTCGTTTGTCAAAATATATATTCGTTTTGTATGCATTGTAAAGCTGTTCGTTTCGATTATAATCTCAGCTAATTTTTGTTCGTTTGTTGAATCTTTTGTATTAGTGTCTCGTATAAATACGAGAAAATAAAGTATAATTTTAATAAACATTTTCGTGTCGTTATTTATCGTCCATCGTGTCGCTATAGAATCTGTACGGTAAACGAATCGTGCAAGGAAAATCAGCAATTGTTGTTGCACATGCGAGGCTGGGAATACCCGACGCGAAGATAATATTCCCTGATTAAATCTGATTGATGGCATCTCGGGGCGCCCACTCGACGCTATAGGTTCGCCTCTCCCGAGAGAAGTCTAATAAAAAAAAAAAAAAAAAATTAAGGTTACATTATATGTAAACTGAATTATTTTGTTTACCGGAATTAATCTAAGGAAATTTAATTGGCGACGTAGATGCCGAAATTGATTGAGAATTCCTGGTAAGCTAATACAGAAATCTTAAGGAGCAGTGGTATGCGAAGGGAATGCATGAAGGTAAGTTTTCTTTACAGGGACTTGAAGATCATAGATTTGATCTCTTAAATGCATGCAGCATTTTTAGGTACCGAATGCGAATGCAGTGGCGAAGACTTATGCGTCTTGGGTGATGATTATGGGGGCTTTTAAGGTAAGTGTACCGTGGGGTTTGGCGGAACCGCTACAGGCGCTTCAGGACTGGAAGCTTTTAGTAAATTTGGGAAGGTAAGTAGTGGCGTTTAGTGGAACCGCCACAATCCCATCAAATACTTCCTCTAGTGTCTCGTAGAACGTGTCTTTCGTTTCTTCGTCGGTAGATTCCGTTGGGGCGTGGACGTTTATAAGTACATAATTGTAACATGGGCTCTGTATTTTTAGCACCGACATTCGATCATTAATAAATCTGGCATCTTTTACATGGGGCGTATTCTTATTGCTTATGATGTTCAGAGGTTATAAGTGTCGGTATCTCCACACACCGCTGGTTTCGATTACTTGATGTGGGAGTCGGATTTCCTGAAGCGCGACTATGTCCATTTTATATTAGTTCGCGTTCTCTGCGACCGTCTGTATCGCGCCTGGTTTATATAACGTTCGAACATTCCACGTGCCGGCGCGTATATTGCCGAGTTGGTGTTTTTTAAATTATTTGTTCAGTGATGGTAGTGTGGACTCATGACACCAACGCCTACCGGGTTTTTCGTGGAATTGTTTTGTGTATATTGATTATTCATTTTGTTCCCACGAGTCTTTGGGGTTTCAAATAGTTCACCATGTCAGAGCCTCGTTTTGATATGGTAAGGTCTGCTTACTGCTCTGTGTCAGAGAGGCGCCGTTATAATGCAGCCAGTACACCCCTGACTGCACACCATCCAATGGACACGGGGACGCGTAACACCATGGATTAGGGGTGGCAGATCTTTGTGCTACCTCGCTAGCCTGTCTGATGGATGACCCTACTAGAAGCGAATGCTTCCGTCAGCAAAGCCTGAGTGATTCATTGTAATTTAAGACCCAAACCACGTCAAGGTTTCTACCAAGAGAGATATTAGCAACTGGTTATATATATTTTTTTAATACATTTTCAGTATTTTATCTCAACGAATTATATTTCGTTAAGTTGGGTTTTAGCAGCTTCCATTTAAAAAAAAATGACCCCAATGGATACTCTCTTTAAGAAACAACCCATGATTAAGTCCCTTGGACAACAATTCGAAACAAGAAATACCGAAACACGGACGCTGGAAAAGTTTACTACACTAACGTAAAATCTCAGCCCCGCATCATTTGCCAAGTCGCACCTTTACTAGAGCTTACCCGCAAAACTGATTTTAACAAAGACACAACTGTGGGTTCCACACTTTTAAAAGGAAGTCCCACCCATTGTTCAACAATGCAGCAAGGACTTCCTTTCGAAAACCGAATCAAACTCTCTCCGGTGTTTCATGGGACCTTAATTGAAAAAGTTTTTTTCCGGATGATTCTTTCCGTAACTTTTTTTTTCAGTTGTAGTTCAATTAAAGGAAAATTGGTTGTTTATTGACCCACAAAACAAGGAAAATAGTTGCAGCGGTACAAGCACAAGCAAGGTAACTAACGAACGCTCCGACATAAAAAGTTCGTTGTTAGAGGATAGTTTTGAACCTCAACCCCAAACCTGCATGCACAAATGCATGTTTTAGGAGTTGTAACATCCGCTGCAATCGCCTGTTCATCGAGCATTTGAAATTTAAATCCTGAGCACAGTTGAGGGATTTATTTGAAAACTTCCCCCTTGGATTGTCCTAAATTTGTCTATCGGCGTTGGATCGAAACGATATTACCTCAATTTAATACGACAGCCAACCGGAAGTAATACATTTGTCTGAATGCATTGGCGTAATTTGACGAGGGTGAAATTCGTCTGCTACCCTGGTAGAGGAATATCAGGCCCAAAGGGAAGATAGAGCTAATCTTTTCTCTAGTTATACACCATAACGTATGTGTTAACAGAATGGCATTTATCACCAGGATGAATACCAGTGTCACAAGGAAAAAACAGAAAATACTGAGATAAATATATGTAACCCGCCCACATAATGTCAAACCAGAGGATTGTATTTGGCGCCCAATGGCTTCATAGTTAAACAACAACAATAAAAAAAGGCAAAAATATTCCCAAAAACAAAAACCAAAACGAAATAAATTCGTCGACCCTTGAACCTAAAATCTCTTCTTCAATTGCTCAATGTCAGCAAAATATTCGCACGCTAATATTCGCATAAAATGTTGCTTATATGCTATAAAAAAGAAAGAGAGAATAGAGATGTGCAAACGGTCAGGATCGTCGTATGCATCATACTACAGAAACTCTTTGACGAACTATAGTTGAAATATGGGGTTGCATGACGGCTTTTCCTTGGCCCTGTGATTAATGAGCACCCACCAAGGCGGGTCCTTATTGTCTGTCATCCTTTTGTTCCAAGTTCTGTCTAACATCCATTCGGTCTATTCAAAACCAAACCAGCGCTCATACATTTATATGCTGAACATGACTCCATTAATCTTCTCGTGCGACAACAGTTCGGATTCCGAGAACCTTGGTCACGCGACGGTCTGCACCTAGCTTTTCCAGCCAACCCCCGTTTCTGAACAAGGATTACATTGATGATTGATTTGGGATAACATTTTGCGGTGTGACCGGATAGCTGTGCAAACATTAATAATCGTCCTGATTGACAGGGTGTTTTGAAAGTCTCAGTCATCCAAGGAATTCAATCAATAGACTCTGACCGGAATGAGGTATGAGAAATTAAAAGCTTCGGATTAGGTTTTCCTCCCGCTTCCTATGCAGTGGTCACCGACAGTAGATTCGCATGCCTAAGTGGTGGTGTAATTTATTTTACAGCAGGCATTAAGTTTATGCGCTCGAAGCGTGTTGAAATCACTATCCTGGTTGAGTAATTACTGAATTATTATACTTTAGAGCTATTAGAGTGTGGGTTCTGATATTGATAAGCGGTTAGTGGATGATGAACACTGGTAGCATTGATTAAGTGCGAATGTATTGACGCATATTTGAATCCTGATCATTATGGTGTAACCCTAGTAGGCCTGTAGGTATCTGTAGAAATGTTTTTTTTTATTACAAATGCTACAATATATTATTTTATGCATAATGCTTTTTGCTTTATGTTTGGCAATTCTGTTTCCTTTTTACTTGAAATAATTCATTCAACTTTTATAAGCTGAGGTTAGTAATCAAAGGGATATAAGACTAACTTCTCCTTTTGAATGTTCAATATGGAAGTGGTAGATACCTAGATAGAGGTGGTGCGGGGGCTTAAATTACAATCAATCGCTCAGGCTTTGCTGACGGAAGCATACTCTTCCAGCAGGGTCACCTATGTGAGACAAGCTAGCGAGGAGTAACGCAAGAAGTTCTGCCACCTCTAGTCCAGGGTGTTACGTGTCACTGTGTCCATTGGATGGTTTGCAGCCAGGGGCATACCGCCGCCTCTCTGACACCGACTCGAATCAGAGCAGTAAGCAGACCTTACCATATTAAAACGGAGCTCTGATAATGAGGACTGTTTGAAAGCCAAAGACTCGTGGGAACAAAAATGAATAAGCAACATACACAAAACAATCCTACGAAAAACCCGGTAGGCGTGCTAAAAATAAATTATAAATTATAAACACTTGTTGAACACACCCCCCGCTTGGTAGAAACCTTGACGTGGTGCGGGGGCTTAAACTACGATGAATCGCTCAGGCTATGCTGACGGAAGCATACGCTTCCAGTAGGGCCACCCATGTCAGACAGGCTAGCGAGGAGTAACACACAAAGATCTACCGCCCCTAATCCAGGGTGTTACGCGTCACCGTGCCAATTGGATGGTTTGCAGCCAGGGGTATACCGGCTGTATTATAACGGCGCCTCTCTGACACCGGGTCGAATCAGAGCAGTAAGCAGACCTTACCATATCAAAGATGGGCTCTGATATGGCGGACCATTTGAAACCCCAGAGTGACCCAATGAAATGAATGATCAATACACAAAAAACAATCTCACAAAAAACCCGGTAGGCGTAGGTGTGATGAGCCAACACTACCATAAGGGAACAAATCATCAGGAAAACACCGACTCGGCAAAAAGAAGACGTAGGGAAAAACGGAAAAAGCGGGATATACGCGTCGGGACGTGGAATGTTCGAACGTTATATAAACCAGGCGCGATACAGACGGTCGTAGAAAACGCAAAACAATATAAAATGGACATCGTCGCGCTCCAGGAAGTTCGACTCCCACATCAAGTAATCGAAACCAACGGGTTTACACTGGTGTGTGGAGGTACCGATACACATAACCTAGGAACTGGCTTCATCATAAGCAAGAAGATTACGCCCCATGTAAAAGATGTGCAATTCATTAATGACCGAATGTCTGTGCTAAAAATACAGGGCCGATGGTATAATTATGTATTTATAAACGTACACGCCCCAACAGAATCTGCGGACGAAGAAACGAAGGACACGTTCTACGAGACCCTAGAGGATGTATTTCATGGGATCTCATCATTCGATGTTAAAATCCTCCTCGGGGACCTCAATGCGAAAATTGGAAAGGAAGATAATTTCCAACCAACTATAGGTAAAGAAAGCCTACACGACGTGTCAAATGATAACGGAATTCGAATTATCACGTTCGCAGCGTCAAAAGATCTGTTAGTAAAAAGCACGATGTTCAAGCACAAGGAAATTCATAAAGCCACATGGATATCACCCGACGGCGTAACGCGTAACCAAATAGACCACTTCCTCATAGACAAAAGACACCACTCGAATATCCTTGACGTAAGAGCATATAGAGGAGCAGATTGCGACTCCGATCATCTTCTAGTGATTGGCAAAATCAGGAGTCGCCTCGCAGCAATCCCACATGGGCAGTCACGGGAGACAAACAAAAAGTTCGACACTGATAAACTGAAAGACCTACGCAAAAGGGCTGAATATCAAGACGAGCTAACGAATAGATTTAGCATTCTAGAGAATGTGAGCAGTGAGGAAGAGGAAGCTAATAGTGTGAACACTAAATGGACATCGATCAGAGACACAATCAAACTAACAGCCCAAAAGGTATTAGGATTTAAGAAAACAATTAAGTCCAAACCTTGGTTTGACGATGAGTGCAGGGCGAAGATCGAAGAACGTAAACGCCTCAGAGTGATCCACTTAGAAAGATATGATGAAGTCAACGCAGAAAGATACGCGACAATTCGGAGAGAGACAATGAGGCTCTTCAAACGCAAAAAACGCGAATGGGAGAAGACTAGGATCGAAAAAATCCTAGAAAATTCTAGGGCAAAGAGCATCAGAGGTATGTATGTCGGCATGAATTCAATTAGAAATGGCTACCGAGGAAGAGCCAAAATAATTCGAGACGCAAACGGCTGTCTGGTCACAGAAACAAACAATGTCGTGACAAGATGGAAGCAGTACTTTGAAAACCTGCTCAATGTACGCACCCATCAACCACAGATAAATGTACCAAGCGTACATACGGCTGAGCCTCAGATCCCAGAGCCGTCTCTCAACGAAGTTGTAGACGCAATAAATCGATTGAAAATCAACAAGGCTCCCGGAGTCGACTGCATACCGGCAGAGCTTGTGAAGCATGGAGGAGAGGCAACCGCTCGAAAGATCCACCAGCTCATCCAAACAATATGGGATAAGGAAGTCACTCCGGAAGAATGGAAAACCTCAATAGTCATCCCCATTTTCAAAAAAGGCGACAGATCTGACTGTGAAAACTACAGAGGAATATCACTGCTCCCAACCGCATACAAAATATTAACAAATGTCATTCTGGCGAGAATCACACCTTACGCAGAAGAGATACTGGGAGACTACCAATGTGGATTCCGTAGGAACCGTTCAACAAGCGACCAGATGTTCACAATAAGACAACTGCTGGAAAAGAAGTGGGAATACGGAGAGACGGTTCACCAACTGTTCGTTGACTTCAAAAAAGCCTACGACTCAGTCGCAAGGCAGAGACTCTACCATATTCTAGTGGAGCTGGGAGTCCCAAAAAAATATGCCGCGCTCATTCAAATTTGCATGAACGAAAACAAAGGGCGAGTTAGAATAGAAAACCACCTCTCAGAACCATTTGAAATCCGGGACGGACTAAAGCAGGGAGATGGTCTATCACCGTGTCTCTTTAACCTTGTGCTCGAGTATGTCATCAGAAAGATACAAGACGACAACATGGCCGGATCATGCCTGAACGGGGTCACACAAGTGCTCGCATATGCGGATGACATCGCCGTTCTGGGCGATAATCTAGAGACTGTTAGTAAAAACTGTGAAATCATCATGCAAGCGGCAGAAGAGGTGGGCCTAGAAATAAATGAAGACAAAACAAGATACATGATTACGGCGAGAGCAGGTGGGTCTCAGAGAACACATATAAACGTCAGAGGTAAGATCTTTGAAAAAGTTAAAGAATTTAAATATCTGGGAACGATACTGACGGCCAGTAACGAAATGTCGAAGGAAATTAACAAGAGACTGCATTCCGGCAACGCGAGTTGGCACGCAGTCAGTAAACTGCTGAAATCCAGACTGCCATCACGTAACATAAAGCTCCGTGTCTATAGAACCATAATCATGCCAATTGTTCTATATGGATGCGAAACATGGGCTCTCACAAAACGGGAAGAAAACAAATTCCGTCTATTCGAGAATAAAGTTTTGAGAGGCATCTTTGGAGGTAAATATGACGAGGAGGCAGGACAATGGAGGAGACTCCATAACCACGAATTGGAAGAACTATATCGCAAACCTACAATAGTGAGAGTAATCAAGTCGCGAAGATTAAGATGGGCCGGACACGTGGCGCGAATGGGGAACGATAGGACCGTGCATAGAATTCTTGACGGTAGACCAACGGGAAAGAGACCGGTAGGACGGCCGCGACGGAGATGGGAGGACAATGTTAGGTTTGACCTTGAGGAGATCGGATCGAATGGTGAAGCGTGGAAGGAGAGTGCCCAGGACAGGGAAGGATGGCGAAGCCGAGTCGGTGAGGTCATGAACTTCCGGGTTCCTACAGGCCAATAAATAATAAATAATAAATGTTGAACACACAATTTGGTCCTTCGAGCCGGATCCAGTCTGTGGATCCATTCCACTGCTGCCAGTTCGCAGCTATCATATCGCCGCCCAGTTTGCGCAACCGAAAAGAATCACATTTTGCCCAGCCTCCAGCCACTCACAATTAATAGCAGACATATCGAAGTTCACCGCGGCTTTGCAAATTCATCCCGTTTCCAAAATGGACGAAAGAGTTGCAGATAATTAAGTCACGTAAGTTGAGTAAGTTAAATTCAACTTGTACCCCACTTCGGGATTGAAAGCACATATCTCAATTTACAATACAATTCCTTAAGTTATTCAAAAACTATAATTTATAATGTAAAGGGCAAAAATGGTACCATTGTCGAAATAATCAAGGGATTCTTATAAAGCTCCGTTTTTTGAAAGGAAAGAAATCGAATTGAAGAGAATTGCACTCAAACAACAACTTAGACTAACTACGAGTTTTATAGGGGCAACAGACCATCGCTGCGCCATAAGAGGATTCCGATTGTGTATCCATACCGCCGCCAAGTTCAAGACGCAACAGCCGTGCAGTCCGCCGCCCAATTCGTGGCCACTGCCAGGGATCCATCTTTGGATCAAAACGAAGCCCAGCTCGCCACTAGAGGGCCCAGCATAAGTGCAGCAAAACTACCGCCGCCAGGTTAGTGACGTATCAACAAGCTGCCCCCAGCGCAGCTACATTATAACCACACTGGGACCAAGTTCGCGGCGCTATCACCGGATCCAGACGTAAGGATCAACCACCTCAAGTTCGCAGCATACTAGAAGGTCCAGACTTAAGGACCGACCGACGTCAAGGTCGCGGGACACCAGAGTCCAGACGTAAAGACCCATCGTTTTCAAGCTCGTGAGAACAATTACGTCAACGCCCAGAAATCAGCAATGACAGCGAAGTCGACAATGACAACGGCTGCATTGGCCGAAAACGTAATGGCGGCCCAGTTCGCCGCACATGAAAGGATGATGGGAACTCTCAATAAGTTCCACAAGAGAGGGCCACAGTGGAGGCGCAAGAGCGCGACCTCCAGCTGAACTGGGAAGAGATGCTGAATCGGCATGAAGAGCTCATATGCCTGATCACTCCACGGACGGCCACCATCCAACGGTATTTCGAAGAGCGATTTATCGACCAAGCCGAGGAAACCTACCTAAATGAGGCCACGGTGCTTGCTGAGGTACGGCACGCGTTGATCGCCAACCGTCCAACCCCTTACAAGACTGCGACGGGCACTATATATCCACACAACAATCGTTTGCCGCCAATGATGGCGCAATCTTCATGGTGGTCGGAAACTCCTTCAACATCTGGCCTGCGAATGCCACATGGCCATCCATCCGGATTGCCATCACGGATGATGCAACAGGAAAAAACCTCCCCTACGGAAAACAAAGGTGTGACGACAGACGCCCAAAAACCAGCCAAGGCAGTTGCTGTCGAAAGCAAGACAGCCAAAGGAGGAACGGTCCAGAAGAAAACCAAAAAGGATCCAGAGGCAGTGAAAGAAGTGACAACTGCAGCAGCATCCATCGCCGCTAAAGCGACACCACACAAGAAGGCTGATTCCAGTAAGAAGGCACCAGCAGCTGCCAGTGCACCAGCACCAGCGACGGCGGATGTGAACAGTTCTGAGGCACCCAACCCAGGAAAAGAGCTTGCTGTAGAGAAACCCACCGAACAAGGCACGGATGACCAACTGCCGAGACTGCTCGTGGCTCAGCTCGCGCTCGACCCAGTCTCTCCAAGAAGGCAAGCGATGCCGACCAAGGCAAGGATGCCCACCTCCCAAGACTGTTCGAGGCTCAGTTTGCGCTCGACCCAGTCTCCCCCATTAAGGCAAACGACGCCGACCAAGGCAATGATGCCCAACTCCCGAGATTGCTCGAGGCTCAGTTCGCGCTCGACTCAGTCTCCACACTTAAGGCGAACCGCGTCAATCACAAAACCAGCCACAACCACGCGATTACGGAACCGCACACACTCCCAATGAGTATGGACCAGCAGGCCGCCGACCAGAGTGCCGCCTGCCAGATCAACTCGGCTCATGTCCCGATGTTCGGACCAATGCAGAAACACATGGCCGTTCATCGTGCGTTGCGAATTTACAACTCCAACCCAGAGGAACTGGTCCACCCGGAACAATGCGCACCGAACAAGAACCGCGTATGCACCCATCAAGAGAGCAATGCCCCGATTGGCGGGCGGCGCTCCCCAGCATCAAGGGATCACCCGCATCCGTGCCAACAAGCACGCCTTATAATCCAACAGAGGCGGTACATCGACCAGCCCAGTAGGCACTGGGTCCGCACCAGTCATTCCACCAGGACCCGCGGACGGTGCCATGGAAGAAGTCGCACCGGACTAAACGTTGCGGCCTCACATAACGAAGGCCTGGTCGCCTAAAGACTTCAAGGACAACACCCGTTATCACCACTGGTTGTCTAGACGGAGTGAGCTTAATCGACCATCATCCCCTGCGGACCGCTACGGGCACACTCATCCGACCCATCACAAAAATAAGTATCCTCCCAGTGGAAGAGGAACCTCCCGTCCCTGGTTCTGATGACCATCCCCTGGAACCAGACGATTCGCCAATGATTGGCGAAGGCGGGCGGAATGTTGCGGATTCGCATTCGAAACAACCGGCGAATTCGCAATATTTAAATTTGTGGCATCACCTTTAACAATGTCAGCAATCAGCTGACATTTATGAATTCTGTTGGTTGTCACTTGACAACCATCTTTATTGTTATTTTTTTTCGTTAGCTTTTGGTGACACCGGTCACTTTGTAATCTCCAAAAATCAAAGGAATAAATTAAATAAAGGAAATAATTGAAGAACAAAACACAATCAACACGAGTTCTTTTGTCCCAAGAGACAATTATTTCAGGTATTCAGTTGACTTTATTCAGCTTAATAGCAATTTCGTTTCAGGTATCATTGGTACGCGCCGCCCTAGCTCAACGAACGTGCACGTCAGGAGATCGCTTTGCTCCTGACGCCAGCCCACAACACAACAATAACCCGGTGTTAGTGGAAGGTGTGTTCAACGCTTGTTGAACACACAAAATGAAAGACACGTTCTACTAGACCCAAGAGGGAGTATTTGTTGGGATCTCATCATTCCATGTTAAATTCCTCCTCGGTAATCTCAATTGAAAAATTGGAAAGGAAAATATCTTCGAACCAACTATATGTAAAGAAAGCCCTCACGACATTTCAAATGATAATGGAATTCGAATTATCACGTTCGCAGAGCCATAAGATCTGGTAGTGAAAAGCATGATGATCAAGCACAAACAAATTCATAAAGTCACATGGAACTCAACCGATGGCGTAACGCGTAATCAAATAGTCCACTTCCTCATAGATCATATAGAGGAGCAGATTGCGACTCCGATCATATTCCAGTGATGGGCAAAATTAGGAGTCGGTCGCTGTAATCCCACGCGCGGAGTCACGGGAGACGAGCAAAAAGTTCGACGTTGATAGACGCATAAAGGCTGAATATCAAGAAGAACTAACGAATAGATTTAGCATCCTAGAGAATGAGAGTAGTGAGGAAGAGGAAACCAATAATGTGGATACGAAGTGGGCATCGATCAGAGACGTAATCAAACAATTTAGGTATTAGGATTTAGAAAAACAATTAAGTCCAAATCTTGGTTTGAGCATGCCGAAGATCGAACAACGTAAACGCCTCAGAGTGATCCACTCAGAAAGATGATCCACTTAAAAATAATAATAATAATAAGACAACGAGACTTTTCAAACGCAAAAGAACGCGAATGGGAGAAGACTCGGACCGAAAAAATTCTAGAAAATAACAGACCAAACAACATCAGAGGTATTTATGCCGGCATTAATTCAATTAGAAATGGCTACCGAGGGAAACCCAAAATAATACGAGACGCAAGGGGCTGTCTGGTCACAGAAACAAAAAATATCGTGTCAAGATGGAAACAGTACTTTGAAAACCTGCTCAGTGTGTGCACCCATCAACCACAAATAAATGCACCAGACGTACATGCAGCTGAGCCTCAGATCCCAGAGCCCTCTTTCGAAGAAGTTGTAAACGCAATAAACCGATTGAAAAACAACAAGGCTCCCGGAGTCGACTGCATACCGGCAGAGTTTGTGAAGCATGGAGGAGAGGCAACCGCTCGAAAGATCCACCAACTGATTAAAACAATATGGGATAAGGAAGTCACTTCGGAAGAATGGAAAACCTCAATAGCCGGCCCCATTTTCAAAAAAGGCGACAGATCTGACTGCGAAAACCACAGAGGAATGTCATTGATCCCAATCACAAAGAAAATACTACCAAATGTCATAGGGGCGGGAATCACACCGTACGCAGAGGACATGTGCGGGTTTCGTGCTGTGTGCCGGCGCACGGCACGGGGTTCACTCTCACCCACCGACAGAAATCCGGGGAACGGCGAATAGTTGCGGGCAGTGGCACGCCAGGGAAGAGTCACCGCTGGGCCGGTTTAGATTGTTGGCAATTATCCCAAAAGTTCGATTGATGGGGTCAAACGTCGAAGTTATTCACCGGCGGCCATCCACTAGAGGACCGCACTTCGGGCACGTTGCGAGCACTTGCAAACCTGATGCAAAACCGTTATCCGCAAGGAGGAAGGACCACAAATGAAACACCAGGGGTTTGTTGAATTCGGTATTTTATTTCTTCGTTTTCTCAAGTATTTGGATAACAATATCAGTTCTCTACACACATATACCTGTACATATATACAATTGTCCTAGGTACACGCGATAGCTGTCCGAAGTATTACTTGTGCGGAATTTGTACACTATAAGTTAAATACGTCCAGTTAACAATATTGGCTCTTTACACACATATGCGTTTAACTCGGTGAATTGGAATCGGATTCTAGAAGCGTTGCGCGATCTACAAGTCTCACCCTACTGGGTGCGTACACTAGCAAACTGTCTCTCGGATAGAAGACTGCTGTATGATACAGATGAGGGACTACAGGAATATCAAATAACAGCGGGTGTACCTCAGGGATCTGTATTAGGTCCACTGTTATGGAATATAATGTATGATCGTGTGCTCAGGGTAATGTACCGGAGGGGGTTAGAATCATTGGATACGCAGATGATTGGGCAATAGTGGCCGTAGCTAAACATCTAGATGACCTGAAGAATATTTGCTCCTAAGCAATCCAGAGCATTAAATACAGTCTAGATATAGCCGGACTGCAACTAGCTGGACATAAGACGGAGGCAGTTTTAATAAGCAGCCGCAAGAAAGTTGAACACCTTGAATTGGAAATAAAAGGACAAATAATCAGATCCAGTCCTTATATTAAATATCTTGGTGTGATACTCGACAACAGGTTGAACTTCAAGGAACACCTGAGGAAAACGAGTGAAAAAACGGCAAGAATATGCAAAGTTTTAGCGAGACTGCTGCCCAATGTGGGAGGACCCCGGCTCCACACAAGGAAACTCATAACCAGTGTCAACACCTCCGTTATAATGTATGTAGCTCACATATGGGCAGGAGCCGCACAGTATAAGTCGTACATGAGGGGAGTGAACTCCGCACATAGACTGGCGTCACTAAGAGTATGTTGTGCATTCCGAACGGTATCCGAAGAAGCTATAAATATTCTGGCCGGGAGGGCGCCACCTGACATTGCAGCTAAAGAAACCGCTGCATTGCATAAGGTCTCCCAACAGAATCGTCGGAGAATGCGGTCAGAGTTAGAGCTCTCAAGCCTAAGAGAATGGCAACGAAGGTGGGATTCTTCCACCAAAGGAAGATGGACCCACACCATGATACCTGATATAGAAACATGGGTGAAAAGAAAATATGGCGAGCTGAATTACCACCTGACTCAGCTAATATCAGGACATGGATGCTTTCTGCCTTGCACAAGTATAAGCATGTGAATCACCCATACTGCTTGTATTGCGAATGCAAAATAGAAAATGCGGAACACGTACTCACAGAGTGTGTGAGATTCGAGACCGCACGAACAATTTTGGAGAGACATATGAGATGGACAGTTACTCCGGGAGGAGTAATAGAATACATGCTTAGTTCAAAACAGGCATGGTCCGTAACAAATGGTATTCTCCGTGAAATGATGCAGCAGTTGCGATGCGACGAGCGGAGTAACTGTTAAATTCCGTCCCGCCCCGCGATGGAATATCTAAAAGAAAGTTCCGCGGGGATCAACGGGAATATGAGCCTGGCGGGAAGTGGTTTTAGTCGGTAAAAGCCCGGCATGCCTCTGGATCGGTCAAGAGGTATCTTTTGAAGATTTCCACCTTCCTACCGAAACCAAAAAAAAAAAACATATTCCTGTACATATATACAATTGTCCTAGGTACACGCAATAGCTGTCCGAAGTATTACTTGTGCGAAATTACACGTCACGCACTGACGACCGACCTCGGGATACCACGGCGCCACCGACCGAGTGGACCGAACGGAAATACCGGAAACCGAACAAGATATCTGTAGGTGGGGGGTGTGACACTGGTTGCTGGTGGATCTCGACTTGACTCCTCGATGAGTTGATATTCCACTGACTGTGCACGGCTTGGTGAATGGATAGCGACTGACTAATGGAAGCCAAAATTCATCGCGTTGTGGCAGTGGGGTTATAGCTAAAGTGAGCTCGCTGCCACTTACTAGGAATTTGTGGGAGAGTTGGTATGCCTGCATAGGAATTTAGTTCCAGCGAATCCTTGCCGTAAAAGCTAAATTGGATTCGTTGGTTGGGTGTACCGGGAAATTGAAATTGCTTGGGTGCAAGCAAGGAATATCCTTTAGATAAGATATTAACCGAAGTCATTTCGAGGAAATGTATGCGGTTTGGTATAGTTGTTAATGTTCCGTTGTGGATTTGGGTATCCGTTTGTTACGGCATATGAATTTCGGAGAAATTAAGATTGCTTGGTCACAAAGAGGAAATATGAATTAAGTGGAGAATTGACCGAAGCAATTTAGCGAAAAATTATATGTGGGGTGATGTAATTGAGGGAGATGGTTAATGTTTGTTGTAGGTTGGAATGTATATTTTATTAAGGCATATCAATTTCGGGGGAAATTGTGATTGCTTGGTCGCAAAGAGGGAAAGAGAATTCAGTAAAGGATTGACAGAAGTAATTTTGGAAAAATGAATGCGGGCATGATTAGAATATATTCTGTTGAATTATATTCTGTTGGGAGTTTGGAAAATGTTTTTTTATTGCAGATTGGGAGATGTATGCTATTGTGGATTTGTTTTTGCATGTTTACAGGTTAGGATTATGGGTTGGTTCTCCGTGTGATATAGAGAACCCCACAGATATATTGGGAGACTAGCATGCGGATTCCGTACAAAACGGTCAACGAGCGACCAAATTTTCATAGTAAGGCAACTGCTGGAAGAGAAGTGGAAATACGGAGAGACGATTCACCAACTTTTCGTTGACTTCAAAAAAGCCTACGACTCAGTCGCAAGGCAAAGACTTCAACATATTGTTGTTGAGCTGAGAGTCCCGAAATAAATATGCCGCGCTCATTCAAATTTGCATGAACGAAAATAAAGGGCGAGCTAGAATAGAAAACCACCTCTCAGGAACATTTTCAAATCCGCGACGAACTAAAACAGGGGGATGGTCTCTCACCCTGTCTTTTTAACCTTATGCTCGAGGATGTCATCAGAAAGGTAGAAGACGACAACGTGGCCTGATCATCCCAGAACGGGGTCACACAAGTGCTCGAATATGTGGATGACATCGCCGTTCTGGGTGATAATCTAGAAACTGTAAGCAAAACAGTGAAATGATCCTGCAAGCGGCGGAAGAGGTGGGCCTAGAAATAAATGAAGATAAAACAATATATGTTATTACGGCGCGAGGCCGTGAACCTCAGGGAACACATATAAACATCAGAGGCAAGATATTTGAAAAAGTTAAAGAGTTTAAATATCTGGGAACAATACTGCCGGCCAGTAACGAAATGTGGAAGGAAATTAAGGCAACGCTAGTTGGCACACAGTCAGTAAACTGCTCAAATCCAAACTGCTAACACGCAATATAAAACTCCGTGTTTATAGAACCATAATCATGCCTATTGTTCTATAAAGATGCGAAACATGGGCTCTCACAAAACGGGAGGAAAACAAATTCCACGTATTTGAGAATAAAGTTTTAAGGAGTATCTTTGGCGGTAGATATGATGGAGAGGCAGGGCAATGGAGAAACCTCCATAACCACGAATTGGAAGAACTATACGGCAAACCTACAATAGTGAGAGTAATCAAGCCGCGAAGATTAACATGGGCCGGACACGTAGCGCCAATGGGCAACGATAGGACCGTAGAATTCTTGACGGTAGACCAGCGGGAAAGAGACCGAACGGACGGCCGGAGAATTCACTACTCCCTGTTGATGTGGAAAGTCTTGTTAGAGATTATATCTCCACATTTCACTACAAATTGTTTACCCATTTTCGTCATATCGTAGATAATATATAATAAATATTCGGGCATACCTATATTTGATAACTTATATACAAGTCCTTCTATCCATATGGTGTCGAAAGCCTTTTGAAATTCAACCAAACAGGGTCATGTGCATTATGGCTTCGCCTTGTTCCACTATATGTCGGAAACAAGTTTTGTTGCAGCATGAACTGTGTCATGTTGTGATCGAAAACCAAACTAATACCGGTTGTTCGGACTAATACCATTATCCTCACACCAGTTAGTCAATGCTTTATTTATAATTTTCTCAAATACCTTGTTGATGTTCGGAAGCAAACTAATCGAGGGAAGATTGGCTGGATTGCTTCTGCCGTTGTCCTTTTTGGCGATGGGATGGACTACTGCAGATTTCCATTGGGTTGGATAAAATGCCTTATTTCGAGCGTTATTGAACTAAATAGTGTAAACCCTCACTACTTCAAGAGGTAAATGCTTTAGAACAATGTTTGGAATACTATCTATTCCAGAAGATTTTTGTTCTTAATCAATCTAAGAATGCCCGTCAGTTCATCCTTGTGTACAAATATGCTAGTGTTTAGATTTCTAAGTGGGGAATCCGTTCTATTATTTTCACTAAATATATTGAAACTTCGACTTAAGAGACGCCAATTGTTAAGTTCATTGCGAAATATATTTTTGGAGAGCCCTATTTTCCAGGTCAAGATTAGAATGACCCGACTCGTTCAATCAACACACTGCTTCGAAACAAGCACCAATCGAGTTCGCTTTGTCTTGCGGATCCTCGGCTATTGTGAACTCTTCGTTAGAATATATGTGTTCCAGGGTAAGTCCTGCGTTCAGCAGAGTTTGACAATTTGTCATTATAATCTTTCCTTCGAAAGACTTTATTTATTTGAGGGAACATATTCGGTCCACTAGCTTTAATGGCTTGAATTCTGTTGTTCCAGTCTTCATTAATTACTGATCTATAGTTGCCACGGATCAGTTTTTGAAGATTTTTAATTAGTGACTTAATTATTTTTATTTCCTGGCTATTTGGATCGCTGAACTGTCTGTAGAGTAGTTTTAACTTAGAGAAAAGAATACTCTCTTGCCTATACAACCCGTCGATCGTTCAGTTTTTGTATCGGTTTGTATGGCTTTCCATGTGAGACATGTTTGGGATAGAACGATTCATTGTATTAGTAACAATGTTGTTCATCGTCGAAAGATAATGATCAAATTCGTCATTATGGAGATTTCTGTCAGTTGGTGGATCTATGCCATTGGAGCGTAATTCTTTTTTTATTATCCGATCAAACCGCGACCAGTGTGCTTTTCCGAAATTAAAAGAATGAATCTGTGTATACTGCGTAGTTGTAGCGTACAATTCTAGTTTATGTTCGTTAGCGTTTGTTTGCCGCCAGTCGAATAACGCATTGCGTCTTGTGTTTGTGATAAAGTTACCCCAAGCTTTCTGCCTGGAATTGAGATCTCCCCCCATAAAGAAATAATTATTTTCCGAGTCTAACTTGATATTTGGAAAAGGGTATCAAGTTCATTGATAAACTGTAGACACTGTGGAGTTTCGGCAGCATAAGCAGAGATCACATATAGATGCCTTTGACTTTTCAAAGGAATATCTATAACGCAGGCTTCTAGTATCTAGAACTTGTATACATCTCTACTGTAGACGACTTTGTGTTGTAGACCATTTTTAACTAAGACAGCGACCTCATCCCCCTGAGTGGAATTTGGACGATCTCGTCTAATTACTTTATAGTTTGGGTACCCCAATTTGTGGGCGTTCAGCTTTCAGTAGATTGCTCAGATTATCCCTTCTTTCCATGCGGATTAGTGAATTCACATTCACAGCTATCATTTTTAGAGTTAATTCAGTCGCAGTGAGCTTTATGATTAAAGTGCGGGTTCATCTGGAAACAAGGTCGAATAGGTAATGTCCGTTCGAGCCACTTGTTCCGTCAGTTTTTTTCCGATGTTTTCGAACCTTTTTATCAAACGCAGCAAACTGTTCTTGTGTGGACAGTAATATTGCTGTAATATCAGTTTCTGCCTCCGAAGCAGGCGTTTTAAAAATATTGCGTGATTGTTCTAAGATTGGTGCATTTTTTACTCAACCTGACATTTGTCCACTTGGTGCCACGAAGTTGTTGTAAGAGCGAGATTTCGTTCGTTTCTCTTCTTCAGCTTGCTTCTTTCTGGCTTCCAACTTTGATTTAAGTAGTTGGTACTTAGGGCGACCTCTAAAGTTAGCAGTTTATTTAGTTTATTTAGTTTATTTTTATCCGGAAGTTGTTCTTTGCCCAATGGGCATTCCCCATTGATATGCTTATTTAGGCATTTGACGCATCTGAAATGTATATTGCAATTCGCTGCCTCATGGCCGAAACATTGACAGCGCATACACTGCAATACGTGGTCGAACTTCTTTATTCTCTCCCAACTTATTGTTTGGTGATTAATGTATTTAATATATCTAAGTCCATAAATTTTACTATTGGGGCTTAGCGACACAATGAAGAAAGACAACTTACGGTTGCGATTTCCAGAATTTTATGTAGAAAATGGTTTCACTCCGAAGCTTATTAGCTCTTCGAACACCTCTTCGGGGGTAAAGGAGAGATCAACTCCTTTGAGGAGCATGGAGACCGTTTTTTTTTGTCTGATTCAGGGGTGTACGTGCAGCACTCGCTTTTCGATTTCCTCAATGTCGATTTAATTTTGGTATAGCCTTCTAAATCATCGCATGTTAAACTTATCTTAAAATTATTTATACGTTTTGTTTTAAAAGTTTTGCATGTCAATTCACCCAATTTTATGAGATCCTTTGTCTCCATTTAACTGATGTAGATAGGAGGTAATTTCTCCTATTTTTTTGACCGGCACCTCCTGAGGTGGTTCTTGCCTCTGATTTGGTTCCTGCTGTTGATGTGGTTCCTGCTGTTGTTGTTGATGTGAATTCTGCTGTTAAGTTTCCTTAGCTTGTCGTTTTCTTTGTCTTCGTAGGCTGCTGTTGTCTTTGTTCTTGTTGTTGTACTATTTTCGTTTTCCGCTCATTCTGGCTCAAATTGTTTTTTAGGTTAAGAACTTTCCCCCTATTTGTTTATCCAGTTCTTGTTTTTTTTTAGTTCAATTTCTTGAATGAGTCTATTGAGGACCTCGACCTGATTGCTGCCGTCTGCATTTGTTTCGCTGACCGCTAGTTCTTGGAATTGGTTTCCAGCCCCCGAGTGGTGGGCACCATGTGCGTTGTTTTCGCGGTCGCTGCTGTCGCTTCACGTGGCTGTATGTTTGTTTTTATTGTATTTATGACGTTTAGCGTTTGGATTTGGGTCTGTATTTTGCCTTCTCGGAAGCACCATTTTGCCACACTTTTAGGACCACGTGTTCTCACTTTTTTTTATTGCTCGAAAGGCAAATAGATTGCGGCCCAGCGCATACACTCACAATGTTCGCGCGCTCACGCGTAAACACCGTTTTGTATTAAACTGTGTTTTTTGTTTTGACTGTCACAACACGTGACTTCATTCTCTTTTATTTGATTATGTTTATATATTGTGGCGAATGCAACAGTTAGGATTAAGGTTGCGTCGACCGAGAGGTAATAACGGTGAGTTTCGGGAACCTCCTTCCTTAAGACGTTTCAACTCAATTACGTGAGTAATCGCGTGTTTCAACTCAGTTGATATTGAAATCAAGAAAGGCAATAAAAGACCGAAACGGTTGGAGGAATTAATTTTTTTACTTGTTTAATTAGTTAATAATCTTTGTTTTCTGCTGGTCGGGCGGTTGTGCACGCGCTGGTGGTTGGCGACACACTAAACGACAGTCACATTCAAATCTGGGTGACAGTTCGCTGGCGTCCCTTGGCGATGACGCATTGTCAGCTGGTTGACAGGCATGGTGGGTGTGGTGGTTGGGGAGGGTACTAGACGATGAACGTACTAGATTCTCCCCTCTGCATTTTTTGTTTTGACTGTTTTTATCACTTATTAGTTATTTATAAATAGTCTTTATATTTCAACCACTCGCGACTCATAAAAGAAACTTTTTTCAATTAACGCGATCGCTGAATTGAAAACACGTCCGCACGTGGGCACTGTGTATCATTGATTACATACCCATCCTCATTTCTGCATTTCCCCGCCCACTAAATGCGCTTAGACTTTCGCAGAATTATTCGGCACTCAATGAACCCAGCGAGAATGAAAAGACTGTGGGAAAGGAGAACAGCTTGGGGAGAGCTGATTTCATTTTGCTTGCGGCGAAAAGCAAAACTAAAGGTAAAACTGCGTCTATACTAATTTGTGTTGGTTAGTTTCCTATTATTTGGCTTTTACCTTGTACAGAGTATTGGATAATTCTTCGAATGAAGAATTATGACGTGCTTTGTGAAAAAAGGGAAATGGAGTATGTATGTATGTACGTATGTTGTGACTATTCATAAGTGAATAGTCTGTACTTTTCGCACCCCAAAGGGAACATTAGCCTCGGACTCTGTTTAAGTGAAAGGAAAAAAATGTTCTATGCGTAAGCCGTGTCGTATGATAACGTTTTCCTGTTGGTAAACAGCGTGATGTATGATGATGTTTTTTCTGTACGTCATTTAATTCAACTCAATGATTCATGGGTTTTAATTATGTAACAAAATTAAAAAAAGAAAAAAAAAACAATTATGGAAATGAAGAGTAAAGTGGTTTGAATTTATCGTGAGGAACAGCGTGGTTTGAATTCTAATTGATGTGTTCTGAATACGCTATATCCAGCAAACATTCATAAACGAAGTACAAAGACCAAAAGACACGCATCTAGTTAAAACATGATACTGGAACGCGAATACAAACTTAATTCAAAAGAAGAAATTGAAATACAAACTAAAGATAGAGGAGCACCGAAGAAGAGCTCTTGCGGTTCAGTAGGGCTATTTCCCACAGAGACCGCGACGATAAAATTAAACAGCACCAACAGTTAATTTTCATTTTCTTTTTTGTAACATTTTTTATTTTCGTTTTATATTCTTCGTTTCTAAATTCTATGCTCGACAAAAAATGCTTAAATTCTAGCTTAAGGGGGTATTCTGGTCTAGAATTTTGAAAAAATCGATTTTTTTCTCTTTATATTTTCTTATAGTTTATACTTTTAAGAAGATGCTGTCCAAAGGAAAATTAAAATTCCAATAATTGGCGAAGTTACAGCTGCTTTAGCAATATTATGTCACTTGAAGCTACTATACCCTAACATTTTTTAACGCGTTTTTCTCGAAACCACTTTTTTCAAGTCTATTGACACGATATCTCAAGTTATACTAAACCGATGTACTTCAAATTTAGTATTTGTCTTCTTTATAGGCTTTTCTATTGCATGACCTATCCTCATCCCCAAATTTCAATAGTAACTACTTTTAAAAAATTCGGAAAACTAAAAAAAAGTGGTACAAAAATAAATTTTTTTTTCAGTCCCCATTTTGTTAAAAAAAAAGTGTTCACCTTCTTTTAGCTCCAACGATGAATGCATTTCTGTAAATTAATAACCTTTTTTTTCAGATTGCTAGGAGGGTTGAATCGTGGGTATGGTCGCGTGCCAACTTTTTGAGATCCCCCACTTCATCAGCTGCTAACTTCTTGAATTTAGAATTTTTGACTTTCAATTTTTTTTTACTGTATTCTTGAAATATTAATAAACATCCTATAAGAAAATGAATAATAAAAATATTGATTGCTTTTTTTTACAGCACTTCAAAAATTGCGTTAAATTCGTGCGTCTAGACCAGAATACCCCCTTAACTATCTTATATTATAACTTACTGGTCCTACGCAGACGCTCTAAGCTAAACATTACATGGCTATTGTGTAGTTTACCTTTCGGTGATAGAACTTTGTTTGTGTCTTTAGTTATGAATATTTGTGACAAATAAAAATTAACTTACTTTTAACTTACTTCAATTTTTGTTTTTTTTATTTTGTTTATTTAAAAGAACTTAATTAAATGTTATATTACGCTAGTTCTAGAAAAGCTAAGTCTGTGTAAGCTGCCTGATGATACAGTGATTCCACCGACATTGGTAATCAAGTCTTTATTTGCCATTCACCCACCAGAACTGTTGGTGGTGTCTAATATTATATTATCGTCAAGAGCTCTTCTTCGGTGCGCATGTCTTCCCGGCCGTAGCACAATCTCTCGTCTACGAATGATCTACTTACATGATAGATCAGGGGGATCCCGGATCCATCCTGCATAAGCACATTTATGTCCAAATCAAGGAACGCCTCTGGTGGAACAAAGCCGTTACGATGCACGCTCTCATAGTACGAAGTATTTGGATAATAAGCTCCAAAAATTAGGTCCTTGGACGAGCTTATTGCTCTCGCAATGTGGTCTCTGATTGATTTTATCATAAAATTATCCACCCTATTTATGTAGGCTTCATTGTATAAAATCTAATTTGAATAATACTGTTTAAAGTCCAATTCCGTTGTTCGATATAATCTGAGATAACTTCTGAGACACTTCCTTTCGAACACGCGAATCTTTTTCCTCAAATTTGGACCTATGTTGAACCATACTGTACAACCATATATGAGCATTGGCTTGATTAGCGTCATGTAGCATATAACCTTTACCCTGCTGTCAAGTTGGCTACGCCGAAATAGCCTCCTTGTCATAGCAAACGTTTTCCTCGTTTGGGCCAACGCAGTCCCTACATCATCATCATCGGCACTACAACCGGGATCCTGTCTTGGCTTTATTTAGAAAGTGTCGAGGCTTGTTAAATTTACCATCATAATTTATTTTTAGGGCAAGGTTATTAGCCTTGCGCCGAACGCAGCCTCTAGATGTCTGTTGAAATACAAATATTGATATAGCTAGATGCTAAGATATTTAACTACACTCTTGGTTTCCAGTTTACCTCCATGTAGTCCCACGATAACTAACTTTCGCCAGTTTTTTCTTGGGTTCACGTTACTGGAGGTTGATCTTAAGTTTCCAGGCGTTGCAATAGCGCTGCACTTTGTTGGAGTCTCGCTGTAGTATACTATTTATGATTTCAATTTTCGGAGCTGTTCTGTAAATTATGAGATCGTCTCCGTACGCAATAGCTTGCGGAAGTGCATCCAACAAGACGCTAATATAAATGTTAAAAAGAACCGGAGAAAGTACCGCTCCCTATTGCAAGCCATTCTTGATATTATACGCTATATACCACAAACCTCCTGTCCTTTAACATATCGTAAAGTACATATAATAAAGATTTATATATGCCTTGTCTGACCAGTTTGTAATATAACCCTTCGACCCACACGGTATCGAAGGTTCTCTCCAAGTCGATCAGACAGGCACATGTACAGCACCAACAGTTCTGGCGGTTAAATGGCAAATAAAGACTTTTGTACCAATTTCGATAAAAGAATGCTTTATCAATCAGCTTACACAGACTTAGCTTTTGTAGTATTAGGGTAGAATAAAGATTGAGTTGTTTTATATAAACAAAAAAAAAAGTTATATTCGAGTTAAATTTTAAGTTAAAAAACACACAAATTGGCACAAAATTTTCTTTAGTTTTTCTTTGTCATAAAAATATCAAATATGAACGGTAATTTTACTTTTTGCTTAGCAACAAGTTGCGAGCTAAATAATCTCGTGCGTAGCTGTTGTTTGGTTTATGAAGAGTAGGGTTACCGGCTTGGCTAGCGGTTGCGCTCGACTTTGTAGTCAGTACAGCCGTGAGGTACATACGTCTGTTGCGCAACGGATTATTATAAATTTTTTAACAAATGAAGGCGTTAAATCCTCGGGAATTTCATTAAGAGTTTTTTCGCAACCGTTTCTATTTCAATACTGCAGATAATGTTGTAATCTTGGAAACTTTTCTAAAGTTTTTGCTATTCTGGGTGTTGATACCATTTCTGATTCCTTAATGTGGAGTCGTCCCAAACCAATTATCAGAAAAAATTGCAATTATTTTGCACATATTAACATCATCATCATCATCGACACTACAACCGGGAACCGGTCTTGGCCTTATTTAGCAAGGCTTGTTAAATTTTCCACAATGATTTGTTTTTTTTCCAGGCAAGGTCATTAGTCTTGCGCCAGAATATTATCAGAGTATTGTTTTTATTTGTAATCAAATTTGTAACTTAAAACTTCATCAGGTCGATTCAAATAAATTGTCCGCAAGGAAAAAAAGTAAATGAAAAAAAAGAGAAGTAATGAGAGCATTTTCTTTTAAATATAATGAATTTTATTCCTTTTACACATTACACGGTCGTGTCCTTCAAATTGGTTTCCTTTCGTAGCAATTCTGGAAGGATTGTTCTGTAATACCCTTGAGCTCGGTGGGCTTAATCTTCCGAATATTATCCAAAGTTTCAAAGTAACCGATGAAGTACAGAATTAGTATTTCTTGCCAAAAATTTGTTGATGCAACATTGCTCACACTTTTCTCAGTGCTTGGCCGTAAAGTAGTTCACAAGCACCACTTTATTTTACGCTTTCAATACCCCGCGTAGTAACTGTAGCAAATTGAAACTAGTACTGAGTCAGGGAAGCAATTCAGCGGGTGCCGATTCGCCCACAGTGTTGCCAACCTCAGAAAAATGAGAATTGATTCGTGTAACGATAAATTATGACTTATTTACTACCCTAGTCCACCTATACAGCATCACGTCAAGAACGTCGTTAGGGTTAAAACACTAATCACTTAATCCACTTAAATGCTAACAGTAGTGGTAGCTGTTTATCCCCATTAAAGACAAAACCTCTCATACCAAAACAGCAAACTTTCCAGTCTTCGGCCGTTCAACAAATCCCTACGTGCACTTTGTAACGATTTTGCTCACTGGCCATGTAACAGCAATCAATAAAATTTGCAAGCACATCGTCTCCTCTGTCGGACGGATTAAAGTAGTTACCACCATCAATACTTGAGACACCCTTGAGTGGTCTCTCTCCACCGGAACTCTTTGATTACTATGAATTTTATTTTTAATTCGTCTGATCTGAGGAGAAGTATTTAAAAAGAACTTCGGTGGATACAAAATTTATTGCACAGTACTTGGTGTGGAGCACAGATTATATAGAAAACTCATCGTATCTTTTCTATAAAAAAGCAGAACATTTTAAGGATATATTATTTCTTTTTGCAGCACAAGTTTCCTTGTCAACTGTCATGCACAAAGTATAACAGACACAGAGGGAAACTTTGAATATTAACTACTTTTAATGTCGGTGAGTGACATTATCCTGGTATTAATTATTCACCATCCGCCCTGGCTACTACAAGTAAAATCAATTACGTTACAACTTTCCGAGGAGGAATATTAATCATTGTTCACAAAAAATTCTTTGAAACGCTTGAGTCTCTAGAAACTAGGGTAAAACTATACTACAGACGACTAGAGACCGTTTGTTTTTAATTTGGAATCGCATTTGAGTGGAAGTGCATTACAGAGTTCATTAACTTTAGCGCATGACGAAATTATCTTCCTTGAAGTGCTGGCTTAAGTACCACATTTAGTCTCTAATGAAGATACTTTGCCTAGAATGCACCTGCTCTAGTCTGTAATTAGGTTTCTAAGCTCTTAGTGTGCGAATTTGCTGCACTGAAGAAAAACTTTTCGTATGAACGACGAAGAAGTTTCTAAGTCCTGCCACCATGTGGCGGTTCTTAGTTTAAACATGCTTCTCTTTGACTTTGTGATATCCTTTCACCTTAGATAGGAATTTGTCGTGGCACTTGCTTTGCTGTCGTTCTCCTTTTTCAATAGCGACTGCACGAGTTTTATACACCGAAAGAACACTGGTTTTTCCAGTCAGGGTATATTAGAGGAAAAGCCCCCAAATTGTTATGGAGCTAATGAGCTCGTAACATGTGCCAGTAAAGGTCTAAAAAAAAACAGACAGACCTTGCATTAGATAGTTCCCACCATAATGGTGACGCAAATAAGGCAAATGAATTGCTTTTACAAAGCGTATTTGAGAAAGCCTGAAACTTTAATTAGTTTCAGATTCGTAAAAGAAAATAGGTGGTGGCTCTTCAATTGCACAAAGATCAATTGAAATTACGGATCACTGTTTGGAGAAAAAAATTCTGATTTTGGGGTGAATCTGATCTTTTAAAGAAGTGCCATGTATGGGCGGTGATTAGCTAATATGAACACTTAGCCATACAAAAGTATCTTACGTCACAGTTATTTAACTTACGAGTATACTGCGGTATACCCCCGACGATTTCCACCAACTTCTTAAGCAATATTTTCACATCGCACCTGCTTTACAAGTCAACAAGGTATATTAACCACGTCTCGGTAATTAAAACTATTCAAGCTCAGTAGCAGAGGTGGGATTAAGATCTTAAATGACTACCCACGCTTGCCATTTGTTAAAATAATAGAACGGAGATAAGCTAGGTTCTAATACTATAACGCGTTTACCGCCAGGCAAGTTTTAAGTGTCTTGCACTGGGTGCCAAATTTTATTTTGAAGAAAGTTCCAAATTTCCACGAAATCTATAACCGAATAAATTTTTTTTAATATAAAGAGTGATATTAGATGTTTTTGGAAAAAAAAATTGTTGCGTATTGGAACTGGATGCAACCAGCGAATTCGCAACTGAATGCAGCCCTTAGCAACCAAAGAATAACAAATGCCAGCAACCAGCTGACAGACAGTAAATTATTTGGTTGTCAATAACAAATCTTTGCGTTGCACAAGCGTCGAACGCAACCTCCACTAACAAGTGGAGATTGTTGGAGGGCCGTGGGATGACGTCAGGAACAATGCTGTCTCCTGGCGTGCAGTGATGTGGACCTAAATGGTCGTGCAGCAATCCTAGAAATAATCCTCCTCCAGACTGCAACAATAAAACGGCTGGGATTATTGTTATTAAATGTGGACTTTATTCAATTGATTAGTTAGATTTCACCGGATTATATCTTGATGCGCACTGTGTCGCCCGAATAGTTAACGAAGAAGGGGGAGTTTTGTTAACTTTTCTTGACAACCAAAGAATTTATTGTCTGACAGCTGGTTGCTGACATTTGTTATTCTTTGGTTGCTAAGGGCGGCATTCAGTTGCAAATTCGTTCCTTGCATTCAGTGCGAATGCGCAACAAAAATAGTATATAAAATTTGATTCATCCTAATTCAACCAGCTATAAAGCTATGATGAGACCAATTGCCAGCAATCTAAGCTCACAACCCAAAGCACGAAATATCTCAGACGCTTATTACGAGATACCGTGTAGTTTGCAGTGGATGGGTTAAGCAAGTGTGTCCTTCGAAAATGGCAGACGCTTATTTATGTATTGTGGTGTCGACTTACAATGTTAACAATTTTTCTGATGAAAGTACATCGAACCTCTTTGACTGCTTTGAATATGGTCAATCAAGGTTTTTGCTTGCCGAGTTCGACGGAATTCGACTTCCGACTTATGACGAGTATTTAGGCAAGTAGGATGCTATGTCTCCAAAGCATAATGCTGTCTTCTGCCATCAAAGAGAATTGCCAGCATAAACCCATTCTTGATGAACGTAACTTGCAAATTTGAAGCTGGTGAACGTTCGGCCAATGGGAGCTCATCATGCACATGTGCGTCGCATAATTTTCATCTCATTGCGTCAGAGTGAGGGGATCTGGGCGTTCATGTGATTCCCCACGAAGTCAAAGATCCTTCATTTGCCACTGGAATTGTACACTCAGTTTGTGAACTCTTTTGTTTTTTGTTTGTTCATGTAGCCATTGAAATTGTACACATACTTTGTAATTCCTTTTTTCCTTGTTGAATGCATCGAACTCCGATGCATAAAATAAACGTTTTGTTAGTTTGTTTGTATACCGTTCTCCATTCATTTGGTTTCAGAACTAGCAATTTCGATCCAGCAACCCTTGTTGCAGGTGTCTTGGTTATACGATCGGCGTGAGGATCGTTCGGGCGATGTGCGCATCCTATATTACGATAGAGCGATGAAAAGTTGCAGTCGTTCGGTGGTGACTTTGAACTTCTTACCATAGTGTGTGCGTGTGTGTTTTTTTTTTTTTTTTTTTTTGGTGCGTCAACGGATGTGGAATCTTCATAGATACCAGCAGCCCGTGCTACTAGCATGCACGATTCGTGTACCTGAAACGACGGTTCCAATTCGCACGCCTGCGTACTAAACCACACCCTCGCTCCCGTCAACCAGTCTCCCCGCGGGACTGCCGTTAGGTATTACTTCGTGGGGCTGGTTAGCTTTGTGCTTTTTTAAGCTGCTCTCTCCATGTCGGCTATTTGTGTTTGTCTTACTTTCTCGATTCTTCTAAGTTCGAGTTGCACTTTGGTCACATAAGTGCTTATCTCCATCCAGTTATCCTCGGAGCATAGCATCTGCTCTATGAGGTCTTGCGGGCCTGGGAGATTGGGTCTTCTTTCGTTGAAGCGTCTGCAGTGGAACACCACATGCTCCGTATGTTCCTCTTGGTTTGGACACGCTGGGCACAACGGTGAGCTGCTGTGTCCAAAACGGTGCAGATATTTGCGATATCCACCATGGCCGGTCAGGAACTGAGTAAGATGGTAGTTGCAAGCACCGTGGTCTCTCTTCATCCAGGTGGCGATAGATGGGATTAATTTGTACGTCCATCTGTCTTTCGTGGTGTTGTCCCACCGGGTTTGCCATATGGTTAATGAGGTTGCTTTCTCTTCCTCCTTGATCTCCTTGACTGCTGTTGGTTCCAGTTGCCTTGACGTTCTCTTGTTGTAGATTCTTAACATCTCGTCCGCAAGGATATCAATTGGAACCATTTCGGCTACGACAAAAGCAGCTTCGTCAGAGATGGTTCGGAAACCGCTGATGGTTCTTAAGGCACAGAGTCTATAGACTGAGGTCAGCTTTCTCCTCGCTTCCTTCGACGTTAGTATACTGGCCCAAACAGGGTCGGCGTATAGTAGCACCGAGGTCACTACTCTAGACATCAAGTTTCTTCGTGGATATCCAGGTCCTCCGATGTTTGGTAGTATTCGAGCAAGTGCTGCTTGCAGCATTGACGCTGTTTTGCTAGAATACTTGACATGCACTTTGAATTGTAGCCTGTTGTCGATCATAACTCCTAGATATTTTATTGCGTCTCTCGATCTAATAATTTGATCTCCGACCCTTATATTCATGTGTTCCACCTTTTTTCGGCTAGTTATTAAAACCGCCTCTGTTTTGTGGTCTGCTAGCTCGAGGCCAGCGGATACCAGACATTCTTTGACTTTCACCACTGCCTCGTTAGTAGCTGCCTCTATCTCATGAATATGTTTTGCCACTGTCACAAGGGCCTGTTGTGGCAACACCAATCGCAAAAGGTCATCGTACATGATGTTCCATAAGAGGGGGCCCAGAACTGATCCTTGTGGAACTCCCGCTGAGACGTTGTGGTATTTTACACCATCGTCTGTTGCATACCTCAGCTTCCTGTTAGTGAGGTAGCTGGAAATTATTCTCTGGAGGTAGTGTGGGGTGCCCATTCTGTGAAGCGCTCTATTTATGACTGGCCATTTTGCCGAGTTAAAGGCATTCTTTATGTCCAGTGTTACAACTGCACAGTATTCCTTTGTGCCCCAGAGCCATCTCTCTCCACTTATTGCTTCCGTCGCAATGTCAACTACTCTCTTTATGGCATCGACGGTGGAGCGCGATTTTCTAAACCCGTATTGTTGGTTCAATAAGGCTGCTTTTTCTTCTGCTACGGTTAGCAGTCGTATATCACTCTTTCCAATATCTTTCCCATAGTGTCTAGAAGGCATATTGGGCGATATGATGAGGGTTCTCCAGGTG
Organism: Microdon myrmicae; assembly: GCA_963931805.1. NCBI lineage: Eukaryota > Metazoa > Arthropoda > Insecta > Diptera > Syrphidae > Microdon > Microdon myrmicae. The sequence continues at coordinate 263,723,839 of OZ007496.1, forward strand.
GTTTTTACTTTTGGGTAGGAGCACCAAGTGTTGCAGTTTCCAAGTTTCTGGAAAGACACCTTCCTCTAGACACGTTTGCATGGTGGTTATAAACATGTCCGGTCGACTTTCAGCTGCCGCTTTCACCGCCTTGTTTGGAATTCCGCCAGGACGCGGCGCTTTGCCGTCCTTTATCCTCCTGCATGCCGACTGTAGCTCGTCTGCCGTGATTCTCGGGATGTCCTCCACCACTGTCTCGCTTATTATGTCGTAATGTGGGGATAGTTGGTTTACTATTGACCTCAGCATTTTTGCATATGATATCTGTGGGGACCTGGAACCATTCAGCTTACTCATTACCATCTTGTATGCCGTACCCCATGGATTTATATCGGCTCCTTCGCATAGGCTTTTGAAGGACCTCGTTTTGCTGTCCTTGATCGCTTTTTGTAGATTGCGCCGTGCTGACCGGAACTCGTCCAAGTGATCTTGGAAGTTGGCTGTCCTCCTAGACCGCTGCACTTTGCGTCGAGCTTGTAGACAGCGAGTCCTGAGTGCCTCTATTTCCTCATTCCACCAGTAACAAGGTGTAATAAATTCTCCGTTGGATCGCCTGGGCATAGCTACATCGCACGCTGTCGTGACAGCACGGATGAGTTGGTGTGACTGGGCTTCGGCTGTTTCAGCATTGGTTACATCGTTGGTACTCAATATTAATTCAAAGGAGTCTTTGTCAAAAAATGTGTCTTTCCATTTCGGGCCGCCTACTTGGAGACTACTTCTACGTTTGTTTTGTTGTATATTGACTATAATGGCCTGATGGTCGCTGTGCGTGTATTCCTCGCTGACCCGCCATTTTAACTTACGTAGGAGGGAGTTGCTCGCAAAAGTGATGTCAATGACCGACCCTCTTCCTCCATTACGGTATGTATTTACCCGCCCGTTGTTTGCAAAGACGTAAAGGTTTCCAACAGCATACGGCCTCTAGTGTTTGTTGATCGGCTGCCCCATTCCACTGCCCATGCGTTGAAGTCGCCGGCTATAATCACTTTAGGCCTTCCTTGGGCATCTGTCACCAAATTGTCCAACATGGCCTGGTATTGGCTAAGGGACCAACTCGGCCTGGCATAACAGCTGTAAAGATGTATGCCAATAATTTTTGCCCTGACAAAGCCCTCGGCTTGTTTGTAGACGTCTTGAAACACATGTCTTCCATCTAACCATATAGCTGCGGTATTTGTTTTGTCGCTCACCCATATGTTGTTGCTGAGAGCCTTGTACGGTTCGCTGATGAGAATGACGTCAGCTCTCTCCTCCCTAGCTGTTTGTTTCAGGATGTCCTGAGCTACCTTACAGTGATTGAGATTAATTTGGATAATCTTCATATTTGTTTCCCCGTGATTGCTCTCCTAAATACAATGCATTTACTGCTGCCAGCCAGAAGACCGGTCTTCATCGCACTTGCATTGTTTGGCAATGTGTCCGAACTCAAGGCATTTGTAGCACTTTCTCAGCACCGTCTGTTCCCTAATGCGACAGATAACCCATCCAACTTTAATTTTTTGCGCTCCCAGCAGTTTTTGCATTTTCTGTTGGAAGACTTATTGTCGCTGTTTGAGTTCGTCCGTACGCTTTGCGCAATGCTACTATGTCGGCCATTGGTATCTCTAAACCAAATTGAGCTCTCACGGCCTCACAGATTTCCTCTATAGATGTGATTTCGTCGACGTCTTTCACCTCGATAGTTGTACGGTGAGTGGGCGTTCTAACGCTGCCCTGGTCTCCTAACGCCTCACTGAGTGCGTTTTTGTATTCAGCAGTACGATCCACCGAGCTGAAGAAGCAGATCTCCTTTTTGGGTCCTCCTGATCTTCGATATCGCTTTCCCAATGTCTCCCAGCTTGGGATCCGCCTTAACTTTTCCTAGGATCTGCGCATACGACATCTGCCCCTTTGCTTCGATGACGATGGCATCCGGTCTCAGTTGCTTCTTTTTTGGCAAGTTCGTACTCGCTTTTCCCTTGCTAGGGGTGTTTCGCTTGCCGCCAGCCTCCTTGGTAGCACCTATTTTCCGCTCTTTTTCGCCTGCTCTTTGCTTTGGTACCTTTCTCTGTACCACTGTCCATTTCTCTTTCTGAACTGGAGCTTTACGGCAAGACTGATTCTGCTCTCCTTCTGGGGTTATGCTGGCCGTTGTCCCTTTCTTCTTGGTGGCGCGATCCACTGGCAGCAGAGGTAATGTCTGCGTCTCGGTATCCTTTTTATTACCGCGTTCGACTTATTTTCCGCCGTCCAGGATTCCAGTGCCTCATACAGCACTCTGATGGTTTCAATTGTATTGCGCATCGGTTGGTGGATAATACGCCTGTTGGATTCCTCCAGCATTTCAACAAGGCTTTTAATTTGTTTGCCTAGCTGGCAAAACAATTCGTCCTGTTCATTTGTCCCCGCTGGCCTCTGGTTAGGTTGCCACGTCGCTAATTGGGTGGTTTGCGTCTGCCGCATTTTGAGCCAAGACTCACTTCCTGTTTTGTTCGTGTTTGTTATGTTCGCTTTATCAGAACTTCTAGCCTACTTTAAGGCGCCTGAAATCAATTCACGTTCCACGCGTTACTTGTTCCACGTGTGGATTTAAAACAAAATCCACCACCTGTCTTTGACAGGTGCTTTCACCGCTATTTTTATTTTACTATTTATTTTAATTATAATTCAAAAACGCTCACCTTGTTTAATTTAACTGTGTGTGTATGTGTGTGTGTGTGTGTGTGTGTGGCGTGCGAAGACTACGAGAGGTGTCCTCTCTTGCGATCCTAACGAGGACGTTCAGCTGGAATGAGATCTTACAGATCTTTAAAGTTTGCTTTATTCAACGCGATAGAAAAAGTAATAATAAACATATTCAAGTCGTTGGCGCACAAGATAAATTCGTACCGACGTCCAGTTATCGCGCTTTTACCTAGTGACTTGCTCGAGGGAGTTGTAGTGCGCAACACCACCACGCTAAAGAGAACACACCTTTTGTTTGTCTACATCTTTGAAAATAACGTGATTGATTTATGACCATCTGCCATCAATCACCAGTGAGGAGCCCCCTTTGTTGGACGACGTTAAACACCATTCCCCCCAGCAAACGAAAGACATCCTGTTCCGGATAGTCAAAGCTGAGACGTCGCAACACCGAGGATAGACAGTCGTACGAGAGCGATATATTGCAGGTTTCTTCAACAAGTAAGAGCAATTCGTTAAATGGTATTCCTTTCAGCGGTGGCGATCAATTAACAGTCTCGTCGACCCCACTAGTGTAACATCCTCCACTACGGGACGTTGGATGCCTTCCCGGGAAGTCATTCCAGTGACGACATCCGCTCTACTGCCGTGGGTAGAACCACTGATCTGCGTGACTAGGAAGAGGTCTCCCTTTTACCAGCTGCAGTCGTACTCAACATCATCGTTGGTACCAGAACCGGGATCCGGTCTTGGCCTTATTTAGCAAGTCCCGAGGCTTGATAAACTTTCCACAATAATTTGTTTTTCCGGGCAAGGTTATCCGTCATACCACCTCCGATTTCCCATCAGGTAAGCGAACTTCTTAGCAGACCAAGGACCAAAGGGTTATGCATACAGTCCAGTAGTGCTCTAAGACGCCCCTTCCATTTTCCTCCCACATACACATGTACCCACCTACAAAAATCCCATCCAAAAACTCCATCCATATCTCCAAATTAACACTGAATTCAATGTCAAGCAAATTGAACCAAACGTTCAATTCTCGAACATTGAATTCAATTTTTTAAAAACCAAAAAGCACAATGGATATCTTCACATGTATGGTATGTGCAATTAACACTCTTAAATGCTAGAATCCAAAACCCAAAATGAACACGTGTCTAAACAAAAACGTGTCTACTTGACCCGCCAACACACAATTCAGGCAATCTAAACATCATAATGCATACCATGCCAGATGTTTTGTGACATGGAAATAGACCAATATTCCCAGAATCTAATTCCATACCCAAATTCCCACGGATCTTGTGTTACCCATCTGAAGTGCACGCAAACTCTTGTTTGCATTAGCCAGATGGATCACACGAACAAATCCAAAAAGGATCGGTGATAAGTGGCAATGCGTCCGGACTTCGGCAAGATAGAGATTACAAAAGTTACAGATAGAGTCTGAATCGAGAGTAGGAATCGACAAGTAGTAGATAGTAAGAAAACAGAGTCAGTAAGTTACGTGCGTAAGGAGAAGAGCTCCCCTAAAGTTATGAAACTGTGTTTGTTGTGTTTTAATTTTCAATTACTGCCGTCGGTGATTTTGCTTTCGGCCATATTCGCTCCTCTCGTCCCCTGTTAGGTTGCGAAACCAGGAACCTTGATTGGCCCTTTCAGGATGCGGAGGATATGAGAAGACCTCCGTGAAGGGTACCTCGATCAGTTGTTGGCCAACACACCCAAATCATATTCCAAGTAACTACTTAAGCTATCTACCGAGTCCGATGGTCGAGTTTCCTGTTTATCTAGAATAAACGACATCCACTAGCCTCATTTCTCATACAATCCTTCTATCCATTCAGGCAGACTCACCACTGCGTCTTTGCTCAAATTCTCCAAGCGCCTGGCAACTCTATCTCCTTCTGCGTTAGAGCAATGTTCGCATTAAACATAAGTGGACGAACTTCCAGTATCTAACATTCGAGCCGATTCAGGTTTTAACTGGAATCTATATACATTCGAACCTCCGAAAAGTGCACTGAGTGAGTTAGGATTTCTTACAAGGTGAAAAAAGTTCTTCGCTGTATCTGATTCAGCCACATTTACATAAAACTAGTTTTACAATCCAGTACAGTTTGGTTTTAAGAAACGTAAATCGATGAATGACGCTCTCTTATAGCTTTAAGCACAAACAGGGTCACATATTAATAAATATATTCTAGGTCTGTTTATGGATATTCCCAAAGCGGAGTTCTAAGATGCTCTGTCCTAGGTCCGACGCATTTGATTTAAGTTTAGTGGGGCTACCACCGTATATATTGGCTTAATTCAAGCAACATAGTACCTACAACTAAAGTATGTATAACTTACAAACTAAAGAGCTTAAAAGCTATCTTAACTAAGCTTAACCTAAGTTAACCAAGATAAATTAAGAAGGCAGGAGTAGGGGCAGGTTATAGTAAAGTGTAGAAGCGGCGCTTAATTAAGATTGATGGTAAGACTGGTTTAGGACGGGGTGCTTGACAGTAGCAGTAGAGAGGTCGAAGTCGTACAAGGTGGAATTGAAGTTGACATTTCTCAGCATCTGCGAAAAGGGTTCGTTGAGACCATAAGAGGTACATGCTTAGCGTGGTGGTTGGAGGTGGTGGGGGGGGGGGGGGGGGGGTAGTATTACGCATATTGAGGTTTTGTGTTTAAGTTAAGAAGGTAGACGCAGACGACCCAGCCGGCGAGGACCCGTTTAATGAACTCTATGTCAGCCGGGACCCTGCACTCCTCAAGGGTTCTGAGGTTGATTAGGTAAAGGGATCGCGTTACGTGGTGGTCGGAGAATTCCCTAGACCATCGTTTCACGAATCCGAGAGCAGAGTTGGCTTTCTGGATCGTGTCATCAATGTGAGAGAGGAAGTTAACCGCCCTGTCGCAAAGGATCCCAAGATCTCGAATAGATTGGGCTATGGTCAGGGGTTGGTTGTTGAGGGAATAGGGACGTGCGGATGAGTGAATGTGCTTACGGAAAAAGGTTATTGATTAACATTTGGCGATGTTAAGTACAAGGCAGTTATTGTCACACCAAGTGGAAAAGTTGTCAGGGTCTGATTGCAGCAGTGCGGAATCAAGAGGTGACTCGATGATATTGAATATCTTGGTGTCATCAGCGTAGAGGCACAAGCTGAAATTCTTAATGGCCTTATCAATGTCATTAGTGGCAAGTATAAATAGAAGGGGGCCCATGTGCCTTGAGGGACCCCAGAGACGACAAGGAGGGAGTTGGATATTATGGACCTGAACCGAACGGAATAAAGTCTATTCTTTATATAGGGAGAAATCGATTTCAGCAACCCTGGTTCGGAGCCGAGGGCGGATAATTTGAAGAGGATTAGATTGTGGAAGATATTGTCGGATGCTTTACTGACGTCGGTTGAGACCATGTCGATCTCGTTATCGTGCTCTAGTGCTGAGAGTGTTTGAACCCATCTTTTTTTTTTTCTTGTCCTGTTTTGACCTATTTTTATACTGTATGAACTTGGTATTTTGTATTATATTTCTCGTTTTTGGTTTTTGATTCATTACTTTATTTTTTAGACTATTTTTAAATTGGTCATCCGGACTCAACATTTTATATATAGTATTAATTTAGCTAATTGATGCGGCATTCGAACTCATCAGCGCTATATACCAGTGCATTAACATTGCAATTACACCTTATGTAACGAGTTGAGACGTTCTCGCATACACATGATATTGTTTGAAGGGTAGGTTCGTTCACTTTTCAGTTGGAATCATGATATTCGCTAGCTTCTATAATATATAAATATTGTAAGTCTTCATATTTCCTTACACTTTAATTTAAAGTAAACTTATGTTTAACATACTTACAAATTACACAAGAATAAAAAAGATAGTCAGAACCAAAAATTATACATAAACAAAGAAATTCATATTGTACTTATATCAAAGGGAAATTCCATTTCATGTTTTTGTCAGGAGCCTAAAAAGTAGGATCGCACATTTTCAATTAAACCGGATGCATTTAATTTAATGTATTTCGTCTTTCGCTTTTTTACAGATATTACTGGAAATGTTGTCGAAGAATAAAAAGATCGCCAATCAAAGCACGCACATTAAAACTTTTAGACGGAGATGCAACCACAAGAACTCGTTCTTCAGACCACCTCGAAACACTTTGTCATATGCAAAAAAGATGGTGGAAAGGATGAGTTGTTGTGTTAGATATGAGTACTTCAAAGTTAAGAAAATACATTGGTATCCAAGGATTCACTGTCTTTCTCTGAGGTAGCTCCTGTAATTAGATCGATTTATTTGTTGCATGCCTGTAAATTACTGTTATTATTTTAATTACCTGCAATTGCTACCTGTGATTTTTAATTTATTTACACTTTTGCTTGTGATATCATCGCTCCTACTAGTGTAATTCTTTTTCCTTCGATCCATTAACGCTGAAATTGGTAAGAATTCTGGACTTACGCCGGCTCCACTGATGGATCTTAGCACTGTTGGGAAATTACTCCACTTGTTTACAATATTGAAAACAATGGATGGACGCATCGGACAGATTTCACCGGCTCCACTCAGCTGAGTGCCGATTTGATTCCAGAGTGAAACAGTGAGTCCATGTTTCATCCATGGAAAGGAATGACAAGCACATTACAGAGAGGTGATCATTTAATCCTTTTTACCACAACTCGTGGCGTTCTTTACGTAGGACAGTTGACTTTGTGATTTAGAATGCCTTACCTCAAATCATTGAGGACATGGCCTACGATCTAATGACCAATTCCCGGATTTGTGTACTAATTTATATGCACTTAATTAAGTTTGCCCACACCCAGAGACCCCTCGCACTGAAAGAAAAACAGCAAAAGGATTATCGTATGGAAACGACATTATTCACGAAAGGATGTTTTTTATTATGCGCATAACAGTACCTGCATGCATTCCCCTTTGATAAAGGATCATTAATCCCTGTTCGAACAGTGAAAGGGATTAGACAACCCACGCCATACAGAAAACTGAAGTTTTAATGGACAACCCGGAAGGTACCTGAGTATGACATAACCAAGTTATGGTAATAAAATTATATTAAGGACGCGTGGCTAAGTGCCATTTCATACAGCCCCTCACGCCATAGAAAAACATAACAAAGAGGAAAAAGAAAAAAAAACGTCCTTCCATAGAGCAAAGGCCTGCACCACCCCAGTCAATCGAACTCTTATGAGTAGCTCACCCTCCTAAGTCACAGTAAATCTGATCACACATCTATTTAACGTAATCGAATAGGTTTAGACGGCTCCAAGGACGAGGGTGCATGAATGAATTCATAATTACTATCCCTGCTGCTGCGAACGTAGGTATTAAGATTAAATGAAAATTTATTCATAATTTTATCAAAAACAGGATGAGGCAGCGCATAAATAACCGCTCCTAAAAGGAACTTACGGATGGACAATGAAGGAGATATTTGTGGGGTCTTTGCGTCCTGGTTGCATGGTCAATAATTAGCGCGATAAACATGATATGATGGCCGATGGTCGGAGCACCATGGCTTTTGTTCATTTCCTGTCGCCTCGTTTGTGTGGTGGATTATCATTGTTCTAAGGTGAGATTTAATTAAGTAGAATGAATAACCGGATTGAAACGGCATACCCGAGCGGTGCGATGCTTTCCGCGAGGAAAATTAATGTTAACTTCAGCAGAACGCGCATCGAAGCCGTTGGCTGCTAATTGGTGAACATTTTCCGGAAATAAGTTCTTTTTTCTCTACGTTGGGATCCGACGCTGGCTAGATTCCTGCGGCCTCCCGGCTTTTCTATGGGCGGCAAGACCAAATGCCTTCCGCTTTTGTAGAAAATTTATGGATTCAATTAAAAGTTTTACTGTTGTCGGTGGTAGATGGTTGGTTGGCGAGCTGGTAGTACCAGTGGAACTAAATGAGAGGACAACGATTGAAAGGGTTGTAGCGGATATCCCGTTCGAAGTTAAGTTTATGAAGTTGTTTTCGTGTTTGGTGATAATTGGAATCAGGAAATGGGATTGTTTAAAATATTCCAGTTTTTGCTGAGTGTAATTTCGGCGATTTTAAACCGCGAGTTTAAGAGGGCGTCCACTCAAGTTTACAGAGTAACTGGCGATTGTTTTCAAAATCAATCAAGTTATTACAGTAAGATGTTAAATTAAAAGCTTCTCTAGACTGCTTATTAAACATTTTAAACTTTCGGTCTAACTAAAACTCTACCGCTTGTCTGCTTTGGGGCGGCACACTGGTGATATAAAATATACAAGTAATTCCAGCTCAGTTTATACAGATCAACACTTTTTAATTGACAGTTTAATTAGAACATAAAAATAAAAGGCAATTGTGCAATTGGTAAAGCAGTTGATACTTGCAAGGTAAGAAGTTATAGGATGTCGCACGTTAGGGAACTGTGGCGGTTTCCCCCGACGCCACTGCCCGCCTCACATTTTCAACGGGAACACCAATAAGAAGGGGCATTAACCCAGGGGACGGTGCATAGTCCGAAATTATCGGGCGAGCGGTTGATGCGCTATGGACCTTGGTTTTCGTGCCGCACCATGGGGGCGGAAACAACAAAAGCCTGGTCGTCGCAGAGCATCAAGTTCTATAGGGAAAAAGAGTAAAATTTCCTGCAAGGATGAATAGCTTGTTTGTGCGTAGCACAACATGAATATCCGATAGAATTTGCTCAACATACAGCACACACCGGGGAAGTTCAACCGGCGCCGACGGTCAACGGAAAATATTCCAACATTGGTTCCCGCCAACATGCACCCTTTGTCGAGTGGAGAAAAACGGTCGCATCCTCAATCAACGGATCAATCGAGATATTCGGACAAGAATATCTTCGATCCAGGACCGTCGCACACAGGCAAGCTGCCCCCTTTTTTTCATCAGCGAACACGGCGGGCAATTCGGTGGCAAAAACCAACTACAGGCAAGTAATAACATGCTTGCCTAAAGGAGAAGCAAACACAGGGAATAGCCACCTGCACCATTTGCACGACGATCGATATGCGATCGGCGGCGATCCTGGCTGTGATCGCGATCGTATGAATATTCGTCGTTCCTATGGAAGATACACTAGCGAAGTTTGCACGATCAACAATAATGCTTCAAGCAGTAGTGATCGTGTAAACAATTCAACCCCTGTGCAAACCTGCAGGTCATGTGGATGGCGATGATCCCGTGTCTGCATGCTGGGGGACACGCACGTAAGCGGCCGACGCGATTAGCGTGCATGTGTATTCACCCTTTCCTTTTTTCTTGTTCGCCTAGCAAAAAGCTAAAGGTGCACCGTATATGGTGGTCGGGGCAGTGGTCTGTTTTGGGTCCTGGCGCTGAGTGTGCAAAATAGAAAGAAGGAAAAATAAGAAAAGGGGTTGCGTGTGAGGTAACCATTGCGAGTCGGGATGAATTGAGAAGTCAGTCTTGGAGAAGCAGTGAAACGTAGAGTTAACAGTTGTGGTGTGCCATATATTAAAAGTCATATTTACGATGTAGAATAATCATTTTGTTGTGCGGTATACCGATTAAAGCGTAAACATATTAAATAAGAAAATCTATTTTAAAACAATGTTAACGATGTGGAATAATCATTTTGTTGTGCGGTATACCCGATGAAGTCGTAAAAATATTAAATAAGATTCGATAATAAATATAGTGTACCTTTATGTTTTACTAATTACTGGGGTTGTTAGTCAATACCCAGAAAATAAAAGAGCCAAACCCAGGCCAAGCTCACAGTGACTTTTATTTGACTTGTTTTGTGAGTGTCGTTCTACTTGAACGTTATTTCCTCACCACACAACTAGTGTTCGGCGGAACACATTGACACGATCACACATAAAAAAACCGCCAAAGAACCTTTAAACAGTTTCAACAAATTTTGTTTTCTTTATGTGTACTGTTCCCATACTGTATATACCAAGCATAAACCGACCTGTGAATGATGCCACATTGAAAAGTTGGGAGAGTATCTGGTTTATTTCTCACTCAAAATTGCACAAAGTAAGGAACGTTACTCAATTAAGTGTTACAAATTAACACTAACAACGCATCTGTCCTTAAATGTTTTATAACTATTTGAAGCATGTTTCTTAAATAGTAGTGTAGTACGGTTCGCTTCCGTACTTCTCGATCAACGAGGAAGAGAGGCGAACAGCCGATCCTGAATGGATGCTTGTTGTATGTTGAGTCCTGGTCCTTCGAATTTGGGTGGGCCTGGAGTCATCGGAGCCTTAATTCTGTTGTATATCTGCATATTAAAATCCTTTAGCTGCGATTATTGACGCACACACATGGAAAGAGTTAATCGAATCCAGAAGCACTATTTTTTATTCTACAATGTTATTTCACACAGCGTACCACAACTTTGCCTGAGAAATACTAGGAACCGAACATTTAAACTGTTAAACTCTCCATTCGAAGAGCCCGAAACTAACGCAGTCACCAAGGAACTATCACAGTCGTAGCCGTAGAAAAAAACAGACTGATTGTTTTTAGAAGTTTAATTCACTTTATTTTGGAGTCTTTACACTACTCGCACATACTAAATACTTTCTAATCTACCTTTCTTCTTCCTGGACGTCTCGGACACATCGTACCTTATCGCAGATCCTTTTTGAGGTTTTTTGTTATCCATTAGCGTGTCTGGCTAATGCAAGAGATTATATTGCACTTTAAATGGAGTCGGAGTCCATGGGAAATGGGTGAGAATATGGATGGGAATTTGGGTCTATTTGTTATTTTTACTATTTATTGGCCTGTAGGAACCCGGAAGTTCATGACCTCAACAACTCGACTCTGCCATCGTCCCCTGTCATGTGCACTCTCCTTCCACGCTTGACCATTCGATCCGATCACCTCAAGGTCAAACCTAACATTGTCCTCCCATCTCCGTCGCGACCGCCCTGTCGGTTTCCTTCCTGTTGGTCTACCGTCAAGAATTCTACGCACGGTCCTATCGTTGTCCATTCTCGCCACATCTCCGGTCCATCTTAATCTTCACGACCTAATTACTCTCACTATTGTAGGTTTGCGGTATAGCTCTTCCAATTCGTGGTTGTGGAGTTTCCTACGCTATCCTGCCTCCTCGTCATATTTACCTCCATAGATACCCCTTAAAACTTTATTTTCAAATACCCGGAATTTGTTTTCGTCCCGTTTTGTGAGAGCCCACGTTTGCTATAGAACAATCGGCATGATTATGGTTCTATAGACACGAAGCTTTATATTACGTGATGGCAGTTTCGATTTCAGCAGTTTACTGACTGCGTGTCAACTAGCGTTGTCGGATTGCAGTCTTTTGTTAATTTCCTTCAACATTTCATTACTGGCCGTCAGTATCGTTCTCAGATATTTAAATTCTTTAACTTTCTCAAATATCTTGCCTCTGACGTTTATATGTGTTCCCTGAGGTCCACCTGCTCTCGCCGCAATCATGTATTTTGTTTTGTCTTCATTTATTTCTAGGCCCACCTCTTCTGCCGCTTGCATGATGATTTCACAGTTTTTACTTACAGTAGATTGGGTCTATTTTTGCATGTCCTAAAACATCTGGCTACAATGCGTATACATTGTAATGTTTAGATTGCCGGAATTGTGTGTCGGCGGATCAAATGGACATGTTTTTGTTTAGACCCGTGTTCACTTTAGGTTAAGGATTAGAGGTTTTAAAAAGTGTTAATTGCACATACCATACATGTGAGGATATGCATTGTGCTTTTTGGATTTCAAGGAATTGAATTCAATGTTCGAGAACTGAACGTTTGGTTCGATTTGCTTAACATTGAATTCAATTTTGATTTGGGGACAAGAATGGAATTTTTGGATGGGATTTTTGTAGGTGGGTAGATATGTATGTGACTTGCAAATAGTCACAGATTCCCAGATACTAATTTCACACCCAATTCCCATGGACCTTGTGTTACCCATCTGAAGTACATGCAAACTCTTGTTTGCATTAGCCAGATGGATAACACAAACAAACCCCAAAACGATCGGTGATAAGTAGCGATGCTTCCGGACTTCGAAAAGATAAAGATAACAAAAGATACAGAAGAGTCAGGATCAGTCGGCGGAATCAACAAGTCGAAATTAGCTAGTGAGCAACGTGCTTAAGAATAAGTCCGTGTTTTATATCAATATAAGAAAATCAGTCCATTATATCAGTAAATAGAATAAATCAGTTTTTCAAAGAATCGGTCTGTGTTTTAGTGACTGCTCAGCAGGAAGTTCTTCGGTGACAGCATTGTTTTTGAACCGCGACTTGATTGTTAACAGAAGTGATTTCCATCAACAGTGCTTTTAGAAACATTATATGATCATGCAGCGACACTTTCGATATTGCGCGGAAGGACAAAATATACTGAGTTCGACACATCCATTAAGGACAACAACGGTAGCCCACTCTTCCCGGGGAGCCGGAAACGCGGTGGTGTAACAGAAATATTATAGTGTTTCAATAATTCTTCGCGGCCAGGGCCAACTCAATAGTTTGATGAAAACGAATTCACTAATTCTGGATGTCCGCAGTGATATATGATATATTTCTTAAATAATTGATCAAGCAAATTCAGAGTTGTATTCCTTGGAAAAGTGAATCAAAAACTCCTTGACAGTTTTTTGATTGCTTGATTCAGATTTCTGTTACAGTGTGGCAAATGTAAGTTAATAAAGATAACAACATAAGTTAACAAGCACAAAAATTGGTACATTTTACAATTGTGTTGTGATAATGACGAAAATACAAGCAATGTGGCCGAATAGAGTTCATGGTTCTGATACTGTCCACGCCAGTTACCCGCAATTTTTATTTCGTCGATTTCGTTCCGGCTATTAAAGTTCATGCTGTGCAAGTCATACAAACATGCAAGAAATACTCGAATCTCCCAGACGATATAAAACCTCTTTATTACCAGAAAGCAAATAGCAGAGGTAAAAATAACCGAAATTGAACTTCAGATGAGTGCAAGGAACTCTCACAACAGTCTTCATTACTAAAAATAGAATAAGAATGCAGGTGGTCAAGTGGGTCAATAGAACTTGCAAAGCCGCCTTTCATCTACTAGGCCCGTGGAATTCTACCAACATCGCTAAACATCAAAACGAGTCAAACAATATTAAGTAATCCTTGCTCAACACTTTGAGTCACTGTACTGGCCTCAAGTCAAAGACTCCGACGCCAGCTTGAGAAATCGCGTTAAAACATATGTCATCATCATCATCATCGGCACAACAACCGGGCACCGGTCTTGGCTTTATTTAACAAGTCCTGAGGCTTGTTAAATTTTCCATAATGATTTGTTTTTTCCGGGCAAGGTCATTAGTCTTGCGCCAGAGGTTCCCCGATGGGAAATCGAACCCCGGTCTCCCGCGTGACAGGCGGGTATACTAACCACTATACTATCGACGAGCCCGTTAAAACATATGTGACTGATCAAATAAAATTAAAGCCAAACCGCATCCTCCCTTCAGTGCTGAAGATCGAGCCATTAACCCATTATAACCTCAATGTTTCCCGAAGAAGGATGAGGTTAGGGAGATTGTTAAAAGGCTAAAGCCAAAATATCAGCTTGGCCTGACAATCTATGTTAACAAACCACATTTTTTGATAAAAATCCGGATTGAACGATCAAAGAAAATGTTCGATAAAAATTATCGATTAGCGATTAACGATTAACGAGTCGGAAGACAATTTATTTTCTATTTAGATCTCGCAAGTACAACCGCTTCACACTAAAAAACCAGTTAGGCCTTACAATCTATCTTAACAAATCACATGTTTCGATAAAGATCCGGCTTGAAAGACCAAAGAAAATGTTCGATAAAGATGATTGATTCGCGATAATGAGTCGGGAGGCAAATTATTTTCTAGTTAGAGCTCGCAGGTACAACCGCTTCACTTAGTGTGATGAGACATCAAAAGCGCTTACCTACACCAAACTTGAGTTTGCCTTCAGTAAAGCCGTTTTCAAGATGATGCTGGACCATCATTCTTTAGTCATTCTTTAGTCGAACCACACGAATGTGGAATGTTCTGCCTGATTATGTGTTTCCTGGCCGTTGTGATGTCCAGACATTCAAGACCAATATACATCGACATCTCCTTTCCTTATCCACTTCCTCTCCATCCACTCGCACTGTGCTCTGACATTTAAAGGTGCTTCAAAATCCCCTTTTGTGCGCGCGTTAGTGTAAAAGAAAAGAAAAAAGGAGGACATCACAGAGACACATGCCAATATAAAAATAGTACATGTGATTTTTGTAACAGACAGTGACACATTGTAAGAGCTTGCTACGCCAAACGCGCCCATGATAAGGGCGCTCTCTACAGTATTGTAAGAGACAGCAGTAGTAGCAGTAGCAGCTAGCTCGATGATACTTCAGGCATCGAAAAACAGAGCGTAGGGCACACCGAGCCATATTTCCAGGATCGTCGTAGCAACTTCTATCACCTATAACTCACCTAAACACCAATTTATGGAGAATTAGTATCACAAGCTCGCATTAAGCTCATAAAGACTGAAATAAAAATTGGGTATCTGGAAGATCAAGTACAAGAACAGAATCAAAAAAACTCGACGCTTCAAAAAGAATTAGATGATCTTCGACTCTCGAATGCGGAGGTCAAACTGTTCCTAGTACAACATGCAATCAGCAGACATCACCAATCAAGATATCAGCAAAGTTCGAAGAAGATATAGGATCAGACCGTTCTGTCTCATGGGGCGTTCAAACGTCCCCTATAAAGAATCAGTATCAGCAGGTTTCGACACAAAACATCCAAACGTCACCAACAAGTTCACTAAAAAATCAATCACATGAAGCGAGAGAACCTCATGATGTCGAAATAATTGACCCTAAAACTCAACCAAAGGACATTTCAGTGATTGATCAGTGAAAAAAAAACTCTTTCAAAACGGGGACTATAGAGAAAACGATTTTGTCCTTCCATTCACTACTCGATGAAAAAGATAAGGCCTTCCCCCAGTACGACAAACCACTTACGGCTGAAAAAAATCATAGGGAAACAACTGTTGTGAAACTAGAAAAAGAAATTGAAATCATGAGTAGAGCAATAGATGATCTTCAAGACAGTGTAAAAGTTAAGGTTGAAGAAATCCTTGAATTGAAATCTAAAATGGAGGCTTCTAATGGTCAAAATAAAGAAAAACTGGATAAAATTCCTGGAAAGGACGATAATGGTTACAATAGCTTACAAGAAATATTAGATTAGAAAATTGTGAGAATGCTTAATTCAAAAATGCGGAAGAATTATGGTGTGTGCGAATGCGCAAGTGCGCATACAATTCGTGGCCATTAGTAAACAGTACGTATGTGTATATAAGCATATAATGGGAGAGTGAGCCGACGAACTAATTGCGGGCTGTACGTCATATATTAAAGTAGTCAGTCAGAGTATGAGTCTCGCCCTGAGCGAACAGAGAACGCGTCTTATCTCCACATCTAACTATATTTAACGCTGTGCGGGTTCTTAAAGCTCACCTGAAGAACCCCCCATATTCGCAACCCATATTTGCACCTCAATCTCCCCGCATCAAAAGCATTTCCTTTTTCAAGGATAATTAATGTTTTCAACGCATTACCTAGAAATTCCTGAAAAGAATTTCTCCCACAAGGGCATCCTCATAGGCATCTCAGCATTAGCAACCAAGAACCGAATTCTATATTGATGTAAATATTCACACTGGAATTCGACCCTTGGGTTGCCATAGACGCCGTATACCATTGGCATAGATGTTATACACAACCGTCATTGTGTAACCATCTAAATTGCTTCTCAATGACTTGCAACTCTCGATTCAGCTGCAGGCACTTCTCCCAGAAATGCTCCTTTGTTTGAATCTTCAAACAATCACCAACTTCGCGCTTAGCTGCCGGATTCAAATTCAATAGCATAAACAATGAAAATAAAGTACCCGTTCCTTACAACGATCAAAGATACGATATACAAATTGTATGATGTATCCCAAACCTATTAGCATCTAATGAGTGCCTGCTTATTTATTTACCCTCATTACAGAACGATGCCTTAGGTCGTTTTTCCCTTTGTTCTTTTTCCCTTGTTTAGGTTTCGTTTATCCTTTACTGAAATGCATCTATAAACACAGTGATCTACACGATCACACATACACATACATCACATCTTCCTTGTTTTCACCACGAGAGAAACACTTTCTCTCTCGAGGAAACTCACCCCATTAGCGAATGTATATCGCTGAGTCTTATTCCACCCACCGACCGAGTCGGCCGGTCCTCCACCCCCGCCCCCGTAGCGCTGCGGGACGCGTACATCCCAGAGTCGAGACCTTTGCTGTTACAATTCGTGTTGTCCCACAGTCACAGTGCTTTATTGTTGTTTATCCACTTCTAATGTCGTGCGCCGGTAGTTTAGAGTTTTTAATGAGACGTTTTCTGTTGTGCTTGTTAATCAATGAACCATAGTTGTTAATTAACTCGGTTTAGTGTACAAATTGAGACCAATATTATATTTCACAAAATCAAAAAAATTCAATGTAAAAATCACAAAATAACAATAAACCGGAACAATCAAAATAAGGATGACCAGATTAACAATAAAAAGAATAATTGTTACAAAATAAATATACTTGTGCGTTTTATTTTCCGGTGACTACCATCTGTGTGTTTTCGCTTTGTTTCTGACACTTTTCTGCGGACGATATACGGTGGAACTTTTAGTTACGATGGGAGTGGAAGTGATCCCCGTGCCGTACGTCGCCGCAACATACTTCTTCCACACAACACTACTGATTTTATGTAATAAAATAACCTCTTGGTATTAACCAGAACAAGTGTCGTATTTGTTTAAATTCCACTACATCACAGAAGGAGTGAATATCCCAATTGAAAGGAGTGCTGCCTACCTGGAAGAGAACCTTCTAAAATGGAACAGAATAATGAACAGACAAATTTAAAAAAATTGAGCTAATTTCAACTTTAAGTTTTAGTTTACTTTCACAAGAATTTACTTAAGGAACTAGAATGAATCGGAATTATTTTCGTGTAAAAATCGTTCCTTGCACGCAAAAAATAGAATACTCAACTAGTGTTGAAGTCAAACACAAGGACTGGAGAATAAAAAAAAAAATCGGTTAAATTTTAGAAGAGGGGATATCTTCTTTAATAAATAAATAAAATTAAACAAGAAATGAAACCTGAATACACCACTCATTACACCGGACATTGAAGTCAGAGTATTATTAAATAAAAACAGAATATCCAAATCAGTCCTGTTACCCAATTAAAACATTGTGCTCATTCGGAAGTTAAATGTGTGAGAGGCAAAAGTCCTTTATGATAGTTACGACATATTCCGGTCAAATCGGATACATGGCACATTTGTAATTTCCGAGCAAAATTATTATTCACAGTTTCATATTATGTAATAATCAATGTTGCTCATTCAATATGTAATGAAAGTTCATGAATTGGTTGTAATAGATTAATGAGATCACACTGGAAAGCTTGCCTACAATAACACACATATCCTTGTCATAAGGAACGGCTTTTATCACGTTTAAGTTTTATCATTTCATTTTACCGCCCCGGAAATAGGATCCCATCAAAATGGGTGTGCCTCAATTTCCTGAACAAAATTGCAATGAATTTCATCATACTGTCGTCCATCCAGTTCCAGTACTCTTAACTAGGGAAATTATTATCTGACAGTATAGCGAAGTGAATATGAAAATCGAAGGAGAAGCAACGCCCATAAAAATGGCACTTAGCACGAAGAGAAAAAAAAAACTGCCTGTGCTATTTCTATGTGTTTCCTGGAACATGTCTTATTTCGGAAAAGCTCTATGCATTGTGGATGCAGATTATCGACTCAAACTGAAAAAAATATTGAAACCTTTGCTTTTACTTTGATTCACTATCATCGAACACGAATGTTCTGTATAATATGTGTACTGCTCCTTTGGAGTCAAATAAATTTCCCGAAAAGCTTAAGGATTTGCCTAAGCACAGGGAACACAACTGCCTAAGACAAGTAGCCACTCGTGAAGATTAAGCAGTGTTCTGCCTGCTAGCTTAACCCCTTTTTACGATCGTATTGTACATGTGTTGCACATCGCAAACGCTATGCACATATTGACAAGCCCCTGTGTATGAACACGTTTACGTCCAACTCGGGAAATGGCTAAGGACAAGAGCAAACACTCGACTAAAGGAAAATTTGACACTAGAAGTGTTGAGCAAACAGTGGCAGGGGATGTGAATAGAGTATTTCCCCATTCACACAATTTTCGGGTCACAAAACCTATATCGAGGACATCGTAATTCCAAGATGTGTTCAGCCGGAGCTATACAATTCGACCAAATGGGGGAACATGCTCCAAGATGTCCTGCACGACTAACATAGGAAAATCAAACTTGCTCTGTGACAATTCCAGAGCATTCTATGGAAGTCCTTTTCGGCGGAAGTGGTCTTCACATTACTTATTCATCATTATCTAGAGAGGCGAATGTGTGTTGAGCACAAAGAGGGATGTATCAAAGTTGATCAGTCAATATTTGGTTTCTAGGTATGCACAGCAATGCAAAAGCTATTTAGATGCATCTACTAGGGCAGCTCTTTTTCAGGCCAAAGGAGATTGACAGCAAGCCATAATTGAATGCAAATGGGTGTCTTTTGACAGAGCATATTATAGTGAGATAAGAGGAAAACCATGTTGAAAATACCGAATAGATAATTCAAAGACGACTGGAGATTTTAATTGTAGGCGTGTAGAATGTTAATCAGGGAATGACCTTGCTAATAAGGAGTTGTCCGAATTTGAGAGCGCACTTGTGTCTGAACCACCTTAGCAACTCTACTAATGAAGCAGAAAGAAATTTTGATTTATTGAATTCGGCCTCCGCGACACAGTTCCAAATTCATGCATCTAAATGGTTTCTAGATTACCCGGTAGGCGTAGGTGGGATGAGCCGACACTACCATAAGGGAACAAATCATCAAGAAAACACCGACTCGGCAAAAAGAAGACGTAGGGAAAAAGTGGGATATACACGTCGGCACGTGGAATGTTCGACCGTTATATAAACAAGGTGCGATACAGACAGTCGTAGAAAACGCGAAACAATATAAAATGGACATCGTCGCGCTTCAGGAAGTCCGACTCCCACATCAAGTAATCGAAACCACCGGGTTCACACTGGCGTGTGGAGGTACCGACACACATAACCTCGGAACCGACTTCACCATAAGCAAGAAGATTCGGTTTTTTTTTTCCCAAAATTTTTTATTTCCGTTTTTTTTTATATTATATATTACAGGCTAGACAAAAAATGTTTAAATTTTAGATTAATTATCTTATGGTATAACTACGCAGACGCTCTAAGTTAAACTTTACATTTCTATTGTACAATTTGCTTTTCGACCACAGAACTTTGTTTGTTTTTGATTTGTGTTTTTTTAATAACAAAGAAAAACGTTGTGCCAATTTTTTCAAGAAGATTATGCCCCATGTAAAAGATGTGAAATTTATTAATGACCTTATATCGGTGCTAAAAATACAGGGTCCATGGTACAATTATGTACTTATAAACGTACACGCCCCAACAGAATCTACTGACGAAGAAACGAAGACACGTGACACTAGAGGAAGTATTTGATGGGATCTCCTCATTCGATGTTTAAATCCTCCTCGGGGACCTCAACACGAAAATTGGAAAGGAAGATATCTTTCAACTAACTATAGGTAAAGAAAGTTTACACGCCATTTCAAATGATAATGGAATTCGAATTAACACGTTCGCAGCGTCAAAAGATCTGGTAGCGAAAGCCCGATGTCCAAGTACAAGCAAATTCAAAAAGTCACACGGATTTCAACCAACGGTGTAACGCGTAACCAAACAGACCACTTCCACATAGGCAAAAAACACCACCCGAACAGGCTTAACATATGATCATATAGAGAAGCATATTGCGTCTCCGACCATTTCCTAGTGATGGGCAAAATAAGGAGTCGGACCGCAGCAATCCCACAAGGGCAGTCACGGGAGACGAGCAAAAAGTTCGACACTGGAAAACTAAAAGGCCTGGGCAAGACGGCTGAATATCAAGACGAACTAACGAATAATCTAGCATCCTAGAAAATGGGAGCAGTGAGGAAGAGGAAGCCAATAATGTGGTCACTAAATGGACATCAAACAAACAACCCAAAAGATATTAACATTGTTAATGTCCTACACACCACACACACTTTGCACAGCACTTGAAATGAAACACTCTTTTGTTTTTATTAAACTTCGAGTGTTCATTTAGAAATTACTGCTCCTTTGTTTCTATCCATAGGCACAACTTGAACTAAAAACAACCCGTTTTGTTTATTAAAACTTCTAGTTTTTGTTTCGAAATTATTGTTTCTTTATTCCCATCCATGGGCACAACTTCAACTTATTAATGTTGTTGCGGACACTATTTCAAATCAACACCATGCACCACTTTTAGACCATCTCGGTCAATAGTCTCGAACCAACTCCATCCTTTTTTTCTTAGTCTCCCAGAACGAAGACTTTTTCTTACATCCTGCAGATCGGAGGATATGTCCTTTTCTCTGCATGGCCCTTTTGTCAGCCGCTATTTCTTTTCTTTATCTTTCCCGGCTTAGGACCAAAAGTGGAAACACAGCGGAAAAATCAACAGAGGATCGTGCTAATGCACATTTACGATCCTCTATCTTTGTTGGGCGCTAAAACGAACATGTGGTTCGTTTTATGGCGCAAGTTGTTTGTTTTAGAAGAATGGAAAAAGTTATTGCCTGTGGGAAAAGGTTTGGGTAAACAAACCTTTAAAGGGTCATAAAATTGCAGACGTGTATTTTATGAGTCTCAGCAACTTTACTTGAAAGTTGGTCATCTGGTCCGCAGATTTGGGTCCAGGGGATTTTGTGTGTTGAACATATGGTTCGTTTATCACGTCTTGGGTTTAAATTAAATTTCATATGAGCAAATTTAACATGAAATTCAATTTATTTGATATGTAATTGATATCGCGATATTTAATGTATGTGCGATTAATGGTGGAGACTAGCTTCAAAGAAGTAGGTATTAAGGGGTTGAGGGTTTTGTGCGTAACAGGATTTAAGAAAACAGTTAAGTCCAAACCTTGGTTTAACGATGAGTGCAGGGCGAAGATCGAAGAACGTAAACGCCTCATAGTGATTCACTTAGAAAGATATGATGAATCTGTGGCGGTTCCCATAAACGCCACTTCTCACCTTCCCAAATCACCTAAAAGCTTCCAGTCCGGAAGCTCCCAAAACCCCATTGTTCTTCAATGGCATTAGCACCTGCACTTCAATCACCACGCATACCTGAAACATTTCCTTTCTCAAGGGCATTCTCCATGCATCAATGCATCAATAAAATTTTCCTAAAGGAATTCTCAAGCATCCATATATCATATGTATTTTCCTAGAAGAATTCCTTAAAGGTCAAGCATTATGCCTGAAAGAAAACAATTCGGTTACCGTACCATGTAACCCTCATAATCCGGGATGATTATCTTTGCGTCACCTATTACCAGCCTCACCATGTGTACAACAATGTTCCCCACATACACATTGGCTAGCGACCCTTTTGTCCAACTACAAAGCAATTCCAAGCAACTTATTGGCGCAGCTGCAGGCAATTAACGCAATAGCTGCTAAAACCTAATTCTTCAGCACACATCATGTGCAAACAAAAGAGTTCTGTTCTTCCGCAGGCATTCTGGCGATACGATAAACAATCAAAATTGTTTGAAGTATCCCAAATGCATTTCACACCTAATGAGTTGCAGCTTATTTATTTAGCCGACCCTCATTACAGACCGATGCCTTAGGTCGCTTCTCTCTTTATTCTTTTTCCCTCGTTGTGGGTTTCGTTTATCCTTTGCTGAAATGCATCGATAACCACTGTGATCTGTACGATCACACATACATGCCACTGCATACAGAGATCGCCGTCCATTGGTCACGGGCAGTAAGGAAAGAGTGCATTTCCTTGGTAGCCACACCCTAAAGAGAAAATTTTCTCTTTCTCCTCCGAATCTCACCCTTAACTGAGGATTGAATACAGGTCGGAGTTCTTTCCTCGGTGAGTCGTAACCCAACCTCCAACGAGCGCGCATCGTGTTTCACCCTAAGTAGTGTGCGCACGCGAGTACGTACACCCGTGCGCACGAAAAGCAAGTACAGTCCCTATACCTAAGTCGAATGGTAATCGGTAATTCCCTTCGTACATTTAACCATATTCTCATAAATCGCGTTTTATTGATGAATAAACTGGATGTAACTTCTGTTGAATTCTCGAGTGTACAAATGTCACGTAGTAAGACCCTGATCTGACAACATTGTTTAGTTATGTGTAAGCTGTGTAATTAGCGTACTGTAAAAATAAAAAAGGATAATAAAAGGCATAACCGACAAACAATTAAGAAAAAACAATATCCTGAGTATTTATTTCGGTGGTTCTGTGTCTGCTCGGGTATGAAGATAAAACATTTCTTTATTATTTCTGTTGTTTCTGGGTGACCATTTCCCGCAATTGAAATGAAACACTCTTTTGTTTTTATTAAACTTCGAGTGTTCATTTAGAAATTACTGCTCCTTTGTTTCTATCCATAGGCACAACTTGAACTAAAAACAACCCGTTTTGTTTATTAAAACTTCTAGTTTTTGTTTCGAAATTATTGTTTCTTTATTCCCATCCATGGGCACAACTTCAACTTATTAATGTTGTTGCGGACACTATTTCAAATCAACACCATGCACCACTTTTAGACCATCTCGGTCAATAGTCTCGAACCAACTCCATCCTTTTTTTCTTAGTCTCCCAGAACGAAGACTTTTTCTTACATCCTGCAGATCGGAGGATATGTCCTTTTCTCTGCATGGCCCTTTTGTCAGCCGCTATTTCTTTTCTTTATCTTTCCCGGCTTAGGACCAAAAGTGGAAACACAGCGGAAAAATCAACAGAGGATCGTGCTAATGCACATTTACGATCCTCTATCTTTGTTGGGCGCTAAAACGAACATGTGGTTCGTTTTATGGCGCAAGTTGTTTGTTTTAGAAGAATGGAAAAAGTTATTGCCTGTGGGAAAAGGTTTGGGTAAACAAACCTTTAAAGGGTCATAAAATTGCAGACGTGTATTTTATGAGTCTCAGCAACTTTACTTGAAAGTTGGTCATCTGGTCCGCAGATTTGGGTCCAGGGGATTTTGTGTGTTGAACATATGGTTCGTTTATCACGTCTTGGGTTTAAATTAAATTTCATATGAGCAAATTTAACATGAAATTCAATTTATTTGATATGTAATTGATATCGCGATATTTAATGTATGTGCGATTAATGGTGGAGACTAGCTTCAAAGAAGTAGGTATTAAGGGGTTGAGGGTTTTGTGCGTAACAGGATTTAAGAAAACAGTTAAGTCCAAACCTTGGTTTAACGATGAGTGCAGGGCGAAGATCGAAGAACGTAAACGCCTCATAGTGATTCACTTAGAAAGATATGATGAATCTGTGGCGGTTCCCATAAACGCCACTTCTCACCTTCCCAAATCACCTAAAAGCTTCCAGTCCGGAAGCTCCCAAAACCCCATTGTTCTTCAATGGCATTAGCACCTGCACTTCAATCACCACGCATACCTGAAACATTTCCTTTCTCAAGGGCATTCTCCATGCATCAATGCATCAATAAAATTTTCCTAAAGGAATTCTCAAGCATCCATATATCATATGTATTTTCCTAGAAGAATTCCTTAAAGGTCAAGCATTATGCCTGAAAGAAAACAATTCGGTTACCGTACCATGTAACCCTCATAATCCGGGATGATTATCTTTGCGTCACCTATTACCAGCCTCACCATGTGTACAACAATGTTCCCCACATACACATTGGCTAGCGACCCTTTTGTCCAACTACAAAGCAATTCCAAGCAACTTATTGGCGCAGCTGCAGGCAATTAACGCAATAGCTGCTAAAACCTAATTCTTCAGCACACATCATGTGCAAACAAAAGAGTTCTGTTCTTCCGCAGGCATTCTGGCGATACGATAAACAATCAAAATTGTTTGAAGTATCCCAAATGCATTTCACACCTAATGAGTTGCAGCTTATTTATTTAGCCGACCCTCATTACAGACCGATGCCTTAGGTCGCTTCTCTCTTTATTCTTTTTCCCTCGTTGTGGGTTTCGTTTATCCTTTGCTGAAATGCATCGATAACCACTGTGATCTGTACGATCACACATACATGCCACTGCATACAGAGATCGCCGTCCATTGGTCACGGGCAGTAAGGAAAGAGTGCATTTCCTTGGTAGCCACACCCTAAAGAGAAAATTTTCTCTTTCTCCTCCGAATCTCACCCTTAACTGAGGATTGAATACAGGTCGGAGTTCTTTCCTCGGTGAGTCGTAACCCAACCTCCAACGAGCGCGCATCGTGTTTCACCCTAAGTAGTGTGCGCACGCGAGTACGTACACCCGTGCGCACGAAAAGCAAGTACAGTCCCTATACCTAAGTCGAATGGTAATCGGTAATTCCCTTCGTACATTTAACCATATTCTCATAAATCGCGTTTTATTGATGAATAAACTGGATGTAACTTCTGTTGAATTCTCGAGTGTACAAATGTCACGTAGTAAGACCCTGATCTGACAACATTGTTTAGTTATGTGTAAGCTGTGTAATTAGCGTACTGTAAAAATAAAAAAGGATAATAAAAGGCATAACCGACAAACAATTAAGAAAAAACAATATCCTGAGTATTTATTTCGGTGGTTCTGTGTCTGCTCGGGTATGAAGATAAAACATTTCTTTATTATTTCTGTTGTTTCTGGGTGACCATTTCCCGCGGACGATATACGGTGGAACTTTTTAGTGACGATGGGAGTGGAAGTGAACCAGTGCCGTACGCCGACGCAATATACTTCCTACCCCACAAAGTCAACGCAGAAAGATATACGACAATTCGAAAAGAGACAACAAGACTTTTCAAACGCTAAATAGGCGTGTGGGTATTTTACTTGTGCCTTAACACGGACGGTAGTTCGACAAAAACGTCACCCATGATGCACTGGAAATTGTGTGAGTAATTAGGTCGGGAATAGTGTGAGTAATTAGGTCGGGAAGATTAAGATGGGCCGGACACGTAGCGCGAATGGGCGACGATAGGACCGTGCATAGAATTCTTGACGGTAAACTAACGGGAAAGAGACCGACAGGGCGGCCGCGAAGGAGATGGGGGGACGATGTTAGATTGCACCTCGAGGAGATCGGATCGGATTGTCGAACGTGGAAGGAGAGCGCACATGACAGGGAACAATGGCGGAGCCGAGTCGGTGAGGTCATAAACCCTCGGGTTCCTACAGGCCAATGAATAATAAATAATAATAATAATTGTAATTCTTAATTATATATATGCAATAATAGCACGTTATTAGCACAGCTTCATTTTAAAAATAGTTAGCGGCCAGTGCATTTGAAGTCAAATTATTAAACTTTTAAGACTAATACTAATTGAAGAGAAAAAAAAAAAACAAGCATGTGCGATGTTTACAATTAAGTAACCAAACATGGGAGTTTTCTTCTAATCAGATTCATACATCTTGTTTTATCGCTATTCATCGACATTATCGGTGATAGGTCAACCAAGGTGAGAAGTGCCTTTCAAAACGAAAGTTAGCGAACTCTTCCCGAAAATTTGATTGCTGGAAAGTGTTGTCAACATAAACATTATAAATCTCATTACAAGGGTGTACCGCATTTTTCTCTTTATCATAGTAAGATGTGGGGAGCTTCCAAAATTTCACTCATGTTTGCTTTGCAGTGACTCTTAGCACTACGCACTGTTCTCTGTCAAATATAAAGAAATAGTTCTCAGGTGCAGCTAACATATTAAAAGCGACGACACTTCGAAATCAAACAAATAGAAATATGCTGAACACCTCATAATGGTTTTTCCCAAAGTAAGCGATTGTCGCCATTTTATATGAATATATTTAATAGATTTTTGAAAACAACCTTTATATATATATATATATATATATATATATATATATATATATATATACAATATAAAAATAATCATATATCATATAATCAAAACTTAAACCACCTTGACCTAAACGTCGGCCTCGATCCAAAAACGCACCAAAATCGTGTTTCACCCAGTCGCCTAGATAGGATCTTAGAACAGGATTTATTCTTCTGAAATCCTCTTCTGGCATAATGTATTGCGACGCATATGACAATCAGCTGTGATATCTGGCAGGTCTCCAAAACAAAGTACTAGAATATTCTAGAAAGTACTGGAAAACTGGAGACTATGAGCAGTACAAAATTCAAGGCTATGGAACGGACGAAAACGAAACGCCGAATCAGAATGAGGAAAAACGATATAAATACGCCGCACGCGGATAAAGCGGAAGAGTAAGTAGTAAGGAAGCGATAAGTAAAGAAGCGGGGTCAACAAGCGATAGGAATTAAACGATGTCTCGGAAGTGCAAGAAGAGTCACCGAATTATTAGCGAAATATCAAGTAACGGTTGTTATTAACAGACTAATAAAGTGTTTACATAGAAAATCGATTTAACAGCTCTTATTTATTAAAATAATTAATCCAGCGAACCCTGAGTGCGCTACAGTATGTATAGTACGACATTAGCTAAATACGATAAGTAGTCATGCCCAAATGCATCCGGGTAAATGTGTCCAATTTCAAATGAATTTTTTAAATCCCCGGCGTAGAATAATTTTCTATATAAATTCGACTGTGGACGTCTCGCGACATCGTAACTTTCCATTAAAAACAAACAGGATGGGACCAGAGTCTGACAATATGTTGCGTTTGAAACGCCAATTTCAACTTTTCCATTATTTTACAGAATCCTTATTGTCCATTACAACCTCTTCGTTCTCTTAAAATATCCTTGTTATTAAATTGTTGAAATGGTAACATCGCTCAGTTTGGGTTGAAGACCTCTTTACAAAATGATTGACTATCTTCGCTGATTAACACATCTTTAGTAGACTACCCGAAAACGACATCATAAAAACTGAGATCTTATTCTGGATCCTCCTTAATAATTGATTCAAAATTCCATAGCACCTACAGACCAGTTTCCTCGAGGCAACCTTTTGTGATTTGCGGCGAAAGTATCAATTTTGTATAAGGACTCTCGTACAGACGGCCTACTTTCAGAAACAAAATTGCTGTAGCTCGTTCACAGATTACACGAATATCCTGTAGACCTGTACAAATCTGGGACAGGAATTTAAAGTGATTGGAGTGCCTGCTACCCATGGATATTCATCGATTTGCCATCAATATCTCACCTCCTACTCAAGTGGATCAGACATAAAATCGAAGCTGGCATTCAATTCAAGGTTTTATTCGTTTTATTACGTCTCTTATATAGTGTCACAAACAACAATATCAAAAAATTATAAGATATCCGGGCTATTCCTTAACACGGAACTATTACCTATATGAGTTTTCAGCTCAACAACAGCAGCAACCGTCCATGTCATCAGTTGAAAGAAACATTGTCAGAGATAGGAGAGGATATACCAGAAACTCCTTAGGAAGAAATACTATGTCGAATAAATTGTGTCAAATTGGATTTGACACACTCCCCTAGGACACGAAGGACTCTACAGCAATGAACTGCATACGTTTTCCCATGTTTCTTGCCACTGCAGCAGAATGTAGGGTACGGTTTCCCCAGTTCACTAAGTGCACCCCGACTTGCAACGTACCGTAGAAGACCTCGTGTAGTTTGAACATTTCGCAGTTCTGTAGAATAGTTGAAATGCATCTGGGTGTGTGCCCATGGATGGGTGGGTATTGCGATACCTTCTGGAACTCGGAAACCCTGCTCCCCAGTGATACCACACCCGACGATTCCCTGTGGTGGCCGTAAATTGCAATTTTATAAATTTGTTATGATGCCGAAGAAGAAAGGGGAAGGACCAAACTTCGGGGAAACCATTTCGTTGATTTGATGGCTGAACGTGAATCATGAAGTTGAAGAAATAGAAATTGTGTTGTGGTAAGGTGGGCAGCTTGGGTGCCGTAAACATTGATGGATTGTGCAATTTTAATTATTAATGAGGTGACCAATTATCGGAGTTGCAAGCTCTGACAGGGTATTCAATTTGGATAATGGTTAAAATCGTTTTCTTGTATAGGGGATTTATCACAAACATGTGGGGATTTATGGACGATAAACAATTCAGAACATTTAGAACAAACACTTATATAATATCGTTTTGAGAAAAAATAAATTTGGTGGTTTTTTTATTTTTTGGCTAGATCGAATATATGATATTAATTCATACTTGTACTCATTGGAACAATGACAGTTGACAGTTTTTTGATTGTCCGATTTGAAAGAAAAAAATCGGTATATTTCACATCTTTGCTTTGATCAAGGTGGCTGAAAGTGTGATTGGTATTAATGATCACGATAGTGTCATAGCCAATTATTTATTATTATTATTATTTATTGGCCTGTAGGAACCCGGAAGTTCATGACCTCACCGACTCGGCTTCGCCATCGTTCCCTGTCCTGGGCACTCTCCTTCCACTGTCCTCCCATCTCCGTCGCGGCCGTACCGGTCTCTTTCCCGTTGGTCTACCGTCAAGCTAATTATGCACAATATTTTTCGATTTTTAGAGTTAAACATGTATTTCGCGCAGACGAATATCTAGACAGAACCATGGAAATGATTTAAGGAGACCAGTGTGTTAGCACTCGTGGAATCGCCCAGCGGCTAGAGATCAGATACAAAGCAATATTTACCCATCTACATAAAGCTATAATATGCTCTTCGAGTGCCAGCAGACGGAAACGGACTCAAGGATATTCAATCGTTATTAAGGAAATTCAGCCAGTGAATTTGGCTCTCTTAAATTAAGGGTGCAATTCCTGTTCCGAGAGAGACGTAAAGTCTCTCTTTGGAGTAACCAAACCAATCTCATAGAGGAGATCTGCACGATACACAAGTGTGTGTGTACGTCGGTTCTTTTCATAGATCAAAGCCATGATGGAGAACCTGAAACACAAAGAAAAGGAAAAGGATCGTAGAAATCGTTGTTTATGTGAGGAGGTTACTGGGAAATGGATCCAGAACTATGTAGGTTAAAAGAGATTTATCCCCTGTGAGTTAAACTGAGTAATCAAGTTGCAACTCATTTAATGGTAGATGCGTCTGGTAGATGCCTGCTGGTAGACAGCGTTCTTTTGTTTGCACTTAGTGCATTGGTAGGGCCTTAGTCTCAACGTAGATGGTGCTAATTACATGTATTTGCGTTGGGCTGTTTATCGCTGGCTAAAAGGAGTCGCCAGCCGATGTGTGTGTAGATATTTTTTTGTACACATATCAAGGCTGGGAAAATAGACGGCGCAATATTTATGATCCCTGTCTAAAGGTTACATTGTATGTAAACCGAATCATTTGTTTACAGGAATTCGTCTAGGGGAATTCGTCTGGCAACGTAGATGCCGAAATTGGTTTGGGATTCCTGATAAGTTAATAAAGAAATCTTACAGAGAATTGGTATGCGAAGAGAATGCATGAAAGGTAAGTTTTCTTTACAGGGACTTAAAGATCATAGATTTGATCTCATTAATGCGTGAAGCATTTTCAGGTGCCTAATGCGATTGCATTGGCGAAAACTTATGCGTCCTGGGATGAGGTAATGGGAGTAGTAAATTCTCCCATTTTATTTAACAGTTACACTAGTGAACTAGTGGGTTGTCTCAACCACGCAATTGCGTATGCCGACGACATTGTGGGGTATAGATCTGAAGAAAAGATTGATGTCAACAACAGACTTCTGCAAAACGATTTCAACAAAATCAAACGTTTTTGGGGCGACTGGAAATTACAAATAAATTTCCAGAAAACAGAGATTATCCTCATCAGAACGCCCCTCTCCAGGGCATCAAGGGATACAAAACGGAATTGGAAAAAATTGTCCACTGCAGGTATTAATAATCTTCCCCTACAAGTAAAAACTGTAGTCAGATACCTTGGAATCTGGCTTGATCAGTATCTTTACTTTGATAAGCATACAGTAGCTGCTCTTACAGCAGTTAAAAACGTATATGCAATGAAACGAAGACTCTTCGGTAGTAGTCTTCTGGACCCCAAGGTGAAAATAATTTCATACTCGGCATTCATTCGACCAGTATTAATGTATGGCTGCCCGGTATGGTATAACATATCCCCATTTTACGTGGAGAAATCTCGGGTGTTCGAGAGGCTGTGTTTGCGTTCCTGCATCGGAATGTACCCCAGAGTCGCAATATAAGAAATACTATTCCAATAAAGAATAGATAACTTCATTATCAAGATAATCCGTGGTTACCCAACTAGGGCAATATGCAGTAAAAATGATCTCATATCGGGAGCATTCTATCCCAATGATATGTATATGGAGAGAACTCTCCAGAATGTGTTCATAGCCCCAGAACCGTTCCCTTTCTTAGATAAAAAAGGACTTATCCATGACAAACATAGAGTCCCTATTATTTACCATGCTTTCCATGATGCCAGGGATAAACGAATTCTGGATGATAACGATATCTCTAATATACCAGATCGCCTGCGCTTTAGTATGTCGATCGCCGAGAGAGATAAATCAATAAAAGGTCGATCCCATACGAACTGGTGGTGGATCTGTGGGTTTAGGAAGTAGTGGTGCCGATCATGGGCACAGATTCACTTAATCCTCAACGTATAATGATGTCGAAATCCAAAAACAAAAGAAAACGCACTGAAATAATTTTAATGTTCCTTTATTAGTTCTGTAGACTTAAATTTTAATTTACACTGTGCACTTGTTATTACGGTGTGGTTACGAACTCTACGAAACAACGTTATATCCTTATTCGGCAATCATTATTTAAGCAATTCATTTCTAAGAAATATTAAATTCACTTCGACACGATAACTAGCGTGTGTACGCTAAAGCAGTTTAATCTGACTCTATATTTTTGAAATAGAGAAAACCGGATGGCAGAGACTCG
Source organism: Microdon myrmicae (assembly GCA_963931805.1). Lineage (NCBI taxonomy): Eukaryota > Metazoa > Arthropoda > Insecta > Diptera > Syrphidae > Microdon > Microdon myrmicae. The sequence goes on from OZ007496.1 coordinate 263,755,642, forward strand.
ACTTATCTCTTCAAAGGATGAAATTTGACTACACGATGCAATCCACATCCGTCAGATTCAACGGTGGTGGATCACATCGTTGTGGGAGGAGCCAGTAGGCTCTACTTGGCGACGGCCAATGGGCGATCACAAAAGAATCGAATGGGAGGATTGCCTATGTGTCCGTATAGGACAAGTGCGATGCCCCTTAGCCTGCATATCGGCAACGATGAAACTGCACCTGAATAAACATGGACGGGCATAATCAACTGCAGGTATTATGTTTATGCAATGCCGTTGTAGGCAATGTATTCTCCGGTGACGATAGGTCGACGACGATTGGGCTTTATTTATTTAAGCCGTATGGCTCTGGTGCTCTTGAAAGGGAGACATTTTTAGTGGCATTAAGTCAACAGAAATCTTGCCGACGGTGGCCAAGGGTCACGTTGGATGTTATCTTTTTTTAGGTTTGGTTAATATGCTGGTACATGGATATGGTGGTGAGGAATTTGACCTGCAGATGTGCAGGCTACCGTCTCACCCAGGGGAACCATGGACCAGCGGAAAGTGAACAAAACAAACGCAGTGAGGTACTGTGTGGTTGCTTTGCTTTGCTGTGGGTGATCATAGGGCATGGCATGGGTAAGATTGTCTAAACAATGATCATTTCCATTCCCAAATTCCATGATCGGTTGATAACTGATGAAAGGGAATTGTCGCAAGTGTTGCGAACCTCGGGATTGGAGCAATATTTAATTATGAACCGTAGTAAGAATATCGGCTGCAGCTGTGTCAACAATTACCCTGGCCAGCGAGTGTTTATCTATTATAATTGCTGACGAGCTGAGCCGATAGGGGGTATGGAATGGTTCATATATTATAAATCAGAAAAATTCGATGTTATGCATGCCTACGGTGAGGTTCAACTTTCAGGTGAAAGATACGGAAAGACAGCTTACGCTGCTCGAATGCAGGTAAGTATAGTGGTTTGTGGAGTGAGGGAAAAACAGGTTGATTTAAGGAAATGGATGGTTCTTTGGGAATGCTTTAAAGAACCACCACAGATCAGTGATGAAGAAAGGACTATACGTCCCTAAACATATTATGCCTCTCAGGCCTCAGTTCCCAATAATAACTTTTTATTTTTATTTTTTATTTAATTTTAATTATTTATTTTTTTCTTTTTCTTTGTATGCCTTATTTATGTTTGTACGTTTTGTTTCGTTTTTTTTTATTTTGCTTGTCAATGCCCTAAAAAAAAAAATTAATAAATAATACATGATATAGAAAGAATAAAATAAATTTTAAAAAGAAAACATATCATTTATTGTGACATGTTATAAATATAAAAACATTAGTTATTGTACGCCGAAAGGCATAAGAAAAATAATAATGTATAATTTAGAGTGCTTGCGAAGAGCCAGTAAGTTAATGTAAAAATGATATTTGTAAAATAGAAGCTAACATTTAGTCTTAAGTAAAATCTGTAATTGAATTGTTAAATAAAAGCGAGATAAAACAAAAACAAAACATCAATCTTCACGCGATTACCATCTCTATTATGAGTACAAAATATCTTTAGATACCAGAAATTGATTTTAAGGGAAGATTGTGATGGTAGGTCAGTCGTATTTTTCATTCATAGGGATTAGAGTTTTTACCGAAACGGTTAGTAAAAACTTTTAAGGTGGAAACAAATTACAGAATAAAATGGTGCATATTTGAAACAAGTCGGACAATCGCGTTAAATAAAATCTTGAATCATACGTATACACCGTAGGTGCCAAAATAAACCGGAATTGATTAAAAACGTTTAATTAATTTTTACAAAAATCATGTTATTTATTTGACATAAGCTCCCTGAACTGAATAGCATTGATTTGCTGGTTCGATGAGTACATCAAAAAACCTTCGAATGGCATTGCCACCATCATTTGGTGACAAGCATTCAACACTCTGAACCTTTGGTTTTGGTTCGTATTGAAAACACCATGTTCCATCACATTTCGATCGTGTTTAATGGTTTCGGTGCAATTTTTGGTCATGATTCAGTTGAATTGGAACAAACTTTGCATTCAAGTTTTTAAGTTTTTTAGTCAAGGTATAATAAATACTTGCTTTCAGTGTCCTAAGGTCCATCTTCATTACTTTCCCTAAAGATTTTTTGGAAAGTTTTACAAAATCACGAACTTTATCGACGTTTTCTTCGGTAATCATATTACACGGTTTACCTGCTGTTGGCGACGTAAGGACGGAGCAGCACACAACTACCGGCTGGCAGACTGAGGAACGGCAATTTATACCAGTCGCTCTTTTGTTCCTTTGACAACATGCGAACGACGAAACGAGGACAAAAAGAGGGAATAAAAGCAGCGGCAGTTGGGGAGTACAACTGTGACGGTTCCTTAAAACCTTCCTAAAGAAACATCCATTTCTTTAAAACAACCTACTTTTCCCTCACTCCATAATCCACTGTACTTACCTTCATTCAAGCAGTGTAAGCTTTCTTTCAAATAACTTTTACCTGAAAGTAAAACCCCAGCAAGCATGCATATCAAACAAATTGTTTCATTCATATTACATGAACCGTGCCAGACAATCGGTTCGGCTTGTCAGCAATTATAAAAGATAAATACTCGCTGGCCAGCGTAATTGTTTACACAGCTGTAGCCGGTATTCTTGCTACGGTTCATGAGTGAATATTGCCCCAACCCCAAGGTTCGCTACAGTTGCAACCAATTTCCTTTATCGGTTATCTACCGATCATGGGATTTGGGCACGAATATGATTGACGTTAGACAATCATATCCATGGTGATGTCTAATGATTCCTTGTCTCAACAACGACCAGCCACTATTCTAACCCTGGCTATTCTAAACGAAATGCTTCTGTGTGCTCTACGTAAACAGAAGAAATTAAATTTGCCTGCATGCCAGCATTCCTGTGCATTATCCAATGCCTAAAATAAACATGCACCCAAATCTAGTAGCCTTTGCCGTCGCAGCGAAGCTATGTTGACTTAACGTCAATCAAAAATCGATCCCCTATCGTACGGTGGCGATACAGCCAGCCTGTACACCGATCATCATATTTGACCAGCTGCATGTTTGTTTTTCCTTTCCTGTGCCCAGCGAGTGTTTCGTGTGTCTTTCTTGCAGAGGAAAAGACATTCACCCTATCTGGAAAGATTATTTTCCCCTGCGATGACATGCGTGGAAACTCATCGCAATCACCAGAGGCTGGGTAAACGTCGCCCAGCTCGGCGAGTCAGATTTCGTCATCTTAAGAGTGCACACGCTCTATACGCGCCTATTGAGGATTTTTTTTAATATACGGAGTCGAGTCCGAACGGAGTATCTTTTGTCTCGTGCATGATCCTGTGTCGAGCTTGTGTTAAAGTCCGTCCTTGCGCGTGTCGCTTAATATAACCACATATCCATTGCTGTTCGTTGAAAGGAACACTAAGTGCTGTAAAACGAAAATTGAACTTAATCAGGTTTATTGTGTTAAAAGGAACATGTAGTTAACGTGAAATCAAAGTATATTTAACCAAGTTTACTGTTAAATTAGGAACACAATTATACACCCATCCATCGGATTACACAAATAAAAGAACGTTTTCTAACCGGAAACCATCAACTTGTTTTATTCATCAGAGTGTTTATTCTTCTCTCGGTGGAACTTTTAGATTGTTTGGGGAGTGAAGTGAACCCGTGTCGTGTCAGGAACCTACTTCTACCCCACACAACCAGTATTCAGAAACTACTTGTACGTGACTCTTGCGTTTTTGCCCCTTCTCTCTCTCGATCTCTTCTGATCAGATCACCACAATTTCTTCTTCAGTACAAAACTGAAGAAAGCACCCTAGCCAACAACATTCCCCTCTATAATAGAGATCCATCCCATAGGGTCTACTGTTAACAAACCACACACACACACGGACGCACAGTACAAGACGGCACAAACATATACACACCGACCAAAGCGCAGATCATCAGAGGCCAAAGACGTGATCTGCGTTTACTACCGCACTCAAGACCTACCGGTCTTATATGATTTCTTTGCCACCATCCCTCCATACAAGTAGTTAGAGAACACCTGGACTAACACTGTCCACACTATCCTTGTATACCTCCCGTTTTTCTTTTCTTTTCAAATATCTCGGGACCGAGCCCAACATTCTCACGGATGTGGGTGATTCTGGTTATCGCAAGATGACCAGAAGCCAGAGACAATATGAAGGACAATCTGTCCTTGTCTCGCTAAAGTCGGCCCTCTCGCCAACTAATTTTTTTTTTTTTTGGAATACAGCCAGTACAACGCAAGCACCGGACAAGACTACAACGCCCGTAACCCAGAGCAGAGTCCGACCTGGAGGAGCGGTAATTAAGTAAAGAGATCGTGTAACAGATTAAATAGTATTGTGGGGCTTTTCAGGGCCCGAAGAGCCATACATCATTCGATCCCCACTATTCCAGGCGAAGCGACTTACCTCTAAGTCGAACTTCAGCAAGGTTGCGTAACCTTGCTACGGCATTTACCGCCAGCCAAATCGCTGGAATTAATACAGTTACCCAATCGGATAACTGTCATGAATATCTGTAGGCAGCTTACCTTTTCTGTGGGGGTTTTCCTTCCAAACCCTTTTTCTCCATCACCATCCCTGAAAACATTAAGTCCACGGCAAAGCTTATCACTTAGATCACTTAGCCGTGGCATCGAAAATTCATCCTTGGGCAGGCATTGATATCTGAAAAACATTAAGTCCACGGCAAAAATTATCACGTAGCCGTGGCATTGGAAATCTTATCCTCGGGCCTGCATTGCACCCAGGGCATTTCGTTTCCATAGCCTTATGCCATGGAAACAAAATCAACAAGGAGTTCATTGATTACTCGTTGTTTTTTTTTTTTTTTTTGTCCATGGCACCCCTAGCATGCGGCTATTAGGTCCCATCGGTTTGCCACCGCCGACAAGGTTTCGGCTGACGCAAACCAAACATTTCCCTAATTACCAGCAATAGCTGGTTTCCCATTATCGGTCCCCACCGATCAGGGACCGCAAACAAGAAACGAATTGGATGCAGCCAGCAAGTGTTTACTTTTAACATCTGGCAATGGCTGCACCCTATATTCGTTGCAACATCTAAACATTGCATTTGCACCACTGATTGTTATGAAGATACAATTCCCTATTAACGGCCGCCAACCGTCGGCGGACCTAAGGAAATTCACACCATCAACCTAAATGTTGATTTATGGCCTCTCCTAGGATGGCCAGATCTTCGGCTCGTGTGTCTCAACCCCAGATGTTCCTTGTTGCCGGCATGTATAGCACAATCAATTGTGTACACAGCCGCAGGCCATTCATAGTTTGCATTCGTGGAAGATGCAGTTGCGATGCTGGCATCCTTCCTCGGTCACCGGGCGATCGTATGCGAGGCATACACATACATGCATAATGTATGCCTATGCCCCGGTCCAATCACGATTAACTACCTCGAGTTAATCGTGCAGCTCCTCCCCTTTTGCGGTTTTCTTTGGGTGTCCCTTTTCTTTCGTGGGCAGTAAATGTCCAGTCAGATTTCATATTTCGTGGCGTGCGAACCTGCCATAGGGCAAGCGTTGTCTAAGTTTCGAGCTGTGCCTTTTTCTTTGCTTCTTAGTTCATTCTTAAAAAAATAATAAGAGAGCCGGTGGAGTATTGTAGTCAAAACGGTCGGTTATACAAATTGATCACCGCGCAATGTGTGCTGTAAAAAAATATCGAAAATAAGTGAAAACTAAGTAGAAAAACATTTTCATTTGAATTAAAGTAAATATATAAAGGGAGTGAATCAAAGTTATAATAATAAAAGAACATTGAACGGAACAACAACACCAGTGTTTTCATTTGACATTTTTCTGTAGTGCGCAGTCTCCAGGAACTCGAAGGCGGGGCTCGGTGTTCGTTGATGCAATTTTCGTTGATAATCTCCTGTGAACAATCCGTGGGTGTTTTACTGAAACCGCGCCCGTGTAGGTGCCCTAGTTTAAAACTAACCCACAGTATTATAGAATAAAATATAGATAATTCGGTTGTAGTTTAAAATACAAATACAGTCCAACAACACAGCGATCCGTACTCGCGGTATAATCAAGACGCGACCTTGCAGTAACACCTGCCCACCTTTAATCGTCGAAACTATTCATCACCATAAGCTTTTTACAACAATTCAAATGTTTCGGTAGAATTTTTAACATATTAACCCCATAATTTAATATTGACTCCTTGGCCTTTATACATTTTTGACCGATGCACAAAGCGATCGTCCCTTAATGCGTTATAAATATTTCAGCTTCCTCTGAATGAAATATCATTAAAATCTGACGGTATTTTACGGCAGATTCACCTCTTTGTATATTATAGTCTGAGGACGCCTTTATTATTTATTAATTTTCTTCAGTTCTGTTTTAGAAACAAAAAAAGTATAGACATTATAAGTCGGAAAGCATATAATAATAACAATTAAAAGTTGATTAACAATCTGGGAGACATTATCAAATTAATATGAACAAATGCATTCGCTGGGCGAGTGAATTGTTGTGGATTATATTTGAGATTATTTTATACAAATAAGTTTATAATGTAGCCTCACTGACGTTAGTCAAATCGGGACGTTACCTATGGCACAGCAATCTTTTAGGGCTAAAAGAAGACTACATAATGCGAAGAGACAGACCCAGCTAATTGTGGTATATTTTGTAGGTTTTCTTCCTTTCCTTAATTGTTCACTTAACATTAAACGGCGATCCTCAATTTATCGATGAGGAAAAGTCAGCGAAAGTCCTCAAAAGTATTTAATCGATCTCGTGTTGGACATTTACTTGAGGTCGCATTCATCGTTTACTCGCAAAATCCTAAAAATATAAAAAACATTTTACTGGAAAAATAATAATATAAAAAGTAATTCATAGAAATCTGAATTATCCTGCGTTATTTTTTTTTATATTTCACTTTCCGACGCTGAAATTGGATAGCAGGATAGTTTACGCATTTGATAATTTAACTTATTGTAGCATTCATCTATTTAGGTTAAATAACCCGAGGCAGTGTGTTTTAGGAGTAAGTAAAAGAGAAGTTGCGTACTAGTACATCTTCCAAGGCTTTCATTTCCCGTAATCCAAGTCATATCCCGGGATATAATTTTTGTTCACATTTTCCCTGCTTCTGGAGAGAATAAACGTTCAACGAGTCGTACGTGATTCATCTGTCGTATTAATAATTCACAGAGTTTTTGTTTAAGACAACCCAGCACAAAAGACGAGGAAATCAAGAGCAATGTAGGACGCTACATCCCACATGAATGCGCAATTATCCTTAAGCGCGCTGCGTGCTTACTGCTAAATTATGTATGTGGCTTGGTTAGCAGTACGATTGACATCTAAATCCATTTTGCGATGTGTATTTAATAGCATTAAAGGTTATCACAGATATTCTAAGTGTTACTCTAATTCCTGACGACGTGACGGATAAGAGCTTGAATTCATTTGGATAATGAATTACCTTTAGTACGTTTAAACTGAAATAAGCTGCTTTTAGCGAAATGTACTTCACAAGTGCAATCAGGGAGGATTAAACATCGTTGTAGCGAAGTTTACTCAAATTAATCGCGTAAAATGACTTCGTTCTGGTTCCCTTCCGATATTTTATTTAGAAAAAAAAGATGTGGCATTCTGACCTTTGAGCAAAACATAATAAGACAGATTAGTCGTTTTCAAAAATACACTTACGAAGGTAATCCCAGAATTAATCGGCCTGACACATAGAAAGCAGTAGTTATTAAAATATAATGACTGGGGTAGATAGTACCATCCTTAGATTAAGTTTCAAGTTTGAGGGCGTTACGTTGTTTATTACTTGTTTGACAGCCACCAATAGATGGCCCTCCGAACCGATTTGTCAAATCGTACCCCGGATACGATTTAGACAAGCAACTGCGATTTGACGTCGATGTCTGGGGCTTCACCTCATCTGATCTAATATGTTAAACGGAAGAAGCAATCATTTGATGGTCATTTTATTGAAAATAAAGTTTGAGAAACTCCAAAAAAATTTTTTTTCTTCATTATCATCATCATCATTATCGGCACTCCAACCGGTAGCCGGTCTTGGCCTTATTTAGCAAGTCCTGAGGCTTGTTAAATTTTCCATAATGATTTGTTTTTTCCGGGCAAGCCAGAGGCTCCCCGACGGGGAATCGAACCGCGGTCTCCCAAGTGACAGGCGGGTATACTAACCACTATACTATCGAGGAGCGATTGCCGTTCTATAAATAACAATCGAACGTCGACACTTCCAAAATTTATCACCCAACGACGTCGACTGATTGCAATTTAATAACCGAGATTCTGAAATATTTACTCTTAGTATCTGAAATGCACACAAGTGTAGTTTAGTTTTGTGGGGCTAGCACCCAATTTAATTGCTTAATTCAATCAAAGACACATAAACATCAGGGGCAAGGTATTTGAAAATGTCAAAGAATTTAAATATCTGGGAACAATACTGACGGCCAGTAACGAAATGTCGAAGGAAATTAACAAAAGACTACACTCCGGTAACGCTAGATGGCATGCAGTCAGTAAACTGCTGAAATTCAAACTGCTATCACGTAATATAAAGCTCCGTGTCTACACAACTATAATCATGCCGATTGTTCTATACGGATGCGAAACATGGGCTCTCACAAAACGGGAGGAAAACAAATTCCGCGTATTTGAGAATAACGTTCCAAGGGGTATCTTCGGCGGTAAATATGACGAGGAGGCAGGACAATGGAGGAAACTGCACAACCACGAATTGGAAGAGCTATACCGCAAACCTACAATGAGAGTACAACTCGCGAAGATTAAGATGGGCTGGACATGTGGCGCGAATGGGCAACGATAGGACCGTGCATAGAATTCTTGACAGTAAGCCAACGGGAAAGAGACCGACAGGGCGGCCGCGACGGAGATGGGGGGAAAATGTTAGGTTGGACCTCTAGGAGATCGGATCGGATGGTCGAGCAGGAGAACGCACGGGACAGGGAACAATGGCGGAATAGAGTCGGTGAGGTCATGAACTTTCGGGTTCCTACAGGCCAATAAATAGTAATAGTATAATTCACGCAATATAAGTATTTATAACCTAAATTATATATAACTTTACAAACTAGAGAACGGAAGAACTAACTTAACTAAGCTTAACCTAAGGTAAACAGAACATATTATGAAGGCAAGAGTAGGGGCTGGAGGTGGGCGCAGAAATGTCACAATTTTATATTAGTTTCTGCAATTATTAGTTAAGTTTTTCATGCAACTGCAGACAGTGACAAGCCATTGGGCATTAGCAACCGAAAAACATGGCGAGTCAATAGCCCTGCATATTAGCAAGGCTGACAACTTCGGATTTATCTTGTATTTACTCCGGGGTGCCTTAGGGTTCTATGTTGCCGGCAACTATATTTCATCTTCATACTAATGATTCTAATAATGGTTAACGGCATATTGGGGGTGTATGGAAGCAATCGAAACGGAGTGTAAGAACCAAATATTATGGGTAGCTCCGTTACAACTGGGGTTTATTTTGAAGATTTGAAATTTGGGCCATGATTATTGAAAATCAAAAAGGAGTGTGATCTTTGAAAAAAAAACTTATAATAATAGATCGTGGTGGAGCATAGCCGCGGAGATGGGGTAAACCATAACTGCGATATTTAACATTACATTATAATATTAACTGTGAATTATAGCCTGCAGACATGCGGTAATACCTTTACCGTCTGTAAAACTTTTAAAAACATAATCTCATGTTGGCTTTGTCATTATATAGATTTAAGATTATAGTTGTAAAGGAATTTCTGTCCTAAAACTCTTAAATACTAGTTGTAAAATATATCATAAATGTAATTATCTACCTAATAAAAGTTGAATTGAATTGAATTGAAAAAAAAAATCTCATGTTTATCTTTGATAGCTAGCGCCTTTGCAGTTTAAATTTGATACTAATAGTTCAGTTTGACACGTTGGTGTGAAGAGTGGACCAACTAAGTATATAGGAGACGGTTGTGAGTAATTGACAAGATAGCATTTAAATAGTTAAATGGAAACTTGACGACTGTATCCATCATGAGTACAATATTATTATTATTTCATATGTAAATTGTAATTTTGCTGAAAAAAAGAAAACGGTTAACTAATTTGAAATATATCATCAAGGATGAGAATATGGACAGTTTATCGTATATATATATATATATATATATATATATATATATATATATATATATATATATATATATATATACGAGGGGGGTCTGATAGCAGCATTCGTCAATCTAAGGTCGTGAATGTAGTTGTGGATCTTTTGACAGTTACTCACCAAAATTTCAGCTATTTTGGATGTGTAGTTTCTATTTGACAGTCGTTTAAGTGAGTCGATGTGAGTGCTTTTGCTAAAATGGACAAAATTGAGTATCAAGCTGTCATTAAATTTTTGTTTTTGAAAGGCAATACACCTACGCAAATCAAAGATGAGTTGGACTCTGTGTATGAGGACTCTGCACCATCATTTACCATAGTAAAATTTTGGGCAGATGAATTTAAACGTGGCCGTGAGAGCTTGGGAGACGATGGCTGTTCGGGAAGTCCAAAACCTACAACAAGTGACGATAACTGTCGCCTCTTACGACAAGCCAGTCTAGTTTTGAGTATATTCTAACGCCCTACTCACAAGACTACCCTTCAAACGGCATGTGTCGAAACTTCATGACGATGGGACCATAACATTGTGAGTTATAATAATTTAATGTTTAAACTCAGCAATGGTTTAAAATGTATTACCTGGCCTCTGCTCCTTCGAAACCAATCGTCAAATGGTATCATGATTTAAAAAGTGGTAATACGGAAAAAAATTATTCTGAACGCTATCGTCGTTCAAATGAAGTATTGGCTCAAGCAAACATTGAGCAAGTCCTGAAAATCGTGTTGGAAGAACGCAAAGAAAAAGTGCGTCAGATAACTGAGATCATGAGTGTTTTTAGTGTTCTTACTATTTTGCATCAAAGTTTGGCCATAAAAACGTTTTTTTCAAGTGGGGTGCCGCGTTTGATCACAACGGAACAAAAACCACAACGTAGCGACGATTCAGAGCGCTGTTTGGTACTTTTTACTCAGAGTAAACAGGATTTTTTTCTGCGTTGGTATGTGACAATGGATAAAATATAGATGCATCATTTCACTCCGGAATCAAAACGGTAGTCAGTTGAGTGGCGAGCAACCTGTAAAAGCCGTCCGGATCATCCGAAGATACAACAGTCTGCCGGCAAGTTTATGGCCTCTGTGTTCTGAGATGCACAGGGTATAATTGTCATCGAGTACCTTGAACAGGCAAAACCATCAATAGCGCATATTACATGGCATTACTGATGCGTTTAAAGGACAAAATTGCTGAAAAATGCTCACAAATGAAGAAGCAAAAAGTAATCTTGCACCAAGACAATGCACCGTGTCATAAGTCGTTGAAAATAATGGCCAAACTACACGAATTGCTTCCCCATCCACGGCATATTTGGCCCGCAATGCTTACTGGGTGTTTGCAGGCCTAAAAAAAAATGGTCCAAGATACGGGATTTGGCTCTAATGATGGAGTCGTTACTGCAACGGTTGATCGTTTTGAAGCTAAAGATAAAACATTCTACATGCATGGTATAGCAACGCTGAAAGAGTATCGCACTTGAAGGAGATTATGTTGATGAATGAAGAAGATTTTACTATAAAAAAAAATTTATTTTAATAGTTAATCTTTGGACTTTTGAACGATGTGTTATTTTATCTTAACGGAACTCAGAATGGCGCTCAGTAATTTTCAGATTTATTGAGCTATGACATTAGTTCTTAAACAATAACCTTAGTAGTGGATCATTGCAAGGATCTGTGAATCATTTCCTACCATCATCATCATCATCGGCACTACAACCGGGATCCGGTCTTGGCCTTATTTAACAAGTCTGTGGTTTGTTAAATTTTCCATAATAATTTGTTTTTCCGGGCAAGGTTATTAGCCTTGCGCCAGTTTCCTACCATAATATAATAAAATAAAACTCATTTAATCTGTGATTTTTTTCTTGTTTGATTTAGTCCTATTCCTGGAAATATGTTATCTTGAGATAATACTAACCAAATATTAATATTATCCAAATAAGGGGTTGGTAATTGCAACGTGATAAATGTGAGCATGTTGAAAGCGGCTCATTCAGTACAAATCGAATAATTTCTCTTCAGTGAATTCTACTTCCATTCCGTGAATAAATCCCACTCTTCAACAGGATGACATGCAAAATTGTTGGGAAAAGCTGTGCCGTATTGTTCACAATAGTTCTTGTATTTCTCATTAATATAAATCTTATATTACATGCCGCTCATTGTTCCGTCGAATAACACCAATAACATCTCTAGCTACACAATTTACTAGTGAATTCGATACAATTGAATATCCTTCCTAGGGAGAGTACTTGTTTCCCAACTCATGTTAATGAAAACAATTCTAGCTCGAGACATACACGTTGCCAAGAACATGCGAAAACTTTAAAATGACGGCGATGCATAAAAGATAGAAACGTTCCTATACAGATTCATATTTATGTTATACGTCAGACAAGCTTTCTCCTCCGTTATTCTCGTCAATGTACGACCTTCAGAGCTTGATTGCACAGAACGAGTATCGCTTCATTGCGTGAAAAAACATTTTCTTTCTCTTTGTTGTTGTTGTTGTTCCTGGCGATCGGGGGAGACAAGGTTGGGCTCTCGTAGACCTACTATACGCACTAGACTAATGTAAAAATAATATTCTCTTATAAAAACCCGGTTGGGATCATTTCACATCGTTCGACAATTTGGGTAGCCTACTTGATATGGAAGAAAAATTGTCGTTTACAGATTTCATTGAGGTCCTTGGAAAATTGGTTTCCTTTCATGAATCGCAAGCCGACTTACGACAGGGTAAATGTTATTTATATGCCCAAATGGGGACACGCTCCAAGAGACCAAATGGGGGAATATCCTGCTGCTGGAAATTGACGTTGTTCCCCTTTAGCCTAAACTCACAATTGCGAAGGAATGAATGACATTCCCTGAATGGGTTTTGCCTTTGATAAATTCTCTCTTTTATTTTATACTTGTTTGCTTTTTGTTTCGGTTGTAAAATAAAAAAAATTATTTTGAATTTCGTATAAATTGAATTCTTTATGGGACCAGGGGCGACCTTTATTCCCGTCGATAGTTTTTGTCGAGAGAAAATGTCGAATATGTTATTGACACGGGACCAGAGGTATCTTGATGGAAATGACTTCGTTTCATGGAATCTGGAGTATGTGTGTTCAAAAAGTTTAAGGTAGAACTTGGTCTCTATGATACACGGATGAATATTTCCTGCATATCACCTGCGTATATTTTCTCCTTTGGGTCCGGACATTGGCAACGCGTTATTGAGAACAGATAACAGGACAATTTCATCCAATTTCCTCCCGTTGATTGACTACGCTTTTTGAAGTGGATCGAAATTGACAGATTTTGAGTTGGACAAAATATTCTGGTGGTGATAAATTGCCTTGCACAGAGGAATTCCGACCATGAACACAATGCTTTCTTTCCTTCCATGTCTAACAGGATATACTAAGGAATACTGCGACAATGGGCGTTAACTTTAAAGCAGTTTCATAGACACCGGCAAGAAAAGGGTGTTATCTTAGAAAAAAGATTCGGGGGACCTTCAAAAAACTTTTTTGTCGTCCATTATACATGTATGTTATTGACGTATGCGTGTTGTTGTTATCTTCCGCCCCCTTGTGAAGTGTCCGACTTAAGATTTAACAATTATGATGTTCCTTATAATGTAATGTAATTCAGGTGTATTCTTTGTTTTGCAACAGGCATGAAGTTTTCAAGGCAAGGAACTTACCCTTCTATGTATATAGGTCAAATAATAGCAAATAAAACAGGATGCAATTCAAAAAGGCTTCGAATGACAGCACCACGTAGGTTCTTCCGTATTGAGCGTGTTGACTATTTTTCTTGAAGGAAGGAAATAATTCAAAAATACAACACTGTTCGACAGTTGGTAGAAATGTTTAACATATATGATGTACTTCAAAAATTAAGGACGATTCGTCCCTAAAAATGAGGCGAGGTATGCAATTCCATGATACTATGCACTTCTTCGGGGAACGTAATGTTATCGCGCAGGGCATGTAAAAATAATTCGATAAAGTTTAGCACTATAGCCAGTTTTCCATTTACTATCTGTATCTGACCCAAAACCCAGCTCATGATGGTGATGGCAACAGCCTGTTGAGCTTTTCTTACTATTTCCAGCTTATTCACTATAGCCTCCCCCCACACACATGTGGGGGTTCTCTACATTACACGGAGAACCAACCCACAATTTTAACCCAATTTCGCCCGCAAATCGCTCACCACCTCAAGCCCAATTCCTTCCGTCGGCTTTTTCACCTGAAAAAAGATATATCCCAAAAGGACGCACAACTGAATTCATTATTTATACAAATAATGTATAATTGAAATCAAACCCTTTCTTGCCATACGGCAACACCATATCACAGCCATGTGAGTTTTCCACCGGAAATCATAATTCCAGATTTGGTTAGCAACGCAAAGTTTAACCAAACGATGCGGTTGCATCGTCGCAAGACCGCTGGGGTAATTTTCAAATTCTTCGAGCTTGGTTCTTACGATCATAATTCCCAAGCTATTGCAGCGTCCCTTCGACTTCCCCCAGACACGCTATTTGCTAGGGATCAATAAACTCTTTAGTCAGGTGAATAGCACAAAAGTATATTTCATCGTATTCCATTTCCCCATTGCACTCTGAAATCAAACCGATATCCTAACTAGGTCACTCGGTCATCACCAGATTTTGCATTCGTGCATGCAATAAGCAAATCATCCCCGGGATCATTACGCTTTTCGTTCTCTGATTCTCTCTAGTCCATCGACTATTGAGTTAACCAAAGGGTTTATTCACCTCGATGGGCGGGGGAAATGAGAGAGCACAGATGAGAGTATGATCTCAATTGGTTGATCATTGTGCATATCCCAAAAAGACTATTTCCATCTGTATGTTCAACAAGCGTGGAACACACCTTCCACGAACAATGGTTCTTATTTTGTTGTGAGCCTGGCATCAGGAACAGTGATGTCTCCTGACGTGCACTTTGGTTGGGCAGGGGCGACACTTGTTTGGGTTTCGCAGACCGATGAATGTCGTTGGGGAACCTCCAGATGCGGTCACAAACACGAGACTGGATGTACCAAAGCAACGGCGTCTGCAGCAATGCTGCCTGAAACTAATTGAATTATAAAAAAAAGAGAAAGTGAACCGAGTACCTCGATTGTAGCAGCAAATCTCCTCAAATAATCCACAGTCAAAAAGAAGAACTAACACGGCTTGGATTGGTATATTAACTATTTAATTTATTCTGAAAACACCAATAATACAAATTGGTACAACAAACTTGATTTCCACGGATCAGAACTAATCCGAACCGTGTCGCTTGAAATGGTTAACGAACAAGCAAGCTGTCAACAATGACAGCAGACAAATTAAATATACATGTCATCTGGTTGCTGACAGTTGTTATTGGGAATGGCTGCCTTCCATTGCGAATTCGCTGGTTGCATCCAGTGAATCCGCAACACCATCCCTGATTGGGATTAGTCGATTATTAACCGTTGGAGCGCGCACACGTGCGAGAATTACCACGAGTCAAGAGAAAAGTATTCCTTCCATTTTATACAGTCAAAAATATTTTCGTTTAAGCTTTTTGCATATAAAGTCGATCGGGTCTAGTGTTTCTTGAGGCATAGTTTCTTCACTAAATTCGTCGTGTAAACTACACGTGTTGTGCCAGGATATTTTTGATGTAAATAAAATTGTTTCAAGATATGTGTATATAAATTAAATCGAACTTAAACCAAACTATCACCCGTGAATTGTAAAGTACACGAGTGGTGCCAGGATATTTTTATGTACATAAAATTGTATCAAGATAAGTGTATATAAATTAAATTATACACTATTATAAGTGTATAATTTAATTTAAAACTATTACCAGTGAATTGTAAATTACATGCGTTATGCCAGGATACTTTATATAAATAAAAGTTAAAGCAAGTTAAAGAACTCACCAGTAAAGAAAAAAAACACAGTGCATTGTTATTTATTCACTTCTCTTGGATTTTTTCTGCGAACAATTTACGACGCCATCGTTGGGGTATTTTAGTGAACGAGTGCCCGTGTACGGTACAAAACGTTTACCCCCCCCCCTCCCCCCCGCACACACGCCCACCCGCTCCACACTCAGTCATTAGTGTTTGCTTCCAATAAAACGTGCATTGAGGATTCAATATCTTTAAAAAGCCATGTTGCTTTCTATGATCAAAGTAAAATCTCAAGGAACACATTAATGGCATCCACATTATCACATGAAAGAACTCCCACAATTTACCATGTACTTTACCTGTAATATATTCGTATTTAAGTAAATTTAGTTAGGGGGTTAAAGTCAATATTAGTCTTATAGAATGTTGAACTTAGGAAAAGTATGGGCAACATTTTTAATGCCTTTATTAGAAAATTTATGGAACATTCAGCGCGTTCTTGTGTTGCGTTAAAACCACAATAAGTGCTCAAAGCACGTCACTTCCCGATGAATGTAAATTATACTTACAAATATGGGAAATCGTTCATCTGCCGAACTACACAAGAGTGTGGAACGCTTTGTCTGGTTATGCCTTCCATGATTTAAATCTTCAAACATAACGACGCTGCGCAAAACCACAAAATAATCAAAATCAATGTGCATCAACATCAATCACCTCCGTCTTTTTCTTTTCATAATAATATATAAATATAATTTTCGACATTTCCTCCCACTGCATTGTGCCAGTTCTTCTAAGGGTAGTTTTCATTGACATTTAAGGTTATCCAAAAGCCCCCTTGGTGCGCTGGTGGCAGAAGAAAAAATTAACTGTTCGTACAAGTTTTACTTACATGTCAGTTTTAAAACATATAGTTAACCAGAAGTAGATAAAGTTGTTAGGTACCCTTTCTGTTTTGTTGAAATTACGTGCCCCTTGATTTTTAGAGCATGGATATATTCTCAACACTTAAATTGTAGTTTGTTGCAGTTTCCCGGTAGTCAAATGGAGTACACCACTGCAAAGCGACGATTTTACCATCAGTTTGACTCAGATAGTAATCCGAAAACAACTTGCACGTACATTGTGGTAATTGAACCAACAGCAAGGACTAGAGTATTAAATAAGATGCCATCAGGCTCTAGATTGAGGCTAAACCCGCTGAAATGTTGGTGATGATTTGTCTCTCTTTAGAAGAATAACTCACAATAGCTTCAAACGTCAAGGACTGCATTGCGCCATAACCATTCGCTCTGGGCTTATTTCTGATGGAAACTATAAATTTAATTCTAGGTCACATCGCTGTCATGTTTTACCAGAATTCAGGTTCACAAAAGAGACCTATAAAAATGTTAAGGATGTAACTGTGCTACCCGGTAAGCCGGAAACTTACTATAATGTGCAATGAAAATGAGAACACAATTTCCGGCCCGCAGCAGCCATCTTCTCATACTGCTATGGAAAATAACAATTTCGCAATTACACTTTCCAACCCTAAACTGAAACCCCTAATCCACCCGCTGGACTAAAAATCCATTATCTCATACAGCCGTGCGCCGAGTGTGCTTGTCGCATGCCGTTGGCGTCCAACAACTACTTTCAAACTGCACGTTGTTCGCAATTCATATTTAGAACTTTTAGTTAAGTTGCGTCGCGTTTCCTTACCCGAACGCTAGTCACAGTAACATCAAGATGTACCGACCCTATTTTAGCAAATGGATTATTATCCGTTGCTTGAACCTCAACTCGTAGGAGGGTCGATTTTAAAACATTTGCTTTTTTTAAACAGGTTGTCGTAAACATATTGCGAAGCACTTGATCTTATAAGCACGGTGGATGCTTTAGCATTTAAGCAGAGATTTCCTCTCAACGAATTTGTGTCACGTCATTCTAAGCGGTCATTTCGAAAACGGTCGTATTTTGAAAGTTGAAGTGGAAAGCTACACTCCTGGGGCAGTACATGGTCACCTTGCACTTCGACGACCAGCGTCCTCGTGGGAACAGAGCTAGCTACAACAGATGAAACCACACCAGCGTGCCCGTGCCTGAGGGGCGCTATTTCATTTAGAAACAGCTCGGTAGGTGGTGTAGTCACAAGCCATCCACACCACGCATTCATTGTGCACACATACATACTTCTAGGTCCAACGAAAAATCGTGTGTGAATGCAAACGGGGACTCTACGCTTCGGTTAAAGGAGTAAGTGGAGCAAGGACGATTCTTCTTTTTTTTTTCCTGTAATAATATTTATTCAGAATATTCTTTGTGCATCCTCGTCTTTTGTAACTTATGCTCATTAAGGAAAATAGTATAAAAAGTGTAAGGACATACCTCACAAATAACACAAGCGTCTCCCGCCCACCCAAGTGTAATTAATTTTCACTCTTTTGTTGCACCGGCTGGAGGTATAGTCTGTAATAAAGTGTGGAGCTCCATAATGGGGGCAAGGGCGGACAGTCTTTGTTATATTAAATAAAACACTCACAACTTGTAACGTGATAATTTAGTTGCTTTAGGTCCCTCTTGGAGTACTTGCGGGAGCGAGTAGTCTTTATCAAGGCCAAAATGGTTACATTTTATATACGGAGTGAGTTTAAATAGTGTTAGGGTAAAGATGAGCACTGCTTCCGACTTACTGCTCCAAAGGCTTCACATTAGTGTAAAAACTTCCTAAGAAGAGTGTAAACGAATTCGCGCTTAATTAATTTGGTTAAAATTAAAGCGAATTTGTGATTTGCATTACTGGTGTAGGAGGCAGTGACTTTTATCCGAAAACTGTTCACAAATATTCGGGCGGTTTAGTTTAATTCATCAATCAAATTAAAACTGTGAGAGAGATGGTCTTTAATGCAGAATAATGTAAATATGCAATTTGAGACAATTGAGTCTACAGATTTGTGCAATGGCCAAACTAATAACTTGACAACAAGAAAGGAATCAAAACTTTCTGCAACCAAATACAAATTTGATATTCCGAGATTTGTCACCATTTTACATTATTCAATTATTGATGCCTAACCGCAACATGAGCACCAACTGGTGAGACACACTGTTGAATGCACAGTGCAAGCTTTCAGCGATTACAATTAATCACACTGATTTCGTCACAGATTTTTACTGCGGCCAAATGGAACAGTTCACCTTAATTTGTTTGGCCCGGAACGTTATTAAAAAAGTAAAATTTTCATCTGTCTTAAATATGGTTTTTTGATATATTACTAGTTTTTGGAATGCGAAAACGTCACCTCTTTAAGCTCATATTATCTCAGCTAAACGAACACACTGCCATCGACTCATAGCATTCCATAAACGCATATTCATAATTTCCGTATAAAAAAGTAATATTGTCAATACCCTTAGACCTTCTACGGAACAGAGGCAGAAGTGAAGTGCCAATCAAGGGGTCGCAACTTACGTAGAGCAAAAACCTTCTGAGATATCAGGTTTCCTAACTAACAACAATTATTATGGAATATATAATAAATTAATTGTTGAAGTATCAAAATGCACGGATCTGTATGTTGAACTGTGGGTAGCCAGTCGCTCGAATGTGCCAACTTAGTTACGATCATCACCAATGAAGCGAGATGGATGTGTTGCGGATTGGCCCTTGACACAACCGGCGAATTCGCAATTAAATACCTGTGGCACCACCTGAATTAGATATGTGGCATCACCCTAAAAAATGTCAGCAATCAGCTGACATTTGTGAATTAATTCTGTTGGTTGTCAAATGACAACTTTTTTTTTTATACTTTCTCTTTCTGCGTGAATTTTGTAAAAGCAACACCACAAGTCTATTTCTTTAATCCAAATAAATATATCTCGTCAGACTAATAAAAACGCATTTTATTATTGGATATTGGTCATCACAGTTTAGGATATCCCCCTGAGGTATTCTTTTGGTAATTTTACGTACTAATTCTACAAATTGTTTTAGAAACATCATTATCAACGTCAGGAGACACCATCGCTTTCCTGACGCCAGCCACAACAAATCAACAACTTTTTGTATATGGAAAGTGTGTTCAGCGCTTGGTTGAACACACAACCGATGGATTAGGTAAGAACTAAAAAAACAGAAAATAAAAAGGATAAAAAGGACAGAAATTGTAGGAATATAGGCAGAGTAGAACAGTTACTTAAAAAATTATGAATTTTAACTTAGCGTGGATTGGCAGAAAACTGGTTTTAATATTGCACATCTTCACCAAAAAACTTGTCACAAGATCAAACTCAAGACTTTTTTTTTATTTATTTATTTTTTATTTATTTTTTATTTATTTATTTTTTTTTAATTACATATATAGGGAGTTGACACGCAAAAAATAAAAAATAAAATAATGAAACAAAACGGAAACACATAAACAAGGAATACAAATAAAAATAAAAAAACTAAAAAATTAAAATCAAATTAAAAACGAAAATAAAAAGAAAATAAAAATAATTCGGAGTTGAGGATAGAGGGAAGGAAAGCGGTGCGCCTAAAGGGCATACTATGTTTGGGGACGTGTAGTCCTTTCTTCATCAGTGATCCACCACCAGTTGGGATGGGATCGATCTTTTATTGATTTATCTCTTTCACCGATCACCATACTAAAACGCATCCGATCTGGAAAATTAGAGATATCGTTATCGTGGAGAATTCGTTTATCCCTGGCACCACGGAAAGCGTGGTAAATAATAGGGACTCCGCGTTTGTCTTGGATAAGTCCTTTTTTATCCAAGAAAGGAAACGCTTCTGGGGGAATGAACCCATTCTGGAGAGTACTCTCCATATACATATCATTGGGATAGAATGCTCCCGCTATACGATCATTTTCACTGCACATTGCCCTTGTTGTGTGACCACGAATAATCCTGATAATAAAGTTATCTATTCTGTTTAGTCCTGATTTGTCGTACATGACTTTATTGGGATAGTATTTCTTATACTGCGACTCTGGGGCAGGAACGCAAACACTGTCTCTCTAACACCCGAAACTTCTCCATGTTAAATGGGGATATGTTGTACCATACCGGGCAGCCATGCACCAATATTGGTCGGATGAATGCTGAGTATGAAATTATTTTCACCTTGGGGTCCAGCAGACTACTACGGAAGATTCTTCGTGTCATTGCATATGCGTTTTTAGCTGCTATAAGAGCAGCTGCTGTATGCTTATCAAAGTAAAGATACTGATCAAGCCAGATTCCAAGGTATCTGACTACAGTTTTTACTTGTAAGGGAAGATTATTACTTCCTGCAATGGAAAATGTTTTCCAATTCCGTTTTGTATCCCTTGATGCACTGGACAGTGGCGTTCAACTTGCTTGTCCCCCCGAATGCAGTGATGATCACTCTGACTTTTGGTTGCTGGGTTGCATTTAAACGAATTAAACCAGGATAACAAATAGAACGGTCCTTGTTTTAGTTAATTATATAAATTTAATTCAAAACTATTACCTGAATCACAACTATCACAGCAGTAACTTTTACAGAAAAAAACACATGGTTGTTTTTGCAAGTTAAAAACCCAATTCCATCTTGACAGTGGATCGTGCACTTTCAACAGGTGTGGTGAATATGTTTGTCCGGGAGAGTACTTGACGATGGACGTACAGTACAAGATTCTCCCCGCTGCATATAATTGAGAATCCGCAACATACATTATCAATTTTGTTTGTCTTCTGCATTTCGGAGCGCGTGCATGCACATACATTCATCCGTTATAGTCAGCCTCATGCACACTAAGGACATTATTAAACTGGGTAAGTTAACTTCCTATAATTTTAGAACAAAACGATTTAAATGCCACAACATAAGTTTCTTGTGTGCTAATTTCAAAGCCTATTACACCATTAAAGATGTGTTAGGGAAGCATGTAGCGAGTACTACTACATACACCCCTGAATCAGAAAAAAAAACGGTCCCCATGCTCTGCAAAGGAGTTGATCCATCCTTTTCCCCCGAATAATTGCTCGAAGAATTAAAAAATAACGAAACCGACAATTTAAAATTTACTGGCGTTAGACCATTTTCCACCACCGTCCACGGTCGCAACCATAACTCCCAACAGTAAACTTGATGCACTCAGACATATTAACAATAAGTTGGGAAAAAATAAAGGAGTCCGAACGCGTACTGCAATGCATGTGGTGTCAACGCTTCGGCCATGTGCCATCGAATTGCAACATGAAATTTAGATGCGTGAAATGCCTCAAGAATCAGGCTATTGGGTAATGGCCGCTGGGTAAAGAACAGCACCCTGATAAATATAAGGTATCCTACGTCGTCTGTAAAATTCAGGTCACACTGCTATCTTTAGAGGTTGCCCTAAATACGAATTATTAAAAACAAAGGAACCCGGAAAGAAACAAGTTGAAGAAGAGAAACGAATAAAAACTCGTTCTTACAACAACTTCGTGGCACGTAGTGTGTCATACGCTGAAATGGCCGGTGGTGTAAAGAAATCACCAATCCTGCAACAACCAAGCAGCAACATAAAAATGTCTGAAACAGTGGCACAAGCAGACATAACAGCAATGTTATGTTTCATGCAAGTGTAGTGATCCTAATTCACTAATCCCATCCAATCCCCATTATTTCCTATAACCTTAACCACACCCCATAGTGAATCATTGAGCGCTAGATTAAACCAAAAGTTAATTTGTCGCACATTGATCCAATTCCTAATTACCTCACCCTTACCCATAATCCAAATCATGTTTCCCCAATTGAATCATATGCACGACAAAATTATACCAAAATCCATTTGTCGTACATTGATTCAATTCCTAATAATCCTAACATCATGAAATGCTTAACTCTAAGTGCATTTCATGATTTCCCCTTCCGGGAATTTATTCAAATAAATTCCTATCAACTTCCCGGAATTCTATTCCAATTGAAGCACACATAATATCGTGTTTGTGCTTCTTGGAATTTCTAAATAAAATTTGACAAATCCCGATGATCCAGAGTATAAAAGGGCGGCACATTTTTATTTAGGCATTCAGTCAAGTTCCAGAGGCCGAACCCGAGGTCGGATCAATGAATCAAAATACAGAAGGCCAAAGCCAAACGATCGGCCACTTATTAATGTAAACTTCAAGGTGTAAACAAAACCATGAGCCAATAAAATTGAGATATATATATATGGTAAAGAGTGCCGTTTATATTTTGTTCAGCCTTGGACTAACCATTCTCGCAATCTATTGCCGCAGCCGCTTCATCGCCATTGGTGGGTTAATCTATTCGATGACCAAGTGAGGACGATGTGCTTTGCCCCGGACTAACCAACCAGACCTTGAGAAGAAACTCCGAAGGACCACTCTCGCTGCCAAGGAACCTACGACAACCGAGTGTCCCATCCAGGACATCCACTTTTCACGCCATCCACTCCAGCGGTAAAAGGCCCCCACAAGATCACCCCAAAGGAGGTAAGCAAATCCTAAACCCTTTAACTAAAAATTATAGGTATAACGCACAGTTTACCGCGTTTGAAACATGAAAAAGAAAATAAAAAAAACTGACTGAACAGGCGACGCGAAGGGATACTATCTATACGAGACTGTTTCCAGATAACTCCACACCATAGACATGGTGTTCTGTTCGGCTGAGTTAACCTTTGAAATTATTGCAGTGAATGTCACTTCAGTAGTCCGAATGGAAAGAAGAGAATATTTAAACATTCTGCTGGAAGCCGAACGTCCAGGTGCTCTAGGGCTAGTGAAACAAAGTTAAACCAAAGGCACAAATTGGGGTACACAAAGTATAAAGTAACAGACGAGATCACCCGAACTCCACTCAAGGAGGTGGAGTCGCCATCCTTATCAAAAAAGATTTGCTACACAAAGTCGCTTACAGCACAGATGTACACAAGTTTCAGGTGCAAGATGCCTGCATTATAGATATTCCTTTGAAAATGGCGTAAATCCACCGAATAACATAAATATTCATAACGATGAAATTGATCATTATCTCTTGACAATGAACAACATTGTAACTAATACAATGAATCGTTCTATTCAAAAATGATATAACATGGAGGGCCGTACAAGCCGATACAGTAACTCGACCGTTGACGTTCTATTTAGGCAAAAGAGCATTCTGCTCTCTAACCTGAAACTGCTTTATAAACAGTTCAGCGATCCAAATTGCCGGCTAATAAAAACAATTGTCATTAATCAAAAACCTTCAAAAACTGATCCGCGATAATTATAGATCAGTAATTAATGAAGAATGGAACAACAAAATTCAAGCCAGTGGACCGAATATATTCCCGGAAATACATAAAGCATTTAGAAGGAAAGATTATAATGGCATTCTATGTCTGCGTGTCCCGTGGACTCCGGAAAATTGTCAAACACTGCTACACGTAAGACTTACCCTGAAACACATCAACTCCAACGAAGAGCTTATATTGGTAGAGGATCTGTGGCGCTTCCCACAAACCCCATGGTTCGCTTTCCTGAAAAACCCCCATAACTTTCACCCAATCTCCTAATTTCACTAATGCAATCGCATTAGCATCTTAAATGCTCCACGCACTAAAGAGATCAAATCATTAACCTAAAAGTCCCTGTAAAAGAAAACTTACCTTTCATGCATCTCTTCGCATATAATTTCCTGTAAGATTTCTTTTCTTACCTTATCAGGAATCTCAAACCAATTCGGCACCTTCAGTGCCAAGCAAATCCCCATAGACGAATTCCTGAAAACAAGATGATTCGGTTTACATACAATGCAACTATCATATCGGGGACCATACACATTGCGCCGCCTATTTCCCGTCCTCACCAAGTGTATCATAAATCACCATACATACACATTGGCTGGCGACCTACACCCAAGGGACCAAAACAAATATATGCATATCGCGGCTCTTGGCACCAATTAAATCCTAGGGCATAAGTAAATGCAAATAGGTACGGTATACTTACCCTTGGCAGCGATGCAATAAACACCAATTCACGGTAATCTAGCTAAAACTCATTAGCACATTTCCACATTGCGCTGCCGCCTATTTATTTAGCCGCAATGCACATCTCAGACAAAGACCCAAACGTTCATATTTCGGGATCTGCTTCTCATCAGCAGCAGTATAAGCAAACACAAACCCAATGAGATTCGGCTTGTTTGCTTAGCCGAATTCACTTCTCATGGATGCACATTTTCTTTTTCTTTGTTTAGATCCGTTCTCATGATGTGTCCCATGAAAGAACCCATGTACACACATACATGTGTACTACCAACGATCTTCACCCTAAACGATTGAATATCGTTGAGTCCCTTTCCATCAGCAGACCAGCGCGGTCGCATTCACTCCCGCTCTCGTCGAGCGGTGGAGTAGCGTAGTTAAACCGGAGTCGAGTTTCTTTTGCTTTCCTGTCTAAGTGTTTTTTTTTCTTATTATTGTATGTGTTCGTAAATGTGAAATTGACAGTAGGGATGCCGGTAATTATTAAGCTTGTTTTTTTAAGCAGGGAATATAACAAAATAAACGCATCAAAATACTTGGATACATTCAAACCCAATAAAATAATCATTTAATAAACAATCAACAGTGAGCTTTAATTTTTATCTGGTGGACAGTGTTTTTCCTTACTCCCGGTTGCGGACAAACGTGGCGGCGTTTCGTCCTTCTCTGGGTTCGTTTCAGCGGAACTTATTAAGATGGAGGAGGAAGATGAAGGAGTACCCATTCCTGGCACAATACTTCCCCCCAACAGATCCGTAACACAAAGCGAACTCAATTAGTACCTGTTGCAAGACAGAGTGAACGAATCTGTTCATTCAAACCGCCACCTCGAAACTAGGGCTCCCCACCACCATATTTTGTTACACAATGAACCTAACAATTGGCATATTAAAAGTCGAGGTTTCACTACATTTAGTGTAACAATAGAGCGAATTCGCTTAGAATATATACGCGAGTGTATTTGTGTACAAGGAACTTACGGACATCCTTAGATGTATTAAGAACAAGAAATTTTCGCAATGGATAGTATTTCAAAGATTGTTCTAAAACACTTGCCTGTGGAAGGAGTGAAGGTTTACACTGTTTTGTTCAACAACGCTCTGAATAATGCATATTATCCAACCTGTTCGAAACTGGAGTAGTCCATCCCCTCCCAAAAAAGCGCAAGGACAAAGCAATCCAGCCAATTTTCCCTCGATTAGTTTGCTTCCGAACAAAAGCAAGGTAGTTCAAAATATTATATTATAAATAAAGCATTGATTACCTGGTGTGATCAAAAAAATATCATTTCGAAGAACCAGTTCGGTTTTAGATCCGAACACGACACACTTCATGCTGCAACATTGAGCAAGGCAAAGCGAAAATGGCCCTGTTTTGTTGACTTCAAAAAGGCTTTCGATACCGTATGGTTAGAAGGGCTGTGGAAGTTCTGTATACTACATGGAGAACCAACCCAGTGTTTCCGCCTTATTTCGACCGCTTTCAGCGCGTCATATCAACCCATATCCCACCGTTCAGTTAATTCACCTGAAAATCATGTTTTCCAAAAGGACGCATAGCTAAACTCATTATTCTAGGCAGACAATGCATAATTGAGTTTAGCTACCCTTTTGCCATACGGCAACTCCATTTCGCTAACGCATGAGATTTCCATCGGAAATCGCATTTCATGTCGGTTAGCAACGGCATAGTCTGATCAAACGACGCGGTTGCATAATCATGCAATCGCTGGGGAAATTATCAAAGTATTTAATTTAGTTCCCACGATCTGATTTCCCTAGCCGATTCGGCGTCCTATTCACTTTCCCCAGACACTCCATTCGCTGGGGATCAATGATCTCTTCTTGCAAGTGAATAGCTACAAAACATATTCCTCTCCTTCACATTTTTATCTTCCCCGGGTTCAATGCACTCTCAGATCACCACATTTATCGCACTAGGTCAGGAGGTCATCCTCAGAGGCTGCATTGATACAAGCACACAAGCTAAGTTAACCTCGAAGTTATTGCGCTCTCTCTTGTGTTCTTTTCATCCTTCGCATGCCCAGCGACTGTCGAATGATGTGCAAGTATTATTCACCTCGCTGAGACATGCACTGAAAAGATTCATGCGAGAGCCGATATTCCACAATATTTTGTTAGTTGTAAAGAACTCTTTCAACAAATTTGTATGCCAATCCTTCCAAAAATTCGTTGTTGGCGTGTTGATTTTTGTTTCGGGTGCCATTATTCCTAGATAGGAAAGAGATAAAGCCGTAGAATGACACTGGTTTTCGCGTAGTCTGAAGGCTGCTTATCGATGGCATTCAATATTTCTGTGCCGCGGCATTATCTTGATAAAACCGGACGTTTACTTAAATTATTGAGTTTGTAACGGCTTGATTCACTTATTTCACACTTTCATTTATAATTTATAATAAAAAATGTGCAGCGTTTCTTAATGAAACCGGCAATCTACTAAAAGAGCTTTAACGTTAAAGGTTATGTTATCTATATGCAGTAATACTGTTGTTAGTAAATACCCAGCCCTTTGTGTTTTACCCGATTACCCGTAGTCAGTCCGCCCTCTACAAAATAAACATCGTATTAATAAACCAACCCACACACTAGTTAGTTCATTGTGATATGTATACCACATTTGTGCTTATTTTATTCCACTTGAACTTATAATAGCTGAGTTATTACAATATATTGACAATTAGCGGATTAAAGATAGTTTAATATATTGGCCAAATCGATTTGTCGTATAGGGATATCACTAGCGAAAATTGGAATTTGGAAATATCAACGAGATGTACATCTTTCACTTTGTTTAGTGATGTGGCTGTGGCTCTTTCTCTGACGAAGAGGAGTCAGCAATCGAAGACGTGAAATGGGATTTTGATATTAATGACGCCATTGCAAATTTGCCCAACGAACCAGACCGTGTCAACCCCGAAAATTCTAAAATACGTGCCATGTTAATTTTCCTTCTAATGATCATGGTGCTGAATATGTTTGAAATTATGAATTATCTGGCAAACATGTTCTGAAAAATTAAATAAATCAATTACGGTTTGTATCTTCTGATATTATAATCATTTGGTCGCACGTTGTGAAGTGAGACTTCATCCTGATCCCGCAATGGTGATCCTACAGACTTACCTATTTTTACAGCATTTATCTCGTTTGAAGTTGCCCCTAAGTTTCTCAAACGTGATGTTGAGACAAGTTTTGTAACCTAATATTTAGGTGCAGCTTCCTCGAAACTTTATTGGATATAAATGTTCTCCACCACCAACTACATCTTTGAATGGTGCTCCAAACTCAATCGGAAAAAAATGTCGACTTGAAATCCGGAGTTTTGTTTTGTCCAAAGCCCATCAGAGAATAAACGTTTCAGGTATAATGGTTTAAATTCCCATAAAATATACTAAAATAGAAAGACTATAGGTCTTATTTGTATGAATTAGAAACAAATTATGAAATTAAATACAGCAGATCGCCTACAGAAAATTTTCGTGAGGAAAACTCGCATGCTTTAATTACTGATTTTTTCTTATCTTTTTTTTTTCTGTATTAGAATTTAGATTTGAACACTATAGCGTTTGGGGTAATAGTGAAGAACGTGTGATTCGAACTGACGCTATGACAGTTAGAATCACCAAAAATTGAACCAAAGCGCAACCCATCAGGCTACTGGCCGTGTTTAGAATTCAATTTTTAAACGCAGGTATGTTCCACTGATGTGAATTGTTATTTTATCGCTATGGTATACGGCTCTGAAGCATTATCTTATTCGATTTTCGTTCGGTGTCCTTCACTATTTGCTGGTGTATTGTGTGTGTAGCTGTTAGAGACGCTACAACACCATGTGCGTTCAAAAATATGCACTTCATAAGACAATTTATTGAGAGAAAACTAATCTTCCGAAATACCGTTATAAACTTATAAACTAACCACCAAGTCACGCGATATAAATCCAATTGATTCTTTTCTCTGGTGTTATGTTCAATCAAGGATTCATTATGAAAAACCACAAACACTTAATGATATTAAAACTGTCATTACTTGTGTATTTGGTAAAGTAAGTGCCAATTTGTGTGGAAAAGTAGCCCAGAAATTGTATTGTTCAATTAAATGTAAAAAAAAAATTCAGAGGCGATCAAACAACAACAACAACAAAGAAAGTACAATACAAGAATGTATGTCCAGAACAAAAATCACATTGATGTTATACACAATTTTGTTTTTAGTTCAAATTAAAAATATATAACTCTTATTTGATCAACCAATACATTCGGAAATTGATCAAGCTATATGTTAACTTATGCTTTATTATTGTTCGGCGCATCTAAAGCAGAATGCCCTTAAAAAGCTATCGTACCAGTACATAAATCCTCAAACTCCGTTATCAACCTTAAGGTAGGGTAGGTATTGATTTAAAATTACTTTTACAGAATTTAATGTAATAGTTTCGACATGAGATAGCGATTTTAATGTGTAAGAGAAAGTACTCTTTTTCAGCCCCTGTTGTAGAGGAGGAATGGTTGTCCTTAATTGAAATACTGTACGAAGCGTTTAGTACCAAGTATTGGGTTTAGTCCACCGAACTGCGTCTACTATATTGTAATGTGAATTTTTCAGCAGTCATGAAAATATAAATAAATTAATAAGCTACGTATCGAAAACGTCTTGATTATGGTTATAATAATTCCTTAGACATAGAGAGGCCATTCCCCTGTTTTAATTCGTCGCGGGTTTGAAATGGTTCTGAGGGGTG
This sequence comes from Microdon myrmicae, assembly GCA_963931805.1. Lineage (NCBI taxonomy): Eukaryota > Metazoa > Arthropoda > Insecta > Diptera > Syrphidae > Microdon > Microdon myrmicae. The sequence goes on from OZ007496.1 coordinate 263,785,583, forward strand.
GTTTTCTATTCTAACTCGCCGTTTGTTTTCGTTCATGCAGAATTGAATGAGGGCGACATATTTCTTCGGGACTCTCAGCTCAACTACAATATTTGCCTTGCGACCGAGTATTAATAATAATTTGGTAAACCTTCTCTCCGTATTCCCACTTCTTTTCTAACAATTGCCTCATTGTGAAAATTTGACCGCCGTTTGACCACTTCCTACGGAATCCACACTGGTAGTCTCCCATTCCTATTATATATATATATATATATATATATATATATATATATATATATATATATATATATATATATATATCTTTTTTATTTGTTTATTTTTTAATTTTTTTTTTTAATATAATATAAGGTAAAAAACTTTACAAAAGAATAAAAAAATAATAATAATTAACATATTACCAAACATAAAGAAATTTTATAACGAAAAGGAATCTAAATGAAAAATGGAAATGCAAAGGAAAATAAATAAATATGAAAAGGGAAATGAGGAATGGGTCTGAAGATCTTACTATATTTGGGGATTTTAAATCCTTTCTTCATTGTCAATCTGTGGGGAGGAAGTATGTACCAGCATGGGTACTTGGTTCACTTCCTCCTCCATCATAAATTGTTCACGCGCGAAGGTTCGACCGTTGTTCCGCCGACACAAAAGGAAACACCAAAGACCAACACAGGGTACGTAAAAAAAAGGATAACACACTGAACAGCGCAGTAAAATGTTCGCCAAGAGAAAAATGCCACACACATGAGGAATTAATTGAACACGCTGAGTGTAATTTATAATGATGATGTTTTTTTATTAATTAACACTAAGACTAAAACAATTGTCAAAAATACTAATTCAAGTTGTTCAAAGTACTTAAACTGATTGTACAATTTTGTTTGGAATATAAATTCGCGCTTTTTAATATACCTCGTTGAAACGTTCGAACGTACACACTACACCGGGGAGCGAAGGAAGAAAAGACTTCTAGAGAACCCACCGTACCGCGCCGGTACGGTGGACGGCAGGCGATCCGACCGCCACGGAGATTGAATTACGACTTCCTGATATCTTGCTCGTTCAGAGCTCACTCGTTCATCGTGATCATGGTGGTATGTGTGCCTAGAAAAAAGAAAGACATAAAGTGCATTCCTAGGATACCATTTCGGTAAAGCAAATAAAACCGAAATCGTCGGATGCCAATGGAATCTTTGTTGGAACATGTGCGGCTAAGCAAAGAGACGATGATCCGATGTGAAAATGTGCTAAATGGTTTTAGCTAGGTTACTGGGAAATGTTGTTTATGGCATCGCTAGTAAGGGTACGCATTGAATATCCATTTGCATTGTTTATGCTTGGATTTCAATTGATGCCAAGGGACGCGGAATGCGTATTTGTTTTGGGTTGCACATTGTGCGAGTTAGGGAATTTTATTGCTGGGAGAAAAACGTCGCCAGCTAAATATATACATAAAGAAATTTATCGTATACATGAATGAAGCTGGGAATAGGCGACGCAATGATAATTATCCCTGCTGGAATGGTTACATGATATGTGAACCGAGGGTTTTTCTTTTCAGGAATTTGTCTGGTACCGAATTGGTTTAGAATACCAAATAAGCAAGCAAAGAAATCTTACGGAAAATTGTATGCGAAGGGATGCATGAAGGTAAGTTTTCTTCATAGGGATTTTATGATTACAGATGGTGATCTATATAATGCGTGAAGCATTTACAGGTACTAATACCGTTGCATTAGCGAACTTAATGATGTTGGGTAGTAATTATGGGGGTTTTTAGTTAAGTGGACCGTAGTGTTTGGCGGAACCGCTACAAATCCACCACCAGTTGGGATGAGATCGGTTATTTATAGATTTATCTCGATCGCCTCTTGCCATGCCAAAGCGCAAGTGAACTGCAGCATTTGATATATCACTGTTATAAAGAATTCGTTTGTCCCTGGCACCACGAAAAGCATGGTAAATAATAGGGACTCCGTGCTTGTTTTGGATAAGACCTTTTCTATCCAAGAGAGGGAACGCTTCTGGTGGGATAACCCCATTTTGGAGTGTATTCTCCAGGTACATGTCATTGGGGTAACATAGTATGCTCTCGAACAAAGATTATTTTCGGTGCACATTGCCCTTGCAGTGTGACGACGAATAATTTTGATAATGAAATTGTCTATCCTATTCAGTCCTGACTTGTCATACAGTGTCTTATTAGGATAGAATTTCCTGTATTGAGACTCACGTGTTCTATGTAATCCGAGGCAGGAACGCAACCACTGCCTCTCGAATATGCGAAACTTTTCCATGTAGGATGGAGAAACGTTAAACTATACTGGGCAACCATATACTAATATTGGACGAATAAATGCTGAGTACGACATTATTTTAACTTTGTGATCTAGGAACCAATTTCGAAACAGACTTGTCATTGGATAGGCACTTTTAGCTGCGGAGAGGGCAGCTGCTATGTGCTTATCAAAGTATAGGTATTGGACCATCTAGATACCAAGGTAACTGACAACAGTTTTCATTTCCAGCGGAAGATTATTGCTTACTACAATTGAAAAGTTTTTCCAATTATATCTTGTATCTCTTGAAGCTGTAAAAAGAGGTGTTATGAAAAGGATGGTTTCTGTTTTTTGGAAGTTAATTTTCCATTTCCAATCGTCACAAAAGCGTTTGACTTTATTGAAGTCGTCTTGAAGAAGTCTGTTAATGGCATCGATATTTTTTTCTGATCTGTACACTACAATGTCGTTGGCATACGCAATAGCATAATTAAGAGACCCAACTAGATCACTAGTATAAATATTAAAGAGAGTGGGAGAATTCACGGCTCCCTGCTGTAAGCCATTTTTAATATGGAAAGTTTTATTGGAAATTTTGTCCCCACATTTTACCACAAATTGTTTATCCATTATCATCTCGTAAATGATGTATAACAGTTATTCAGACAAACCTAGATTTGATAACTTATATTCAAGTCCTTCTAACCATATGGTATCGAAGGCCTTTTCAATGTCAAGACACAAAACACAGCAACGCAGCAAACCGTTCACCAAGAAGAATAGAAATGATAAAAGAATGTTTTATCTTCATAACCGAGCGGACACAGAACCATCGAAATAAATACACAGGATATTGTTTGTCGATTACGCCTTTTATTATTCATCATTATTTTTATAGTACGCTAATTACACAAGTTACACATAACTAAACAATGTTGTCAGATCAGGTTCTTACTACGTGGCATTTGTACACTCGAGAATTCAACAGAAGTTACATCCAGTTTATTCCTCAATAAAACGCGATTTATAAGAATATGGTTAAATGAAGGAAGGGAATTGCCGATTACCACTCAACTTGGGTATAGGGACTGTACTTGCTTTTCATGCGCACGGGCGTACGTACTCCCGTGCGCACACTACTTAGTGTAAAACACGATGCACGCTCGTTGGAGGTTGGGATACCACTCTGTGATTCAATTCTCGTTTGGGGTGAGTTTGGTGCTGTGGTGGAAAGGAAATGAAATTTCCTTTAACCGGTGACCAATGGCAGGCGATCTCGGGAACGCGGAGGTGTAGGTGTGTGTTTGTACACATCACAATGTTAATCGATGCGTTTAGTCAAGGATAAACAGAACCTGAAACGAGGAAAAGAAAAACAAAGGGGAAACGACCTAAAGCATCTTTCGGTAATGAGGGTCAGCTGTCTAAACAGCAGCCACTCATTAGATGCTAAAAGGGATTGCGATATTTCATACAATAGAGATCGTATATCGCCTCTCTGCCGACTGGGAGAATCGGATTCTTTTGTTCGCATATGTTTATGGTATTTAATCCGATCCGACGGCAAAACGTGGCGTCGGTGATGGTTTGAAGATTCACACAAAGAAATATATCTGCGAGAAGTGCTTGCATTTGGATAAATAGTTGCAAGTCTTCGGAAAGTAATGTCGATGGGTACACAATGACGGTTGTGTATACCATCTGTGTCAATTATGCATGGCATCTATGGCGACGGCAGGATCGAACTATAGTGTGAAAATCTACACTACTTGGAAATTCGGTTTCTTGGGGTGCTAATGCAGAGATGCATTGATAATGTATGAATGCCCTTGTACGAGGGTTGCCTCTTATATTTCGGGATTTGGCAACCCTAGTGTTGCAATCCGGTAATTGACAGCTCTGTCGTAAAGTTGGACATTTTTGAGGTTATATGCACTCAGAACGTTTTGACATACGAGCGCTATTTGTGTTGTTTACAGTAACTTAAAGGATTCATCTCGGCCCAAAAATGCAATTAAATCGTCAACATTTTCGTGCGATTACGAGGGTTGCCTTTTATATTTCGGGATTAGAGAACAAAAACAAATATTGATCATCGAAAATCACTTTATTGTTTTTCAAAATATTCCCCATGAAGATCTACACACGTTTGCATGCGTTTGAACCAATTGTCGAAGCACTTTTGCCACTCTGATTGAGGTATCTCCAACACATGCATTCTGAATGCAGCAACCGCTTCTTCAGGTGTCGAAAAACGTTGACCTCTCAGTTTGTTTTTTACGTACGGGAATAAAAAGAAGTCATTCGGTGCCAAGTCAGGACTATACGGCGGATGACCCATCAAATCGATGTTTTGGGTGTTCAAAAATGCAGTTGTCGCAGCCGATGTGTGAGAGCTCGCATTGTCGTGGTGAAGAGTGATCCGTCTTCGGCGGTTGGTTTTCCTGATTTCTTGGAAGACAACTGGCAAACAAATGGTTGTGTACCACTCAGAACTGACTGTTCTGCGTTGTTCTAGTGGTGCGGTTGCGACATGTCCAGTTTTTCCGAAAAAACAGGCGACCATTTGCTTGGAAGTGCTTTGTGCGCGAACAACTTTTGTTAGATTTGGCTCATCTTGAAACACCCAGACAGTCGACTGCTATTTACTTTCGGGCTCATACGCGTAAATCCACAATTCATCACCTGTCACGATGTCATAGACGTGTTTTGAAGCACCGCGACCGTATTTTTTGAGCATTTCTTTCGACCAATTGACACGAGCCTTTTTTTGGGCGATTGACAAATTGTGTGGGATCCAACGCGAACAAATTTTTTTGACAGTCAAATGTTTATACAATATTGAATGTATGCTGGTCCCACTAACGCCTAAGGTTGTCTCAATCTCACGATAGGTCACATGACGATCTTCCAATATCAGTTCGCGCACAGCATCAATGGTTTTCGGAACGACAACTTATTTTGGACGACCTTCACGAAATTCATCTTGGAGTGAACTACGACCACGATTGTATTCACCATACCATCGATAAACACTGGTCCTTGATGGAGCTTCATCGCAAAAAATTGAATTAAGTTCATCCATGCACTGTTGCTGAGTTAATCCACGCCGAAAGTTGTAAAAAATAATCGCACGAAAATGTTGACGATTTAATTCGATTTTTGGGCCGAGATGAATCTTTTAAGTTACTGTAAACAACACAAATAGCGCTCGTATGTCAAAACGTTCTGAGTGCGTATAGCCTCAAAAATGTCCAACTTTACGACAGAGCTGTCAATTACCGGATTGCAACACTAGGGTTGCCAAATCCCGAAACATAAGAGGCAACCCTCGTACAAGGGCATTCATACATTATCAATGCATCTCTGCATTAGCACCCCAAGAAACCGAATTTCCAAGTAGTGTAGATTTTCACACTATAGTTCGATCCTGCCGTTGCCATAGATGCCATGCGTAATTGACACAGATGGTATACACAACCGTCATTGTGTACCCATCTACATTACTTTCCGAAGACTTGCAACTATTGATCCAAATGCAAGCACTTCTCGCAGAAATATTTCTTTGTTTGAATCTTCAAACGATCACCGACGCCACGTTTTGCCGTCGGATCGGATTAAATAGCATAAACATATGCGAACAAAAGAATCGGATTCTCCCAGTCGGCAGAGAGGCGATATACGATCTCTATTGTATGAAATATCGCAATCCCTTTTAGCATCTAATGAGTGGCTACTGTTTAAACAGCTGACCTTCATTACCGAAAGATGCTTTAGGTCGTTTCCCCATTGTTTTTCTTCTCCTCGTTTCAGGTTCTGTTTATCCTTGACTAAACGCACAGATTAACATTGTGATGTGTACAAACACACACCTACACCTCCGCGTTCCCGAGATCGCCTGCCATTGGTCACCGGTTAAAGGAAATTTCATTTCCTTTTCACCACACCACCAAACTCACCCCAAACGAGAATTGAATCACAGAGTCGTATCCCAACCTCCAACGAGCGCGCATCGTGTTTTACCCTAAGTAGTGTGCGTACGGCAGTACGTACGCCCGTGCGCATGAAAAGCAAGTACAGTCCCTATACCCAAGTCGAGTCGTAATCGGTAATTCGCTTCGTTCATTTAACCATATTCTTATAAATCGCGTTTTATTGAGGAATAAACTGGATGTGACTTCTGTTGAATTCTCCAGTGTACAAATGCCACGTAGTAAGAACCTGATCTGACAACATTGTTTAGTTATGTGTAACTTGTGTAATTAGCGTACTATAAAAATAATGATGAATAATAAAAGGCGTAATCGACAAACAATATCCTGTGTATTTATTTCGATGGTTCTGTGTCCGCTCGGTTATGAAGATAAAACATTCTTTTATCATTTCTATTCTTCTTGGTGAACGGTTTGCTGCGTTGCTGTGTTTTGTGTCTTGACTTTGAAAAGGCCTTCGATACCATATGGTTAGAAGGACTTGAATATAAGTTATCAAATCTAGGTTTGTCTGAATAACTGTTATACATCATTTACGACATGATAATGGATAAACAATTTGTGGTAAAATGTGGGGACAAAATTTCCAATAAAACTTTCCATATTAAAAATGGCTTTCAGCAGGGAGCCGTGAATTCTCCCACTCTCTTTAATATTTATACTAGTGATCTAGTTGGGTCTCTTAATTATGCTATTGCGTATGCCAACGACATTGTAGTGTACAGATCAGAAAAAAATATCGATGCCATTAACAGACTTCTTCAAGACGACTTCAATAAAGTCAAACGCTTTTGTGACGATTGGAAATGGAAAATTAACTTCCAAAAAACAGAAACCATCCTTTTCATAACACCTCTTTTTACAGCTTCAAGAGATACAAGATATAATTGGAAAAACTTTTCAATTGTAGTAAGCAATAATCTTCCGCTGGAAATGAAAACTGTTGTCAGTTACCTTGGTATCTAGATGGTCCAATACCTATACTTTGATAAGCACATAGCAGCTGCCCTCTCCGCAGCTAAAAGTGCCTATCCAATGACAAGTCTGTTTCGAAATTGGTTCCTAGATCACAAAGTTAAAATAATTTCGTACTCAGCATTTATTCGTCCAATATTAGTATATGGTTGCCCAGTATAGTTTAACGTTTCTCCATCCTACATGGAAAAGTTTCGCATATTCGAGAGGCAGTGGTTGCGTTCCTGCCTCGGATTACATAGAACACGTGAGTCTCAATACAGGAAATTCTATCCTAATAAGACACTGTATGACAAGTCAGGACTGAATAGGATAGACAATTTCATTATCAAAATTATTCGTGGTCACACTGCAAGGGCAATGTGCAGCGAAAATAATCTTTGTTCGGGAGCATACTATGTTACCCCAATGACATGTACCTGGAGAATACACTCCAAAATGGGGTTATCCCACCAGAAGCGTTCCCTCTCTTGGATAGAAAAGGTCTTATCCAAAACAAGCACGGAGTCCCTATTATTTACCATGCTTTTCGTGGTGCCAGGGACAAACGAATTCTTTATAACAGTGATATATCAAATGCTGCAGTTCACTTGCGCTTTGGCATGGCAAGAGGCGATCGAGATAAATCTATAAATAACCGATCTCATCCCAACTGGTGGTGGATTTGTAGCGGTTCCGCCAAACACTACGGTCCACTTAACTAAAAACCCCCATAATTACTACCCAACATCATTAAGTTCGCTAATGCAACGGTATTAGTACCTGTAAATGCTTCACGCATTATATAGATCACCATCTGTAATCATAAAATCCCTATGAAGAAAACTTACCTTCATGCATCCCTTCGCATACAATTTTCCGTAAGATTTCTTTGCTTGCTTATTTGGTATTCTAAACCAATTCGGTACCAGACAAATTCCTGAAAAGAAAAACCCTCGGTTCACATATCATGTAACCATTCCAGCAGGGATAATTATCATTGCGTCGCCTATTCCCAGCTTCATTCATGTATACGATAAATTTCTTTATGTATATATTTAGCTGGCGACGTTTTTCTCCCAGCAATAAAATTCCCTAACTCGCACAATGTGCAACCCAAAACAAATACGCATTCCGCGTCCCTTGGCATCAATTGAAATCCAAGCATAAACAATGCAAATGGATATTCAATGCGTACCCTTACTAGCGATGCCATAAACAACATTTCCCAGTAACCTAGCTAAAACCATTTAGCACATTTTCACATCGGATCATCGTCTCTTTGCTTAGCCGCACATGTTCCAACAAAGATTCCATTGGCATCCGACGATTTCGGTTTTATTTGCTTTACCGAAATGGTATCCTAGGAATGCACTTTATGTCTTTCTTTTTTCTAGGCACACATACCACCATGATCACGATGAACGAGTGAGCTCTGAACGAGCAAGATATCAGGAAGTCGTAATTCAATCTCCGTGGCGGTCGGATCGCCTGCCGTCCACCGTACCGGCGCGGTACGGTGGGTTCTCTAGAAGTCTTTTCTTCCTTCGCTCCCCGGTGTAGTGTGTACGTTCGAACGTTTCAACGAGGTATATTAAAAAGCGCGAATTTATATTCCAAACAAAATTGTACAATCAGTTTAAGTACTTTGAACAACTTGAATTAGTATTTTTGACAATTGTTTTAGTCTTAGTGTTAATTAATAAAAAAACATCATCATTATAAATTACACTCAGCGTGTTCAATTAATTCCTCATGTGTGTGGCATTTTTCTCTTGGCGAACATTTTACTGCGCTGTTCAGTGTGTTATCCTTTTTTTTACGTACCCTGTGTTGGTCTTTGGTGTTTCCTTTTGTGTCGGCGGAACAACGGTCGAACCTTCGCGCGTGAACAATTTATGATGGAGGAGGAAGTGAACCAAGTACCCATGCTGGTACATACTTCCTCCCCACAGATTGACAATGAAGAAAGGATTTAAAATCCCCAAATATAGTAAGATCTTCAGACCCATTCCTCATTTCCCTTTTCATATTTATTTATTTTCCTTTGCATTTCCATTTTTCATTTAGATTCCTTTTCGTTATAAAATTTCTTTATGTTTGGTAATATGTTAATTATTATTATTTTTTTATTCTTTTGTAAAGTTTTTTACCTTATATTATATTAAAAAAAAAAATTAAAAAATAAACAAATAAAAAAGATATATATATATATATATATATATATATATATATATATATATATATATATATATATATATATATATAATAGGAATGGGAGACTACCAGTGTGGATTCCGTAGGAAGTGGTCAAACGGCGGTCAAATTTTCACAATGAGGCAATTGTTAGAAAAGAAGTGGGAATACGGAGAGAAGGTTTACCAAATTATTATTAATACTCGGTCGCAAGGCAAATATTGTAGTTGAGCTGAGAGTCCCGAAGAAATATGTCGCCCTCATTCAATTCTGCATGAACGAAAACAAACGGCGAGTTAGAATAGAAAACCACCCCTCAGAACCATTTCAAACCCGCGACGAATTAAAACAGGGGAATGGCCTCTCTATGTCTAAGGAATTATTATAACCATAATCAAGACGTTTTCGATACGTAGCTTATTAATTTATTTATATTTTCATGACTGCTGAAAAATTCACATTACAATATAGTAGACGCAGTTCGGTGGACTAAACCCAATACTTGGTACTAAACGCTTCGTACAGTATTTCAATTAAGGACAACCATTCCTCCTCTACAACAGGGGCTGAAAAAGAGTACTTTCTCTTACACATTAAAATCGCTATCTCATGTCGAAACTATTACATTAAATTCTGTAAAAGTAATTTTAAATCAATACCTACCCTACCTTAAGGTTGATAACGGAGTTTGAGGATTTATGTACTGGTACGATAGCTTTTTAAGGGCATTCTGCTTTAGATGCGCCGAACAATAATAAAGCATAAGTTAACATATAGCTTGATCAATTTCCGAATGTATTGGTTGATCAAATAAGAGTTATATATTTTTAATTTGAACTAAAAACAAAATTGTGTATAACATCAATGTGATTTTTGTTCTGGACATACATTCTTGTATTGTACTTTCTTTGTTGTTGTTGTTGTTTGATCGCCTCTGAATTTTTTTTTTACATTTAATTGAACAATACAATTTCTGGGCTACTTTTCCACACAAATTGGCACTTACTTTACCAAATACACAAGTAATGACAGTTTTAATATCATTAAGTGTTTGTGGTTTTTCATAATGAATCCTTGATTGAACATAACACCAGAGAAAAGAATCAATTGGATTTATATCGCGTGACTTGGTGGTTAGTTTATAAGTTTATAACGGTATTTCGGAAGATTAGTTTTCTCTCAATAAATTGTCTTATGAAGTGCATATTTTTGAACGCACATGGTGTTGTAGCGTCTCTAACAGCTACACACACAATACACCAGCAAATAGTGAAGGACACCGAACGAAAATCGAATAAGATAATGCTTCAGAGCCGTATACCATAGCGATAAAATAACAATTCACATCAGTGGAACATACCTGCGTTTAAAAATTGAATTCTAAACACGGCCAGTAGCCTGATGGGTTGCGCTTTGGTTCAATTTTTGGTGATTCTAACTGTCATAGCGTCAGTTCGAATCACACGTTCTTCACTATTACCCCAAACGCTATAGTGTTCAAATCTAAATTCTAATACAGAAAAAAAAAAGATAAGAAAAAATCAGTAATTAAAGCATGCGAGTTTTCCTCACGAAAATTTTCTGTAGGCGATCTGCTGTATTTAATTTCATAATTTGTTTCTAATTCATACAAATAAGACCTATAGTCTTTCTATTTTAGTATATTTTATGGGAATTTAAACCATTATACCTGAAACGTTTATTCTCTGATGGGCTTTGGACAAAACAAAACTCCGGATTTCAAGTCGACATTTTTTTCCGATTGAGTTTGGAGCACCATTCAAAGATGTAGTTGGTGGTGGAGAACATTTATATCCAATAAAGTTTCGAGGAAGCTGCACCTAAATATTAGGTTACAAAACTTGTCTCAACATCACGTTTGAGAAACTTAGGGGCAACTTCAAACGAGATAAATGCTGTAAAAATAGGTAAGTCTGTAGGATCACCATTGCGGGATCAGGATGAAGTCTCACTTCACAACGTGCGACCAAATGATTATAATATCAGAAGATACAAACCGTAATTGATTTATTTAATTTTTCAGAACATGTTTGCCAGATAATTCATAATTTCAAACATATTCAGCACCATGATCATTAGAAGGAAAATTAACATGGCACGTATTTTAGAATTTTCGGGGTTGACACGGTCTGGTTCGTTGGGCAAATTTGCAATGGCGTCATTAATATCAAAATCCCATTTCACGTCTTCGATTGCTGACTCCTCTTCGTCAGAGAAAGAGCCACAGCCACATCACTAAACAAAGTGAAAGATGTACATCTCGTTGATATTTCCAAATTCCAATTTTCGCTAGTGATATCCCTATACGACAAATCGATTTGGCCAATATATTAAACTATCTTTAATCCGCTAATTGTCAATATATTGTAATAACTCAGCTATTATAAGTTCAAGTGGAATAAAATAAGCACAAATGTGGTATACATATCACAATGAACTAACTAGTGTGTGGGTTGGTTTATTAATACGATGTTTATTTTGTAGAGGGCGGACTGACTACGGGTAATCGGGTAAAACACAAAGGGCTGGGTATTTACTAACAACAGTATTACTGCATATAGATAACATAACCTTTAACGTTAAAGCTCTTTTAGTAGATTGCCGGTTTCATTAAGAAACGCTGCACATTTTTTATTATAAATTATAAATGAAAGTGTGAAATAAGTGAATCAAGCCGTTACAAACTCAATAATTTAAGTAAACGTCGGGTTTTATCAAGATAATGCCGCGGCACAGAAATATTGAATGCCATCGATAAGCAGCCTTCAGACTACGCGAAAACCAGTGTCATTCTACGGCTTTATCTCTTTCCTATCTAGGAATAATGGCACCCGAAACAAAAATCAACACGCCAACAACGAATTTTTGGAAGGATTGGCATACAAATTTGTTGAAAGAGTTCTTTACAACTAACAAAATATTGTGGAATATCGGCTCTCGCATGAATCTTTTCAGTGCATGTCTCAGCGAGGTGAATAATACTTGCACATCATTCGACAGTCGCTGGGCATGCGAAGGATGAAAAGAACACAAGAGAGAGCGCAATAACTTCGAGGTTAACTTAGCTTGTGTGCTTGTATCAATGCAGCCTCTGAGGATGACCTCCTGACCTAGTGCGATAAATGTGGTGATCTGAGAGTGCATTGAACCCGGGGAAGATAAAAATGTGAAGGAGAGGAATATGTTTTGTAGCTATTCACTTGCAAGAAGAGATCATTGATCCCCAGCGAATGGAGTGTCTGGGGAAAGTGAATAGGACGCCGAATCGGCTAGGGAAATCAGATCGTGGGAACTAAATTAAATACTTTGATAATTTCCCCAGCGATTGCATGATTATGCAACCGCGTCGTTTGATCAGACTATGCCGTTGCTAACCGACATGAAATGCGATTTCCGATGGAAATCTCATGCGTTAGCGAAATGGAGTTGCCGTATGGCAAAAGGGTAGCTAAACTCAATTATGCATTGTCTGCCTAGAATAATGAGTTTAGCTATGCGTCCTTTTGGAAAACATGATTTTCAGGTGAATTAACTGAACGGTGGGATATGGGTTGATATGACGCGCTGAAAGCGGTCGAAATAAGGCGGAAACACTGGGTTGGTTCTCCATGTAGTATACAGAACTTCCACAGCCCTTCTAACCATACGGTATCGAAAGCCTTTTTGAAGTCAACAAAACAGGGCCATTTTCGCTTTGCCTTGCTCAATGTTGCAGCATGAAGTGTGTCGTGTTCGGATCTAAAACCGAACTGGTTCTTCGAAATGATATTTTTTTGATCACACCAGGTAATCAATGCTTTATTTATAATATAATATTTTGAACTACCTTGCTTTTGTTCGGAAGCAAACTAATCGAGGGAAAATTGGCTGGATTGCTTTGTCCTTGCGCTTTTTTGGGAGGGGATGGACTACTCCAGTTTCGAACAGGTTGGATAATATGCATTATTCAGAGCGTTGTTGAACAAAACAGTGTAAACCTTCACTCCTTCCACAGGCAAGTGTTTTAGAACAATCTTTGAAATACTATCCATTGCGAAAATTTCTTGTTCTTAATACATCTAAGGATGTCCGTAAGTTCCTTGTACACAAATACACTCGCGTATATATTCTAAGCGAATTCGCTCTATTGTTACACTAAATGTAGTGAAACCTCGACTTTTAATATGCCAATTGTTAGGTTCATTGTGTAACAAAATATGGTGGTGGGGAGCCCTAGTTTCGAGGTGGCGGTTTGAATGAACAGATTCGTTCACTCTGTCTTGCAACAGGTACTAATTGAGTTCGCTTTGTGTTACGGATCTGTGGGGGGGAAGTATTGTGCCAGGAATGGGTACTCCTTCATCTTCCTCCTCCATCTTAATAAGTTCCGCTGAAACGAACCGAGAGAAGGACGAAACGCCGCCACGTTTGTCCGCAACCGGGAGTAAGGAAAAACACTGTCCACCAGATAAAAATTAAAGCTCACTGTTGATTGTTTATTAAATGATTATTTTATTGGGTTTGAATGTATCCAAGTATTTTGATGCGTTTATTTTGTTATATTCCCTGCTTAAAAAAACAAGCTTAATAATTACCGGCATCCCTACTGTCAATTTCACATTTACGAACACATACAATAATAAGAAAAAAAAACACTTAGACAGGAAAGCAAAAGAAACTCGACTCCGGTTTAACTACGCTACTCCACCGCTCGACGAGAGCGGGAGTGAATGCGACCGCGCTGGTCTGCTGATGGAAAGGGACTCAACGATATTCAATCGTTTAGGGTGAAGATCGTTGGTAGTACACATGTATGTGTGTACATGGGTTCTTTCATGGGACACATCATGAGAATGGATCTAAACAAAGAAAAAGAAAATGTGCATCCATGAGAAGTGAATTCGGCTAAGCAAACAAGCCGAATCTCATTGGGTTTGTGTTTGCTTATACTGCTGCTGATGAGAAGCAGATCCCGAAATATGAACGTTTGGGTCTTTGTCTGAGATGTGCATTGCGGCTAAATAAATAGGCGGCAGCGCAATGTGGAAATGTGCTAATGAGTTTTAGCTAGATTACCGTGAATTGGTGTTTATTGCATCGCTGCCAAGGGTAAGTATACCGTACCTATTTGCATTTACTTATGCCCTAGGATTTAATTGGTGCCAAAAGCCGCGATATGCATATATTTGTTTTGGTCCCTTGGGTGTAGGTCGCCAGCCAATGTGTATGTATGGTGATTTATGATACACTTGGTGAGGACGGGAAATAGGCGGCGCAATGTGTATGGTCCCCGATATGATAGTTGCATTGTATGTAAACCGAATCATCTTGTTTTCAGGAATTCGTCTATGGGGATTTGCTTGGCACTGAAGGTGCCGAATTGGTTTGAGATTCCTGATAAGGTAAGAAAAGAAATCTTACAGGAAATTATATGCGAAGAGATGCATGAAAGGTAAGTTTTCTTTTACAGGGACTTTTAGGTTAATGATTTGATCTCTTTAGTGCGTGGAGCATTTAAGATGCTAATGCGATTGCATTAGTGAAATTAGGAGATTGGGTGAAAGTTATGGGGGTTTTTCAGGAAAGCGAACCATGGGGTTTGTGGGAAGCGCCACAGATCCTCTACCAATATAAGCTCTTCGTTGGAGTTGATGTGTTTCAGGGTAAGTCTTACGTGTAGCAGTGTTTGACAATTTTCCGGAGTCCACGGGACACGCAGACATAGAATGCCATTATAATCTTTCCTTCTAAATGCTTTATGTATTTCCGGGAAAATATTCGGTCCACTGGCTTGAATTTTGTTGTTCCATTCTTCATTAATTACTGATCTATAATTATCGCGGATCAGTTTTTGAAGGTTTTTGATTAATGACTTAATTGTTTTTATTAGCCGGCAATTTGGATCGCTGAACTGTTTATAAAGCAGTTTCAGGTTAGAGAGCAGAATGCTCTTTTGCCTAAATAGAACGTCAACGGTCGAGTTACTGTATCGGCTTGTACGGCCCTCCATGTTATATCATTTTTGAATAGAACGATTCATTGTATTAGTTACAATGTTGTTCATTGTCAAGAGATAATGATCAATTTCATCATTATGAATATTTATGTTATTCGGTGGATTTACGCCATTTTCAAAGGAATATCTATAATGCAGGCATCTTGCACCTGAAACTTGTGTACATTTGTGCTGTAAGCGACTTTGTGTAGCAAATCTTTTTTGATAAGGATGGCGACTCCACCTCCTTGAGTGGAGTTCGGGTGATCTCGTCTGTTACTTTATACTTTATGTACCCCTATTTGTGCCTTTGGTTTAACTTTGTTTCACTAGCCCTAGAGCACCCGGACGTTCGGCTTCCAGCAGAATGTTTACATATTCTCTTCTTTCCATTCGGACTACTGAAGTGACATTCACTGCAATAATTTCAAAGGTTAACTCAGCCGAACAGAACACCATGTCTATGGTGTGGAGTTATCTGGAAACAGTCTCGTATAGATAGTATCCCTTCGCGTCGCCTGTTCAGTCAGTTTTTTTTATTTTCTTTTTCATGTTTCAAACGCGGTAAACTGTGTGTTATACCTATAATTTTTAGTTAAAGGGTTTAGGATTTGCTTACCTCCTTTGGGGTGATCTTGTGGGGGCCTTTTACCGCTGGAGTGGATGGCGTGAAAAGTGGATGTCCTGGATGGGACACTCGGTTGTCGTAGGTTCCTTGGCAGCGAGAGTGGTCCTTCGGAGTTTCTTCTCAAGGTCTGGTTGGTTAGTCCGGGGCAAAGCACATCGTCCTCACTTGGTCATCGAATAGATTAACCCACCAATGGCGATGAAGCGGCTGCGGCAATAGATTGCGAGAATGGTTAGTCCAAGGCTGAACAAAATATAAACGGCACTCTTTACCATATATATATATCTCAACTTTATTGGCTCATGGTTTTGTTTACACCTTGAAGTTTACATTAATAAGTGGCCGATCGTTTGGCTTTGGCCTTCTGTATTTTGATTCATTGATCCGACCTCGGGTTCGGCCTCTGGAACTTGACTGAATGCCTAAATAAAAATGTGCCGCCCTTTTATACTCTGGATCATCGGGATTTGTCAAATTTTATTTAGAAATTCCAAGAAGCACAAACACGATATTATGTGTGCTTCAATTGGAATAGAATTCCGGGAAGTTGATAGGAATTTATTTGAATAAATTCCCGGAAGGGGAAATCATGAAATGCACTTAGAGTTAAGCATTTCATGATGTTAGGATTATTAGGAATTGAATCAATGTACGACAAATGGATTTTGGTATAATTTTGTCGTGCATATGATTCAATTGGGGAAACATGATTTGGATTATGGGTAAGGGTGAGGTAATTAGGAATTGGATCAATGTGCGACAAATTAACTTTTGGTTTAATCTAGCGCTCAATGATTCACTATGGGGTGTGGTTAAGGTTATAGGAAATAATGGGGATTGGATGGGATTAGTGAATTAGGATCACTACACTTGCATGAAACATAACATTGCTGTTATGTCTGCTTGTGCCACTGTTTCAGACATTTTTATATTGCTGCTTGGTTGCTGCAGGATTGGTGATTTCTTTACACCACCGGCCATTTCAGCGTATGACACACTACGTGCCACGAAGTTGTTGTAAGAACGAGTTTTTATTCGTTTCTCTTCTTCAACTTGTTTCTTTCCGGGTTCCTTTGTTTTTAATAATTCGTATTTAGGGCAACCTCTAAAGATAGCAGTGTGACCTGAATTTTACAGACGACGTAGGATACCTTATATTTATCAGGGTGCTGTTCTTTACCCAGCGGCCATTACCCAATAGCCTGATTCTTGAGGCATTTCACGCATCTAAATTTCATGTTGCAATTCGATGGCACATGGCCGAAGCGTTGACACCACATGCATTGCAGTACGCGTTCGGACTCCTTTATTTTTTCCCAACTTATTGTTAATATGTCTGAGTGCATCAAGTTTACTGTTGGGAGTTATGGTTGCGACCGTGGACGGTGGTGGAAAATGGTCTAACGCCAGTAAATTTTAAATTGTCGGTTTCGTTATTTTTTAATTCTTCGAGCAATTATTCGGGGGAAAAGGATGGATCAACTCCTTTGCAGAGCATGGGGACCGTTTTTTTTCTGATTCAGGGGTGTATGTAGTAGTACTCGCTACATGCTTCCCTAACACATCTTTAATGGTGTAATAGGCTTTGAAATTAGCACACAAGAAACTTATGTTGTGGCATTTAAATCGTTTTGTTCTAAAATTATAGGAAGTTAACTTACCCAGTTTAATAATGTCCTTAGTGTGCATGAGGCTGACTATAACGGATGAATGTATGTGCATGCACGCGCTCCGAAATGCAGAAGACAAACAAAATTGATAATGTATGTTGCGGATTCTCAATTATATGCAGCGGGGAGAATCTTGTACTGTACGTCCATCGTCAAGTACTCTCCCGGACAAACATATTCACCACACCTGTTGAAAGTGCACGATCCACTGTCAAGATGGAATTGGGTTTTTAACTTGCAAAAACAACCATGTGTTTTTTTCTGTAAAAGTTACTGCTGTGATAGTTGTGATTCAGATAATAGTTTTGAATTAAATTTATATAATTAACTAAAACAAGGACCGTTCTATTTGTTATCCTGGTTTAATTCGTTTAAATGCAACCCATCAACCAAAAGTCAGAGTGATCATCACTGCATTCGGGGGGACAAGCAAGTTGAACGCCACTGTCCAGTGCATCAAGGGATACAAAACGGAATTGGAAAACATTTTCCATTGCAGGAGGTAATAATCTTCTCTTACAAGTAAAAACTGTAGTCAGATACCTTGGAATATGGCTTGATCAGTATCTTTACTTTGATAAGCATACAGCAGCTGCTCTTATAGCAGCTAAAAACGCATATGCAATGACACGAAGAATCTTCCGTAGTAGTCTGCTGGACCCCAAGGTGAAAATAATTTCATACTCAGCATTCATCCGACCAATATTGGTGCATGGCTGCCCGGTATGCACCAATATAATACATGGAGAAGTTTCGGGTGTTAGAGAGACAGTGTTTGCGTTCCTGCCTCGGAATGTACAGAACCCCAGAGTCGCAGTATAAGAAATACTATCCCAATAAAGTCATGTACGACAAATCAGGACTAAACAGAATAGATAACTTTATTATCAAGATTATTCGTGGCCACACAACAAGGGCCATGTGCAGTGAAAATGATCGTATAGCGGGAGCATTCTATCCCAATGATATGTATATGGAGAGTACTCTCCAGAATGGGTTCATTCCCCCAGAAGCGTTTCCTTTCTTGGATAAAAAAGGACTTATCCAAGACAAACGCGGAGTCCCTATTATTTACCACGCTTTCCGTGGTGCCAGGGATAAACGAATTCTCCACGATAACGATATCTCTAATTTTCCAGATCGGATGCGTTTTAGTATGGCGATCGGTGAAAGAGATAAATCAATAAAAGATCGATCCCATCCCAACTGGTGGTGGATCACTGATGAAGAAAGGACTACACGTCCCCAAACATAGTATGCCTTTTAGGCGCACCGCTTTCCTTCCCTCTATCCCCAACTCCGAATTATTTTTATTTTCGTTTTTAATTTGATTTTAATTTTTTAGTTTTTTTTATTTTTATTTGTATTCCTTGTTTATGTTTGTCAGTTTTGTTTCATTAATTTATTTTTTATTTTTTGCGTGTCAACTCCCTATATATGTAATTAAAAAAAAAAAATAAATAAATAAATAAATAAATAAATGAATAAAAAAAAAATTAAATAGTACATGGTGTAGAAAATAGAATACATTTAAAAAAGAAAACATATCCATTATTGTGACATGTTATAAAAACAGTTATTGTACGCCGAAAGGCATAGGAGGAATAATAATGTATAATTTAGAGTGGTTGCGAAGAGCCAGTAAGTTAATGTAAGATTGATATTTGTAAAATAGAAATTAACATTTAGTCTTAACAAAAATATGTAATTAATTTGTTAAATAAATGCGGATATAAAACAAACAACAAAAAAAAAGGGACAAGCAAGTTCATCAAATACATCCATTCAGCGCGGGACTTTCAAGCGGTAAGATTGTGACTTGAAGACGTCAAACGGCCACAATCAGGTTGTATTGTAGAATCTTGACGCGGCGGATTTCTACAAAAAAGGTATTGCTGTTCCTTTTTCAATCTAAACCTATTTGGTTTCAGGCGCCGCTGTTTCGCACCCCACCATGTGGCTTTTGGACTTGTAAATAGTAATATTTTAATTGCTGCCCTTAATCTTTGGATATTCCCCGACGACATTCTCGCTCGGCGGAAGCTCAGCGATCTCGACCGACGACATTCCTCGCTCTGCAACGAGATATCGCACATGTATAATTTAGAGTGCTTGCGAAGAGCCAGTAAGTTAATGTAAAAATAATATTTGTAAAATAGAATTTAACATTTAGTCTTAAGTAAAATCTGTAATTGAATTGTCAATAAATGTGGAGATAAAACAAACAAGAAACACTTTGTTTGCCGCGTATTAGCACTGATTGCCTTTTAATAACTCTGAGTACATAGATACACCATACACAGTGTTTGGTTTAAGTGGGTATTCTGGTCTAGAAATTTATTATATTTTCAAAGCTTAACCCTCCAAACATATGTCTTTAAGAGGATTTTAGAAAATTCAAATTATTTTCGGAGGTATGGCTGTTTTGCTGACGCGCCGTCTAAACCGGCTCGGCCGGAACGAATCGAACAAAAGACATTAGGGACTTTCTGTCAACCTGCGACCCAGTTTCCTCGTAAAACCTTTATATATATATTGAAAAACAATAACCGAAGGTTACCTTTATGTATTTTTAAATTATCTTTTATGTTTAGTGTGAGCTTACATCGAATAAACGTAAGCCTAAAATATCATTTCATGACTTAGACCGCGAGAAACTTTACGTGAAACTTTAAACGTTTTTTTCTCGAAACTGTCTTTTTTAAAACAATATCCACGATTTTTCAAATTCTACTGAACCGATTTACTTCAAATTTAGTATATGTCTTCTTTATAGGCTTTTGTATTGCATGAACTATCCTCATCCCCAAATTTCAATGTTAACTATTTTTAAAAAATTCGAAAAACTAAAAAAAAGTGGTACAAAAATAATTTTTTTTTTCAAGCAGTCGCCATTTTGTTAAAAGAAAATGTTTTTCAACTTTTTTTAGTTCCAACGATAGAGGCATTTCTGTAAATTAATAATCTTCTTTTTTTTCAGATTGCTAGGAGGGTTGAATCCTGGCTATGGTCGCATGCCAACTTTTTGAGATCCCCCACTTCATCAGCTGCTAACTTTTTGAATTTTGAATATTTTGCTTTCAATTTTTTTCACTGTATTCTTGAAATATTAATAAACATCCTATAAAATGAAAATGAATAGTAAAAATATTGATTCCTTTTTTTTACAGCACTTCAAAAATTACGTTAAATTCGTGCGTCTAGACCAGAATACCCCCTTAATGATTGCAATCACTTCACTTTAATCTCTGTTTCAATGTACTGGTTATATACACATCCATTAGGTGCACTTACCCGAAATTTAAGTTAAAACAAAGAATGTTGCGCATGCGATACATGCATCTTAAAGAACGTTCAGATTAAATCCGTCGTTTTTTTCTTGGTTTTGATGGATCATAAATTAAGTCAAGATTTCCGAAAAGCTACCAGAGAACCCGCTTAAATATAACGCCATTTTTTAAGATAAACTTCCCGGTTTCGATAACCATTATTCAAAATACTGAGAAAGTAGAAGGTCGAATATGTCCCCAATTTTTAAAAGGAGAATTGCTCTTCAGGACAAAGAAGTGTATCCCTTTTTCAACCATCACGGAAAATCGATGTTGTAGCTCTAAAAAATTTAACGTCATTACTTAAAAAATTAGGGATGATACATTTAATTATAAGACTTCGAGAAAACATTAGTTCCTGTCAACAGCCTCCCAGTACGGAAACATATACACCTTCCGATACCCTCCAATGGTTGGCAACTGTGACTTACTCACTAATCCTCTTATGTCGGAACCCTTTTACAACTGTACGAAGTGTTATCGTTTCGCATATTTGAAACATCAAAGCCATGAATAAATTCAGTGCGCCTTGTGCCATTATCTTCTACTCTCTCTGCCTCCCCGAACAACAGCTTTCCATGGCTCTTATTGGAGACGAATGCAATCGCATTAAGACAGACGTTGTGCCACATAATCCAATTCTAGATTGCTTCTGGATGCTTGTAATGGAATGGGTCCCATTTACAGATATCCTTGAATTTTAGACGTTTCTTTTCGCTTTCTTTCCTCCCTTGTTTTGCGGAAGCCTCATCTGCGCAGACAAAGCATTAGGTACACCAATCTCAAATTGGAGCGATTTGCTTCTGGTGCTCTACATGCTTTATGTAATGGGGGTCCACTTGTATTGAGAACAACCGATTCCACGTACATTTGTCAACCTGAATTAATAGGTCACATCAAACTAGCATTTCTCAATGTTGTCTTCGTTTGTTTTTCGTTGTATGCAATACACTGTGCCCCCATACTTGTATGTCTGGTGTCGCTGTTGTTTTTATCGCACTCTTGCCTTTGGTTGAAAACCCTGACTTACATGAGAAGATAATTCTCAAGAGGACGAAATATTGCGGCAATCTATTTTCTTTACATTTGTCGCCGAGAAAGAAATCTCTGTCTAGAAGTGTATTTCAGTGCTAAATATATCCTTGCGAAAGAAAAATTATCCGACTTGTTATTTTGGGGTAAAGTTTTTAGGAGCTTTGGATATTGAGCTATGGAGACCTGTTACTTAACCTTTTACAAGCATCAAGACAAATCACCTTATGAAACTTGTCAACGATGTTTGGAATGTGAAGAATACACGGCCAATAAGGATATTTTTGATTTAGATGAATGTTGCATTATATAATCCATTTATAGTCTCCACACTACTAAGCCAACCACCAAAATTAGACGGCATGAAAAGAGAAATTGCAGTACTATAATTAATATACCTGGCCGTCTAGTCTAAGACCAACTGGCCTTCAATTAGCCGATCAAAAACATGAATTACTCAACAAAAGTATGTTGCTTTTATTTCACTGAATATACTTTAAATTTCTTGTTTTTTACTATTTGTTGTTACGTCCTTCCTATTCATGTGTTTAGAATTAGTAGACAATGTGGTAATATTTAACAATTATTGCAAAAGTAATCTATTGATTCCAGCAATTGGGGATTTAAACATGTTGGTGCTCGATTATACATATGATGCTAAAATCCCAATTTTCTATAAAATTAACTTATTAATTTCTCTCACTATTCTTCTATTATAGACCGATATTTACTATAAGTTAGTTAGTTAATAATTAATTAGTTCGGTGTAAATTCAAATAATAAGTTGTTTGTATCTAATTCATGAACAGTGTCTATCCCCATCTACATTACAGTACATTTGAAAAAACGTTGAAGCAAGTATGCTCACGTATCTAGGTTCAACTGACGGTTCTGTGCTATCCTTATCTTAATAATTCTGCAATTTATTGCAAGTGATCTCTTTTTTTTTACGAAAACATACGTACAAAAGTGTCTCCATAGGCCTCTTAAAAGTCAAAATATACGATCAGTAGGGGCAAAGGTAAAGGGAAAATATAAGAAAAGGAAGCTCCGTGGCCTTCTTGAATATTATAATGACGAGAAACGACAGGCTCAGGCAATTAATTCTACAGCTAAGGACCTTGAACTAATGCACACTGGCTGGTTGACGGATTTCACAGAAAAGTGGTTGTAGAGGAGGAATATATTCACTAAGTTCAGTTGAGTACTGACGACAGTAGTAACTATAGAAGAGCAACGGACGAAAAGACTTGCGCCTGTGTGCCCAATGAATATCATTGCTCATTCTCTTAACCTATGGATAATTGTATGCATATCAGGATTGAATTTCAATTTAAGCCGTATATACCCCTAGTACACTATGACCACCTTGGACCTTGTATATTGAGCTCGTACTGCTCGTATATTTTGACTTAAAATAATTCTACATAAATATGTGGCCGTTCATTGAGTCGCCTCATCTTCATAACCTCAAACAGAGGAGATGTTGGTACCGTCAGAAAGAAAGTGGTGATGCCTTTTTGGGAAATTACTTGCCTATTCGGTGTCATTTATTTGGAAATTAGCCAGTTAAATAGGGTAGACAACATGTTTTACCAGTGGCTTGGTGCGAGAACGTCTCTTAAAGGGTATGGAGGGAATACTGTGGGGGTTCTTTAAGGCGCCTGAAGAACCACCCATCGTCGTAACCCAACTCCCCTTTCCCTACCTGCAAGCCTTACCTGAAAACATAAGCACGCGGCAAAATCATCTAAAATGATTGCCATTTACTATTTTGTAGTCGCGTTGGCACCTACAGACTTTCACCCAGGGCACGCTTGCATCCAACCATCATGTCCTGAAATCAAATTCGGTTTTTTTATCATGTAACCGACATTAACACCAGAACATGTCAATACGCATAGCTGAAAAGCATTTTTCCATATACGTGCAGCACATGTTCACCCTTGCCTTATCGGCAGATCCATCGGTCGATCGTTCAATCGACAATATACAGCACAACCCATCGCGGCAATCTATTAGAGAATTCAGGTGTTGTTTAATGTAAACACACACTCGACTAATCGACCGATGAAACGTTACCATTTTGAGCATAATCAAAGTGGTGCTACATGGGATGGCAAAGTAGTAAACAAACATTGCCCACATGCCCATTAGGTTTTCAACAGCTGCAACCAATTTCTCATTAGCGGGCACCAACCGATCATAGAACTAGACACGTTCATGATTGTTATGTAAACAATCATACCAATGATCGTGTCCCACGTACGTTTTCCCTTAAACAAATATGCACCCCATGTATCCTAGCCTTGCCATCGTAGGCAAAGTTCTGTTGACATAACATCAACAGAAAAACGTATTCCCTATCGCTTATGATGCCAGGGCAGCCAGCCTCCGTATTCGAGCATCTATTTGATCAGCTGGATATTCGGATATTCTTTTGCGCACCCTTCGCTTCTACGTTGTCGTGGCTTCTAACGAATGGATTTTTCATTCAGGCCTGTACGGCCACCGGGGAAATGCTTTGATCAGTAACTCCAATTCGATCGCTCATTGGTTATCACCAAGGAAAAGATCGGATTGGCTGCTCCCAGATCAATGGAAATCCATCGCCATCGGATGCGCTGCTTAGAAATTTGCACATAAATATATTTGTGAATAAGAATGAACTCATGGACATCCTTTGATCCATTAAAAACAAGAAATCGTCTGGAACAGATGATATTCCGAATACAGTTCTTAAACATCTGCCTCCGGAAGCGGTGAAAATTTACACTACTTTGTTCAATAACGCTCTAAATAATGTATACTTTCCAAGACGTTGGAAAATAGCAGTAGTCCATCATCATCATCGGTACTACAACCGGGAACCGGTCTTGGCCTTATTAAGCAAGTCCTGAGGCTTGTTAAATTTTCCATAATGATTTGTTTTTTCCGGGCAAGGTCATTAGTCTTGCGTCGGAGTACAATACAAGAAGGTATGTCCAGAATAAAAATCACATTGATGTTATACACAATTTGGTTTTTAGTTCAAATTAAAAATATATAACTCTTATTTGATCAACCAATACATTCGGAGATTGATCAAGCTATAGCTTATGCTTTATTATTGTTCGGCGCATCTAAAGCAGAATGCCCTTAAAAAGCTATCATACCAGTAGATAAATCCTCAAACTCCGTTATCAACCTTAAGGTATTGTAGGTATTGATTTAAAATTACTTCTACAGAATTTAATGTAATAGTTGCGACATGAGATAGCGATTTTAATGTGTAAGAGAAAGTACTATTTGCCTTGCGACTGAGTATTAATAATAATTTCTCTCCGTATACCCACTTCTTTTCCAACAATTGCCTTATTGTGAACGTTTGACCGCTTCCTACGGAATCCACACCGGTAGTCTTGTGGCGGTTCCATCAAACCCCACGGCCCACTTACCTGAAAAACCCCCTATATCTGCAACTCGACTCCCATTGTCTCCCGCCAATGCAATCGCATTGGCACCTGAAAATATTTCCTTTCCCAAGGACATTAATGCATACACGCATTACATAGAATTCCTAAAAATAATTGCGTCTACAAGGGCATTCATACATTATCAATGCATCTCTGCATTAGCGGCCCAAGAAACCGAATTTCCAAGTAGTGTAGATTTTCACACTATAGTTCGATCCTGCCATCGCCATAGATGCCATGCATAATTGACACAGATGGTATACACAACCGTCATTGTGTACCCATCTACATTACTTTCCGAAGACTTGCAACTATTGATCCAAATGCAAGCACTTCTCGTAGAAATATTTCTTTGTTTGAATCTTCAAACGATCACCGACGCCACGTTTTGCCGTCGGATCGGATTAAATAGCATAAACATATGCGAACAAAAGAATCCGATTCTCCCAGTCGTAATGGGATCAAAGTGGTGCTACATGCGGTGCTACATGCGATGGCAAAGTAGTAAACAAACATTGCCCACATGCCCATTAGGTTTTCAACAGCTGCAACCAATTTCTCATTAGCGGGCACCAACCGATCATAGAACTAGACACGTTCATGATTGTTATGTAAACAATCATACCAATGATCGTGTCCCACGAACGTTTTCCCTTAAACAAATATGCACCCCATGTATCCTAGCCTTGCCATCGTAGGCAAAGTTCTGTTGACATAACATCAACAGAAAAACGTATTCCCTATCGCTTATGATGCCAGGGCAGCCAGCCTCCGTATTCGGGCATCTATTTGATCAACTGGATATTCGGATATTCTTTTGCGCACCCTTCGCTTCTACGTTGTCGTGGCTTCTAACGAATGGATTTTTCATTCAGGCCTGTACGGCCACCGGGGAAATGCTTCGATCAGTAACTCCAATTCGATCGCTCATTGGTTATCACCAAGGAAAAGATCGGATTGGCTGCTCCCAGATCAATGGAAATCCATCGCCATCGGATGCGCTGCTTAGAAATTTGCACATAAATATATTTGTGAATAAGAATGAACTCATGGACATCCTTTGATCCATTAAAAACAAGAAATCGTCTGGAACAGATGATATTCCGAATACAGTTCTTAAACATCTGCCTCCGGAAGCGGTGAAAATTTACACTACTTTGTTCAATAACGCTCTAAATAATGTATACTTTCCAAGACGTTGGAAAATAGCAGTAGTCCATCATCATCATCGGTACTACAACCGGAAACCGGTCTTGGCCTTATTAAGCAAGTCCTGAGGCTTGTTAAATTTTCCATAATGATTTGTTTTTTCCGGGCAAGGTCATTAGTCTTGCGTCGGAGTACAATACAAGAAGGTATGTCCAGAATAAAAATCACATTGATGTTATACACAATTTGGTTTTTAGTTCAAATTAAAAATATATAACTCTTATTTGATCAACCAATACATTCGGAGATTGATGTAGCTATAGCTTATGCTTTATTATTGTTCGGCGCATCTAAAGCAGAATGCCCTTAAAAAGCTATCATACCAGTAGATAAATCCTCAAACTCCGTTATCAACCTTAAGGTATTGTAGGTATTGATTTAAAATTACTTCTACAGAATTTAATGTAATAGTTGCGACATGAGATAGCGATTTTAATGTGTAAGAGAAAGTACTGTTTGCCTTGCGACTGAGTATTAATAATAATTTCTCTCCGTATACCCACTTCTTTTCCAACAATTGCCTTATTGTGAACGTTTGACCGCTTCCTACGGAATCCACACCGGTAGTCTTGTGGCGGTTCCATCAAACCCCACGGCCCACTTACCTGAAAAACCCCCTATATCTGCAACTCGACTCCCATTGTCTCCCGCCAATGCAATCGCATTGGCACCTGAAAATATTTCCTTTCCCAAGGACATTAATGCATACACGCATTACATAGAATTCCTAAAAATAATTGCGTCTACAAGGGCATTCATACATTATCAATGCATCTCTGCATTAGCGGCCCAAGAAACCGAATTTCCAAGTAGTGTAGATTTTCACACTATAGTTCGATCTTCCCATCGCCATAGATGCCATGCATAATTGACACAGATGGTATACACAACCGTCATTGTGTACCCATCTACATTACTTTCCGAAGACTTGCAACTATTGATCCAAATGCAAGCACTTCTCGCAGAAATATTTCTTTGTTTGAATCTTCAAACGATCACCGACGCCACGTTTTGCCGTCGGATCGGATTAAATAGCATAAACATATGCGAACAAAAGAATCCGATTCTCCCAGTCGGCAGAGAGGCGATATACGATCTCTATTGTATGAAATATCGCAATCCCTTTTAGCATCTAATGAGTGGCTGCTGTTTAGACAGCTGACCTTCATTACCGAAAGATGCTTTAGGTCGTTTCCCCTTTGTTTTTCTTTTCCTCGTTTCAGGTTCTGTTTATCCTTGACTAAACGCATCGATTAACACCTACACCTCCGCGTCCCCGAGATCGCCTGCCATTGGTCACCGGTTAAAGGAAATTTCATTTCCTTTTCACCACACCACCAAACTGACCCCAAACGAGAATTGAATCACAGAGTCGTATCCCAACCTCCAACGAGCGTGCATCGTGTTTTACACTAAGTAGTGTGCGCACGGGAGTACGTACGCCCGTGCGCATGAAAAGCAAGTACAGTCCCTATACCCAAGTCGAGTGGTAATCGGTAATTCCCTTCGTTCATTTAACCATATTCTTATAAATCGCGTTTTATTGAGGAATAAACTGGATGTAACTTCTGTTGAATTCTCGAGTGTACAAATGCCACGTAGTAAGAACCTGATCTGACAACATTGTTTAGTTATGTGTAACTTGTGTAATTAGTGTACTATAAAAATAATGATGAATAATAAAAGGCGTAATCGACAAACAATATTCTGTGTATTTATTTCGATGGTTCTGTGTCCGCTCGGTTATGAAGATAAAACATTCTTTTATCATTTCTATTCTTCTTGGTGAACGGTTTGCTGCGTTGCTGTGTTTTGTGTCTTGACATTGAAAAGGCCTTCGATACCATATGGTTAGAAGGACTTGAATATAAGTTATCAAATCTAGGTTTGTCTGAATAACTGTTATACATCATTTACGAGATGATAATGGATAAACAATTTGTGGTAAAATGTGGGGACAAAATTTCCAATAAAACTTTCCATATTAAAAATGGCTTACAGCAGGGAGCCGTGAATTCTCCCACTCTCTTTAATATTTATACTAGTGATCTAGTTGGGTCTCTTAATTATGCTATTGCGTATGCCAACGACATTGTAGTGTACAGATCAGAAAAAAATATCGATGCCATTAACAGACTTCTTCAAGACGACTTCAATAAAGTCAAACGCTTTTGTGACGATTGGAAATTGAAAATTAACTTCCAAAAAACAGAAACCATCCTTTTCATAACACCTCTTTCTACAGCTTCAAGAGATACAAGATATAATTGGAAAAACTTTTCAATTGTAGGAAGCAATAATCTTCCACTGGAAATGAAAACTGTTGTCAGGTACCTTGGTATCTAGATGGTACAATACCTATACTTTGATAAGCACATAGCAGCTGCCCTCTCCGCAGCTAAAAGTGCATATCCAATGACAAGTCTGTTTCGAAATTGGTTCCTAGATCACAAAGTTAAAATAATTTCGTACTCAGCATTTATTCGTCCAATATTAGTATATGGTTGCCCAGTATAGTTTAACGTTTTCCCAATCGTACATGGAAAAGTTTCGCATATTCGAGAGGCAGTGGTTGCGTTCCTGCCTCGGATTACATAGAACACCTGAGTCTCAATACAGGAAATTCTATCCTAATAAGACACTGTATGACAAGTCAGGACTGAATAGGATAGACAATTTCATTATCAAAATTATTCGTCGTCACACTGCAAGGGCAATGTGCAGCGAAAATAATCTTTGTTCGGGAGCATACTATGTTACCCCAATGACATGTACCTGGAGAATACACTCCAAAATGGGGTTATCCCACCAGAAGCGTTCCCTCTCTTGGATAGAAAAGGTCTTATCCAAAACAAGCACGGAGTCCCTATTATTTACCATGCTTTTCGTGGTGCCAGGGACAAACGAATTCTTTATAACAGTGATATATCAAATGCTGCAGTTCACTTGCGCTTTGGCATGGCAAGAGGCGATCGAGATAAATCTATAAATAACCGATCTCATCCCAACTGGTGGTGGATTTGTAGCGGTTCCGCCAAACACTACGGTCCACTTAACTAAAAACCCCCATAATTACTACCCAACATCATTAAGTTCGCTAATGCAACGGTATTAGTACCTGTAAATGCTTCACGCATTATATAGATCACCATCTGTAATCATAAAATCCCTATGAAGAAAACTTACCTTCATGCATCCCTTCGCATACAATTTTCCGTAAGATTTCTTTGCTTGCTTATTTGGTATTCTAAACCAATTCGGTACCAGACAAATTCCTGAAAAGAAAAACCCTCGGTTCACATATCATGTAACCATTCCAGCAGGGATAATTATCATTGCGTCGCCTATTCCCAGCTTCATTCATGTATACGATAAATTTCTTTATGTATATATTTAGCTGGCGACGTTTTTCTCCCAGCAATAAAATTCCCTAACTCGCACAATGTGCAACCCAAAACAAATACGCATTCCGCGTCCCTTGGCATCAATTGAAATCCAAGCATAAACAATGCAAATGGATATTCAATGCGTACCCTTACTAGCGATGCCATAAACAACATTTCCCAGTAACCTAGCTAAAACCATTTAGCACATTTTCACATCGGATCATCGTCTCTTTGCTTAGCCGCACATGTTCCAACAAAGATTCCATTGGCATCCGACGATTTCGGTTTTATTTGCTTTACCGAAATGGTATCCTAGGAATGCACTTTATGTCTTTCTTTTTTCTAGGCACACATACCACCATGATCACGATGAAGGAGTGAGCTCTGAACGAGCAAGATATCAGGAAGTCGTAATTCAATCTCCGTGGCGGTCGGATCGCCTGCCGTCCACCGTACCGGCGCGGTACGGTGGGTTCTCTAGAAGTCTTTTCTTCCTTCGATCCCCGGTGTAGTGTGTACGTTCGAAAGTTTCAACGAGGTATATTAAAAAGCGCGAATTTATATTCCAAACAAAATTGTACAATCAGTTTAAGTACTTTGAACAACTTGAATTAGTATTTTTGACAATTGTTTTAGTCTTAGTGTTAATTAATAAAAAAACATCATCATTATAAATTACACTCAGCGTGTTCAATTAATTCCTCCTGTGTGTGGCATTTTTCTCTTGGCGAACATTTTACTGCGCTGTTCAGTGTGTTATCTTTTTTTTTACGTACCCTGTGTTGGTCTTTGGTGTTTCCTTTTGTGTCGGCGGAACAACGGACGAACCTTCGCGCGTGAACAATTTATGATGGAGGAGGAAGTGAACCAAGTACCCATGCTGGTACATACTTTCTCCCCACAGACTGACAATGAAGAAAGGATTTAAAATCCCCAAATATAGTAAGATCTTCAGACCCATTCCTCATTTCCCTTTTCATATTTATTTATTCTTCCTTTGCATTTCCATTTTTCATTTAGATTCCTTTTCGTTATAAAATTTCTTTATGTTTGGTAATATGTTAATTATTATTATTTTTTTTATTCTTTTGTAAAGTTTTTTACCTTATAGTATATTAAAAAAAAAAATTAAGAAATAAACAAATAAAAAAAAGATATATATATATATATATATATATATATATATATATATATATATATATAATAGGAATAGGAGACTACCAGTGTGGATTCCGTAGGAAGTGGTCAAACGGCGGTCAAATTTTCACAATGAGGCAATTGTTAGAAAAGAAGTGGGAATACGGAGAGAAGGTATACCAAATTATTATTAATACTCAGACGCAAGGCAAATATTGTAGTTGAGCTGAGAGTCCCGAAGAAATATGTCGCCCTCATTCAATTCTGCATCAACGAAAACAAACGGCGAGTTAGAATAGAAAACCACCCCTCAGAACCATTTCAAACCCGCGACGAATTAAAACAGGGGAATGGCCTCTCTATGTCTAAGGAATTATTATAACCATAATCAAGACTTTTTCGATACGTAGCTTATTGATTTATTTATATTTTCATGACTGCTGAAAAATTTACATTACAATATAGTAGACGCAGTTCGGTGGACTAAACCCAATACTTGGTACTAAACGCTTCGTACAGTATTTCAATTAAGGACAACCATTCCTCCTCTACAACAGGGGCTGAAAAAGAGTACTTTCTCTTACACATTAAAATCGCTATCTCATGTCGAAACTATTACATTAAATTCTGTAAAAGTAATTTTAAATCAATACCTACACTACCTTAAGGTTGATAACGGAGTTTGAGGATTTATATACTGGTATGATAGCTTCTTAAGGGCATTCTGCTTTAGATGCGCCGAACAATAATAAAGCATAAGTTAACATATAGCTTGATCAATTTCCGAATGTATTGGTTGATCAAATAAGAGTTATATATTTTTAATTTGAACTAAAAACAAAATTGTGTATAACATCAATGTGATTTTTATTCTGGACATACCTTCTTGTATTGTACTTTCTTTGTTGTTGTTGTTGTTTGATCGCCTCTGAATTTTTTTTTTTTAATTTAATTGAACAATGCAATTTCAGGGCTACTTTTCCACACAAATTGGCACTTACTTTACCAAATACACAAGTAATGACAGTTTTAATATCATTAAGTGTTTGTGGTTTTTCATAATGAATCCTTGATTGAACATAACACCAGAGAAAAGAATCAATTGGATTTATATCGCGTGACTTGGTGGTTAGTTTATAAGTTTATAACGGTATTTCGGAAGATTAGTTTTCTCTCAATAAATTGTCTTATGAAGTGCATATTTTTGAACGCACATGGTGTTGTAGCGTCTCTAACAGCTACACACACAATACACCAGCAAATAGTGAAGGACACCGAACGAAAATCGAATAAGATAATGCTTCAGAGCCGTATACCATAGCGATAAAATAACAATTCACATCAGTGGAACATACCTGCGTTTAAAAATTGAATTCTAAACACGGCCAGTAGCCTGATGGGTTGCGCTTTGGTTCAATTTTTGGTGATTCTAACTGTCATAGCGTCAGTTCGAATCACACGTTCTTCACTATTACCCCAAACGCTATAGTGTTCAAATCTAAATTCTAATACAGAAAAAAAAGAGAAGAAAAAATCAGTAATTAAAGCATGCGAGTTTTCCTCACGAAAATTTTCTGTAGGCGATCTGCTGTATTTAATTTCATAATTTGTTTCTAATTCATACAAATATGACCTATAGTCTTTCTATTTTTGTATATTTTATGGGAATTTAAACCATTATACCTGAAACGTTTATTCTCTGATGGGCTTTGGACAAAACAAAACTCCGGATCTCAAGTCGACATTTTTTTCCGATTGAGTTTGGAGCACCATTCAAAG
This sequence comes from Microdon myrmicae, assembly GCA_963931805.1. Lineage (NCBI taxonomy): Eukaryota > Metazoa > Arthropoda > Insecta > Diptera > Syrphidae > Microdon > Microdon myrmicae. The sequence continues at coordinate 263,818,627 of OZ007496.1, forward strand.
ATGTAGTTGGTGGTGGAGAACATTTATATCCAATAAAGTTTCGAGGAAGCTGCACCTAAATATTAGGTTACAAAACTTGTCTCAACATCACGTTTGAGAAACTTAGGGGCAACTTCAAACGAGATAAATGCTGTAAAAATAGGTAAGTCTGTAGGATCACCATTGCGGGATCAGGATGAAGTCTCACTTCACAACGTGCGACCAAATGATTATAATATCAGAAGATACAAACCGTAATTGGTTTATTTAATTTTTCAGAACATGTTTGCCAGATAATTCATAATTTCAAACGTATTCAGCACCATGATCATTAGAAGGAAAATTAACATGGCACGTATTTTAGAATTTTCGGGGTTGACACGGTCTGGTTCGTTGGGCAAATTTGCAATGGCGTCATTAATATCAAAATCCCATTTCACGTCTTCGATTGCTGACTCCTCTTCGTCAGAGAAAGAGCCACAGCCACATCACTAAACAAAGTGAAAGATGTACATCTCGTTGATATTTCCAAATTCCAATTTTCGCTAGTGATATGCCTATACGACAAATCGATTTGGCCAATATATTAAATTATCTTTAATCCGCTAATTGTCAATATATTGTAATAACTCAGCTATTATAAGTTCAAGTGGAATAAAATAAGCACAAATGTGGTATACATATCACAATGAACTAACTAGTGTGTGGGTTGGTTTATTAATATGATGTTCATTTTTAGAAGCCGGACTGACTACGAGTAATCGGGTAAAACACAAAGGGCTGGGTATTTACTAACAACAGTATTACTGCATATAGATAACATAACCTTTAACGTTAAAGCTCTTTTAGTAGATTGCCGGTTTCATTAAGAAACGCTGCACATTTTTTATTATAAATTATAAATGAAAGTATGAAATAAGTGAATCAAGCGAATCCAAACTCAATAATTTGAGTAAACGTCCGGTTTTATCAAGATAATGCCGCGGCACAGAAGTATTGAATGCCATCGATAAGCAGCCTTCAGACTACGCGAATACCAGTATCATTCTACAGCTCTATCTCTTTCCTATGTACGAATAATGGCACCCGAAAAAAATCTCAACACGCCAACAACGAATTTTTGGAAGGATTGGCAAACAAATTTGTTGAAAGAGTTCCTTACAACTCAAGATCAATGGAAATCCATCGCCATCGCGGCTAGTGGATGTTGACGCCAACAGACCAGAGCCGAGTCTGATTTTGCCGACCAAGGAGAAGAGTCATAGTCGCGTCCTTTTGATTGTCATAGTTGTGCACTGTGTGTAAGTCCGCCGTAAATTATTTTGTCATTTCGATTGTCCTGGTTGTGCGCTGAGTGATAAGTGATGATAGATCTTTCGGAGTTAATGTACAACGAACAATTTCGTAACAACTTGTACTAATTCAAATTAAGAAAATTGTGAACAATTTCGTAACGACTTGTGCCAGTTCAAATCAAGAAAATTGTGAACAATAAACTCGGTCAGTTTAAGTTTTGTTTGTCATCTTAAAATCAAGGAGCGAGTTTGTGGCGTCTGATATTAATTTAAAAATAAAGAAAAATCAGCTACGAACGGAACGGTGCGTTTTATTTCTTTTCTGTTTTCTTGGTGAACAATTTCTCTCACGACGTTTAGTGGGTGTGTTACTGGACCCACGCCCGTGAAGGCGTATTAGCAACAGAACCCCACAATACCACCAGGGCCAAACGAATTTAGTTATATACAACTTTCCGGATACAGTAGTATGAGTTCGTGAACGAATCTGGCTTATGTGTGAGGTGCTTGTGCTCAAGTTGAGAGTGAACCCGGTGTGATGTGACAGAGCGCGGAGTTGACTAGGAAGTGCGCAGCTAGTATATTCTATATTGTATTGATGACTGATTTATTGTCAACATTAAGTGAAGGAAGTGTTATGATATTTATCACATATTTCTAGCATTTTCTACTGCTTGTGGGAGAGAAATGCTTTTTATCTTACCATCTTACTAAGCAGGGACTGTGCGCATTGACTCTACGCATTGCTGTCAATCCTGGGCATCTAGAATCTTCTTGATACTCTTTACTTTACGTGGTATAAAATTTTGCATACAAAATACAATTATACCTTTTAATGCGTCGGGTATAGCGTTTACATCCTTATAACCAACGACCAGTTTAACTTCCCAACAATGACCAATTTAACCTCCAAAAAAATGGGTTTAGAATCTCCCAGTTCATTTGGGACGTACTTTGTATTAAAACCCTACCAACAGAGTCGAATAGAGTCTCGGATTCATTCATGTAAGTATAGAGTGGGCCATAAATGTTTGCATATTTGAAACATGAATAGAAATAAAACTACAAATGTTATTTTATTGATCATTTATTTAGCGTAATAAACGTTTATTGAAATATATTTTTTTTAAACGACATCGTCGAGATATGTCCCGTCTCGTCGCTGGCACTTCTGCAATCGACTACGCAAACGTTGAAAAACTCACTGACACGTGCTGCACGGTATCGCGGCTATCACCTGGATGTTTTCTTTTAATTGGCCCCCCTGTTTGTTTAATAGTTGTTGTCGGTCCCGTTTGCTCGAAATTCTCGAGCCAAGCTTTGATTAAATTAACACTTGGACACTCACTTACACGGCGTAATCCGTATTCAATTAAATAGGCGTCGTACAGTAACGTAGGAATCGTTGTTTCTGTAAAATTGTTTTACACAAAAAGCACGCTGTTGTCCCGTGAAGCGCTCCATCGTAACTAAAATTGCATGAAGCGACGCACAATTACCCGCCACTCGGGCGCCGTCCGCCTAACGGTTTTTAAGAAATCAAGTGATGCCATTTTGCAAAAATGTATGGCCCAGCCGATATTTCTTTGCAAGTTTAGGCTTCTTTATATGAATAACGGGGCAATTAAAAAGTCCCCGGCCTTCCATAGTAAAACACATTTTTTTGGCAAAATTCGTTTTTTTTATTCAACTTAATTCCCTTCGAGGGTGATACACTGATTATAGCGACCCTCCAACTTTTCGATACCTTTTTTGTAGTACGATTTGGCCTTTGCTTCAAAATATGCCTCAGTTTCGGCGATCACCTCTTCATTCGACGAAAATTTCCTCCCAGCGAGCATTCTTTTGAGATCTGGGAACAGGAAATAGTCGCTGGGGGCCAGATCTGGAGAATACTGTGGATGCGGAAGCGATTTGAAGCCCAATTCATGGATTTTGCCATCGTTTTCACTGACTTGTGACACGGTGCATTGTCTTGGTGAAGCAGCACTTTCTTTTTCTTCAAATGCGGTCGTTTTTCGGCGATTTCGTCCTTCAAACGGCCCAATAACGCTGTGTGATAGTCGCTGTTGATGGTCCTTCCTTTTTCAAGATAGTCAATGAAAATTATTCCGCGCGCATCCCAAAATACAGACGCCATAACCTTGCCAGCCGACTGTTGCGTTTTTCCACGCTTTGGGGCGGGTTCATCGTGTGCAGTCCACTCGGATGACTGTCGATTGGACTTCGGAATGAAATGATGGAGCCATGTTTCATCCATTGTCACATATCGACGCAAAAGCTCGGGTTTATTACGCTTGATCATCTCCAAACACTGCTCCGAATCATCAACTCGTCGTTGTTTTTGGTCAAAAGTGAGCTCACGCGGCACCCACTTTGCACAGAGCTTTCTCATACCCAAATATTCGTGAATGATACGATGTACACGCTCAGTTGATATCTTTAGAGTGCCTGCTATTTCATTCAATTTGAATTTACGGTCATTCAAAATCATTTTGTGGATTTTTCTAATGTTTTCGTCGGCAACAACCTCTTTTGGGCGTCCACTGCGTTCACCGTCTTCGGTGCTCATTTCACCACGTCTAAACTTAGCATACCAATCCTTGACGGTTGATTTTCCTGGGGCGGCGTCTGGAAACTCGTCATCAAGCCAAGTTTTTGCTTAAACTGTATTTTTTCCCTTCAAAAAGCAATATTTTATCAACACGCGAAATTCCTTTTTATCCATTTTTTTCACAATAACAGAAGTTGCTTCACTCAAAATACTATAATTCACAAACTAATAATCCGACATGTGTCAAATTTATACACGCGTCTTTTGAAGGTTGGGGCTAACTAAAAATCATAAGGATTTAATTCTAGTGCCGCCATCTAGGTGTCCGGCCGGGGACTTTTCAATTGACCTGTTAGTATGCTTAGGAATGGAAAGTTTTAGTGATAAAGTAACTTCCACACAGGTATTCAATATTTAACAGCATTTAAAACTATTTATTCATTATTTATAAGTCACCGCAGAAAGATACGCGACGATTCGGAGAGAGACAATGAGACTCTTCAAGCGCAAAAAACGCGAATAGGAGAAGACTCGGATCGAAAAAATCATAGAAAATTCTAGAGCAAAGAACCTCTGGGGTATGTCACCATCATCATCGGCACTACAACCGGGATCCGGTCTTGGCCTTATTTAACAAATCTCTCCACCGGTCCCGATTTCGAGCCGATGTCATCCAGTTTAGCACTCCCAGGCTCTGGCCGTCCTGGTCTACGCCATCCCTCCATCGCAGACAAGGTCTGCCGCGCTGTCTCCTTCCATACATCCTGCCACAAAGGACTTTCCGGGCAGGGTCCTCTTCGCTCATTCGAGCTAGGTGTCCCGCCCACCGGAGTCTACCGAGCTTGATTTTTCTTACAATATGAGCTTCAAGGTAGATTGCGTACAACTCATGGTTGTAGCGTCTCCGGAATCGTCCTCCCTCACATACGGGGCCAACAATTCTCCTTAAGAACTTTCTCTCGAACGCGGCCAAGAGTTCAGAGTGCCTTTTATTAAGCACCCAGGTCTCGGATCCATACATGAGTACTGGTAAGACCATGGTCTTGTACAGTAGTAGCTTGGATGTTCTGGATAAATTTCGGGATTTAAAGAGCCTTGATAGACCATAGTAGGCTTTGTTGGATTTAATCAGACGTTCGCGTATTTCTTCTTCCATATTGTTATCGGCTGATACTATTGACCCAAGGTAGTTAAAGAATTGCACTACTTCAAATTCGTGCTCCACTACCCTGATAGTTTGACCAACGTTAAGTCTTCTCTTCGCAGAAGTTGCCACCATGTACTTGGTTTTTCCCTCATGAATGTGCAGTCCCAGTTTTTGTGCCGCCTGCTCGATCTGGGTGAAGGATTCCTGTACCGCCGATTCGGTTCTACCGATGATGTCGATGTCATCTGCGTAGGCAAGTATCTGGCTGGACTTGGTGACAATAGTCCCTCTTGTTGTAACGCCAGATTCACGGATTGCTTTCTCCAACGCCAGGTTGAAGAGGAGGCAGGCCAGACCGTCCCCTTGTCGGAGTCCATTATAGATGTTTATTGGTTTGGACAGCAATCCCGCAACTTTTACTTGACTAGTTACGTTGGTCATGGTCAACCTACAAAGTCGTATCAATTTATTTGGAATGCCGAACTCTCTCATGGCATTATATAGTTCTACCCTGGCTATGCTGTCGTAGGCGGCCTTGAAGTCTATAAACAGATGATATAGTGGAATCTTAAATTCCAGACATTTTTCCATCGCCTGCCTAAGGGTGAATATCTGATCAATTGCTGATTTGCCTGGGATGAAGCCACACTGATATTGACCAATGATGGCTTTAGCGTATGGGGATATCCGGTCTTGTAGGATAGTGGAGAGTATCTTATAGGCGGTACTCAGCAATGTTATACCCCTATAGTTGCTGCACAGTATGATATCTCCCTTCTTATGTTTGGGGCAAATTATACCACGACCCCAATCTTCCGGCATCTCCTCTTGCTCCCATACGTGCACCACGATCTCGTGAATTGCGTGATGTAACGCTGTCCCTCCTTGTTTGATCAGCTCAGCTGGTATGCCATCAGCTCCAGGGGCTTTATTTGATTTGAGCTGTCTAATGGCTTTTAGTGTTTCCTCAATGCTTGGTGGCGGCAGCATTTGGTCTTGGTCTTGCATTGGTGGAGCCTCCAATTCTTCTGTGAGCTGACCATTTAGCAATTCATTAAAGTGCACTTCCCATCGCTACAGAATGCCTTCAGGATCGGTGATCAGATTACCCTCTTTATCCTTGCAGTAAGTGCAGCGTGGTGTGTACCGCGTCATACTGCGGATTATTTGGTAGAACTTCCGCGCCTGGTGCGGACCTCGCTCTCTACTTTTCTCTATTTCACAGACAAGATTTTTTTCCCAGGCACTTTTCTTTTGTCTGTGAAGTCTTTTTTCAGTTCTTCTGAGCTCTTTGTATTTCTCCTCGCGTACCCGCGTCCTATGAGACTGCTACATTGCCCGGTATGCAGCATTCTTACGTTCAGTCGTTAGTTTGCACTCATCATCAAACCAGTTGCACCGATCTCTACGACTATTGCCTAAGATGGAGTTGGCAGTACTAATGACAGTATTCTTGAGGCGTGTCCATTTCTCTTCTACGCCCGGCATTCTGGCCCCAGGACTTACTCTCCCTCCGTCGAGCTCTTCGAGGGCGAGTCTTAACGCATGACCAAAGGTGTTGCTGGTGTTCTCATTGCGTAAGGCAGCCGTGTTGATTCGAACCTGATCCGTGGATGCAATACGTCTCCGTAAGGCAATCCGCGCTCGGAAAACTGTACCAACAAGATAGTGATCCGAGTCGACGTTGGCACCTCGGTACGTTCGTACCGTCATCAGGCTCGAAGAGTGGCGGCGATCTATCAACACATGGTCAATTTGGTTGCGAGTGGCTCCATCAGGTGATACCCAGGTGGCTTTGTGGATATCTTTACGCGGAAACCTGGTACTCGCAACGACCAAGTTTTTCGATGCTGTCAGTTCGATAACTCGTAGTCCATTGTCATTAGTGTTCTCATGCAAACTATGGGAACCTGCGTAGTGCCTAAAAACCGGCTCCCGACCTATTTTCGCATTCAAATCCCCAAGAACGATTTTCACATCGTATCTTGGGCAGGCATTGAGGGCCCGTTCGACGTTCTCATAGTATTCTTCTTTTTCGTCGCCAGGGGACTCCTCTGTAGGTCCGTGAACGTTTATGAAGCTTATGTTCTTAAATTTGCCTCGCACGCGAGGAGTGCATAGCCTTTCATTTATTGCATTAAAGCCGATGATGGCAGGCTTCAGTTTTTGGCTGACTAGAAAGCCTACCCCGAGCACATGGTGTGTGTGTGGATCGCAGGACTGTTATACAAACTTCATTCAATGTATGGTTTAAACATCCACTCCACAAAACTTCTCGCTTCTTACCTCTCTGCTAGAAAGTTCATGGAGAAAATGAACTCAACTCTCTCGACACCTTATAGCATAACCGCAGGAGTTCCTCAAGGATCCATCCTCGGCCCACTACTATACCTTCTTTATACATCAGACGCACCGCAGCCACTGTTACCCAATACAACAATGCTCAACTATGCCGACGACACCTTAATTTATTCAAGCAACAAGCTTGTCAAGGAGGCAAGAAACTGTATTAACAGATATCTCCCAATCCTGTCAGCCTACTTTACCAAGTGGAGAATTCAACTAAATCCAACCAAAACTCAGCTCATAGTTTTTAAAGGCAGAAACGCGAGTTGTACAAACAACACTATTCGCTGCCATAATCAAATCAGAATTAAAATAAATAACAATATAATTAAACCCTCCAAAACCTTAAAGTATCTAGGTATAACCTTTACCAACAATCTGTCATTCTCCGCCCACATTAAAAATACGATTCGTAAAGCCACAACCCAACTGAACCTCTGCAGAAAAGTCATGTACAAACCGAATGGTCTCTCTCCCAAAGTCAAATCACTTATCTACAAACAAATAATCAGACCCACTCTCACATATGCATGCCCGATATGGTACCATATCACACCCGCCCAAATGGAGAAGCTACGCATTTTCGAAAGGAAATGCTTCAGACTTATCACTGGCCTCAACCGACATCCTAACTCCCACAAATATTACAACAGTAGTTCGCTCTACTATGCCGCTAATATTGAACGTATAGATCGACGCTTCCTCGAGCTGTCCATCAAATTTATCGAAAATCTTCCCAATAATCCCAATCCGATAATAAATGCGCTTACATCGACTCCGTCATACAACCGAACTGCCTACCCGAACTGTCTCCACACCAGAACCCTGTTCACCTTTGGCAGGTTGGTCAACAACTCCAATGAGATTGTATACCACAATACTGAACTCTCACCTCACCAGTTTAAATATTGTAATATACAACCCTTCTCTAATATCTTGCGTTTCAACGACCAATCGGAAAGTGTTCCCCCAACCCATATCCCCGACTGATAGTACCCACCCTAACCCAAATCCTACCCATCGACCACTATACCTCCCGCCCCATCCTACTCTAACTTATTGTAATAATAATAGATTTAATAATTAGATAAGCTAGGCTAAGCTAAGTTAATTTAAGTTAAGCAAATTAGTTATAGGTTAAGTAGATAATTATATCCTGGTTTTCTGACCTTTTCCAGGAAGCCCCACCTACTCCTATCTTGTCCACCCATGAAATATGTAACTTTATAATAATGTTTGAAAAATGTACTAGCAAGTATGTGTAAACGATTAAAGCTAAGCTAATTATAAGTTATCTGTATTACTTATTGTAACAAATCATTTATGGTCAATAAATACAGAAATGTATAAAAAAAAAAAAAGAATGCGACCAGAACTCAAATCATAGCCTCTTCGTAGGAAGTATAGACAGACCCAAAAGATGTGCGGAAGAAATGTGTTTAACACATGCACTGGGATGGATATATAGCAATCTATCGAAAGAGGAGCGCGTTTCCACTCAATACGTAACCATTTTGGAACCAAAAGACACTGTACGAACCAAACAGCTGACAAATTTCATAGAACAAAAAATCGTACCGTATATGTAATATAAATATAAACCTGGAAAAATGATGATGCGAACAGAAAGGAGTAGAAAAAAGCTTAGAAAACATTTTTTTTCTTTCGAAAAAATGCGAAAAATTATAAATACTCAAATAAAAAAAAAACAGGGTCCAAGGGGCATTATAAAATAATTATATCTATTTACTGTAGACTGACTGTGAATGGAAGATCTGCATAACGTTTCATGAAAAAACTAAATAAAAACAGAATCTTTGAAAGTTAGTTACATATTTTTAACCTTATAATTCTTACAGAATTAATTGTTAAAAGGGATGTTCTCATCTGAGATCCTAAAAAAAGGTATTTTTCTCGAATTTTTCTCTCATAGAAGGAAATAAACTTTTGTCACTTGTTTAATATGTTCGAAAGTACAAAAAAAAAATTTAAAAAAATATAGCGACAATAATTGTTGACACGCCTTGTAATGTGACCGTCTCAAAAAAGTTATCCTACAGTTGGCCAGTCTAGCACCAGCAAAATTTATCTAAAATCAATAATCGAAGAAATTTCATAAACTATATGAGTGAAGTTGGTGTCCCTACTAGAATCATACTTGAAAGTCGAAATTTAACAAAATGGCGGACATGCAAACTTTAGGTACTAATTTTCGAATTTTTTTTTGTTCTTTAACGTTGACTAGCAAAAAGTATATGAAAAAATCATCTACATTTAGGTTCAGACTCCAATAAATTTAATTTAGTTTAAAATTTAAAAAATCCGATTCATCGATTAGAGTCTGAGATATCGTAGACACCAATGTGAAAAACATGGTTTCGAAAAAAAACGCGTTTAAAGTTTCAAAATGCTATACGAGAGTGGGGTGAACAATTTTCGGCTTGACCTACAGATGGCGCCAACACGTCTAATTACTATGGTAGGTTCTATTACACTACATCTGATTAGCCAGTATATAACTTTTCAGGTTGATTGCTCTGTTAGTATACAATCGAGAGCTTACTGAACAAGGCTCCAACCAACTAACAGTAACATCGCCCAATCGGACACTGATATAGCAAACTGTCTCGCTGAACACTTCTGTAAAACTCATAAACAAAACGATTCCCTCCCAGTCACTAATTTCCACGACACCGTGAATGAATTCATCTCAGGCACACTGGAGCCATCCTTCCCACCATTCATTACCGAATTCAACGAAACCAATAAAGCGTCACATCCCATGGGAACCGACACATTCCTAAGCTTTACAGAATTATCTGAATTGATTACTTCGCGTAACAATAAAAAATCTACAGGCTTGGATAGAATCCCTAACCTTCTATTTAAAAGGCTTCACCCAGAAAACTTACTCCCCATTCTCGTTCTTCTCAACCACATAATAAACGCTTCACATTTCCCAAAATGTTAGAAAACAGCGGTGATAGTCCCTATTACTAAATCCGGTTCTTCCAACAACCCGGCTAACTTCCGTCCCATATCACAGCTAAATTTGCTTAGTAAGGTTTTGGAATGTAAGATATACAAAAATCTTCTCTCATTTGCTAGAGACAACTCCCTTATCCCGAATTCTCAATTTGGCTTCCGTCCACAACACTCAATTTGTCATGCTTTGCTAAAACTGACACATGATGTGACAATGAATCTCCAAAACCAATCCCCTACAATATGCGTCTCTCTCGACATAGCAAAAGCATTCGATTGCGTTTGGATTCCAGGACTGCTCTATAAGCTACATTCAATGTTCGGATTAAACGACCACACCATAAAACTTCTCGCTTCCTACCTTTCTGATAGAAAGTTCATGGTGAAAATAAATTCAACTCTCTCGACACCATACAGTATAACCGCGGGTGTTCCTCAAGGTTCCATTCTCGGACCATTATTATACCCCCTTTATACTTCAGACACCCCGCAGCCACTGTCACCTAATACAGTAATGCTGAATTATGCCGATGACACTTTAATTTATTCAAGCAACAAGTTTGTCAAGGAGGCAAGAAACTGTATTAACAGCTATCTCCCGAATCTCTCTGCATATTTTACTAAGTGGAAAATCCGACTCAACCCAACCAAAACTCAACTCATAGTGTTTAAAGGCAGAAATGCGAATTGTACTAACAACACCATACGCTGCCATAACAAAATCAGAATCAAGTTAAATAACAATATAATTAAACCCTCCAAAACCATAAAGTACCTGGGAATAACCTTCACCAACAATCCGTCCTTCTCCCCCCACACCAAAAACTCGATTCGCAAAGCCGCAATTCAACTTAATCTCTGCAGAAAAGTGATGTACAAGCCGAATGGTCTCTCTACCAAAGTTAAATCACTTATCTACAAACAGATAATCAGACCCACTCTCACATATGCATGCCCGATATGGTACCATATCACACCCGCCCAATTGGAGAAGCTACGCATCTTCGAAAGGAAATGCTTCAGACTGATCACTGGCCTCAACCGACATCCCAACTCCCACAAATATTACAACAGTAGTTCGCTCTACTATGCCACTAATATTGAACGTATAGATGGACGCTTCCTCGAGCTGTCCATCAAATTTATCGAAAATCTTCCCAATAATCCCAACTCGATAATAAATGCGCTCACATCGACTCCGTCAGATAACCGAACTGCCTACCCGAACTGTCTCCACATCAGAACGTTCTTCACCTCTGGCAGATTGGTTAATAACTCTAATGAGATTGTATACCACAATACAGAGCTTTCACCTCACCAATTTAAATATAGTAATATTCAACCCTTCTCCAATATTTTGCGTTTCAACGAACAAACGGAAACTAGTTCCCCAACCCACATCCCTGACTGACAATATCCTCACTAATCCATTGATCACTATGCTACCCCCTTCCACACCACACTAACTTAACATTTTTCAATAATAATTAGGTAACTAGACTAAGTTAAGATAAGTTAAGTTAAGTTAAGTAAATTAGCATAGGTTAAGTAAATAACTATATCCTGGTTTTCTGACCTTTTCCAGGAAGCTCTACCCACTAAAATCTTAATCCATAACCAATATATAACTTTTATCATATTGTTTGAAAAATGTACTAGTAAGTATATGTAAACAATTATAGCTAAGGTATCATAAGTTATCTGTATTGCTTATTGTAAAAATTATTTATGGTCAATAAATACAGAAATGTAAAAAAAAAAAAAAAAAAACTGAACAAGGCGCCTCGAAAAGAAAAATAAACGACCTCACTTGATCTCGTTATGTTGTAACTTTTTTATAAAATTATTTTCCTAAAAACAGTTTTGGGGACTTATTCTACACACTATAGGCTATCAAAAAATGAAAATAAAAAAAATCGATTTTTAAAACTTCTTGATGAGGATCTTCGCTTAAAATATGATCTACGTTTAACATATTGTTATTAGGTGTGGAATTCATTTCTAGATGCATCTGTCCGTAAACGCTGGAACTATACTAATAACTCCACATAGATTGCTATAAGTACGAGTGTTAGTAGGCGGAACCAGCTTACAATGAAATATTACACGTAACTTTTCGATTATCTTAACGTTCTGAATCAAAGTTTTCACCAAGGCTCCGCAAACGGTATCAATTCAATGCACAATATACCAAATTATTACCGACATTCTACCAAATTTAAATTCAAACACGGTTCATCTTGACTGCTTCCGGACAAAGAATTAAAGTAAACAAAGCTTCCGTAAGGCTCCATGAAGCGAAACTTCATTAAAACTCACCCGAAATCAAGCACTTAAGGAGAAAAACGAAGAAACTTCAAAGAGTTTCTACCGAGTGTTGCGTCTGTTAAGTAGCTCGAATTCTGTTTCAAGGTTCCTCTAAAAAGCATCCTAGGAGTGGTTCGATGGTTAGGATTTTGTTTGCGTCTCAGGTATCCCCTACGCCAACTCCCTTACGTTTTGCATTCGTGTTCACACAGCGTTCACAGCCATTTTTAAGTGACTGATACCGATACTACTATAAAAATTCTGCAAATTGAAGTTCATCCACTGTGTATATGATAATTTAACGCCAAGTTGAATTCGCTTCACCATAATCGGTAATGGATGCGCAGCGTTGGGTATTCCGAACTTTGCAAATAAAACATATTTATTGCGGAAGAAAAATCTCAATGGGGAAGTGTAAAAACAAAAACTTATTTGAGGATGTTTTCTTCTTCTTCAGTCTGCGAGCTTTTAAATCTTTGTGATGCACACAGAAACGGTTACTGCGAAATTTCGTGACTGTCTTGAGTATCCTGTGAATGGTAAACTCCTTTGAGAAGGTGGTCTGAAAATTAGAAACATGAACGGGGTAGTAGTAAGCAGCATTGTTGACCATACCAATCTCATTTAAGGTCACATTCAGTGATTCATGGAACGGTGCGTAAATGTGTCATCGGATATGTTATATTGGACAAGTGGGAATACGTATCACCTGTCATTAGTCAATCATGTCTCTTTATTTTCTTTACTTTATTTACGAAATCGCAAACACTATTTTTCGTCGACAAAAACTCCCTTTTACTGGAACTCTAGATCATTATATGCCCATGCGGGGTGATATTTTGTTTTATTGCTGAAGGTGGAACGACATGTTTTAATTTTTGTCTAATTACAGGTTATCAATGTGAGTTGTAACATTCCGTTTACCGCCTAATTCCCAGTTTGTACAAAAGGCTGAGATGTCCAGTCATGTCTTTTAAGTTTAGTGATTGCTGATTATGTGACGTTGAAATAGAAATTTGAAATTTTTTTATTTTTTTAACAAATTTCCATTCAATTTTGATTTTAGTTAACACTAGTTCATAGTCTTCACTTCCTGATCCATTGGCTACTTTCCTTGTTAGCCAACTCGAAGCGCTTTGGGCTTGCTAATCTGCCTTTCTATAAATGGAAGAATGTCAAGTTTATTTGTCTGTCTTGTGCTCAATTATTATTTTAAGCTACATTTAATAGGTATTCTAGGTAGATTTGTCTTAGCTTATATGTATATCATACGAGGAAAGGAAAAAAGTTCTCGCCGTATTGACTAGCACCCCCGAATTAACTGGATACAGATCCGAACACTCGCTGTCCACAACAACCCGGATCGGTCGATTCTCGAGGAAGCTCCTCGTCCAGTCGCAAAGCTGTTGGCAAAGTCCGTATGAACGAAGTGTGGTCAGGAGTGCACCGTGCCAGACCCGGTCAAAAGCGGTGTTCAATCGCAGATGTCCATATATCGGTTATAAGTGTCAAAAGGTCTCCTGTGGACCGCCTGCCACGGAATCCGTATTGACGATCATTCAGAGGTCCGTTGCACTCCAAATACTTAACCAATTCTTTATTGATGACTTTTTCCATTACCTTAGATAAAATAGAGAGTAATGCTATCGGACGGTAATTTTGTGGGAGACACTTTTTTCCCGTCTTTGGGACTGGCTGAACTCGAGCGATTTTCCAGCAGGCAGGAAAGGTCCTCCGTGCATAAGATAAGCGGAAGAGTCTGCCAAGAACCGGCGATAGTTCTGGAGCACAGTTCTTAAATCCTATTACTGGTATTCCGTCCGGGCCGGTTGCCTTCCTACAATCCAGTCCACGTAGAATGCGTTGAATAGTGCGCGGACGAAATCCCACATCCCGCATCGAAGACCGTACCGGCGAGATCACAGGTGGCTCCAAAAGGCCGAGATCGAGGTTTGAATTCGCGGAAAATAAATTCGCGAATACATTAGCTTTATCCTTTGGATTCGTGACCAATGTCCCGCTGTCTGTCACCAACGGGGAGAAAGAGGAGGATGCGAAGTTACCGCTGACAGCCCTTGCCATTGACCAGAAGGCGCGCGAACCAGTTGGGCACCGAAGGAGCTTATTGATCACCCTGTCGTTGTGAGTCTTCTTCGGGATATCAATCGCCTGGTTGCACGCGTTTCTGATTCCAACAAAGTTCGTTCTGTTAACATCGGTGGGATTGAAGCGCCATTGCTTAAAAGCTCTATTTTTTGCCGCTGTAATCAGCTCGCATTTTTTGTCAAACCAAGGTTTATCAGACGAACTTCGTTTGATGGAATGTGGAATATACATCTCCATCTCCAGAAGAATAATCTCTGATACCGACTCAGCGCAAGCGTTAACATCGGAGTTTCCGAAGCACACCTCCGACCATGGAAAGGATGCGAAGAAATCTCGCATATCGTCCCAGTTAGCATCTCCATACTTCCATACATGGCGAATCTGCCTAGGCCGGTTATTCGCTTGATACGCAAGTGCTTGCGCGACAGATACCAAGCAGTGATCTGAGTTTCCCAGTGGCGCAGAAACCTCTACGGTATAAATACTCGGTTCGGATGTCAAAAATAGATCCAGGGTGTTCGCATAATCGCCTCGGGCATCCGGCACTCGCGTTGGTTCCCCCACGAGTTGAGTCAAGTTGTGGCTTACAGCAAACATCTCCGCCAGCCTCCCAGCCTCGTCGGTTCTGTTAGAATGTAACAACCAGTCGGAATTGTGGACATTGTAATCGCCAAGGACAACAATTTCAGAAGCTGGGTGGTTGATCTGTATCCAGTCGACGGTATATGAAAGATGTTCGAAGAATGTCGCCGGTCGATCGTCATTCGGGGAGCGGTAAAGACAACAAAGAAATTTAACGGAATTTCTCAGCACGACCCTCAACCACATGATGTCCATATTATTGGGTTCCAACGCCTCCATCCACTGGCAAGCCAGATTGGACCGCGCGAAAACGCAGACTCCACCCTTAAAACGGAATCTCGAATGTAAGTCGTATCCTGAGCAACGAAGATATGTCGAATCAGTTGACGAATCGACCTGGGTCTCAGTTAGGGCAAGGATATCATGTTTCGTTGTTTGCAAATATTGGTGGACGGCGTTTACATTCGTATTGGTGAAACCGATGCCCCTGATGTTACAAAATGCCGTTACCAGTCGAGCGTGGGCCGAGCCTCGAGCGCGAGCCCGGTTAAGCGATGACGAACCTCTTAAAGTTCCATTATTTATCATGATATCTGCATGATGTTCCGCCTGACATAGTCCCCCCCGGAGATCCGAATGGGAGACTAGTTTACCTCCGGAATTCTTTATGTCAGAAGGCACCATCATGACTTATCCCCGTGTCAGTCCGGGCCATCAGCCACACATCCGAAACACCGTCGAAGATTTCTCTCGGCGATATAGCGGAATGTACAGCGTGACGGGGTGGTATCTCACCTTGGGACCGACTACCACCTAACCAACCTTTTTTCGAACCAGTCAATCAGCCAAGCTCCGAAAGATGGCAACGGATTTCTCCCGACCATTTCACGGAGCCTATAGCTTGATGGGGTGGTATTTCACCGGGCTCCTCGATAGTATACTGGTTAGTATACCCGCCTGTTACGCGGGAGACCGGGGTTCGTTTCCCCGTCGGGGAGCCTCTGGCGCAAAACTAATCACATTGCCCGGAAAAAACAAATCATTATGGAAAATTTAACAAGCCGCAGGACTTGCTAAATAAGGCCAAGACCAGTTCCCGGTTGTAGTGCCGATGATGATGATGATAGCTTGATGGGGTGGTATTTCACCGGGCGCACAGGGCGTTGGGACCCCGGCTACCCCTCGGCCTTTAGTCGCCTCTTACGACAAGCTGGCCTAGCTGTGAGTATATTCTAACGCCCTACTCACAGGGCACAGGGCACAGACTTGTTGGCGATGCGTCACGAATTCCCAGGAAAGACAAGGCAAGCGCTAACATACTATTTCCAGGGAAACAACGATCAGCGGCGCACCGATTCCAGGAAGCCACTAAGAAAAGCAGATCCCAGGAAACGAGCGTAGGAGCGGACAACTGCGGGCCTATATAATGCAGGCACATTCGATGAAGCAGCAGGAGTTTACTACCGCACCCAAGGCCTATCGGTCTTGTATGATTTCTTTCCCACCATCCCTCTATACAAGTAGTTAGAGAACACCTGGACTAACACTGTCCACACTATCCTTGGATACCCCCCTTTTTTTCAGATATCACGAGACCGAGCCCAACATCCTCATGGATGTGGGTGATTCTTGAAGCAGCAGGAGTCGTCGAAGGAACTCCTACCCAATCGGTATTGATCAAGACCAGCTACAGAGAGAATCGGAAAATACAGATCCAATCATAATTATCATAGGAATTTAATAAACAAACGTTAAGCGAATAATTTGGGTCGCGTTCTGAATATCTTCTCTCCTTGGTCGTGTTGTTTTTTTCTTATTCGTTTCGCAGGTCGTAGTGAATTGTACTGGGCAAGATTCCGACGCCCGCCAATCCCGAGAAGAGTCCGGCTCGGGAGGTGCAATCCTACCGATTAGCAAGGAAATCGTCGTTGGCCGGCCAGTGCCGGAAAAAATACAGTCCGCTAAGGCGAAACTGTTGGGACGTCGCCGAAGAAAGCGCCGTTCGCGATTAGGGTTAGCCTTTTTTTTTTTTTTTTACATTTCTGTATTTATTGACCATAAATGATTTGTTACAATAAGTAATACAGATAACTTATAATTATCTTAGCTTTAATCGTTTACACATACTTGCTAGTACATTTTTCAAACATTATTATAAAGTTATATATTTCATGGGTGGACAAGATAGGAGTAGGTGGGGCTTCCTGGAAAAGGTCAGAAAACCAGGATATAATTATTTACTTAACCTATAACTAATTTGCTTAACTTAACTTAACTTAGCTTAGCCTAGCTTATCTAATTATTAAATCTATTATTATTACAATAAGTTAGAATAGGGTGGGGCGGGAGGTATAGTGGTTGATGGGTGGAATTTGGGTTAGGGTGGGTACTATGAGTCGGGGATATGGGTTGGGGGAACACTTTCCGATTGGTCGTTGAAACGCAAGATATTAGAGAAGGGTTGTATATTACAATATTTAAACTGGTGAGGTGAGAGTTCAGTATTGTGGTATACGATCTCATTGGAGTTGTTGACCAACCTGCCAGAGGTGAAGAGGGTTCTGGTGTGGAGACAGTTCGGGTAGGCAGTTCAGTTGTCTGACGGAGTCGATGTGAGCGCATTTATTATCGGATTGGGATTAAGGGTTAGCCTTTTTGTTGTTGCGTCAACAATACTTTACATATTCGCGGCACCGAATAGATCCCACACAGAATCATTCAAATCGCTCTGCATGGCTTCACTTACAGTGGAAAGCTCCCTGTTTTTGTCGCACGATTATTTTACCGGGCCGCGTTACTTACGTGTAATAGTGTTCAAAGTTACACCAACAAAAGTAATGGTTTAAACAATATATATTTATTTTTATTACGAACAAGGCTTGATCACAGCGAAAACTAGACTGATCTCAAAACCAAACGAAAATTTACATTACACCTTCCAAAAGATGGTGCATAAATTTAGTTAGACAAAACGAAAGAGACGATTCCAAGAATTTTACAATTAATCGGTACAAGAACAAAGATTGAAGATACATTGGTTCATAGCAAAAATGTTCTTGGAAGGACTACGTCATTAAAAGGTAATTAAGGATGAACATATTTGTTCATACATTAAGAATCTGGGAAGAGCGTGTGTACGAGCAACTAAAAAAAAGGACAAATGCGTTGAGCACGATGCAACACTCCCTTTATTATAATAGACGCTTGTAAATTGTTATACTCACCTGTTATTGCAAATCTAACGCAACATAAAACCCCACAGGTAACGTGCTGCGCTCAATAGTATAGCATCACCTTCCTCGGAAAACCAACTCGGATTAGAATGTTGTACAACATTCTGAGACCGTTACCATACCTGTGCTATGGAAGAGTTGCAGAGGGCGTGCAAAAGAATAGGCGACAAAAAAGCTCCTAGGCCAAACAAATCTGTCAAAGCGGTACTTCAAAAGGAACCAGACGTAATCCAAGTCGCGATCAGAAATACCTCGATGCATGAAAAATTCAATATCTGGTATTCTTGACACAAGGAATGAATAAACCACCAGATATCCTATCATCCTATCGTGCTATATGCCTCCTGGATACAAGGGGGAAATCATGGAGAAGATTATAATATGTAAGGTACATTGATTGCCTTAGCGGAAAACAGGGGAGCATTCTCTAATCATCAACATGTGTTAGGAGATCGCGTTCCAACACCGACGCCATCAAAACGCCGTCCCGCCTTTAGTCAAGTTGGTACACCGCCCTACCTCGTAAAATCGTCATAAGTTACTTTACCACCAGACAGCTGATGTACGTGCGGATGAGGGTAGAAACCTTTATGATGCCAGATATTTTGTCAAGGGTTAGTATCCTGTCAAATATTATGTGTGATGGAGTTTTACAAATAAAACAATAATTTCAACAAAGAGTTTAAACTATTGGCTTCGCAGGTGACATCGCATAAATCCCTAATCATAGAAAGGAGGTCGCTAATGAGGCAATTCGACTAATTAAAGTCTGACTGACTAACTTTCAGATTGTAAATCAAACCATTCTTTCAAAGGAAACTGTTAAGTACTTGCTCCAAAATAGATTAAAATCTAAGTCTCATGTAGAGTATGCAAGTAAAAGAGTCGCAGGTATACAGGCAGCTCTTTCCGAAATATTGCCAAACACTGGTGGACCAGGATACAGTAAGAAAATTATTCTGTCGCTGGTGGTCACGTCAGCATTATCGAAGTGTACATAGAAGCTCTACAGATACAATAGCTGAAAAGAATAATGAGAGTAACACAACGGCTTTGTGCATTAAGTTGCCGTAAACAGTCATCATTTTCGAAAAATCAATTTTTGTTTTTAATTATTTTATAAAGGAACAACATCTCATAAATTTCGATTCGAAGAAAATTGAATGAGATAAAGCATTTTTCAGCACCGCCGCTCCAATACTTATTGAAAGCTTTAAACGCGTTTGACTCAAAACCACATCGATAAAATGATTTTACTTTAAATCTTTTTTTATAAATGCACAATATCTCAGAAATGTACCCCCAAAATTCCGAGTCGATTCGAAGAAAATTTAATAAGGTGAAACATTTTTAAGTCCCGCTCCTATCTTTATTGAAAACTTCAACTAGATGCGAGCGGACGGAGAGGAAGTGGTTAGGGAAAGGAGGTATCGATACATATTGGTCTTAAATGTTTGGACATTACGACAACGAGGACACAGATGATAAAGTAGAGCATTCCACATTCGTGTGGCTCGGCTAAAGAATGACTCTCTATATTTATTTGTGAGCTATAACTCAAGGGGCGGAACATATTCAGCAAGTTCATTTGAGCAATGATACCTATAAAGAGAGACAGGAATTGATCGACTTACGGCTG
The DNA here is from genome assembly GCA_963931805.1 of Microdon myrmicae. Lineage (NCBI taxonomy): Eukaryota > Metazoa > Arthropoda > Insecta > Diptera > Syrphidae > Microdon > Microdon myrmicae. The sequence continues at coordinate 263,838,800 of OZ007496.1, forward strand.
GTTCCCCAATAGGTTTCACTTCTCAATTTTGCATCCCTGTAGCTCAGTTTTGGATTCATCTGACCAAATACGAGGGTTGCCTTTTATATTTATTAGAGAACAAAAACAAATATTGATCATCGAAAATCACTTTATTGTTTTTCAAAATATTCCCCATGAAGATCTATACACTTTTGCATGCGTTTGAACCAATTGTCGAAGCACTTTTGCCACTCTGATTGAGGTATCTCCAACACATGCATTCTGAATGCAGCAACCGCTTCTTCGGGTGTAGAAAAACGTTGACCTCTCAGTTTGGTTTTTACGTACGGGAATAAAAAGAAGTCATTCGGTGCCAAGTCAGGACTATACGGTGGATGACCCATCAAATCGATATTTTGGGTGCTCAAAAATGCAGTTGGCGCAGCCGATGTGTGAGAGGTCGCATTGTCGTGGTGAAGAGTGATCCGTCTTCGGCGGTTGGTTTTCCTGATTTCTTGGAACACAACTGGCAAACAAATGGTTGTGTACCACTCAGAATTGACTGTTCTGCGTTGTTCTAGTGGTACGGTTGCGACATGTCCAGTTTTTCCGAAAAAACAGGCGACCATTTGCTTGGAAGTGCTTCATGCGCGAACAACTTTTGTTGGATTTGGCTCATCTTGAAACACCCAGACAGTCGACTGCTGTTTACTTTCGGGCTCATACGCGTAAATCCACGATTCATCACCTGTCACGATGTCATAGACGTGTTTCGAAGCACCGCGACCGTAGTTTTTGAGCATTTCTTTCGACCAATTGACACGAGCCTCTTTTTGGGCGATTGACAAATTGTGTGGGATCCAACGCGAACAAATTTTTTTGACAGTCAAATGTTTATGCAATATTGAATGTATGCTGGTCCCACTAACGCCTAAGGTTGTTTCAATCTCACGATAGGTCACATGACGATCTTCCAATATCAGTTCGCGCACAGCATCAATGGTTTTCGGAACAACAACTGATTTTGGACGACCTTCACGAAATTCATCTTGGAGCGAACTACGACCACGATTGAATTCACCATACCATCGATAAACACTGGTCCTTGATGGAGCTTCATCGCCAAAAATTGAATTAAGTTCATCCATGCACTGTTGCTGAGTTATCCACACCGAAAGTTGTAAAAAATAATCGCACGAAAATGTTGACGATTTAATTCCATTTTTGGGCCGAGATGAATCTTTTAAGTTACTGTAAACAACACAAATAGCGCTCGTATGTCAAAACGTTCTGAGTGCGTATAACCTCAAAAATGTCCAACTTTACGACAGAGCTGTCAATTGCCGGATTGCAACGCTGGGGTTGCCAAATCCCGAAACATAAGAGGAAACCCTCATATAGGAGTTGAACTCCAGTTTGGGACAAATATACGCCTTGCAATTATGGTCAGGTTAGATGGAGTGATATATTTTTTGCATCTCTTAAGGAATCCCCTACCTTTGGGCGCATTTCTTGCAGCTTCAAATATATGGTCGTTCCAATTAAGATTGCAATTAATTCGAATGCCGGGGATTGGTAGTTCTTTGGCTTCGTCGACACAAGTACCGTTTATCGACAGTATATTAACTTTTGGTGTCGCCTTTGACGGCAAGATGCAGAACTGGGTTTTTAAGACATTGAATGCTACTCGGTTAGATAATTCTACATCTGAGGTCGGAATTCAATGTATCAAGCATAACCTTCTGATCGGTAATTAGGTTAGAAGAGTTTGTATGAGTACGAAACACTCGGCGTACTATCATCAGCAAACGAGTGAATTGGGTTGCAGGTAATGGACACAAGATCATTTATAAAGATGAGGAAAAGAGTAGGTGAGAATACACAGTTCCTGGGGAACACCTGCATTAATTTGATGGTAGGTAGATTTGCCACTGTAACAATTTCTGATAGTAACAATACGTAATTGTAACACTTTTATTTATAACCGTTTTTTATTGTCACACTTTGATATGTACGCCCTCTATATTAAGTTATATATTATTTATCGTTGGTGGAGGGTACTTACGTGGCTGCAGTTGTTGAATTTGCTGGAAGTAGTGTTGGTCGTTGCTGCTATCGTTCCGTCACGATCACGGTAGATCGTCTTGGCTTTTCCCCTTGAGGAACTTTCGGAGGCGTGTCGGGAAAAAATTTGAAGAAACCGTTACCAAAAAGTTATTCCAACACTGAGGATTTTTCTGAATATCGTCCATCACCTAATCCAAAAACTCTCTGTCTCTTTGAAATTATTTATTTCACTTCCTATTTATTATGGTTACATATATTTAATTAAATTCTTTCTTTCGCTTACTGTTCGTTCAATTACATCTGTAGCGGTTCAGCCAAACCCTACGATCTACTTACCTGAATACCCCCATAACTACTACCCTACTCCCTTAAGCTTGCTAATGCAACAGTATTAGTACCTGTAAATGCTGCACGCATTTAAGAGATCAAATCTATGATCTTTAAGTCCCTGTAAAGAAAACTTACCTTCATGCATTCTCTTCGCATACCACAGCTCCTTAAGATTTCTTTATTAGCTTACTAGGAATTTCCAATCAATTTCGGCATCTACGTCGCCAGTCAAATTTCCTTAGATGAATTCCTGTAAACAAAATAATTCGGATTGCATTCAATGTAACCGTCAGGACAGGGACCATACATATTGCGTCGTGTATTTTCCCAGCCGCGTCATGTACCTTTTCATACACATTGCCTGGCAACCTTTTTTGTTTGTCTTATCAATAAACAACCCAAGCAGCTGCATATAATTAGCCCAATAGACGCTGAAACCAAATTCTCCAGCATTTCCTAATGCAAATATGAACCCGGTTTCTACTGCAGCCAGAGATGCCATAAACATCCAATTTGCTTTTAGCACCTTTTTTCTCCCAACGTCGATCACAGCGACGAGGCATCGCGTAAACAATGACCCGCATTACCAACGGCGCATTTGGTCATTTTCTTCCTTTTGTCTTTGCCGCCTGCCTGTTTCGTTGTTCCACTGCACGTGTGAATAGCATCGATCTGAACGATCAGCACACATACTACCATGACCTTTATCACAAGATCTGGTTTCCTATACCACCAAGAGAGACTTTACGTGTCTCTGGTGTTAGGTAAAAACGATATCCTTATCGGAGAGGATATCGGTTGAGTCGTTTTCCAACCTTCAAGGCGGTCGGGTCACCGCCATCCACCGTACCGGCGCCGGTACGGTGTGGTTTCCAAGAGTCGTGTCCAAGTGCTTAATCCATATTAAAATTAATTAAATTAAGTCCGCACCGTGCGTGCTTTAATTACCGATAAAATAAAAGTTATAAATTACAGACGACAAGCCGCAGGTGTTTTCATTTGTTTACCTCTGGTGGACGGTATGCTGAGACGATGTACTTGTTTAGTTTCTGTTGGTGGACAGTGCATTTGACTTTCTTTCCCGCGGAACCTCGTTGGCATTTTCCTGCATCGTACTTTTCGTTTCTGGGCGTCTATTGTTGTCAGTGTGTTTGGTGATTGTGATTGTTATTTTCGGCGGACTTCCTAATAATCGTGAAATTGTATCGGTGGAGCAACTATGATGGAGGAAGAAGGGAATCTCGTGCCCTTGTTAGGTACATACTTCTTCCCCACACATCTATTTAATTTAAATTGTTTCTTTCACTTTTTGTTTAGTCAACTTACATTCATCATCATCATCATCGGCACTACAACCGGAAACCGGTCTTGGCCTTATTTACCAAGTCCTGAGGCTTGTTAAATTTTCCATAATGATTTGTTTTTTTTTTTTTCGGGTAAGGTCATTAGACTTGCGCCAGTCAACTTACATTAATCTAACAAAATTATTTAATTCACTTGCTATTCATTTGATGTACATTTATTTAATGAAGTTCTTTCTTTCATTTAACTTTTCTATACGGACTATACCCTTTGACTCGTGATTACAGACTGTTTCCAACTGATACTCCTGTCCCATTCCTTCCTAACCAACAGGTACCTTTTCAAGATCACCCAATTTTGATCGCAGACTCATCTTCATTCTCCCATTTTCCCGTCCATTGAGGTGAATAAACTCTTATGAATCTACCCAACAGTCAATGAACTCAGAGAGAATGGGAAAATTGCAATGGATGACATGACGATTTTGGGATTGATTTGGTTTCGCTTGCAACGAAAACGAAACCACAGAGGGTGACCGCATCACCCCGTTTCAGAGTGCAAGAACCAAAAATGCACTCCGAGAAGGGGAAATGTGGTGGGTTGAAAAGTATATTTCTCATACTTTTCGCCTGACTCTGGATTTTTGTTCCCCGGTGAATAGCCGTGTCTAATGACATCAAAGGACGGCTCTGGGGCTTGGGATAATATCGGCGTGCGAATTCGCGATAACCCATGCTGTTTCTCTATGTCGCTTACCCACGCTTTGCTGTTGCTAACCAGGCATGAGGGTTTTGATTTCCGATAGGAAATCTCATGTGGGAGAACAAATAATGGTGCCTTTTCAGGCCAACATATAAATGCGAATAAACTTAATGATTCGGTGGGGGTGGTTTAATGATGTAACACCACCATCAAGAACTACTTGGATTGAACGGCCGTAAAGAGCCTTTTATCTATCGGGTCAGTGAATTGTGCACACCATGTGAATGTAGTTTTGACTAAAGGGCCGGATGCCACACTTTGTCGAACACTTTGTCTTTGTGCTTTCGCCGAAGTAGTGGATGGAATGGTTCCACTTTTCAGTCTCGTGTGGACCTATTGCTATGAAAGTCATATTAGTGCTCATTGAGCAGTTCATTGGATTCCAGATATTTCGACAGTTAATGGTTAATGAGTTATTCCATTACCTTCGGGACAATAGAAGTTAGTGCTATGGGGTGATAAGAAAAAAAAAAACGATTTGTCGCTTTTTTTTCGGTGATTTCCATCTATTTGGGAAACGACCAGTAGAATAATACAAATGGAAGAGTCTCCGCAGTGGTTTAACGAGTGAAGAGGAAGATCTCTTCAAGAGAACTGGGTGAGTGCCATCGGGACCAGCGAATTTGTTTGCCTTCAGCTTCTTGAGTGCAACCGCAATATTACGCATTCGTGAAGTGAATCTGGCTCGTTGTGTGTTGCTTACGCTCAAGTTGTGGGCGAACTGATGTGATATGAGACAGCGTTGAGTGTGCTACTAGTAGATTCGCCTTCTCTTTCGCACTGGCGACCGGTCTATCATCCACTGTATGCGCAGGAATGGATGAGGAGATCGAGTCTTGAACATTTTTCACGAATGCTCAGAAGGTTCAACATCTGTGAAAGAGTGTTATATTTTTTTTCTCACACTCTGATCATTGGGATCGGTGGAGAGATTTATTAAATAAGGCCAAGACCGAATCCCGGTTGTAGTGCCGATGATGATGATGATGGTGATGTGAACACAAAGGTTTTAGAACCACTACAAACAGTACGAAGTGCCATGACGATCAAAAAAGATAATGATATTGCCAAACAAGATCCGGGAGGAAGGGATCTACAAGCCTGAAGAAATCCAATCAGGAATATAAATGTCAAAGTGTATAATAAATAAAGCCTTATGTAACAAAACTACGCCACTTAATATAACATACACCAACAATGTAATTAATGGAGGAAAATTGCAGTCACTGACTTCCAGGAGATATTCACTAATTGCCGTAGATACTTAAGAGAACGCAAGCTTCAGATGCAAAAATTCGTCGTCCTCATATGGATTAAACTCTTCGGAGATCGCAGACACGCAAGACATAAAGAGCTTATACTTGGACGCTAAGCCGTCAGGCGAAACCAAGATTAGTACAGTTGCACGAAGTATTTAATTTAGAAAAAAAAGTTCAAGTGCGAATCTATCGTAAGGTCATGCCAGGAGTACCAGAGCGACCTAAACTATAATCAACGGACTTACAGCAACGCGATAATATATGAATCCCTTTTAATACAAAAGTAAGTATCAACAAACAAAAGGAGGTACGCAAATGCAGTAAAAACGTAGTGATCAAACGGAAAAAACGCAGTAAAGTAATATAATCAAACATAGCAAAAGTGCGGGAAACCAGATACTTTCAAAAATGCAGACGCCGGCGTAGAAACCATGAAGAGTCATAATTATGACCATATGTACATTCTTCCTCATAGACAGGACGTACTTCCCCAGCTGGGTCACAGGCTCTATCTCGCCCCTACTAGCTAGCGACTACTATTAGGAGATTCAACTAACTTCGGACATTATGAGTTTTTTCTTATGCCGTTCGATTTGAATAGAGCACGCGCCGCATGCCAAAAACAAATAAAGCATGTTCAAGCTGCATAGGGCCTCGAATGCTTTATCTATCTGAATGAAATTGCCACACATAGCACGAACCTGGGAAATCATAAGGACAAATTCCGAAGAGTATTCGACACACTGGAACCGAAAAAGTATTGGTTTCTACAGATGGAAGTGGTCGACCTAGGACTTGTCTATTCTGAAAAAGAACAGATTTTAAATCCAGAAACCACTTGAAGTGTGAAGACTTTTCTCATTTTGAAGATATTAAAAACGGTCAATCTAAGTCTCGAATTGGAAGAGCTATATCGCAAAGCTACAATAGTGAGAGTAATCAAATCGCGAAGATTAAGATGGGCCGGACACGTGGCGCGAATGGGCAGCGATAGGACCGTGCATAGAATTCTTGACGGTAGATCAACGGGAAAGAGACCGGCCGGACGCCCGCGACGGAGATGGGAGGACAATGTTAGGTTTGAAGTAGAGGAGGCCGGATCGAATGGTCGAGCGTGGAAGGAGAGGGAACGATGGCGGAGTCGAGTCGGTGACGTCATGAACTTCCGGGGTCCTACAGGCCAATAAATAATAATAATAATAATATATAACAATCTAAGTCTAGCCTACTTCAAAAATATACTCCGATTTTTTTTTTCAAATAATACAGCTTACGATTTATCTTTAAGAAAATACGTAAACTTAACGTGATCAGACAATATCACCAAATTTGTGAAAACATAAAGGATCTGTTAATAATGCCGCCTTTTTTGTATATCTCGAATTTTACAGCCAATAGTTTTACTTCCGAAGGATGCCCCAACATGGCGGTGACAACCGAGAAAACATGTCGGTCAGTGCTCCAAAAGTTTTCGCAAATTTTAGTAGAATTTAGTCCATAGAATAACCAAACACAAATCGACGATATCATTGTCACAAATTATATGCCCACAGATCCTATTGGAATAAAATATAAATCCTGATTTTTTAAAACTATCCGTTATTTTCTTACAGAATTTTTCTTTTGAAAAAAAGTTTTTGGACACAATAAACATAGATAAATATAGATGACAAATCTATAAAGTGAGACACGATTCATATACTTCTAAGAATATATCTTAACATTTTTCGTACTAAATATATAATATATCAAAACAGACAGTCAACAGGAAAATGACACAACAATCAACAATCTTTCATTCTATGCACTATTATAGCACAGGACTTCTTTTCTACTTTATAACACCGATTACGATATCAAAAATCTGTATGAAGAACATGCCGAATCCAACTATAACTCTGATACATCTCCCGTAATCCAAATTATATCAACAGAATATTCTGTTGTTATAAGCACCGTCACATGAGACATTTGAATCACTTCAATATATTAAGTGGTTTATGGTCGGCAAGATAGATGACACCTACTTTACCGGGTAACATAAGCTATATATCTCTAATGCATTTAATCCTTTCCTCACACCCTTGACACACCAATGATGAACGCTCCTTGCCCTTTTGATGTGGCACTTCTAGGATTACTGTGAACTGAATCATATACCTGTTTGCGTATCAAATTTATCACCATCTGCTTGCATCTCATTCCTATTATCTTACAGTCTAAACAATCTGTCGGGCTTACGTTGGCCTCCCCTTCCCGTCGTAGCGAAGTCCCTAAAGTACTTTAATAAATCCTTACTAATTAATAAATACCGACTCCCAACTGGACAGATCTTCAAAGAAGCCGTTGAGTCAACAATTTACCTCATCCCTTGATAGTCCTGACATCAGATAGCAGGGTGGAGGTTTCTCCTTATTAAGCCTCTTTCCCCCGTGGATAACATGCATGAAAAGGTTTTCATACCCCCGCTCTATTTTCGAGTCGCTTATTATAGTATTTTAAGCTTGAATGTTAATCGAGACAAATGATCCGTCGTTAGTGAAAATAATGAGCGACCAAAGGCCCAAGAACATGATGATTATAAATCTCTCACTAGCGCTTAAAAACGTTGTAGAACCTTTCTGCTGATGAACCCAAAATGCGGACCGGAGACATTAGAATATTAATTTAAGGTCTTAGCAGAAAGGGCCGGGAAAACTGCTCTCTGACCCAAATAAAACATATTATCGTACATCAACCCCACTCCATGAGGGCGAATAACGAGTTCTTCCAATCGGCCATACAGAAGAAAGTAGCCTTGCTTGAGTTGCAGGCACAAATCAACTAAGGACCTTTTCCTCGTCGTGTTATGAATCCGCTATTAAATACGTTCCATAGTGGGCCCCAAGTGTTAGACGCAGACTCACCACTACCGTTATACTCAACATCTTTCCTGCAGCGTGGAAACCGCACTTCATATCGATACATCCACTTATGATATCAAGAGTCGGGTTTAGTTGCGCTCGAGTAAGGATACGTGATGAACGCTACAGTAATCGAGGGCGCGTTTCGTCTCGGTAGTGTTTGTGGTACTGATTAAAACATAAACAGTGCGACAGTGTCGTGAGAACAAACCATAAGTTGCGTCTACTTAAGTACGGATAAAACGACGTCCAACAAGTCGTAGTGTAAGCGCGGCAGTGTCAAGCAAAGGCGTTAGCTTATTTAGTTGTCCTGCAAATAATATGATAAGGATGCGAATGCATCAACTTGACTGACTGAAAAGGAAGGTCAACCTCTGAGGTATGTGCACGACCGTGATAGTCATGTCATCCCCACATCAACACATGGAAGCCTACTTTTGAAGAATGAAGTGGATAAGGTGCGGGTGTGAGGGCAAAATAAATCGTCCTTGCTGCTGACTGTGTTTCCTTGTGTGTTTTGTTTTTCATTCCGGGTCGCTCTTGTATCTCATAGTATTTGCGTTGTGCATGGTAAATCATCATCAACATACGGTTCGGGACTGAAACCAGTAAAACATGTACACAAAGTGAAGCCCGTTGCTTTACAAGGATATATCGTGTGTGTACTTTTTCATCTCTCGTCATAAGCGGCAAACAATGTCGGTAAAAGACGAATATCAGTACGCGTATTTATGTTTATGTGACGTGGCTAGAATCGGCACGAGCACAGCTATGACGACCGTGATGAATGTCGCCGCAGGAGATCCTAGATTGAATTTATTATACTTTTCTTTCTCAGTAAATTCCTTTTAAATTGCATGAACTAACTTGAATTTCCCATCTATCGATTGCCGGTGACTTACTTTCCTCTTGTGTGCTAATGCCCTGAAGATGTTCTTAGAGAGGCCTGGTACATGTTCTCGACCTTAGCCATTTTGCGGCACATACATGTGCATGCATATGATCAACTCCTTGGGGAAGGACTTTACCGACCCAACTGTTCTAGTTCAAGAAAAAATGTAATTTCATAAAATATTAAGGCGGCCAAAGAACATTGTATGGCCGCTAGCGCGGTCTTCATTACGACGTAAACTGGGCTAATAAAAACGGACCTTTGCCGCGAGGTCAGAAAGTTTAAGCATCTGAGATTATGAACATTCCGAGAGCCAGTTAGAAGAAGCAAAACGTCAACGCATTGAAAGGAGAAAATGTTAAGGAAATGTTTAGAAAAAGTTTTCCAGCAGCTCGGGGGAGGGGTTTCGTGATAACTGTGACACAATTAGGTCCATGTAGCTCGTGTTGGATAAGGACCTGTTCCTTCGACTTAAACTTTGTATTTTGTACAACTCATAAATATTAAATAGTGAAAATATAATTTGCATTCGTAAGCAAGAGGACAATGCGCCGCTGGGTGTCAGTCTTAAGTGAAATTAAACTCCAGTATAATCTTAAGAAAATTAAGCGTCGGTTGATGCTTGAACTGGTGGTTTATATTAAGAAGGTTATAATTTGTTTATAATAGAAATTTGTTTTTAACTAAATAAAGTATCCGATTGTGGGTTGAATGTGGTCGGGGTTAGGCGAATATTATCATTTAGATTAATTGGTCTAAAAGGTCCTCTGCTTATCATGGTGTTAATAATTATGAAGTCTGGTCGCATTTCGCCAAAATGGTAATGCTAAGTTAAAGAAACCTTCGTAGGATTTACCCGTAACTTCTCCCCACGTTCTAAGAAATATAGTTCCATGTTCACGACGTTCAAGAACGTTTAGAGAATAAGTGACAGTTAACTTGCGTTTGGCAAAGGGCTGGCTACCTGTCCTAATACTCGTAAATTACTCTACATTCACCGGAAAGCTTTACTAGGCATCTTAAGTATACTAAATTAGACGTTCATACTCTTGTTGGTGGCAATATTTCTAGAGCCTCCAACATATCTTAGTGAACTATTAAACGAGATGAAAATGAACCTACGTTAATTTAAAATATTTGTGTATACCTTTTTTATAATCTCAAGATTCTCTCGTGAGAGGCGAAACTTTAACGCAGACATGGCGCCCCGAGATGCCACTAAATAACTGTTGCAGTTCTTCTTGAATAGTTCCAGGTTGCAACGTCGCGCCAACACTCGCGCGGGGAGGGAGTTCCACATTTTTCCCGCTCTGTAACGGAACAAGTTCTGATGCAGGGATGTTCGCGCCGTTGGGAAATGAACCGCAAATTTGTGCAATCCGTCGGATTGTCTTGTAGAGTGCATATAAACTGAATTGTGGCGAACAATGCCACGTGTCAAATAAATACACTAATATTTTTCCTTCTTGGTTAATCGTCACTTTATATTATTATATTATTATTTACTGGCCTGTAGAAACCCGGAAGTTCATGACCTCACCGAATCGGCTCCGCCATTGTTCCCTGACCTGTGCGCTCTCCTTCCACGTTCGATCATCCGATCCGATCTCCTCGAGGTCCAATCTAACATTGTCCTCCCATATCCGTCGCGTCCGTCCTGTCGGTCCCTTCCCCGTTAGTTTACCGTCAAGAATTCTATGCACGGTCCTATCATCGCCCATTCGCGCTACGTGTCCGGCCCATCTTAATCTTCGCGACTTGATCACTCTCACTATTGTAGGTTTGCGGTACAGCTCTTCCAATTAGTGGTTGTGGAGTTTCCTCCATTGTCCTGAGTCCTCGCCATATTTAGCGCCAAATATACACCTTAAAACTTTATTCTCGAATACGCGGAATTTGTTCTCTTCCCGTTATGCGAGAGCCCATGTTTCGCATCCGTATAGAGCAATCGGCATGATTATGGTTCTATAGACACGGAGCTTTATATTGCGTGATAGCAGTTTGGATTTTAATAGTTTACTGGCTGCATGTCAACTAGAGTTGCCGGAATGTAGTCTTTTGTTAATTTCCTTTGACGTTTCGTTTCTGGTCGTCAGTATCGTTCCCAGATATTTAAATTCTTTGACATTTTCAAATATCTTGCCTCTGACGTTTATATGTGTTCTCTGAGGTCCACCTGCTCTCGTCGTAGTCATGTATTTCGTTTTGTCTTCGTTTATTTCTAGGCCCACCTCTTCTGCTGCTTGCATGATGATTTCACAGTTTTTACTTATAGTTTCGAGATTATCGCCCAGAACGGCGATGTCATCCGCATACGCGAGCACTTGTGTGACCCCGTTCAGGAATGATCCGGTCATGTTGTCATCTTGTACCTTTCTGAAGACATACTCGAGGTCAAGGTTAAAAAGGCATGTTTTAGTCCGTCCCGGATTTCAAATAGTTCTGAGAGGTGGTTTTCTATTCTAACTCGGCCTTTGTTTTCTTTCGTGCAAATTTGAATGAGGGTGGAATATTTTTTCGGGATCCCCAGCTCAAACACAATATGGTAAGGTCTTTGCCTTGCGACTGAGTCGTAGGCTGTTTTGAAGTCCACGAACAGTTGGTGAACCATATCTCCGTATTCCCACTTCTTTTCCAGCAGTTGCCTTATTGTGAACATCTGGTCGCTTGTTGACCGGTTCCGACGGAATCCGCATTGGTAGTCTCCCAGTATTTCTTCTGCGTACGGTGTGATTCTTGCCAGTATGACATTTGTTAATATTTTGTATGTGATTGGGAGCAATGATATTCCTCTGTAATTTTCGCAGTCAGATCTGTCGCCTTTTTTGAAAATGGGGATGACTATTGCGGTTTTCCATTCTTCCGGAATGACTTCCTTGTCCCATATTATTTTAACCAGTTGGTGGATCTTTCTCGTCACGATATTTTTTGTTACTGTCACCAGACAGCCGTTTGTGTCTCGAATTATTTTGGCTCTCCCTCGGTAGCCATTTTTAATTGAATTTATGCCTACATACATACCTCTGATGTTCCTTGCTCTTGCATTTTCTATGATTTTTTCGATCCGAGTCTTCTCCCATTCGCGTTTTTTGCGTTTGAAAAGTCTCATTGTCTCTTTCCGAATTGTCGCGAATCTTTCTGCGTTGACTTCATCATATGCTTCTAAGTGGATCACTCGAGGCGTTTACGTTCTTCGATCTTTGCCCTGCACTCATCGTCAAACCAAGGCTTGGACTGAGTTGTTTTCTTAAATCCTAATACTTCTTGGGCTGTTTGTTTGATTGTGTCTCTGATCGATGCCCATTTAGTGTCCACACTATTGGCTTCCCCTTCCTCACTACTGTCATTCTCTAGGATGCTAAATCTATTCGTTAGTTCGTCTTGATATTCTGCCCTTTTACGTAGGTCTTCTAGTTTATCAATCTCGAACTTTTTGCTCGTCTCCCGTGACTGTCCATGTGGGTTTGCTGCGAGCCGAGTTCTAATTTTGCCCATCACTAGAAGGTGATCGGAGTCGCAATCTGTTCCTCTATATGATCTTACGTCAAGGATATTCGAGTGGTGTCTTTTGTCTATGAGGAAGTGGTCTATTTGGTTACACGTTACGCCGTCGGGTGATATCCATGTGGCTTTATGGATTTGCTTGTGCTTGAACATCGTGCTCTTCACTACCAGATCTTTTGACGCTGCGAACGTGATAATTCGAATACCATTATCATTTGAAACGTCATGTAGGATTTCTTTACCTATTGTTGGTTAGAAGATATCTTCCTTTCCAATTTTCGCATTGAGGTCCCCGAGGAGAATTTCACTTTATGTATATATGATATATTATTATTATGTGATCGTCTTGTAACATTAGAGTTTGACCTCCGAAATTAACATTTAAATAGTCAGTTATCAGACGGCTTATTGGCCAACTTTGTTATAGTAGTTATTAATGTTCTATGGTTAGTACAATGTAATACCTGAGCGTAACCCCAGATGCTATCATTAATATTTTGTTATTGAAAAGTGAAGTAGAGTCAGGTGGACAGGGTCCGGGGAGGTGTTATATTCCCTACTCGGGAGCCACTGTAACACCGTTAGCTGAAAAGTAATTTTTACCTTGAGTTGGTCTTCCTGTAGGGCTGGCTTCTCCTTCTCTGTGATGCGGCTTCTTTAACTGTAGGCTTCGGCAGGTTACAATGAGAAAAACTAAAACACTTTTTAATTTGAATACTTTTATTGATTAACACACTACTAACACTCTGTGTACACACTGCTCACACGAACCTACTACTTGTAATTCAATCAAGACAAGAGGTCCGCTGTGCAGTTCCGATCGCCGCAACCTCTTGTCCGATAGGTTAGATCACTATACAATATTCTGCCCTAGCACACTGCTACTGCAACTCATTTTCCACCACTTTATATACCATTTAGATCTGCTAAATGTGCAGATGGTACATTTTTCACACCGAACGTGTAACCCATTTTGACGCTATTTGCCTGCCATAATCCAATCGTTTGTTCTGCAAGAAGTGCAACGGCAATGAATTTCGCAATTGTTTAATTGCGTTCAATTCGGCGAACCAATTACAGGCCAATGCCCGCAGGTGCCAATCGTATCGTACTTCCATAATCGTTTTCCTTGCTAAAAGTGTAACGGTAATGAATTTCGCAATTACTTAATTTGCCTTCAATTCGGCGAATCAATTACAGGCCAATGCCCGCATGTGCCTATCGTTTCGTACGATTAATTTGCGACTTACCGCTGCGCTCGCCACTTTCGCCGAGCTCAGGGTTTCTCCGACGTTCAACTGTCTCGTAGTCGGCGTTCCTTGATCATGCCGCTAGCGCTCGAATATAATGTATTACACCTGTTAACATATGTATTTGTAACATGAGACCGTGCAGGTCCGTGGACAGGTGTTGGTTTTGCTTTTCGTAATGCGAAACGGAATGCAAGGTCAAGTGCACGACGGATATATGCTTTGGATAATTATCGCAAAGTATGCGATATGGTTTAATTTGGGGAAGTCTTTACTTCTGAATGAACGCGGATTTGTATTGTTTGCATTGTATGCAAAATACGAGTTTTAATGACTGGAAAAGCGAGTATTGCATTATACGCAGAATACTTTGATTAATGACTTGATGATTGGATTTCTATTATGTGAGGATGGTTGTTTGAGAAGATATCTGACATGGTGTGAGGATGCTTGTGATATTAATTATTTTGTTTAATAAGGGGTGTGTAGTGAGGTGTAACAGTCTCTTATTATTAAATAGGACAAAATACGCTCTAGAGTTATATGCAATATAAAAAACTGTGCTTTCATTTAGGGATATTTTCTTCTTCTACTATACTATTACTATTTATTGGCCTGTATGAACCCGAAAGTTCATGAGCTCACCGACTCGACTCCGCCATTGTTCCCTGTCCCGTGCGCTCTCCTTCCACGTTCGACCATCCGATCCGTTCTCCTCGAGGTCCAACCTAATATTGTCCTCCCATCTCCATCGCGGCCGCCCTGTCGGTCTCTTTCCCGTTGGCTTGCCGTCAAGAATTCTATGCACGGTCCTATCGTTGTCCATTCGCGCCACGTGTCCAGCCCATTTTAATCTTCGCGACTTGATTACGCTCACTATTGTAGGTTTGCGGTATAGCTCTTCCAATTCGTGGTTGTGTAGTTTCCTCCATTGTCCTGTCTCCTCGTCACATTTACCCCTAAGGAGATACCCCTTAAAACTTTATTCTTGAATACGCGGAATTTGTTCTCTTCCCGTTTTGTGAGAGCCCATGTTTCCCATCCGTATAGAACAATCGGCATGATTATGGTTCTATAGACACGGAGCTTTATATTCCGTGATAGCAGTTTGGATTTCAGCAGTTTACTGACTGCATGCCAACTAGAATGAACAATTAAACCAGATAAAAATGAACCTACGTTAATTTAAAATATTTGTGTATGCCTTTTTTATAATCTCAAGAAACCAAGCGGTTTTTTTTTTTTAAATACTTCTCTCGTGAGAGGCGAACCTATAGCGCCGACATGGCGCCCCGAGATGCCACTAAATAACTGTTTCAGTTCTTCTTGAACAATTGCAGGTTGTAACGATCCGGGAACACTCCCGCGGGGAGGGAGTTCCCCATCTTTTCCGCTCTGTAACGGAACAAGTTCTGAAGCAGGGATGTTCGCGCCGTCGGGAGATGAACCGCAAATTGGTGCGATCCGTCGGATTGTCTTGTGGAGTGCATATAAACCGAATTGTGCAGAACAATGCCACGTGTCAAATAAATACACTAATATTTTTCCTTTTCGGCTAATCACATTCCTGGTCAGCACGTTCCTGATCGCTGTTGTCACTTTATGTATATATGATATATTAATATTACGTGATGGTTTCTTATTATTAAATGGGACAAAATACGCTCTAGAGTTCCACATTATATGCAATATAAAAAGCTGTACTTTCCTTAAAGACATTTTCTTCTTCGTCAAACTTAATTTCTCCAATACGTTGTCGGTTGTATGAACCCCATTATCTCTTCTATGCGAGTTTCATAAATTAAAGACCCTAATTTTCTATAATATTTTCAACTGAGGTGACCGGTTTTGACTTTTTTAACCCAGATGAAAAACGACGATGGTATCTTAGTAGCTGCCCCTCCTTATCCCTTCATATGTTTCTACTGACAACTCGGTAGTCATTTTAGTACATTTTATTATTGTTAAAAAAATAAAATAAAATAAAAAAATAAATTCTTTACTTCATTAGAGATACTGTAGAGAGACTTATTCAAACTTCTTCAGTTTAAAAAAAAAAACAATACTTTTTGTTAATAGTGCGAAATTGAAACACTCGTGACGAATCAACGCATGACAATCACACAAACACGCAAAACCTTAGTGATGAACGACAAATGAAAGTCAGAAAATATATCATCAGAGTCTCATATCATAGCAATTAACATAGCATCATACAGCAATAAATTATAGTCGAGTATAGTAAGTCATCGCCTACTCGGTAGTGTAGTGGTTAGTACAATCGCCTGTCACGTGGGAGACCGGGGTTCGATTCCCCGTCGGGGAGCCTCTGGCGCAGGGCTAATGACCTTGCTCGAAAAAAAAACAAATCATTATGAAAACTTTAACAAGCCTCAGGACTTGCTAAATAAGGCCAAGACCGGCACCCGGTTGTAGTGCCGATATGATGATGTGATAGTAAGTCATCGCCTACTCGCGGCAGTGGTCTGATGTGCTGGGGATTTGGTTCTACATTTTGCTCGGACGCTAGCCGTCATGGCGTTGGTTCGAATCGTACCCTTTATATTGAGTACTTTGGCGCAAAACGCTATACATTATCATATCCCCTATGCTGTAATTCAACGTTAACGATGTTTCAAAACCACTGTTATGCGTGGGTAGTATACGAACTTATAGATTTTTGCGATAGAGGTGAAAAAAGGGATGAACGCTAAAAAAGTTTGTAACAAAGCAACGTAATATATTGGATTCGCCACAGTCTCTTTGGTTTAGTTAATAAATAGTTTGAGACATGCGTCCAGCTTTTACCGCCTCAAATAATTACTGTATATTATGACGAATGAATTAATTAAACAATTACATGAGCATTGTAGCTCGGAAATACAAAATATCACTCACATGGCTATGTTGCAACTTTCGTCCAGATCTTCGTTCGTAAATTCAGCTTAACGTTAACAGACCATCTACATCTGGAACTGTGAGTCTGTTTCCATGGAAATATCGCTTTTGTTTAGTGTGTCTGTTTAGTTTTTCATTCTTCTAAGTGAATGTACAATAGTGATTGTGGTGTGGTTATTTTTATGTTATGTATATCCTTATTGTGTAATTCGCGCCATTGGGTTTTCTCACCATGTTTGGTGCACGCAAATAGACAGAATCGACTCTTTCCTTGGCCTTAACTAGTTATTCTTACAGAATTGTGGCACGTAATTTTATAATGTTTTAGTCCTATGCGCTGGTATGCCACCATTCTTTTTTCTTTTCTTTTCATACACTCAGTCTAGTTTCAGTTCGTAAGTAGTATTCCATAACCGTTCATACTTTACTAACCAAAGGTTTTGTGGTCTTTTTTGTCGACTCCTTTTCACTTTTTTCACAGTTAATAGTTTTGCTAAATTTTACATGAAACTTTTTATTTTGAGAGTATGTAAGTTAACTACCTTTCTTTTATCATCATCGTCATCGGCATTACAACCGGGATCCGGGGTCTTGGCCTTATTTAGCAAGTCTCTCCATATCCGAGACTTGTTAAATTGTCCATAATCATTTGGTTTTCCGGGCAAGGTCCTTTCTTTTATATTAAGTGATCGGCTTTATTTTCAACTAACAACCCCACTCATGCATTAAACTACACATATAAGCACGCATAGAGATCATTGCGCTTCTTCAGTCTTCCCATGACCATTTTATGTAGTAGTAGTTTTGTTTTCTGATTTTAATGACAATTTTTAGGTTACATCTTTATTTCTTCCACGGCTGGGTCCCTGTCTTGCCATTTATGAATTTAATGTTTCTAATAACTGGTTCTCCATAGGCGCCACGACCTTTTCGGTTATTATACGGGAGGTGCTCAATATGTGTTCAAAGAATTATTCTCCAAATGCGTTGAAATCTCTGTGAGAGCAGAGTGGCCCAATTTCGGCGAAGGCTTTTGTTGTTCTTAAAAAAGTCATTTAAAAAAAAGGCTTTTTTATGCTGACCAAGTAAAAATAATTTTAATCCGGTTTATAAAGTTTTTTTCGCATCACAATTTAAGAAAA
Source organism: Microdon myrmicae (assembly GCA_963931805.1). Lineage (NCBI taxonomy): Eukaryota > Metazoa > Arthropoda > Insecta > Diptera > Syrphidae > Microdon > Microdon myrmicae. Next base: position 263,857,070 of record OZ007496.1, read on the forward strand.
TAGTTTGGCATCACTCGAGTGGCGTAATGTGTTTGCTTTTCGGGACGCACCGGCACAGCTATTTCTTGGCGGATGTTGGCCTTAAGTTCGCCAAGGATTATTAGCTTGTTGATATAATCTTTTGACTTGAAGTTTCCCCTCAGGAAAAGATCTGGCAGCGTGAAATCGGATAATCGGAGAGGCTAGTCGAAATCACCATATTTTAGAACAATTTCTTCAAACAATTTATTGTGTGTGGTGGACCACTGACGTTTTTAAAACAGAAGATATCCATAACACTTTCACGTAGAATCAGCATAAAAAATCGGTTATCATAACCTGAAAACCCACTTCATTATCGGTTGCTGTTTGACAACGATCATCTCAGAAAAAGAAGTTTCCGATGACCATATCAACATGAAAACCATAGCAAACACTAACTTTTTGCTCTTAAAAGTGTAACTCTTCAATAATTAATGGATGTCTATCGGTGTCATAGAACGGACAATTTTGTTAGAAAATGAATCCGTTCAGCTTGAAATGCGTCTGTCACGATGGTGTGCCAATGAGTTGATAGTAGTAAATAAATGGTGGTGTTAACTTTAAATGGCACCAAACTTTTGATGATGATGATTTATGCAGACACGGTGATGTGTGCCGATGGTGGCAATGGCTACCTGTGCTACAGGGTCTTCTGAGTTAAAATGATTCACACCGGTATGTCTTCAGATTCGACGTTGTGATGATGTTCTATTTGATGTAGTTTAGTTTTACTCCTCAGATTCCCTTGGGTCGATGTCTCCGTCGTAACAATTATTTGTATGTATATATGTATATGAAGATGAATATGAACTGCACATGAGTTCGCAGGATTAACTGAAGTTCCAAGATGAATGACATATGAATTCGATGTATTAGTTGAAGTTTAAAGATTAGCGGTATATGACCTTGTTGATTACTGGTATATGACTTCGTAGAATTAACCGCAGCTTGAGGTTAGTTGTATATTGATATTCGATTTGTAACCGAACCCAACGGGTTCTCGTCATGTACGGCTCTGCACCTGGATCACTTAGCGAACTTTAGCCGAGCCAGAATTTACCGGCTCCAGAATCCAAAGTCTGTAATTGCTTTTACAACCAAAACACCGATTAACAGATTACACTCGAAGTTTCCAATTTATTGATTCCTTCCTTTTTCGTTTACTATTTACTATTTATTGGCCTGTAGGAACCCGAAAGTTCATGACCTCACCGACTCGACTCCGCCATTGTCCCCTGTCCTGTGCGCTCTCCTTCTACGTTCGACCATCCGATCCGATCTCTTCGAGGTCCAATCTAACATTGTCCTCCCATCTCCGTCGCGGCCGCCCTGTCGGCCCTTTTCCCGTTAGTCTACCGTCAAGAATTCTATGCACGGTCCTATAGTTGCCCATTCGCGCCACATGTCCGGCCCACCTTAATCTTCGCGACTTGATTACTCTCACTATTGTAGGTTTGCGGTATAGCTCTTCCAATTCGTGGTTGTGGAGTTTCCTCCATTGTCCTGCCTCCTCGTCATATTTGCCCCCAAAGATACCACTTAGGACTTTATTCTCGAATACGCGGAATTTGTTTTCTTCCCGATTTGTGAGAGCCCATGTTTCGCATCCGTATAGAACAATCGGCATGATTATGGTTCTATAGACACGGAGCTTTATATTCCGTGATAGCAGTTTGGATTTCAGCAATTTACTGACTGCATGCCAACTAGCGTTGCCGGAGTGTAATCTTTTGTTATTTTCCTTCGACATTTCGTTACTGGCCGTCAGTATTGTTCCCAGCTATTTAAATTCTTTGACATTTTCAAATATCTTGCCCCTGATGTTTATATGTGTTCCCTGAGGTCCACCTGCTCCCGCCATAATCATATATTTTGTTTTGTCTTCATTTATATCAAAACCCACCTCTTCTGCCGCCTGCATGATGATTTCACAGTTTTTACTTACAGCTTCTAGATTATCGCCCAGAACGGCGATGTCATCCGCATATGCGAGCACTTGTGTGATCCCGTTCACGGATGATCCGGCCAAGTTGTCGTCTTGTACCTTTCTGATGACATACTCGAGGACAAGGTTAAAAAGAGATGGTGAGATGCCATCGCTCTGTTTTAGCCCGTCCCGGATTTCAAATGGTTCTGAGAGATGGTTTTCTATTCTAACTCGCCATTTGTTATCGTTCATGCATATTTGAATTAGGGCGGCATATTTTTTCGGGATTCCCAGCTCAACTACAATATGGTAGAGCCTTTGTCTTGCGCAGGCTCGTAGGTTTTTTGAAGTCAACGAACAACAGTTGGTGAACCGTATCTCTGTATTCCCTCTTCTTTTTCAGCAGTTGGCTTATTGTGAACATTTGGTCGCTCGTTGACCGGTTCCGACGGAATCCGCATTGGTGGTCTCCCAGTATTTCTTCTGCGTACGGTGTGATTCTCGCCAGTATGACATTTGTTAGTATTTTGTATGTGGTTGCGAGCAATGTTATTCCTCTGTAATTTTCGCAGTCCGATCTGTCACTTTTTTTGAAAATGGGGACGACTATTGAGTTTTTCGATTCTTCCGGAATAACTTCCTTATCCCATATTGTTTTAATCAGTTGGTGGATCTTTCGAGCGGTTGCCTCTCCTCCATGCTTCACAAGTTCTGCCGGTATGCAGTCGACCCCGGGAGCTTTGTTGTTTTTCAATCGATTTATTGCGTCTACAACTTCGTCGAAAGAGGGCTCTGGGGTCTGAGGCTCGACTGTATGTACGTCTGGTGCGTTTATTTGTGGTTGATGGGTGCGCACATTGAGCAGATTTTCGATGTACTGCTTCCATCCTGTCACCATATTTTTTGTTTCGGTCACCAGACAGCCGTTTGTATCTCGAATTATTTTGATTTTCTAATTGAATTTATGCCTACATACATACCTCTGATGTTCTTTGCTCCGGCATTTTCTAGGATTTTTTCGATCCGAGTCTTCCCCCATTCGCGTTTTTTGCGTTTGAAAAGTCTCGTTGTCTCTTTCCGAATTGTCGCGAATCTTTCTGCATTGACTTCATCATATCTTTCTAAGTGGATCACTCGAGGCGTTTACGTTCTTCGATCTTTGCCCTGCACTCATCGTCAAACTAAGGTTTGGACTCAATTGTTTTCTTAAATCCTAATACCTTTCGGGCTGTTTGTTTGATTGTGTCTCTGATCGATGTCCATTTAGTGTCCACAATATTGGCTTCCCCTTCCTCACTACCCCCATTCTCTAGGATGCTAAATCTCTTCGTTAGTTCGTCTTGATATTTAGCCCTTTTGCGTAGGCCTTTTAGTTTATCAATCTCGAACCTTTTGCTCGTCTCCCCTGACTGTCCATGTGGGTTTGCTGCGAGCCGAGTTCTAATTTTGCCCATCACTAGAAGGTGATCGTAGTCGCAATCTACTCCTCTATATGATCTTACGTCAAGGATATTCGAGTGGTGTCTTTTGTCTATGGTCTATTTAGTTACGCGTTACGCCGTCGGGTGATATCCTGTGGCTTTATAAACTTGTTTGTGCTTGAACATCGTGCTTTTCACTACCAGATCTTTGGACGCTGCGAACGTGATAACTCGAGTTCTATTATCATTTGAAACGTCGTGTAGGCTTGTGGGGCTTTTCAGGGCCCGAAGAGCCATACATCATTCGATCCCCACTATTCCAGGCGAACGACTCACCTCTCGGTCGAACTTCAGCAAGGTTGCGTAACCTTGCTACGGCATTTACCCCCAGCCAAATCGCCGGAATTAATACAGTTACCCAATCGGATAACTGTTATGAATATCCGTTAGGCAGCTTACCTATTCTGTGGGGGGTTTTCTTTCCAAACCCCTTTTTCTCCATCACCATCCCTGAAAAACATTAAGTCCACGGCAAAGCTTATCACTTAGCCGTGGCATCGAAAATTTATCCTCGGGCAGGCATTGATTTCTAAAAAAAAACATTAAGTCCACGGCAAAGCTTATCACTTAGCCGTGGCATCGAAAATTTATCCTCGGGCAGACATTGATTCCTAAAAAAAACATTAAGTCCACGGCAAAGATTATCACATTGCCGTGGCATTTGAAATCTCATCCGCAGGCATACATTCCACCCAGGGCATCTTGTTTCCATAGCCTTATGCTATGGAAACAACATCAACAAAGAGTTCTTTGATTACTCGTTTTCTTGTTTGCCCATGGCACTCCTAGCATGCGGCTATTAGGTCCCATTGTTTTGCCACCGCCGACAAGGTTTCGGCTGAGGCAAACCAAACATTTCCCTAATTACCAGCAATAGCTGGTTTCCTATTATCGGTCCCCACCGATCAGGGACCGCAAACAAGCAACGAATTGGATGCAGCCAGCAAGTGTTTACTTTCAACATCTGGCAACGGCTGCACCCTATATCCGTTGCAATATCTAAATAACGCATTTGCACCACAGAGTGTCATGAATATACAATTCCCTATTAACGGCCGCCACCCGTCGGCGGACCGAAGGGAATTCACACCATCAACCGAAATGTTGATTTATGGCCTCCCATAGGATGACCAGATCTTCGGTTCGTGTCATTTTCACCCCAGATATTCATTGTTTGCATTCGTGGAAGATGCAGTTGCGATGCTGGCATCCCTCCTCGGTCGCCGGACGATCGTATGCGAGGCATACACACACATCCATAATGTATGCCTATTCCCCGGTCCAATCACGATTAACTACCTCGAGTGAATCGTGTGGCTCCTCACCTTTTGCGGTTTCCTTTGGGTGTCCCTTTTCTTTTGTGGGCATTAGATACCCAGTCAGATTACAACCCTCGTCGCGTACGTATACGCTAAGAAGTCATATATTTTATCGGTCAACCGGAGTGGTCAGGGTCGTATCGTGCAGGGTGTTCTTATTGTTTCGAGACTTGTAACCGCGAATGAAATTATAATGAGTGTTGTGTTCGGCTACAGAACGATTGTAATTGTCTAACGTAATTATAACAAGAGTCGTGTCTAGCTTGCAAATTCAATTTACAGAACAATAGTAATTGTTAACGTAATCAAAACAAGTGTTACTGTTCGGATAACAAATAAACTTTAGAAAGTAAGAGTGATATTACTAATATCGCCTTCCGCAATTTTAAATAAAGAAACCTTGTACGAAAACAAACCAACAGAAACAAAGGTGTTTTATTTTCTGTGTTTGGAACAGCGCATCACGCAGCAGGACAACCGAGTGCATCTGGGAAAATAGTGACAACTGTTCAGTGGGTGTTAGCTGAATCCGCACCCGTGCTTGGTGCATTAGCTAAGCAAACCCCCACAGGCTCTCTTTACCTATAGTTGGTTGGAAGATATCTTCCTTTCCAATTTTCGCATTGAGGTCCCCGAGGAGGATTTTAACATCGAATGATGATATCCCATCGAATACTTCCTCTAGGGTCTCGTAGAATGTGTCCTTCGTTTCTTCGTCCGTAGATTCTGTTGGGCCGTGTACGTTTATAAATACATAATTGTACCATCGGCCCTGTATTTTTAGCACCCACATTCGGTCATTAAAAAATTTCACATCTTTTACATGGGGCGTAATCTTGCTTATGATGAAGCCGGTTCCGAGGTTATGTGTATCGGTACCTCCACACACCAGTGTAAATCCGTTGGTTTCGATTACTTGATGTGGGAGTCGGACTTCCTGAAGCGCGACAATGTCCATTTTATATTGTTTCGCGTTTTTTACGACCGTCTGTATCGCGACTGGTTTATATAACGTTCGAACATTCCACGTCCCAACGCGTATATCCCGCTTTTTCCGTTTTTCCCTACGTCTGCTTTTTGCCGAGTCGGTGTTTTCTTGATGATTTGTTCCCTTACGGCTCATCACACCTACGCCTATCGGGTTTTTTGTGAGATTGCTTTTTGTATATTGATCATTCATTTCGTGGGCACACTCTGGGATTTCAAATAGTCCGCCATATCAGAGGCTCTCTTTGATATGGTAAGGTCTGCTTACTGCTCTGATTCGACCCGGTGTCAGAGAGGCGCCGTTATAATACAGCCGGTATACCCCTGACTGCAAACCATCCAATGGGCACGGTGACGCGTAACATGCTGGATTATCGGTGGTAGATCTTTGTGTGTTACTCCTCGCTAGCCTGTCTGACATGGGTGGCCCTACTTGAAGCGTATGCTTCTGTCAGCATAGCCTGAGTGATTCGTTGTAGTTTAAGCCCCCAGCCACGTCAAGGTTTCTACCAAGTCGGGGTCCTTTTTCGTTTACAGGCCACAAATACAAGTTACTGTTGTTATCAATTTCAGACTGGCACAATTGGACTAGTTGTTGGTTTGGCAACGCGTGTCACTTCGAACATTACTTTTTCCATTGAACTTTAATAATTAGAAAACAGTATTACAAACATTTAGAATGGTTTTACGTTGTGCGCCTTTATTCAAACTTTTAACTACGAGATCTGTCGACCTTTCTCGTCGACGACTTTTTACCAATTCTTGCTCTCGACACTCTCTCCCCATTTTCCGCTATCTCCTCATCTGCCCAAAGAAAAAACCACCGCAACTGCTCTTTCGAACATCCACATTTTAGCGATTGCAGGTATGTGCATCTGCTCGTATTGGAAGTTAGCTTAAAATGTGGACTGTATTTTTAACCCTACATATATAGGTTACAATATAAAGAGGTTTCTACGTAACACGCCCCTCAATCATGTATTTTTTGGCAAAAATCCTCTACAGTTTCTCCCATTTGGAGGACAAAGTTCGACGAGTCTTATAGACTACCAACAGCCATTGAGTCAATTCAGTATCAATACTGAGCACCCTATATATGTATAATTCACCATAATTTTGTGTCTTTAGGAGCACCTTGTAGATGAAGGTGATATATATAATATTAGTGATTTGCTTCTTCTTGCTTGTCTTTACAGTGCTTTCTTCTAGTAACGCAAATGATTCCATTAGCCCGGTTATCGTTAATCGAGGTGTCCGCTGTCCCAATCGGATAACCACTAATAAATTCACCGGCTATGAATTCGAACTTTCTACCTCTAGTATTGTTCATGCGATTATTATTGATTTGGTAATCACTGATCATCCAGTTAGGGTATATGTAAGGCTGGTAAAACTGGACAATATATATTTTATGAGAATTTTATGTTGTTACTTAATACCTAGAAAGCCATGTATTTTACATACTCCTACGTCCGGTAGTCTGGTCTCATCACCTACACATATGTTGTCAATGAGTAGTTTATATTGTTCCCTCATCAGTAACACATCAGCCTTCCCTCCTCCTTGGGCAATTTGTATCAGAATGTGCTGAGCTATTTCGAAATGATTGCATTTCATTTGTATAATCTTCCTTAGGACTAGAAAGCCCGTATTAATGGATGAAAGATTTGCTTATTCTCATTTAATTCCTCTGAAAATAAGGCATGAATTCTCGTTGCCACAATCTTTTTCTGATGTGACCGTATGTTCCACACAAGCAAAATGTGATCTAATGTTCTGCACAGCGTCTTTGTTTTTGCAGTTCTTAGACGTATACACACACTCCAAGCACTTGATTAACATTTGATTAGCGGGGTTTCGTTTCGGATACGTAGGCGACCAATATAAATCTAATTTTGCTAAGTTTCTCTGCTACTGCTATAGGAAGATTAATTATAACTACTTGAGTTCCATCGTACTTTTCACAATGGTATGATGTCGAATATGGGAAAACACCTCGTATGACAAACTTCCTGCGGACTGTACCAGGATTGTCAGATTTCAAAAATGTACGCCATCTTACCTGGTCAACGCGTGTTGTCTTTGTTTTACCACTGGCTGCCATATTTCTGTGTATCTTTAATTGCTTCTTGCTGTCTTTGGTAATGCGATTGTCGTTACTCTCTTCTCCTCAGTAGTGTCCGTTTGGTTTGGACGCTGCATTCCATAAAGGTGATTTCTTCTTACTTCAAAAACGCATTTATTTCTTTGTTTAGATTACAGTCTATCTTATTAAATGCTAAATCCTATTTATAAAACTACATATTTTTAATTAGCTTACTGGCTCTTCGTGACACTCTAAGTTATACAATACCTTCTTCCTTAAAATGTTTGCCTTTCGGCTTTGTTTGTTTGTGATTATGTTTATAATTAACTTAAATTAACTAAAAAATTCGCACCTAACTCCTCATAATCTTTAAGGGGGTATTCTGGTCTAGACGCACGAATTTAACGCGATTTTTGAAGTGCTGTAAAAAAAGCAATCAATATTTTTACTATTCATGTTTTTATGGGATGTTTATTAATATTTCAAGAATACAGTAAAAAATTCAAAATTCAAAAAGTTAGCACGCGACCATACCCACGATTCAACCCTCCTAGCAATCTGAAAAAAAAAAGATTATTAATTTACAGAAATGCCTCTATCGTTGGAACTGAAAAAAGTTGAAAAACATTTTTTTTAACAAAATGGCGCTGCTTGAAAAAAAAATTTATTTTTGTACCACATTTTTTTAGTTTTTTGAATTTTTTAAAAATAGTTAACAATTAAATTTGGGGATGAGGATAGTTCATGCAATAGAAAAGCCTATAAAGAATACATATACTAAATTTGAAGTAAATCGGTTTAGTAGAACTTGAAAAATCGTGGGTATCGTTTTAAAAAAGACAGTTTGGAGAAAAACGCGTTTAAAGTTTCACGTAAAGTTTCTCGCGGTCTAAGTCATGAAATGATATTTTATGCTTACGATTATTCAATCTGCCATTCCCGCTGCATACATTGGACCTTCCTCGACTTCGAAATAAGCATCTTTCGCGCTTCTCTCTTCCAACCGAGCAGTTCTGGCCTCCTTTGAGGCGTTTTTCGACACAAGCGTAGTAAGTAGAGATTGATAGTCCTTGACAAATATCCATCGTACTGCAGAAGATATTTATTCCTTCCCTTCCAACTCCCAAAAGCCGCATAGTAAATATTATTCTTCGATTTACTTCGAAGGATTTATCGACGAATGGACATGATTGTACATATTGTATACTATCGCAATTGCATTGTAATGCAATTTTAAAACCTAGTCCCCGATGAGACGTTCGTGAAAATTTTATCTCTTTCTTGTAGGTATTACACAAAACTATGGAAGAAATCGCTGTAAAAGCTGTGAAAAACTCCAAAATACAGTAGCCGTAATTATTGTCAATAATCTCTTCTTCATCATTTGATTTGCTCAATTTTGCTGCCGATACACTCGTAAAACTGGTGTCTTCCTCTACCGTGAATCTATTACCATGAAATCGCCTTTTTTTACTTCGATCCGGACGCGTAATCCTTTTCGCTGAAGATTTTCGATCCATTTCACTTGAACCATTTTTATTTTACTCACAGCACATGCGTTCACTTGGCTTGAAGGTTAGAATTCAACTGTTCGCAACTGGATGTAAGCTCACACTAAATATAAAAGATAATTTAAAAATACATGAAGGTTACCTTCGGTTATTGTACTTCAATATATTTATAAAGGTTTTACGAACTGTAGCGATCCTAAATCGCTACTCCCATCCAAATCCCATATTGACTCACATGAGCAATAAATTAAACCAAAAGTTAATTTGTCGCACATTGATTCAAGTTCCCATTAACCTACATCCAAATTCCAAATTGAGTCACATGAGCAACGAATTGAACCAAAAGTTAATTCGTCGCACATTGACTCAATTCCCAAAATCCTGACATCATGAAATATTTAATTCAAAACGCATTTCATGATTTCCCTTCCAGGAACCTATCCAACCAAACACTTAACTAATTCTTAGAACAAAATTCCAATTGAAGCACACGAAGTCTTGTGTGTGCTTCTTGGAATTTTTACACCTAAATAGTTGACAATTCTCAACTGAAAAAACAATAAAACGGCAGTAATTTTCGATTTCGACATCAGTAGATCTCCAGAGGCCGAACCGCTGGCCAGTAGAATATAAATATAAATTCATAATCAGTAAAGTTCAAAAAAGGCCGAACCCCTGGTCCGATACCGAGTCAAAATAACCAAAAAGGGAAAAATAAAGAAGAGACTTTAAAAAGAAAATAGAAGGCCAGTATTTCATTTGCCAACGGAACACTCTCCTCGGTGGGAAGTAACCAAACACACAACAAAGAGATCTTAACTAGATGCTACGGGCCCTAGGATGAGACGATTACGATTTCGGAAGTTTGCTATGGAAAAGGGTTTAACATCCGTAAATGTTAGGCTTTCGGTTTCAATCGTTTTCAGCTCCTTAAGTATTTCCTTGGGTGGAAATGAAGGATGAACTCCTTTCAGTAGCATGGAGAGCACCATGTCTGATTTTGGGGTGTACCATCATAGTCCTTAAGAACTGTGCTCCAGAAATATCCCCGGTTCTTAGCAGACTCTTCCGCTTATCTTATGCACGGAGGACCTTTCCTGCCTGCTGGAAAACCGCTCGAGTTCAGCCAATCCCAAAGACGGCAAAAAAGCGTCTCCCACAAAATTGCCGTCCGATAGCATTACTGTCTATTTAACTAAGGTAATGGAAAAAGTCATCAATAGAGAGTTAGTTAAGTATTTGGAGTGCAACGGGCTTCTGAATAAACGTCAATACGGATTCCGTGGCAGTCGGTCCACGGGAGACCTTTTGACAGTTATAACCGTTATATGGACATCTGCGATTGAACGGCATGGTGAGCGGTCGCATTGGATATCTCCAAGGCTTTTGACCCCGTCTGGCACGGGGCATTGCTGAGTAAACTTCGTTCATATGGACTTTCCTAACAGCTTTGCGACTAGACGAGGAGCTTCCTCGAATATTGATCGATCCGGGTTGTTGTGGACGGCGAGTGTTCGGATCTGTATCCTGTTAATTCAGTGGTGCCACAGGGTTCTCTTTTGGCCACAACCTTGTTCTTACTTCACATAAATGATTTGTTGGAGACAACGGATAACAAGTTGTTCAGTTTTGCGGATCATAGTACGCTTGTTTCCTCCTTTTCGAGTATTCGGCCGATTGGTGCATCTGCGTGCCATCAGCTGAGATGTAGACAGATTGACTCTCTGAATCAGGATCTAGATATGGTCCTGCAGTGGGGAAGGGCCAATCTCTTCGACTTCAATGCAGCGAAGACACAAAATACAACATTCACAAAAAATAGTGGATCATCGATTCCACACCTGATGATGAATGGCCGGGCCCTCGAGGCTGGGGAATGTTTGAAATGGCTCGGTATCACGGTCTGTGGGAATGTATCATGGCATAAACACGTGTAGAGTATCGCCAGCTCCACCTCAGGAAAACTGAGTTATCTTTTTAGAGCCAAGAAATATTTTACTCCGGCCCAACTTCTTCTCCTATATAAATCCCAAATTAGACCCGCGCTCGAATATTGCTCTCATGCTTGGAGCTCGGCTCCTAAACATACCCTCGACCTACTTGAGAGCATACAGAGATGAGCGATCCGCCTGATCGAGGACTCGGTGCTGACGTCGGGACTACAGTCGCTATCACATCGAAGGCGGGTAGCCGACTGTCTGTTTTACAGATATTATCACGGGTGCTGTTCTTCGGAGATTCTTGGCATTGTTCCACGCAATTCGGTTTATATGCGCTCCACAAGACAATCCGACGGATCGCACCCGTTTGTGGTTCATCTCCCGACGGCGCGAACATCCCTGCATCAGAACTCGTTCCGTTACAGAGCGGGGAAGCTGTGGAACTGCCTTTCCACGCGAGTGTTCCCGGAGCATTACAACCTGCAACTGTTCTAAAAGAACTGCAACAGTTATTTGATGGCTTCTCGGGGCGCCCACTCGGCGCTATAGGTTCGCCTCTCACGAGGGAAGTCTAATAAAAAATAACATATAAAACGTATAGTACTCGCTACGCGTTTGCCCTAACACAAATTTCATTTGTTTGTAATCCTTCAAGTTATCACATATTAAACTTATCTTACCATTACTTCTACGTTTAGTTTTAAAGCTTTTACAAGTTTTATTATGTCTTTAGCTTCCATTGAGCTAATAACTATGGAAGGCACCTTCTCTTTTTTTTTTTTTGATTTTTTGCTCCATGTGTCATTGTTTGTGCTGCTGTTGTTCATGTTGTCGGTCCTTTGTTACTTGTCCCTGCTGCACCTGGGAAATTATCAACTATCTTCTTTCTCTTGCCGGTGTTTTGAGGTGTTTTTTTTTCTTTTTCCTTCGCGAGAGGCCCGTTTATTTGTTTTTGAATCTCATCTCTCCTTCGGATGAGTTCGTTTATAATTTTTTTTTCTTCTTCCATTTCTTGGAAGGTATTGTCGTCATTTGCGGGTAATTCTTGAAACTTGTTTCCCACTCCAGAGTAGTAATCACTCATGGGAATTACGCCTTTGTCGGAATATTCATTTCTTTTAAATTGTTTTTTGTCGCTTGGCAATGAGGTTCGGCTGCATATTTAGCTCTTTTCGCGACGCCGCTTTAATTTCCGCCATTGTACGGACTTTTGTTTACCTTTCTTTTTGTCTTTTTGTTTTTTACGACCGTTCTTGATGACGACCACACTGTGTAATAACACACACACTGTGTATTGAATATACACACACGTACACACATTGAACACTTATACACTACACAGTTCAATATTTCACAGTAAACTATACAGCCGTTCTCAATGACGGCACAATTCACATTTTCCCACACAAGTGCACACACTAAAATGAGGGACAGGACGATATGACCGTATCGGTCGAACGTTAACTGTTGAATGTCCATAAAGGTGAGGTTCGATTGAAAAAGATACCTCAATTCCTAACTTACAAAAAGGAGTGCTTTAATTTATTCTTCCCGTCACTATTATCCTGTAGTGAGAAACGAAATTTTCTATATTTAAATATAAAATTTCACCACTTTTTGTAAATTCAAATGTTTCGTCAGCTCTTGAATGATCAGCATTTGTACTGCTGTACACAGAATATATTAAATAAGAAAATAAAGAAAGGCAAAAGTAAGCCCATAATAATGAATCACTTAATTAAAAAATTAGGGGAAAGTAAATACATTTATCATCTCAAATGCAATTACGTGGAAAATATACGCGGCCTATATTCATCGGCATAGGGCTTAGATGCGCAAGGTCACGCACTTCAACAATCGATATACATTACCATAACACTGAATTATGTTGTTACCATGATGTAGAATACCTCTGCTTAACTAACTCATTCCAGAAATACTCAGTAACTACTAGCAAGCGCTGGCAGAAAAAGGAGAATATTTCAGGGTCATTGGAGTAAGATCCTTTGCACACTGGCAAATCGTCTACCCTCTTACGGAGAATTCACCGATTCTAGAATGCTTTGAGATAATTTACTGAAAATTTATGAGCGTGCTTTGGTCTGTGTTCCTCGCAAGGATAACAACGAAAATTGAGAGCTTGCTGCGAAAAGTCTTAATAAGATGACGAAAGCAGTTTATAGAAAGATCCTCTGATTGGGCGGTCAACTAAGCGAATCTGCTAATTTATCAGAGATTTCTCGAATCTGTTAAATCATTCAATTCTCGTCGGTTCCGCGCAAGACAGAAGTGGCAGTTAGGTAAAACAATAAAAAAAGAAAATATACGAGTATGTTCAGCAAAAGAAACTTTGGATTATACCCACTCAACAAATACCTTAAATTGAATAAATATTCATTCAGTCAAATGGAGTGGAAAAGTACCTACTTCAGCTCCTAATTCTGGGGCGTCTTTCGTTAGTAGAATCCCGTTCATTCCATCCGTTCTCTCAATCATCCGTCCGGCCTCTTAAGGGTTGACTCTCAAACCCCTTTCACATCTCAAATCCAGACGAGCAGACACTCATTCAAACTAATTCAATTGAATTAATGAAAAGTGAACGAACTTGCGATCCAACCCAAGAAATACTTTTATTCAAAAGACCTGAATGAAACCGTAAAGTATGGGTACCTATCAACAAACTTTGCTGCTCCACTCTCGCCCCCAGCACTCGTCTTTCATTCCCCAATCCCATCCTCCGCCCTCCGTCTTCCGACAGTCGCGTTGGAAAACAAACAAATTTTCATTTTACCTTAATGTACAAGAAATATTTGCATTTCGCGAATTTATGACGTAGGAGATGGTCGGAGGATTCATTGTGTCTTGAGGAAATGAAACATTCTTCGAAGTTTAGTCGAGTCCTTGGGCGCCCTCGCGAGGAGTATGCGTCCAAATATTTGAATTTCATTTTGGTGTACAGTTGACGGCACTGCAGATTCTCCAATAAATTGTTCATGGCTCCGGGATTGGCATAAAATGGAAGTAGGTCTTATCCTGTTACTGCAAACTCAGAGGAATGGATTCGTTACTCCATCGTGTCATTATTAATAACATTATGAGGAATTAGACGGAGTAATTGTCAGAAATGACACATTTAGCGAATATACACTCACACTATAGCAACATCTACTTAAGCCGGTTGTATTGACGACAGTGAAAGAAGAAAGACGATAAGTCACAAGGTATCTAAGTCTCGGCAGGACATCCTTTCCGTATAGAAATTTAGGTCAAAACAATTGGGAGTTATTCGACAGGGTTTGATTTTGGTTTTGATTTATGTTCTGTTGTTATACACTGTTCCTATGTCGGTGTATCCTTTCTTCTGACAGAACACTTAACCGAAGCGGATGATGTAGGATTGCGGATACGAGGAGGTTCTTCTTTAGTTTGGTTCTCTATTATTTGTTCTTGGTTTGGTCGCCTGGCATCTGTGATGGCGAATTTTTGGTTTTTCGGTATTTTGTAGGTCATCGATTATTCTGCCGATTCAGGATTTTGCCGGGTATGGCTGAATGGATTGCAGGAAAAGAAGAAGGATTAAGGCACTACTGAGATATTAGAAGTTTATTTTGCGGATGTTTCGTTGTCAGAGACATCTGGACAGGGACTGAGATGCTTTCTGTACAGATTAGAATCTTCTATGAAATTTGTTTTAAAAAACATATTCCGAAGAATTTTCCTTGACAGTATAAATTTGCAAAATTAGTTTTGTTTGCCTGCAGCAAACACTCCCATCAAAGTAGATGGTTTACATTAAATATTGCGAATTCGAGTGAAATCGCCGAACACGCTTCGTGCATAAATTAGCGCAGCTTTAACTAGGCATATTCAATTTGCCCGGAGATAGACAAACACGACAGAATTGGGACTCATAGGCATAGCCGGCACAGTATGTTGTTTCTCAAGAATGCTTTAAAATCGATTTGCATGCAAATATTATCAGTATTTTATATCCTCCAACACTTTTTGAGCATAATTTAAAATTTAAAATCACGGTTTATCAAATCTTTGATATCGAAACAATTATAAATTAAAGATTCATTTAGAACGACATGAAATAAAGTGTTTTTACGTTTTAATTAGTGTTCTCTTAATTTTTTCTTTTTTTGCGTTTGTAATCATCTTGTCATCCAAAATTTGACTGTAGGGTGTTACTTCTTTGGGTCTTCATGTAATTTTGAATATTTAAACTCTGTATAAATCCCCATTATCTTATTGGCAATATCGCGTCCATGTTTTTTTTTATTTACTCTTACTTTTACTTAATTAATAATGCCACCGTCTTGAACTGTTGTTAGTGTACGACTCGGGTGCGATCGTGGACTTTTTCAATTTTTCTTACTCTCTGTTTATGGCTCATTTCTTTATCTCTTACCATAAATTACTTCTTTTATACCACAGATGCGGTCATCTTCATAACATTCACATTTGTTTAATGGGCTCGACTCGAGGTACCAATTATTGCATCGGCAGATTGGGTGTATAATTCCGGCGTGGTTTTCGCTTATTCCCCTTCGTATTTTCGACTGAATCATATTATGAATTCGATTACAAAACTCTAGTACACTCCACTGATGGAGAATTGTTATGTAATCGCTATGGTATACGGCTCTGATGTCAGAAATGCCACACTACTGCTTCCTCAGTAACTTTGTTATGATCAACTTTGTGTGCGAACGATAGTTTAGTGTTTAGTGAGGGCAGGTCCCTCATATAATCTTAGTTATATAGCTTAGTGCAAGCGATAAAACCGAACAACTATCTTAAAACTATTCTTATATATATATATCATCATCATCATCGGCACTACAACCGGGATCCGGTCTTGGCCTTATTTAACAAATCTCCACCGGTCCCGATTTCGAGCCGATGTCATCCAGTTTAGCACTCCCAGGCTCTGTGCGTCCTGGTCTACGCCATCCCTCCATCGCAGACAAGGTCTGCCGCGCTGTCTCCTTCCATACATCCTGCCACAAAGGACTTTCCGGGCAGGCTCCTCTTCGCTCATTCGAGCTAGGTGTCCCGCCCACCGGAGTCTACCGAGCTTGATTTTTCTTACAACATTAGCTTCAAGGTAGATTGCGTACAACTCATGGTTGTAGCGTCTCCGGAATCGTCCTCCCTCACATACGGGGCCAACAATTCTCCTTAAGAACTTTCTCTCGAACGCGGCCAAGAGTTCAGAGTGCCTTTTATTAAGCACCCAGGTCTCGGATCCATACATGAGTACTGGTAAGACCATGGTCTTCTCCAGTAGTAGCTTGGATGTTCAGGATAAATTTCGGGATTTAAAGAGCCTTGATAGACCATAGTAGGCTTTGTTGGATTTAATCAGCCGTTCGCGTATTTCTTCTTCCATATTGTTATCGGCTGATACTATTGACCCAAGGTAGTTAAAGGATTGCACTACTTCAAATTCGTGCTCCACTACCCTGATAGTTTGACCAACGTTAGGTCTTCTCTTCGCAGAAGTTGCCACCATGTACTTGGTTTTTCCCTCATTAATGTGCAGTCCCTGTTTTTGTGCCGCCTGCTCGATCTGGGTGAAGGATTCCTGTACCGCCGATTCGGTTCTGCCGATCATGTCGATGTCATCTGCGTAGGCAAGTATCTGGCTGGACTTGGTGACAATAGTCTCTCTTGTTGTAACGCCAGCGTCACGGATTGCTTTCTCCAACGCCAGGTTGAAGAGGAGGCAGGCCAGACCGTCCCCTTGTCGGAGTCCATTATAGATGTTTATTGGTTTGGACAGCAATCCCGCAACTTTTACTTGACTAGTTACGTTGGTCATGGTCAACCTACAAAGTCGTATCAATTTATTTGGAATGCCGAACTCTCTCATGGCATTATATAGTTCTACCCTGGCTATGCTGTCGTAGGCGGCCTTGAAGTCTATAAACAGATGATATAGTGGAATCTTTAATTCCTGACATTTTTCCATCGCCTGCCTAAGGGTGAATATCTGATCAATTGCTGATTTGCCTGGGATGAAGCCACACTGATATTGACCAATGATGGCTTTATCATATGGGGATATCCGGTCTTGTAGGATAGTGGAGAGTATCTTATAGACGGTACTCAGCAATGTTATACCCCTATAGTTGCTGCACAGTGTGATATCTCCTTTCTTATGTATGGGGCAAATTATACCACGACCCCAATCTTCCGGCATCTCCTCTTGCTCCCATACGTGCACCACGATCTCGTGGACTGCGTGATGTAACGCTGTCCCTCCTTGTTTGATCAGCTCAGCTGGTATGCCATCAGCTCCAGGGGCTTTATTTGATTTTAGCTGTCTAATGGCTTTTAATGTTTCCTCAATGCTTGGTGGCGGCAGCATTTGGTCTTGGTCTTGCATTGGTGGAGCCTCCAATTCTTCTGTGAGCTGACCATTTAGCAATTCATTGAAGTGCACTTCCCATCGCTCCAGAATGCCTTCAGGATCGGTGATCAGATTATCCTCTTTATCCTTATCCGGATTATTTGGTAGAACTTCCGCGCCTGGTGCGGACCTCGCTCTCTACTTTTCTCTATTTCACAGACAAGGTTTTTTTCCCAGGCACTTTTCTTTTGTCTGTGAAGTCTTTTTTCAGATCTTCTGAGCTCTTTGTATTTCTCCTCGCGTACCCGCGTCCTATGAGACTGCTGCATTGCCCGGTATGCAGCATTCTTACGTTCAGTCGCTAGTTTGCACTCATCATCAAACCAGTCGTTCCGGTCTCTACGACTACTGCCTAAGATGGAGTTGGCAATACTAATGACAGTATTCTTAAGGCGTGTCCATTTCTCTTCTACGCCCGGCATTCTGGCCCCAGGACTTACTCTCCCTCCGTCGAGCTCTTCGAGGGCGAGTCTTAACGCATGACCAAAGGTGTTGCTGGTGTTCTCATTGCGTAAAGCAGCCGTGTTGATTCGAACCTGATCCGCGGATGCAATACGTCTCCTTAACGCAATCCGCGCTCGGAAAACTGTACCAACAAGATACTGATCCGAGTCGACGTTGGCACCTCGGTACGTTCGTACCGTCATCAGGCTCGAAGAGTGGCGGCGATCTATCAGCACGTGGTCAATTTGGTTGCAAGTGGCTCCATCAGGTGATACCCAGGTGGCTTTGTGGATATCTTTACGCGGAAACCTGGTACTCGCAACGACCAAGTTGTTCGATGCTGCCAACTCTATGACTCGTAGTCCATTGTCATTAGTGTTCTCATGCAAACTATGGGAACCTGCGTAGTGCCTGAAAACCGGCTCCCGACCTATTTTCGCATTCAAATCCCCAAGAACGGGCCCGTTCGACGTTCTCATAGTATTCTTCTTTTTCGTCGTCAGGGGACTCCTCTGTAGGTCCGTGAACGTTTATGAGGCTTATGTTCTTAAATTTGCCTCGCACGCGAAGAGAGCATAGCCTTTCATTTATTGCATTAAAGCCGATGATGGCAGGCTTCAGTTTTTGGCTGACTAGAAAGTCTACCCCGAGCACATGGTGTTTTGGGTGACAGCTGTAATAAATGTCATACTCTTTTCTTTGAAAAACACCACTCCCCGTCCATCTTATTTCTTGTAATGCTGTTATGTCAGCCTTATATTCGAACAGGGCATCGGCTAGTTGCTGTGCAGCTCGAGCTCTGTATAGTGAGCGTATGTTCCATGAAAAAATCCTTAAATCATTTAGCCATTTTCGTTTCCGTGGTCGTCGTCGTGTATCCGGTCCATATCCGAGGCTTGTTAAATTTGCCATAATAATTCATTTTTACGGGCCTGGTTATTAGCCTTGCGCCAACCTTTCTCAGGATGTCGCTGCATGCATTGGTTCACTACTTGGCGGGTGTTAAAGTAGCTATCCAGGGGTGTCACGTGGAGACTGCATGTCAACTTGGATTGAACAGGTCCACGGATCGTCCTGGTTGATTGTCATTATATAGATTTAAGATTATAGTTGTAAAGGAATTGCTATCCTAAATCTCTTAAGTACTAGTTGTAAAATATACCATAAATGAATTGAGGATCGTCCGGGCCTTCGCCGGGTTGAAGGCAACCAGAGACTTCGCCCTGTATGTTTATATATATATAAACTATGATTAAAACGAAATAAAAGAGGGGGGGGGGGGGGTATGTTTGGCGAGTTGGTTACTGGGTTTATCCATCAATTATCACTCATTCATTCACCTCGCTTAGTACAGGATGTAAGAGTGTAGACTGGGAGTGGGGGGGGGGGGGGGGGGGGGAAGAGAGGAGATAAAGTTTGAGAGCAGTAGAGGTAAAGTTGAAATCGAAGGAGGTAGGGTAGGAGTTTGCCCCCCGCAGCATTCGCGAAATGGGTTCATTAGAGCCGTAAGAAGCGTGGTGGGTGGGCTGATAGAAGAGATGAGGGTGTGGCAGGTTACGGGGGTTAGTGTGAAGTGGAATGGTCGAGTGCAAACTAGAGTTCTGCGCTCCTCAAGTGTGTTGAAGTTGATCAGATGGAGCCGGCTTGTGTATGGGGGGAGAATCCGAGGATTCGCCCAGTTCAGTCCGACGTTGCACGCTTTCGATTCTGCGTAAATGGGACGAGTAGCGTGGTGACCAGACCTGACTGTCGTATTCAAGAAGGGGGCGGACGAAGGCTATGTAGAGAGAACGGGAAACGTACGGATTAGAGAATTCTTTAGACCAGCGTTTCACAAACCCTAGAACAGAGTTGGTCTTAAGAATAATATCATCAATATGCGGGATGAAGCTAAGCTCCTAGTCAAATAAGACCCCAAGGTCGTGTATCAGGGTACAGATGATATCTGCTGGTTTAGCAGGAAGTAGGAGCGTGGGAGGGCAGGGGGACGTTTGCGAGAGAAGGTGATGAAGCGACATTTGACAACGTTGGGTTCAAGGCAGTTATTACGGCACCAAGTTGAGAAGCTGTCGAGGTCCGTTTGGAGAAGTGAGGAGTCGAGCGGAGAGATGATCGTTTTGTAGAGTTTGGCGTCGTCCGCATAGAGGGATATGGATGAGTATTTAATAAAGGAGTCAACATCATTGATGGTAAGGATAAATAGGAGGGACCTAGATGACTGCCTTGCGGAACCCCTGACGTGGGAAGAAAAGGATTGGACAGCGAGGATCTGAATTTGACATATATTTACTTGTATATACAGTACGTGCATCTGCTAGAAATGCCACAGTATAACAATTCTAGCGCTAGCTGGCTAAATGATTTTCTAAATGTATTTAAAAACATATTTATGTCATAAACGTTATTCTGACAATTCTCTTTCCGATCAGCTCTTAGGTGGAACTGAAACGAACTTAATTGTCTACTTGACTAACTTGACCTAAGTTCGAACTGAATCAATTTACCTGAAGCAAGACTTCACTTCAATGCCAAAGTGGGAACTGAACTTATCGTTTATTAAGAAGGAACTGAACCCTTAATGATAACGGACGAACTAGACTGAACTGCGTCCTCCTTTTACAGGTCCGCGGCTCTGGCTTTTGACATCTTTCAAAACTTTCTAAACAATTCAACACGCTGTGGTTGTGGCTGCGTCTAATAATTCAACATGCTGTGGCCTGTGGCTTTTCCGATAATTGGTGCGTTGTGATTGTCAGAATTTCCGAGGAAATTGACGCACTGTGGTTTGAGACGTCTTTTAGAGAATTAAATGCTGCGTCGCTAAGATCATTTATTTATGAAGTAAGCCGTCGTTTCTTAATATCCACTAAGATATTGGTTTGGTCCACATGAAATGTCCGATTTTAGAGTAAAAATTTAAAAGCCAATATTATTTTTTTGTAAATTTTTATTCAATCAAAATAGGATCCGTTGGCGTCTATGACATTCTTTCAACGTGATACAAGGTCAAATGATCCTTTTTCGTATAAGTGCTGACTTTTTGAGGCAATGCAATCTTTAGATATCTGCTCGGTTCCGGAAGACCTTCTGCCGGCAAAATTAATCCAGACTGCGGAACAGATGGTAGTTCGTTGGGGAACTGTCAGGATGATGCGAAAGAACTTAAAATCCCACCTGCAACCGTTTTTCGACCGTTACTTGTGAGGTATGATATCTAGCATTGTCATGCAAAAGGATCGGGCCGTGCCTATTGATCAATGCAGTTTGCTTTTCAGCCAATTTGGCATGTATTATGTCGATTTACTCGCAATATTTGATGGCGTTTATCGTTTCTCCTGGTTGAAGAAATGAAAAGTGAATTGGTCCTTTCGACTTCCACAAAATTCTCACCATAAGCTTTTTTGGGTGAAGATCGGGCTTGAGGGTGTGTTTTGGTTTATCACCTGCATCCAGACGCTGCCCAGGACTTTTACGGTTACCATACAGAATCCACTATTCTTCACAAGTAACTATGTGGCGTTTCTAACAGATACACACACAATACACAAGCAAATAGTGAAGAACACCGAACGAAAATCGAATAAGAAAATGCATCAGAGCCGTATGCCATAGTGATAACATAACAAATTCACATCAGTTGAGTGTACTTGAGTTTAGAAATCGAATTCGTACAAACGGCGGTGCCCTGGTGGGTTGCGCATTGGTTCAATTTTTGGTGATTCTAACTGTCAGAGCGTCAGTTAGAATCACACGTTCTTCACTTTCATCCCAAACGCTATAACTATCCGATGCAAAAACGGCTCAGTTTGGTTTCTTAATCTAAGCGATGCGCAGATTTCCAGGGACTCGTTCAGTTCATGGGGTATCCACTTATAGAGTTTCTTTACCTTTCCTATGAGAGAAAGGTCTCGACTTATTGTCATTGGAGATACTCCCATGCTTTGTGCAATCCCCGCACCGATTTCGTGTGCTCCGCATCCACTGTTGCTCTTAAAACATCGTCGTCAGCTAACCTTTTCGGCTTCCCATGTGGTTCATTTTCGAGGCTGAAACCTCCCGAACGGAACTTTCCAAACCAACGACGTATAGTGCGTTCGTTTACCGCAACTTCCTAAAATGCGTCATTAATGTTCTTCATTCCCAATGACGCATTATATCCTATTTTACATTCATATAGGAAGAGGGTTCGAATTTCAACTGCCGACAGCTGTTATGTGTTAAGATTTTAACATTTAATATTTTTTAATTAGAGATAAAATATTTTAGTTAAGATTATATCCAGTAATGTATTTTAGTTAAGGAGAATGGTTATGTTGACTTACGTGATGATTGCCGGCGGACCGCTTCTCTGTCGACGTAGCAGCTTTCCCCATTGCAGGGGTGTAGGATTCTCGATCCCCCCTGGTTATTATGTTGTTTCTGTGTGGCCGTTCTCTGGTAGATATGCCGGGGTTATATAATTGATTATACACGAGACCAAGTATCCGTTGCATCCGTATATGACCGTTCACTATATCTTTTCGTAATCGGAGATTACTTTTCTAATCCGTTCGTTCGTTATATCGACTTATAATTTTTTCCTTTTGATAATCAGAGTATAGTATTTTAATATGTCCGTTCACTATCTCGGGCTTTTTTCTAATGAAGCTTTTCTCAAGTTTTCTGACGTCTTTTATTTTTTCGCCAACTTTTTAATTGGATTGTTGCCAAGTACGAGAGTGGGCTGAAAAGTTTCCGACCTAACAAAGACACCAAACAATTTCTATAAAATTTTTTATTTTTATTTTTCTACATACTTCTCCCAAGGATGCTCCCATCTCCCTAACCTGTCCAAATAGTACTCGACATTTTTCTCTGCAAAATAATTGTTCACAGAGGAGATTGCCTCCTCGTTTGACGAAAATCCCTGTCCTCCGACTTTAGAGTAGGGAACAAAAAAAAGTCGCTTGAGGCTAGATCTGGTGAGTAAGTTTAGTGGGGCAACCACCCCATTTATTGGCTTAATTCAAGCAACATAATTACCTACGTCTAAGTATATCTAAATTGCAAACTAGAGAGCTTAAGAACTACCTTAACTAGGCTTAACTTAAGGTTGTGGGGTAGTTTTTACCTTACGTCTGCATGGACGT
This sequence comes from Microdon myrmicae, assembly GCA_963931805.1. NCBI lineage: Eukaryota > Metazoa > Arthropoda > Insecta > Diptera > Syrphidae > Microdon > Microdon myrmicae. Next base: position 263,880,336 of record OZ007496.1, read on the forward strand.
GGGTTCGTAGAAACACCCACGGATGGCTCACTGGTAATTGTCCACCGATCGAGCAGTGGCAAAACTTAGAAACGAAGATGGACGCGATACACTGAAATCCCCAGCGGAAAATAAACACACGGTAGTTTTTAGTTAGACTATTACACTTCTTTATTTATGGGAGATAGTTCGTTTGGGACTACCAATGAATTTTTACATTGTTCGAACACTTATAATCACTATAACGATCTTTACTATTGCCATTTAAGTTGGTAAGGCCGACTTTCACTAAGAGTTATTATGGATAAGCGACTATCACATCGACAAAAAAAACCTCCGACACGTATAAAGCCTCTAAATGGCAACTAACTACGAAAACTCCATCCACGACAAGCGACTCGACGGAAAACGATTGTAATTGATAAGGTGACCGGTAGCGGTGTACGTACTCCTCTAGCGATGAAATTTGACTGGTTATTGGATGTCTCTTTACAGACATCCAACGAAACCGAACCAAAAGGATTCGCCGCCAATGGCGAAGGTCCAAAACCAAAGGAAACAGGGAAAAACTCATGTAGCAGATCGAATCCGCTGCTACATGTTGGGGCAAGATAAACTACCGCCATACGCAAGGGATAGATTCTTTGATTGACGTGAGTCAATAAAACCCTTGCCGAAGGCAGGAATCTATTTCGGAAAAATGAATCAAACATTGGGTATGGCCGTTGTTAGATCATCTAAAATAAACAAATTTCGGTCGTATGATTCGATGCATGTTATCTTAGGGACATGTTAATCCCGTTGAAGGCACTGTCAGGCGAACGTATCCGCTTGAGTGTTTACTTTGTGTAAACTAAAATTGGTGGCCATTACCGATGCTGGTGATCGTTCCAAGAAACGGCAACGGATCATACAATCGGTCATGCCAAGATCCAAGCAAATATGCGCGCCTGAAAGGCCAATGTTTTATTTGATTTTCTCTACTTTAGGAAAGATAGATCGTAGACATGCCGTTGGAAATCTGGCTTGCAGATGTGAAAGCAACCCGAAATAATGCTAGGTCAATGAATGGGTACGAAGATAACACACGGAAAGATCAGCGTGTGTTGGTGGGTATGTGCCATCCATTGTTCGGTCGCGGAAGCTCGGTTGATGAATTGATGTCGTGGCAAGATGATAATCTTGCCATGAATTATGCTTTCAGGAATGACCGTGGGGAAGAGGTTTGGAAAAGCCCCCAACAAAGGTAAGCTGCCTAATATATATTTATGTCGGTTATCCTTGGGGATAACCGAATTAATTCCAGCGAATTGGTTGGCGGTTAATGCCGTAGCAAGGTTGTATAATCTTGCTGAAGATTCGACTTCAAGGTAATGGTGGGGATCGAGCGATGCATGGCTCTTCGGGCCCTGAAAAGCCCCACAAGGTAACCAGGACAATAAGACAATAAGTAAGGCGGGTAGTTAAGCAGTTCAAACCGTAATTCGTGGATTCTCGCCATGGCAACTGCTGAGGTGTGAGACGGTGTGTTGTCTTGGTTCAACAGGATTTTCTTTTTCTGCAAAATCTGTCTTCAGTTGTTCAAGTAACGATGCGTAGTATGCTCCTGTAATGGTTTTTCCTTTTTGAAGATAATCGATTAAGATAACTCCATGACAACCCCAAAAAAAACGGACGCCATCACTTTCCCAGCCGAAAAAACAGTTTTCCTTTTTTTGGAGGAGCCGATTCCCCCTTTGCAGTCCACTGTTTGGGCTGTATTTTTGTTTCGGGCGTATAATGGAGTATCCAAGTTTCATTGGCAGTAATTAATCGGCGCCACAACTCGGATTTATTGCGCTCAAACTACGCCAACAGAGCGTTGGAAATGTTCATTCGAACACGTTTTTGGTCTAACGTGAGCAAATGCGGTACCCAACGCGCCGACAGTTTTCTCATGCCTAAATCTTGATTTAATATGTGACAAACACGTTCTTCGGACATTTTCATAGCCTCTGCTATCTTTCTCACTTTAATTCGGCGTTCGTTTAGCACTATTTGGTGAACTTTAGCGATGTTATCGTCAGTTCTTGCAGTTTTTGGACGTCTCGAACGTTCAACGTCTCCCAAGCTCTCACGGTCACGTTTAAATTCAGCTGCCCAACATTTCAGTGTGGTAAATGATGGTGCAGAGCTCCCAAACACAGAGTCCAACTCATCTTTGATTTGCGTAGGTGTATTGTCCTTCACAAATGTAAGCACAGCTCGATACTCAATTTTGTCCATTTTCACAAAAACACTCACATCGACTCACTCAAACGACTGTCAAATAAAAACTACGTATCCATAATGGCTGAAGTTTTGGAGGATAACTGTCAAAAGATGTATAGCGTTTGGAATGATAGTGAAGAACGTGTAATTCGAACTGACGCTATGACAGTTAGAATTACCAAAAATTGAACCAATGCGTAACACATCAGGCTACTGGCCGTGCTTAGAATTCGATTTTTAAAGTCAAGTATATTTCATTGATGTGAATTGTTATGTTATCGCTATGGTATACGGCTCTGGTGCATTTTCTTATTCGATTTTCGTTCGATGTTCTTCACTATTTGCTTGTGTATTGTGTGTGTATCTATAAGAGACGCCACAGATGCACAACTATATTCACTAGCTTTTATTGCCGAATGCTGGTATCTTCGCGTTGAGGTCAGAAACTTTTCAGGCTACCCTCGTATGGTGGACCTTTGCATTTTATAAATACTCCCTTGGACTGTTATTTGGAGATTCATATATTTGTAGCGCATCCGTTACCATCGATTTATAATTCATGTCCCAAGGTATTATACCAGATTCGTTTCGTTTTAAAGTGGGAACATACAGGAACTGTATAACTCAACAATTTGTAAGTAATATAAACAAAAAAACACTCTATGGCCTGAGAAGATTTCGCCTTTTGTTTTCTAATTATTTGCGTATGAAGGACGTATTTCCATCGCTATAAGTGCAGGAAAAGTTTGACATCTAACCTGCGTCTGTGTACTCATTTTTCGTCACATTGGTGATCAGAAAATCTCTGCCCTCCACCGCATAAGCTACGTCGATATGTAATAATCTTTTTAAATCAGTGTCCTTGTCACAGTACTTTTATTAATATTTTTTCCTTTTTGGTTATTCGTTTGCAGAGCACGAAGGCGATAAACGATTTCTTCTTTCTCAACGGCACCCAGCACAGAGTGTTTCAATAAAACGGAAGCAAGTGGTCATGCCAAGATAATCAACTATGATTCAATCTTCAGGCTGACTGCAAACCATGTGCGATAGCGCAATCAACCGACTAGTGTAATTAAATTTTCTACATTGAGGTGAAAGTATTCGAACAGCGTCGCACATACCGACAATTAACAGCACGATTGTTGGTCAAACCAATCAAATTATCATTTCTCACGAATTGTTACTACGCCAGAGGGACACCACAGGTTCCGTGTCCATATTTCAGGCTCTGCCTTGTTGCGGAAATGATATAATTGATGTTGCATCATTTAGCCATGACAATGCTTCACGGGACCTCAAATTGGAATTACTCAAGAAGCTTTAATGACAGACATTACAGTGATAAGTGTCAGGTGAAACGAATATCATCGGCAACGACTTTGAGGTCCCCCGCATCCATCAACGTACCTGCGTGAAATGTGTAATCAGCACACAACTATTGATAGTGATGGAACATCATCAACAGCGGGAGACTCAAAATCGGCATCAGCAGCAGCGCAATCACCATCGGCGCCCACCTGACGTCGAAGAAGCTCTCTCTTCAATGCTATGGACTCCTTATGAACGAACACCAACCGACACTTCCTCCGATGATGACGACGAACGATTCAATGGCAAGCTTCGCAAATCACAAAGTAACTATGAATATTATCAGTTCGGAGGTCTAGATCCGATCCCGCCACCGGCTATAATGCCGTTCTTCGGTTCTAATGATCTCATCACACCATTTGTGCCTTTATCTAATAACCATGAAAACATTAGAAATAATAACAACCTCACCAACAGCAGCAATATTCTTAGCTCCAACAGCAGCAGCAGCAACAGCAACAGCAATAATAACAACACCAGCAACAACTTTATGATGAACTACTTTAGAAAATCTGACCGGTGTGACAATTTCCGCTTTAGTTATCCTTGCTATGGTCCAATACCAAACCTGAAGAAATGGACCCTTGGTGCTGAGCCGCCGTCTTACGACTCCTTGTACTCCATTCCAAAGGACGCTCCGCAGTTGCTTAGTAACTTGATGATAGTATCAACAACAGCCGCAAGCGGCCATCTGACCAATGACGATGCCATAGCAGTAGATCCAAATGCGAACTATGAACAGATGGTGCGCTCATTTACGGATAATTTTGTAATAGAGGTAAGTCGGCTTATGCCATTAAGATCTGTCCATCGCGAATTAGTATCACCCCCAAGGCTAATGATGCTTGGCCAAACAAACAGACGAGATTTCATTTGCAGTTCTCCGGGGAAAACGGTTTATTTGTACAAGAACGCGTGCGAGGAAAGGGTATTTACGTGCGCATCTTCTCATCCCACTACAGAGGGTGTACTGTCTTTAATCTAACAGACAATGCATTTATTTTGCGGGATATGCGTCTCTCTGGTTGGGAAGAGTTTTCTCCATGGAAATGAATAGTATGGTAATTGTAAATTAAATAGAATATATGCGGTTAATTGTGCCCGATAGATACTAAATCGTCCATACTACGATGTGCGTGCACTTGGATAGTTGTCAATCAGCGTTTGCACTTCAGGCCTTGAATGCCAGAGTTATGGTAAAATAGAGATTCAGTTTTTGGTTCTTCATTTATCTTTCCTCTTTATATATATATTAATAAGAAACATATCGTGTAGACATCTTTCTGATGACTATCCCTTAATATTCAATAGTAACAATTAGTGGTAATAACAATGATAACTGGGTTATTTAAAAGTTTGTAATACTTGTAAGTGTTAGTTTAATTAGTGTACTAGAACACTTAAAACCACTCATAGTTCTTTTACAATATTTGCTGTCAGTCAATGAAACGCAACGAATTGTAACAATTTATACACGTATGGCTTGAAGGTTACTACTAACTAGAAATCATATGGATTTAATTCCAGTAATACTATCTATCTGTCAGCCTACGAACTTTTCAGCCGATCTGATTGTTGCTTAGTGTTTTTCATCTTCCAACAGATATTAACCGCTGGACAAATCCTTTCATCTTTTCATGGGTTTCACTATAAAAATTTAAGACAGATGAATTCAAACAGGTAAGATGTTTTAATCACCAAACTGCTGACACCATTTTTTCGCAGTCCAGACAAATGATTTTGGTTTGGAATATTAATTAGGTTTTATAGTGACGTGCATTTTTTTTTACATAATTCAGACGTGCCAGATACGTCTTTTCTACTCGAGCCAATGTCATCCAGTTTGGCAGGCCAATGTCCTTCCCTAAAAACGGCTAAGAAGTTAGAATGTCCATTACTAAGCACGCAAACCTCGAATTCATACTAGAACATCGAAACTTCTGAACAGAACAAGCCTAAATACGAATATTTTAGATGGGATTCGGTAAGTTAACTTCTTTGACAACCTTTTGTGGAGGGATAACCACAATGCTGATTCCAGACGTGACTCCCTATTTTCAAAGTGGATTGTTATCCTAAATGCCAGCTGGCGCAAAAAATGCCTGGACTTGTTAAATATATAATAGGTGTGCAAGTAGAAACCTGACTCTGAAGATGGTTGCTTTAAAAATATACTTGAACTCATTCGTTTTGGATATATGTAGCTTAGTCATTGCTGTTTTTATGACTAAGTTTTAGTCATTTACAAGCTGTCATTTTGTTTGCATCAGTTGTATAAGAAATGGATGTCGATAAACATAAACATAAACATAAAAAAAGCTGCTCAAGCTATGGAATTCATAATTTCGACTTCGGAACTTCGGAACTTCGGAACATTATACGAGTATAAGTCATTCTGAACATTATACGAGTATACGTCATTCAAAGGTAAAAAAGTGGTTTGCAAGATTCCGTGAAGGGAATTTTAGTGTTGAGGACGCTCCACGTCCAGGTGCAGTAAATTAATTTGACGACGACGAGCTGAAAGTTTTACTAGAAGAAAATCAATGTCGAACTCAAGAAGAACTTGCAGAACAATTGAGAGTTTCTCACTGTTATATAATTAACTTGAGAATTTAGTTAATACCAATTGTAATTGAAAGTGTTAACATTAATTATTTCATTAAATGAACATCCGGTGTGGATTAAATAACTCTTTTTATGTGTTTGTGGTAATTCTAGTACCAACTTGGGTATGTTGTCTATTTAGACTTTAGTTCTTTAGTGGTAGGGTGTCTCGGGGACACAGGTTCACCACTATACCCGGTCGTCTGTCGATGCTTTTCCGTTACTTAAATGAAACTCCATAGTAGACTCTATATTTTTTATTTATTAACGAATCACTTAAGACACTACCCTACAGATTACTAGGAACTTAATTATGAATAACTATTTACAATTAGTGTTCCACAGGAGATTACTATTTTGAAATTTTTTTATATTTAAAAGATATAATTTACAATAAGTGTTCCACGGGAGATTACTGTTGTTGAAACTGATTTAAATTTAAAAGATATAATTTACAATAAGTGTGTGGCGTTTCTAGCAGATACACACACGACTAGTAAAGAACAACACCACCAAAATCACATCCATTAAAGCCGTATACCATAGCAATAATATACGAATACCACATTATCGAATGTATTTGAGTTTAGAAATCAAATTCACATAAGCGGCAGTGGTCTGATGGGTTCAGCTTTGGTTCTATCTTTTAGTGATTCTAACCGTGATAGCGTCGGTTCGAATCACTCGCTCTTCACTATCGTCGCAAACGCTATAAGTGTATGGCGGATCAGCACAATCCACAACCTCCACGCAGTCGCCGTCAGCAAAGACTCACACCGAGAGTAGTTTTCGACTAATTAAGTCAATCACACCCTCGGTCACCCTCGCACACAAAGGAAAGTCACGGCTGAATTGGCGTGGAGTCGACGCGACACTACGTTGGTTTCGCTCACACGTAGAACGAGAACCGACGCCAGATCTTTCCCGCCAATTTCGGTTGACACACACTACATGTGTGGACAATTGGCGCGAATACAACCACTTCGACATCAACCGCCGCCGCAAGAAGAACATCAGCCGCCACCAGGAACCCCAGCGATGCCAGCCTCTTCAACGGACCAGACTCTGGACAACAAGGACGATTTGGGGATCGAAACCCCAAAGTTGTGTCCCCGTAACTTGCAGGCAATACAGTTTAGGAATGTACAATATTACATTCTGGAATAAATGACATGCAACGAGTTAATGATTGTGAAGCCTAGTGCGCTGGTATTGCAGTATAGGAATTATCGCGAAATTGCCATACTTCATAATTTTCATGGTGCTCTAATATTTTAACTTATTGTGCAATATCCTTGAAAAGTGTCCTCTTGGTTTGGAACAATCTTGAAAAAAAAGCGTTCTTGTTTTTGTAATATTGGTTAGAGCGCTTAAACACTAATCCAAATTTACATCGCCTTCACGTGAAAAATATATGCAATCACACTTCTTCTACACAGAGCGCTGGCTCACTCGCCTGCTCTGACATTCTCTCCATCGCTCTTCGCTCAGTCGTCTCAAAGTTGATCGTAACAAAAGTTACTTGGGCGGGAGTGATGTGGCGTTTCTAGCAGATACACACACGACTAGTGAAAAACAACACCACCAAAATCACATCCATTAAAGCCGTATACCATAGCAATAATATACGATTACCACATTATCGAATGTATTTGAGTTTAGAAATCAAATTCACATAAGCGGCAGTGGCCTGATGGGTTGAGCTTTGGTTCTATCTTTTAGTGATTCTAACCGTGATGGCGTCTGTTCGAATCACTCGCTCTTCACTATCGTCGCAAACGCTATAAGTGTTCCACGGGAGATTACTGTTGTTGACACTGATTTAAATTTAAAAGATATAATTTACAATAAGTGTTCCACGGGTGATTACAATTGTTGAAACTGATTTAAATTTAAATAGCACTAACGATTTGTGGATATTCTTTTGCAAATACTTCCATAGAAGGAGGACCCTTTAAAAAATTGACCGTTCACTTGATCGTGCTTCTCTCTACTCTTGATCACTCGACTAGACTTATTTAACGTGGAGGCCCGACTTGCCTCCACGGAATCTGTAACACGATTAATTCATTTCGAAAGATAATTGCATCTTTCGCTTGTCGACACAAGGGGATGATTCTCCTTGCATCGGTCCCAGCACAAGGGCGCGAAAGACACACACGATGATCGTCTCTGCTGCTCATCGTGTGCGTCCACAAGTATACAGACCGTGGATTAACCGAATCCACACGGGGAACATTAGCTGGCATAGTTGCAGCTGGTGCTAATATCTCGATGAATATTTTGTGTTTACACGATAAGCGACTGCCTAAAGCATTTATGCTGATCGTGCACATCTTAGTGGCATCTCCACTCAGTCGAATTCTCGATGGAAATTTTCCGTTTAAGAGAACTCAACTTCCTTGGGCGGTCAGCCATATGCCTTCATGTATTTGTCGGTCGGATGACCGATCGATGTAGGCATGTATGCAAAAGGAAAGATAAAACATCTCCTGCATGTGTGCGGCTGGCGAGTAAGGGTATATCTCAGTGATATGGTTCGGGCAACGTTGGTTGCTAGGTGATGCAACCAGATTGCCTTTATGGAAGATGGGTGTTTCATGTGATTCTTGCCGTTAATGAATATTGACGGCGCCCTGCGGTGGTTAGTGTTATGCCGGTTTCTTATTGATGAAACCGAATTGCTTTAGAAAATTAATGGTTCCTTGCGATGTTGCCGTAAGTGCAGAAATAGATTTCTCCTTCAGGTAGGTATCGCAGATGCACTGAACGCATACTATAAGGGGGAAAACCTGTAAAGGGAGAACGCCTGCAGGCGTTTGCAGTGTGGTGAGGCATGCTTTATTGCAAGGTAAATAATGGCGTTCGAATGGAACCGCCATAGTACTTGTTTCGATAGAATTTAAGTGCTCTAGGAAGCACTTTCTTACTAATTGATGGGAAGGTAAATAGTGGCGTTCAATGGAACCGCCACATGTTTTCAACAAGACAATAGGTTCTTAAGTTACAACAGAATTTAGTTAATACCAATTACAACAGGTTCTTAAGTTACGACATCAAAATATTAATACGCAAGTTGGATTTTGTTGGAAACTACCTTCTGCACCATAGTTGAATTAACTATTAAATAATGTTAACACTTTCAATTACATTTGGTATTAACAAAATTCGATTGTAACTTAAGAACTTATTGTCTTGTTGAAAACACATAAAAAGAGTTATTTAATCCACACCGGAAATTCATTAAATAAAATAATTAATGTTAACACTTTCAATTACGGAGCGACCACCGACGATGACTGCACTCAACTCACTTTACTTTCGTACTACCATTTCAACCCCTTACCAACTCATAATCCTTTTTCGATTCCAATTTGTTCCGAATTCACCGTTAATTGACTACCTGTACGTGTGTGGAAATCAATGGCGCTTGCCATTTTCCATCCTATGTTAGGGTCAATGCCAACGATAAAGCAAAAACAAATTGGGGAAAGTGTTGTTGTTTTTACTTGTAAATGGTATTTTGGGTAAATCATGCAGATTAGGGTTGTTGGCCAGGTGCGATTTAATGTAGGAAATTGAGAAGTTTTTTGCATCGAACTGCAATGGAAGATTGGCCCAAGTATTTGGGATAGAATTTTGTATTTTAAGGAGGTAATCATTTTCTTAAATGTGTCTGTGGTGTTGTTACTAGTAGTTGCACCAGCACGGGCTCGTGTTCACTAATAACCCACTGAATTTGCAGATGATGTCAGCGGAGCGCACAAACCCCGGGTGACGTTAGAACAGTCGGCATGTTTCCGGACTGAGCATGAAAATCTACACTTGGCACACCAGTTTGAGAATTCGTAAAATATCACTATCTCCAATTACACATCACCAATCCGGTCATATAACTAACAACCCGTAACTTCGACGTCGACGACGGTGATACCTTATCCCGCTGCTGATAAATCAAACAACTATTCAATTAGGCTTCGTGTTATAATTCTTTATTCGTTAATGACTTTCTTTAGTTAGGCGTTACAATAAGTTCGGTGAGTTAGGCACAACAGCATCGGTATTACAATAAGTTCGGTAAGTTAGACACAACAGCTCATCGGTATTACAATAAGTTCGGTAAGTTAGACACAACAGCTCATCGGTATTACAATAAGTTTGGTAAGTTAGACACCACACTCATTGGAATTACAATAAGTTCGGTAAGTTAGTTTTCCGGTTGCTGAGATTCCATTCGGCAGCACAGGTCTGGAAGTAAACGCACTGCACGCTAATTGCCGATGATCCTGACGTAACAATCGAGGATGGGTATTGAATAAAGCTTTTCGGGCTACGCCGCGACCTCCCCTTGTGATGGTTGTAACTTGACTCTCCGGCGGTTGAATAACGACTCCCTATTCCACGCTTGGCTCGTGCAAAGCCGACTCGCTACTCGGGCGAGTTTCGTGCATGGCGAGAGCAAATTTCTCTCTCCGGTGAATAGAGGACCGGCTCTCTCAGTGTAGATCCTAGTGGGGTGTGTGAGTTGATCGTGTAGATCGCATTGTTTAACCATGCACTGCGGCCAAGGATAAACGAAATCGAACAAGGAAAAAAAACAAAGGGAAAATGAACCAAAGGCATCGTGAGGAATGAGAGTGCAGCTGAGTAAACAAGCTGTATCTCGTTAGGGAAGCATTGGGTGCTAATGGTAATTTAGATACTTACACAATGGGAATTGTGCACAGAATCTATGCCGGCGGGAAGAATTGAAATCTTTTGTTTGCATATTGTGTATGCTGAAGATTCGATTTTTGGCGGTTAAGCGCGAGAAGCGACGATGGCTTGTCGGTTGGATAACGGATCGTGGGTCGGGTACATTGCAGCTGAGTAAACAAGCTGCTTGGTGTTGCTTTTGTCGTTGGACGTAAGGTTGGCTAGACATATGCATGCCTGGAACATTGTCGTGCACATGTGGGGCAGGAATTTGCCGGCGAGGAGAATCGATAAGATTCCCTGATTGCGATGGTTGCATTAAATGTGAACCGAAATGTTTTCGGTGAAACTTAATGATGCGTTGATGCAAGGAATGATGGCCTATCGAGGTGGAAATGTTTGCAGGTTTGGGAGATGGGAGTTGGGTTGCAAATATGGGTGGTTCTTTAGGTAAGGTATTAAGGAACCCCCACATGTCTATTTCATGGTGGGAAATGTTATTTTCGGGCTTAAAATGTGTTGCGTAGAGGATATGAATTAGTAAGAGTAAGGGGGGGGGGGGGGGTGATTACTAACTTAAGTTAATTATATAACAGTGAGAAACTCTCAACTGTTCTGCAAGTTCTTCTTGAGTTCGGCATTGATTTTCTTCTAGTAAAACTTGCAGTTCTTCGTCGTCAAATTAATTTACTGCACTTGGACGTGGAGCGTCCTCAACACTAAAACTTCCTTCACGAACTCTTGCAAACCACGTTTTTACCTTTGAATGACTTATATTCGTATAATGTTCCGAAGTTCCGAAGTCGAAATTATGAATTCCATAGCTTGAGCAGCTTTTTTATGTTTATGTTTGTGTTTATCGACATCCTTTTTTTATACAACTGATGCAAACAAAATGACAGCTTGTAAATGACTAAAACTTAGTCATAAAAACAGCAATGACTAAGCTACATATATCCAAAACGAATGCGTTCAAGTATGTTTTTAATGCAGCCATCTTCAGATTCGGGTTTTTACTAGCACACCTATTATATATTTAACAAGTCCAGGTATTTTTTATGCCAGCTGGCATTTAGGATAAGAATCCACTTTGAAAATAGGGAGTCACTTTTGGAATCAGCATTGTGGTTATCCGTCCACAAAAGGCTGGCAAAGAAGCTTACTTACCGAAACCCATCTAAAATATTCGTATTTAGGCTTGTTCTGTTCAGGAGTTTCGCTGTTCTAGTATAAATTCAAGTCACGGGTGATGAAAAGTGGATTTTGTACGGCGTATTCTCCATCTTGGCTCCTTCTATTACCACTTATTTAGATCGATGTATTCTTATTTGAAAGACCAGTGGTTTACGAAAGTTAAAGATGTGCAAAAATTGCTTGATGATTATTTTGCTTCGAAACCAGCAAGTTTCTATCGCGAAGTTATTCAGCATCTACCCGATAGATAACAAAAGACTGTAGATACCAATGGCAAATAGCTCGAATATTAATCATTGTATAAGTATCTTTTCCAAAAAAGCTGCATTTGACAAAAAAGCTGAGTTTCTACTTGCACATCTATAATAAAAATACAAATGTTGTTGTGTGTGGGTTCCGATTTTCTTCGTACTTTGAAAATACGCCAACACGGGTACCAAACCGATATAATCATTATGTCAACACACTACACCTCCCAACATAGTAGATACATAATAAAAGGAGCGAATAATCCTTGGGCGGCTGACAGCACTTTATTGTATCAACCAATTTCTACTAATCGACAGCAGTGTTAGAGAGTAAAGTACATTTTAAAACTTATTTGAATTTACCTCTTATTAAATTGCTGATTTACTGGCCTTTATATCAGAAGAACACGCTCCAAAAGATTGTATGACTTTACAGGGCAACTAACACAGTCTTACCACTTTTTTCGAGAAGTTCAATAAGTCGCTATTCTTAGACAAAAAATTCTTAATACCGGTATACACAATGTGATTGAGAATATTGTCGAACCGTCAAATGCTTCACTGATTTGCGAAGTTGAAGCATTGTCAAAGTGAATCACGCAACATTCTAGCAATGTGTTAAAATAGGGGAAACGTTTTCCGAAAATGGGCGTTCGGTTCGTATCGGAGCTTTGCATCCCCTTACATCGATTCATCATCGTTGCCAGAAATTGAACCCGTACGAATTCTAGTACACACACGCACATGCAGCTGTAGTGAATAACCCCGTCCTAAAAGAGAATCGAAAAATTGCCAGCGCTGCATACCAGAGTTATCGCGTAACATTTGCAGCTTACGTAGCAATTATTTCAATACTTTCTTTCTAATATTTTCATGACGTGGGTTCGAATTACGTTCTTCAAACGAAGTAGAACATTTCGTCCAAGAAATAGGCAGAATGCCGTCTATCCGGGCATGTGCTAACGTTCACCTCTTTGAGTGCCTGGGTAAAATTACAAACTCGAAATCTAATCTGGCTCATGGTGTGCTGCTTGTGGGTGCTTGTGGTGGGGCTTGCGATATCATGCAACGCAGAGATGGCTGCAAATTAGGCATCATCTAGCTCGTTTTCTCTATTGCATTAACGACTAATCTTTCATCGACTAAAACGTAGGAATAGGCCGGAAGATTAAGTTGCACAAATGACTAAAAACCGTGGGACACTATACTAACTTTTGTTTTATATTTCCGGAATGCAAAAACTTTGCGCGTCCGATGTTGCAATTAATCCTAGTTCTTTTGAATCTTCTACTCCGTATTTATAAAACTGTAAGCTTGGCGTCAAATCGCCTTATCTTGGTGGTAGATTTGTTCACCATTTCGAAACGAAATGCCTCTAAGAAAATGCTCGGTTACAATGCCCATCGTTTGGTTCAGCTTGTGGCAAGCGGCGACGTACTTTTGAAACCAGATATCGTCCAAATCCAATTGTCTAATTTCGGCGACAAACATTTTCTTATTATGTCGCTGCACAACTCACTCTTTATGGTGATTGCTTGTTGGGCGTTGTTTTCGAAACGTCGTACTTTCACGTTTTTTAGATGCATGGTTACAGATGCAAGGATGGAGGATCTAATATTCGCCGTAAAGCAAAAATAATTTAAAGTGAAGGATCTTGCGTAAATACACGAGAAGATATAGAACTATGTGAGGCGGCATCGACCCATGATTAGCCATCAACTTTCGAAATATGAGGAAATAAATGACTTCTTTAAAGTCAATAATCCCTTTGGAAGTCCTAAGTAAGTAATATCTTATGAACTCTTTAAAACTGCTAAAACGATCACTCTATTTTAAAATGTTAATACAACAACTTTTTACAACTTTTTTACAACCCTTAAGTATCCAAAGAAAACAAACATATTTTTTACAAAATATAACGTCCTCTAGCGTATTTTCCGCGAGAACGAAAAGCGTTGCATTTGTCAAATTTTGCTTCTTGATCTTAAATGGAAACGAACAAAAATTCGATTAGTGAAATGTGTAGGTGGAGGGATAGGAAGGGCGTAGTTTTGGTAGTTTTGGGTCGTTTTTTTAAATTACACTTCTTTAGGGAGAGGCGAACCTATAGCACTGAGTGTGCGCGCCGAGATGCCACCAAATAACTGTTGCAGCTGCAGGTTGTAACGCTCCGGGATCACTCACGCGGGAAGGGAGTTCCACAGCTCCCCCGCTCTGTAACGGAACGAGTTCTGAAGGAGGCATCTAGTCCCGATGTCAGCGCCGAGTCCCCAATCAGGCGGATCGCTCGTCTCTGCATGCTCCCAAGTAGGGCGAGGGTATGCTTAGGAGCAGAGCTCCAAACATGAGAGCTTTCGTTTCCCCACTGCAGGACCTTATCCAGATTCTGATTCAGAGAGTTGATCTGTCTACATTTTAGCTGGTGCGCCATTGATGCACCAGCCGGTCGATCACTCGGTAAAGAGGAAACAAGCGTACTATCATCCGCAAAACTGAACACTTTGTTATCTGTTGCCTCCAACAAATCATTTATGTGAAGCAAAAACAACTTTGGAGCCAAAATAGAACCTTGAGGCACTCCCGAATTAACAGGATACATATCCGATCACTCGCCGTTCACAACAACCCAGATCAATCGATTTTCGAGGAAGCTCTTCGTCCAGCGGCAAAGCTGCTGGGAAAGTTCATATGAACGATGTTTGCTCAGCAATGCTCCATGCCGGACGCGGTCAAAAGCCTTGGAGATATTCAATGCAACCGCCCTCGACTCAGCATGCCGTTCAATCGCTGATGTCCATATGTCGGTTGTAAGGGTTAAAAGGTCTCCCGTAGGCCGCCTTTGACAGAATCCGTATTGACGATCATTCAGAAGTGCATTGCACTCCAAATATTTAATTAACTCACCTCACCTTAGATAACCTAGACAGTAATGCTATCGGTCGGTAATTTTGTGGGAGACACTTTCTTCCCGTCTTTGAGATTGGTTGAACTCGAGCGATTTTCCAGCAGGTAGAAAAGGTCCTCCGTGTGTAAGATAAGCGAAGGAGAATACCAAGAACCGGCGATCGTTCTGGAGCACAGTCCTTACAGACTATTGCTGGTGTTCCGTCCGGGCCAGTTGCCTTCATATAGTCCAGTTCGCGTAGAATGCGTTGAATAGTGCGCGGAACTAATCTTGCATCCCGCATGAAAGACTGTACCGGCGCGATCACAGGTGGTCCAAAGGCCGGCATCGAGGTTTAAATTCGCGGAAAATAAATTTGCGACCACATTAGCTTAATCCTTTGAATTTGTGACTAACGTCCCGCTGTCCGTCACCAACAGAGGGAAAGAGGAAGAAGCGAAGATACTGCTGGCAGCCCTTGCCATTGACCAGAAGGAGCGCGAACCAGTTGGGCACTGAAGAAGTTTATTGGTGACTCTGTCGTTGTCAGCCGTCTTAGCGGTGTCAATCGCCTGGTTGCACGCGTTTCTGATTCTAACTAAATTCATTCTGTTTGCATCGGTGGGATTAGAGCGCAATTGCTTAAAAGCTCTATTTTTTGCCGCTGTAATCTGCTCGCACTTTTTATAAAACCAAGGTTTATCATCTGAACTTGGTTTGATGATATGTTGAGGGTAGATCTCCATGCCGAGAAGAATATTCTGCGTGACCGACTCCGCGCAAGTGGAGTCTCCGAAGCACACCTCCGACCATAGAAAGAATGCGAAGAATTCTCACAAATCGTCCCAGTTAGCAGCCCCATACCTCCATACAGGGCGAAGCTGCCTAGGGTGGTTATTCGCTTGAAACGCAAGTGGTTGCACAACCGATACCAAGCAATGATATGAGTTTCCCAGTGACCCAGGAACTTCTACTATATAAATACTCGGTTCGGGTGTCAAAAACAGATCCATGAAGTTCGCATAATAATGGCGAGGGTTCCTCCACGGGTTGAGCCAAGTTGTGGCTAACAGCGAACATCTCCGCCAGCTTCCCAGTCTCGTCGGTTTTATTAGACTGCACCAACCAGCCGGAATTGTGCACATTAATATCACCAAGGATATCAATTTCAGAAGTCGAGTGGTTGATCTGTATCCAGTCGACGGTACGTGAAAGATGTTCCAAAAATGTCGCTGGTCTACCGTCATTTGGGGAGCGGTAAAGACAATAAAGAAATTTACCAGAATTCCTCAGCCCGACCCTCAACCACATGATGTCCATGTTATTGGGTTCCAACGCCTCTATCCCCTGGCAAGCCAGATCGGGCCGCGCGAAGATGTAGACTCCGGTCTTAAAACGGAATCTCGAATGTTAGTCGTATCCTGAGCAGCGAAGACATGTCGAATCAGTTGAAGAACCGATCTGGGTCCCAGTTAGGGCAAGGATATCAGGTTTCGCTGTTTGTAAATATTGGTGGACGGTGTTTACATTCGTATTGGTGAACTCGATTCCACTGATGTTACAAAATGCCGTTACTAGTCGAGCGTCGACAGGGCCTCGAGAGCGAGCCCGATTATGCGATGACGAATTTCTTAAAGTTCGATTATTTATCATAATATCTGCATGATGTTGCCCTTGACATAGTTCCGAATGGGAAACTAGTTTATCTGCGGAATTCTTTATCTCAGAAGGTACTTTGGCGTGTTTTGTCTATCCGTAGTAAGTGTCCCGCCGAACACTGTCCACACACTAAGAAGAAAACACTGGAGCGGAAACAGCACAAGCAAAATGCGGGTCTAATAGTTTCTGATCTTTATTATTATTTTTTTATTAGTTCGAATTCCAGTTCTTACTGCTACTTGACATCAATTAACAACGCTGGATCACCCGTGACGATTCTATGAGAAACTTTTACAATGTTTTTCTTTTATACACTACGAGCTAACTTTCACCGAGTGTTTTTATGATCTTGATAGCACGGTACCCCTCAAGGAACTTTGGCACATTAAAACTTGGTCACCGCTATTCATCACTTAAACGAAATACAAGTTACTTTGACACTCGACGTTACTTTACAAAAGAACACAAATTTGCGACGGTGCTGAATCGAACACCTAACAGGACTAGGTCTCACGCGAACGCACACGAAAACTAATAATCCTCTTCTCTCGGTTTTCCAAGGCGACCTCTCTAGACTGTAGCTCCAAGTAGCTCTTCTCCACGACTCCTTCTCATTGACTAAATTCCAATTTCCCATCGGCAAGGGAAATCTTCCCAGCGCATCTCTGCACAGAACTTCCCATCCTATCTGCTAACAGAATTTTCCATAGTATCTGTTAACAGCATAAATTTCCCATTGCATTTGAAAAGGAGAATTTCCTATAGTATCTGAAAAGGAGAAATCTTTCCTCATGATCATCAACATCATTAGCTGTTGGTTATCGGAATCTTGTTCCTTTGTCTTAAGATCGGATGCCGCCGCTTATTCTCCGATCTTTTCCTTAGGATTTGTTCATACCGCACATCTGGCCTGAGAAGCAAAGGTTCTCATGCTATTCAGATGGGTACAAGGGACTATGGGATGTAATGCTTTGTTTGTACTTCCACTCATAAGCATTTATCGCAGGTGGTGTTAAGAGTTTATGGCTGCATGACTGCTAATCGGCAGCGCAACGATATGCTTTGTTTGCACAAGTGTGCCTTTAGCGTTAGGTTCATGCAAGGGATTTAGGTGTTAATTTCCATTAGCTACCAGAATAGGCATCCGTTGTTCGGTTTATTTACCGACGATGGTATTTCATGGGAAACATCGCGTTGATGCTTAGGATGGGTGAGTGGTTTACATGCGACGCTTTCCTGCATGGCGCATTTGCTTAGATGCGATGCTTTCCTGCCTTTTGGAATTGGGTTGAATACAATGTATGGATGCGTTGAACTCGATATTGGGAGCTTTTGAACGTTTAGTTCCTTGCTTTCTGATATCGGGTTCAACGTCGTTGCATGTCCTATAACCTTTTGTTTCAGGTATGGTTACTGACTATTAGGACACGTGTCTGTGGGCACGTGTGCTGAAAAAGGTGAGTAAAGTCCTTGGCGGAAAGGATACTGTTGCGGTTCCGCCAGATCCCACGGCTCGCCTTCCTGAAAAAACTCCCATAACCATAACCCGGGTCTGCAGCAGCTTTCGCTAATGCAATTCGCATTAGCATCTTAGATGCTTCGCGCATCAAACAGACCCAATTATTATAACCCTAAAATCCCTATAGAGAAAACTTACCTTCATGCATCCCTTCGCATACAATGTTTCATAAGATTTCTTTGTTTTCTTATTTGGTATTCTGAACCAATTCGGCACCAGACAAATTCCTGTAAACAAAATAATTCGGATTGCAATCAATGTAACCGTCATGACAGGGACCATAAATATCGCGCCGTCTATTTTCCCAGCCGCGTCATATACCTTTTCATACACATTGCCTGGCAACCTTTTTTGTTTGTCTTACCAACAAACAACCCAAGCAGCTGCATATAATTAGCGCAATAGACGCTGAAACCAAATTCTCCAGCATTTCCTAATGCAAATATGAACCCGGTTTCTATTGCAGCCAGAGATGCCATAAACATCCAATTTGCTTTTAGCACCTTTTTCACCTAACGTCGAAAATAGCGACGAGGCATCGTATAAACATGACCCTCATTAAAGAGCGAACCATTTGGTCGCCTTTTCTTTTGTCCTTGCCGCCTGCCTGTTTCGCTGTTCCACTGCACGTGTGAATAGCATTGATCTCAACGATCCCACACATACCACCATGACCTGTATTACAAGATCTGGTTTCCTATACCACCAAGAGAGACTTTACGTTTCCCTGGTGGTAGGTAAAAAACGATATCCTTATTGGAGAGGATATCGTTTGAGTCGTATTCCAACCACCGTTCGCGTCATCATCCGCCGTACCGAGTGCACCGGTACGGTGCGAGGCACAAAGGTCGTATCCCTTTGCAGAGTCAATCGGGTTTACTTTATTTTACATTAGTCGGTGAATAATTATAAACTCCTTTCGTTCCGTTTAATGTAAATATTTTCATTGTCCTAAGATTTACTTTAGTAAATAAAATAACCTTTGTCAATCGTTTTGCAATTAAAGTGAAATAAAAGAACATTTAGTTATGGAAGTCCTACCGTGCGGTTTATTTCTCGGACTGACAGCGTTTACTTCTTTTGTCTGTGAACATTTTGCTGCGGTGTTCGGTGTGCGGCAATTTCCAATTTATTAATCGGAGGAAGTTTGTTTTAGTGAACGAGTGGGTTGGCGGTAGAACTCTCGCCCATGTTGGCGACACGACTTCCTACCCCCCACAATACCTCCACCTGTAGTGAATTGTATGGTTCGTAGAACCGCTACAATACCATCATGACTTATCTCCGGGTCAGTCTGGGCCATCTACCATACATCTGAAACATAGTCGAAGATTTCTCCCCACGATATAGCGGAATGTACAGCGTGATGGGGTGGTATCTCACCATGCCAAACTCATTGTTGCCTCTTATTGGCAATGAGATACGAGGGTTGCCTCATATGTTTCGGGATTTGGCAACCCTAGTGTTGCAATCCGACAATTGACAGCTCTGTCGTAAAGTTGGACATTTTTGAGGTTATACGCACTCAGAACGTTTTGACATAAGAGGGCTATTTGTGTTGTTTACAGTAACTTAAAAGATTCATCTCGGCCCAAAAATGGAATTAAATCGTCAACATTTTCATGCGATTATTTTTTACAACTTTCGGTGTGGATTAACTCAGCAACAGTGCATGGATGAACTTAATTCAATTTTTGGCGATGAAGCTCCATCAAGGACCAGTGTTTATCGATGGTATGGTGAATTCAATCGTGGTCGTAGTTCACTCCAAGATGAATTTCGTGAAGGTCGTCCAAAATCAGTTGTTGTTCCGAAAACCATTGAGGCTGTGCGCGAACTGATATTGGAAGATCGTCATGTGACCTATCGTGAGATTGAGACAACCTTAGGCGTTAGTGGGACCAGCATACATTCAATATTGCATAAACATTTGACTGTCAAAAAAATTTGTTCGCGTTGGGTCCCACACAATTTGTCAATCGCCCAAAAATAGGCTCGTGTCAATTGGTCGAAAGAAATGCTCAAAAAATACGGTCGCGGTGCTTCGAAACACGTCTATGACATCGTGACAGGTGATGAATCGTGGATTTACGCGTATGAGCCCGAAAGTAAACAGCAGTCGACTGTCTGGGTGTTTCAAGATGAGCCAAATCCAACAAAAGTTGTTCGCGCACGAAGCACTTCCAAGCAAATGGTCGCCTGTTTTTTCGGAAAAACTGGACATGTCGCAACCGTACCACTAGAACAACGCAGAACAGTCAATTCTGAGTGGTACACAACCATTTGTTTGCCAGTTGTGTTCCAAGAAATCAGGAAAACCAACCGCCGAAGACGGATCACTCTTCACCACGACAATGCGAGCTCTCACACATCGGCTGCGACAACTGCATTTTTGAGCACCCAAAACATCGATTTGATGGGTCATCCGCCGTATAGTTTCTGACTTGGCACCGAATGACTTCTTTTTATTCCCGTACGTAAAAACAAACTGAGAGGTCAACGTTTTTCGACACCTGAAGAAGCGGTTGCTGCATTCAGAATGCATGTGTTGGAGATACCTCAATCAGAGTGGCAAAAGTGCTTCGACAATTGGTTCAAACGCATGCAAAAGTGTATAGATCTTCATGGGGAATATTTTGAAAACCAATAAAGTGATTTTTGATGATCAATATTTGTATTTGTTCTCTAATCCCGAAATATAAAAGGCAACCCTCGTATACACGCATTTTGTTGAAGACTACCGAAGTACGCATGGATTATTTAGCGCAAATACAGTTTGCATTCCTAATGACAGTCATTCCATTGATTTGTTAGATAATCCTTTTATCCGGATGAGTAAAATGGCTCATAACAGCCTAGTTCAGTAGAGTTCATAAAACGTTGCACCTAGTCGAAGACAGTTTCCACAACAGATTCTAAACTCGAATACCGTGAACAAGCTAATCACCTTTCGTGTGATTCTCTGTTGTCAATATTCACCATCATGTTCACCTAACCTAATTTTAGTACAATACCATTTTTTGACCGAGAAACATCTACACTAAGGTGCTGCCTTAGCCTCTGATATCTCTACAGCAATTACCTTAACTGTTCAGTGACATATCGCCTTGTTCGATGCCAATTAAAGGCCAGTCAGGCTGCACACAATAATGAGCCTTTGATCGTAGTTCAAAAATGCAGACGCAGCTGTCCATTGTGAATCGAAGAGACAAGTCAAATTTAATTCAAAGGCATCAAATATGCCTTTATATCGCTACATTGAGACTGATACGGAATCGGATTGTACTTCACATATCGCAAAGTCAAAACATTGGCTGTAATGCGCATCCATTGTCGATAAGGAGCCTGTCGCGAGGGGTGCCGATAACCAAGGCGGTCTGTTGTGTTCACCATAAAGACCCGCCTATGGGGAAATGTCAGAAACAATTACTATCGTTCTCGTCTTTTAACAATACAACAAACAGCCGAGTGACTAATTGCTTGAGCTGCGTTGTTCTTGCCTTCCTTTTGTTTTTCGAGGGCTCCATGGTTCATTTCTCACCCTCGCCACGGAGACGAAGCGTGACGCATCCGTAATGACCCTGTACGATCATTACAGTTCTTTTGATAGCGAGTGGAGGAGCGTCCACGTGTCCTAAAATGCTTGTGATAAAATGCAAAGTACTGTTAAATTAATGCAGGTGGCACAGTGTGTGCAGCAACACTGCTCAGGGGATTTGTTGGATTTTAATTGCGGCGCGTTGCCATGGAATTCACATCGCCAAACATAACTAATAGTGAAGGACGTGTAACAAATGGGATCTGTCGTCCAGGCACGTGCTGTTGATGAATAATTAGTCCGCCAGAGGAAGAGGAACATTAAGGTTCGAATTTCCCGTGGATACGGGTGTTCAAGTTACCATTATGAAGCAACCTTTGCCTTGTGCCTATGGCTGAGTGGTTTCGGCAGATAAAAAATATATGTTGACGTTACGAAAACTGCTTGATTTCAACGGAACTTTTGACTGATAACTGTTGGTCAGCCAGTCGAATACTGTTCGGAGTGATAAATTACTAACGGTCTTGGGTCTTTGTTATGGATCGCATGGAATTTTGAATACCCTCTTGTATTCTATGTTAACATCGAGTGGAAGTTCAGTTGATTCACCGTTTGCCTGAAACTGTAGATTGTGTATCGGTTGTGATACAACAAATACTAAACTATTTTAATGGACCAATCAGCACAGTGTTCAACCACGGCCAATGTGTGTGTACCGTAGACTCCTAATGTGACTCAAATTATGCAGTCATTTCAATTATTTATCTAACAATCAATTGTATTCATTACTGGGATAGGAATGTTCTGTTAAGTTTTCCATATCGGGACCTCATGTGCATATTAAGAACCAAATAATATTGTGTTAACACTATCTACATTATTTTCTTGGTATCTTCTCATCTCTCGATATCATGGGAAATTTAAGTTTAGTGGGGCTAACACCCCATTTTGTTGACTTAATGCAAACAACATAATTACCTACAACTAAAGTATATATAAGTTACAAACTAGCGAGCTTAAGAACTATCTTAACTAGACTTAACCTAAGGTAACCAGGACAAATTAAGAAAGCGGGTGAAGGGGCGAGAGGTGGGGGCTGGGGAATAGCTCAGGAGGCGGTGCTTGAGAGTTTGGGTAGAGAGGTCGAAGTGGAACAAGGTGGAGTTGGAGTTGATATTTCCCAGCATCCGCGAAAGGCGTTCGTTGAGACCATAAGAGGCCCGGTGGGGGAGGGGATGTAGAGAAGGCGGTAATTACGGGTATTTCGAGGGTTTGTGTTCAGAGAAATTAAGTTAAGGTGGTAGGCTCAGTCGACCAAGCCGGAGAGGACCCGATGAATGAACATTATGTCAGCAACGACCCTACGCCACTCAAGGGTTCCGAAGTTGATTCATTTGAGACGGTCAATGTACGGAGGAAGGGTTAAGGGGCTTTCTCATCCTAACCCTGGGAGGACGAACCGAAGGAAGTGACGTTGAATACTTTCGATACTAGAGGTATGGATCATGTGATATGGAGACCATACCTGGCTTGCATATTCAAGAGAAGACGGTCGGAGAATTCGTTGGTTGGTTATGAAGGATATAAGAATGTGAGGATGAGTGAATTCGCTTACGGGAAAATGTTATAAATTGGCATTTGGCGATGTTAAGTACAAAGCAATTTTTGCGACACCAAATCGAGAAGCTGTCAAAGCCTGATTGCAGCAGTGCAGAATCAAGTGGTGATTCGATGATCTTATATCACTTGGTATTATCACCGTATGGGGACAAGCTGGAATTCTTAATGACCTTATTGATGTCATTAGTGGCCAGTATAAATAGGAGAGGACACAGGTGGCTACCTTGAGGCACCTCAGAGGCGGCAAGGAAGGGGTTGGATATCATGGACCCGAACCGAACGGAATAAAGGTTTTCCAAATGTAGGGAAATACGCCTTGAGAGAGTGAGAGATTGAAGATTTGTCTGTTTGAGTCGCTATAGATCCACGTTGACGAAATAGCAAATATATGAATAATAGATTATATCCAGATTTCCTGTCAAGCTATACTTTCAATAATTCTCTTACTACGTATTACGACTTCTTTCCTACATTTGTGCTTACTTCTTGCCGGACGATGTAGATCTCTTTTCGAATGCGATATTATTATCCACAATTTTGTGCAGAGAATCCCCCGTTTGGTAGAAATATTGACGTGGGGCGTGGGCTTAAACTACAATGATTCACTCAAGCTATGCTGACGGAAGCATTCGCTTCCAGTAGGGCCACCCATGTCAGACAGGCTAGCGAGGAGTAACAACCAAAGATGTTACGCGTAGATGTTACGCGTCACGGTGCCCATTGGATGGTTTGCAGCCGGGGTATACCGGCTGTATTATAACGGCGCCTCTCTGACACCGGGTCGAATCAGAGCAGTAAGCAGACCTTACCATATCAAAGAAGGGTCTGATATGGCGCACTATTTGAAACCCCAGACTGTTCCCACGAAATGAATAATCAATATACAAAAAACAATTTCACGAAAAACCCGGTAGGCGTAGGTGTGATGAGCCGACACTATCATAAGGGAACAGATCATCAAGAAAACACCGGCTCGGCAAAAAGGAGGCGTAGGGAAAAACGGAGAAAGCGGGATATACGCGTCGGCAAATGAAATGTTCGAACGTTATATAAACCAGGCGCGATACAGACGGTCGTAGAAAACGCGAAACAATATAAAATGGACATCGTCGCGGTTCAGGAAGTCCGTTTCCCACATCAAATAATCGAAACCAACGGGTTTACACTGGCGTGTGGAGGTACCGATTCACATAAACTCGAAACCCGCTTCATCATAAGCAAGAAGATTACGCCCCATAACAAAGATGTGCAATTTATTAATGACCGAATGTCAGTGCTAAAAATACAGGGCCCATGGTACAATTATATATTTATAAACGTACACGGGATCTCATCATTCGATGTTAAAATCCTCCTCGGGGACCTCAATGCGAAAATTGGAAAGGAAGATATCTTCCAATCAACTATAGGTAAAGAAGGCTTACACGACGTTTGAAATGGTAATGGAATTCGAATTATCACTTTCGCAGCTTCAAAAAACCTGGTAGTGAAAAGCACGATTTTCAAGCACAAGCAAATTCGTAAAGCCACACATGGATATCACCCGACGACGTAATGCGTAACCAAATAGACCACTTCCTCATAGACAAAGGACACCACTCGAATATCCTTGGCGTAAGATCATATAGAGGAGCAGATTGCGACTCCAATCACCTTCTAGTGATGGGCAAAATTAGAAGCCGGCTCGCAACAAACTCCCATGGGCAATCACGGGAGACAAGCAAAAAGTTCGACATTGATAAACTAAAAGACCTGCGCAAAAGGGCTGAATATCAAGAGGAACTAACGAATAGATTTAGCATCCTAGAGAATGAGAGCAGTGAGGAAGAGAAAGCCAATAGTGTGGGCATTAAATGGACATCGATCAGAGACAAAATCACACAAGCATCCCAAAATATATTAGGATTTAAGAAAACAATTAAGTCTAAACCTTGGTTTGACGATGAGCGCAGGGCGAAGATCGAAGAACGTAAATGCCTCAGAGTGATTTAGAGAGATATGATGAAGTCAACGCAGAAAGATACGCCGGAAATCGCCTACTATAACACCACCCATTATTAAGGACTTCGTCAACCTTACGATCTGGTTTGCGAAACTGGCACTGTTTGTCTGTCCGTAGGAACGCTCCACGGCCTCCCTGCAACACAATGGCCTGCTTCACGCGAGAAACAAAGCCTGTGGTATCTCCCGCAGGGAGTTGTCGCATTACGGAGAGCTGGGCACACAACTCGTCGCGTGACTCTTACGGCTGCTACGCGTTCCGTAGGTGCAGCTCGAACTCCAGGAAGGTTCCCCACTTATCAGACGGTATGGAAGTAAGAAAGCTCTCTTCTTCCCCTTTAGCCAAAAAGCTTAGGGTACCTTTGCAAATATATACGAAAATTTGAAGTTGAAGTGGTTCCTTGGCGTACTCTTAGGAGGCCAAGAAGGTAGGGATTTGGGCGAGGGAGAGTTCTGCTGGTTTCCTTTCAGCAGCTTCCTTGTTTTCATTTAAGGAACACGCTGTCCTAACCTTTAGTCGGTTGAGCTAGGCTTCAGGATACCAGTTGCAAGCAAACACAGAGAAAAGAAACAAAGGGTAGCTAGAAAACAGAAAAAAAAAACCTATACAAATGGTGATCAATATCAATAGAAAAAGAATTGCGGACTTCGTTAGTCCCGGGCTCGGGTAGGACAAAGCGAACAAAATCAAAAATGAGGAACGTCTTCAGTTCTGATCATACATCTTCAGTTCCCAGACTAACCAGAAGAGAACGACCGAAAAGAAAAACCGCAGCGATGATGGCCCAAAAGCGAACGAGACTACAGAAATGGGAGACCTCGTCGGTTCCCAGAGCGAATCGAAAAGTAAGCACGGAATTAAAAAAATGGGGGAGTGACGTTGTAGTTTAAAGTGGGGTGCACGCAAAAATAAGATAATTATTTGACGTACTCACAGTTGGGCGTTTTTATTTTGGTTGTTCCTGCTGCTGTTGCTGCCGGAAAAGTTATTTGATATTAGTGGTGGTTGTTCTCGGAACGATGTGAGCTGTTCCTTGTTGGTTTTTTTTTTTTTGTTGTGCGCTCTTAAATATGAGTAATACTGAACAACAAAGTTGGTGTTGTTTGTTTTTCATTGTTGTTGGCTTGCTGTGTTGACTACAGTATTCTTTTGTCCTTCGTCACTTAATAATTTTATTTTGGCCCCGGGCTGATTTGGAAATGAAGAAAATTTCCCAATGACGAAAATCGTATTCAATGAATGTAAAATTTTCCTTTTACGTCGGCCAATTTGTTAATGCTTTAAATTTTCACAAAAACTATTATAATAACATAGCTTTGGTTAAGACACTGAATGCAAATTCAATTTTGAAAATGAGTCTATCGTTCTCGGTATTTCGACACTAGTAAATATGTGGCGTTTCTATCAGATACACACACAACTAATAGTAAAGAACAACACCACCTAAAAGACAAATCGAACTATCAAAAGGAAATCAATTAAAGCCGTATACCATAGCAACAACATACATAGCAACAGCTAGTGGCCTGATGCGTTGAGCTTTGGTTCTATCTTCTATTGATTCTAACCGTGATAGCGTCGGTTCGAATCTCACGCCTTTCACTATCGTTGCAAACGCTATAAATATAACTTTTGTTAAGACGATTTGATTTTTAAATTTGTACACCCTTTACTGTTTGTGCTTTATTTGAGTTTATTTATTGGACACTTAACTTACGTTTAATTACATGCATTTATTGGTTCTTATTGTTTTTCTCAGTATTACGAGTATGCACTTAACACTCGTTCACTTCACTCACTTCACCAATTCCTTCTTTTATATTTATTTTAATTTACATGGCAAATCTTCTAGTAACTTTTAAATTCAACAAGAGAACACACTGCACCACCTTACTCAAAAAACACCCTGACCTTCTCGGCCAAAAATCAGAAACCAACTCAACTATCTGACCGTCTTGGCCAACTCTCTCGAATCTGCGCGTCTCTATTTTCTTCTTTTTTATTTTCCCATCGGATGGAAATCTTTTCTTTGCTCCTACAATAAAAGGATATCTCCTTTTTCCTGCCTGACCCGTTTCCTTTCTTTATATTTCCCTAATTGGGATCGATAGAGGAAACACAAAAGAAAAATCAATAGCGAATCGTCCTAATGCACATTTATGATTCTCCGTGTTGTTAAGCGCTTAGGTGAACGTGTAGCTCGTTTTATTGCGCCTGTTGTTTGTTTTAGCCGAATGGGCAAGGATCTCTTCTGTGGGAAATCGATAGGAAACACAAAGGAAAATTCAATAGCGAATCGTGATAATGCACATTTATGATTCTCCGTGTTGTTAAGCGCTTAGGTGAACGTGTAGCTCGTTTTATTGCGCCTGTTGTTTGTTTTAGCCGAATGGGCAAGGATCTCTTCTGTGGGAAATCGATAGGAAACACCAAGGAAAATTCAATAGCGAATCGTGATAATGCACATTTATGATTCTCTGCGTTGTTAGATGCTTAGGCGAACGTGCAGTTCCTTTTATGGTGCCTGTTGTTTGTTTTAACTTGGTTTGGTTAAAACGGAAACCGACGCTAATTGTGTTAATGGTTTTAGGTAACCATTTTTCTAGGGGATCATAAAATTACTGACGCGCATTTTATGATTCTCAACGATTTTGTTTGAAGAGAGACATCTGGTCCGCACATTTGGATCTTAGGGGATTTTTGTGCGGTTCGACTATCCTGTCTATGTTTTCAATGTGAGTAAATTGAACGTTCAATTTTTGTTCGAAATTGAATTGGTTAGCGCAAATTGAACGTTCAGTTCGATTTGTTTGGTATCAATTGATGTGGGGCCATTTGATGTATGGGGTAATGCACTGCCTTGGGAAGTGTTTCATCCTTTAAGTGGATGTTTTTGGCATGGATCGCAATTAGTGGTAGAGATTGACTCCAATGGGGTAAGTGTTATGGGATGGGTGGTTGTGGCCGTAACATGGGGGGGGGGGGGTGTGGGAGGAAAATGGCATGGCTTCTTGGAGCACCACAATAGCCCCTACATTCCGTGCTATCTTTTATCTTTGAAGTAAAATCCCTGACTCCAATCAACACCTTGGGGCCACCATATTTTCGAAACCAAAGAATTGTGTACTCTCGGTACTCAACCTAATTGGGCTAGAAAAAATAAATGTTCGAAACTGCAGTAAGTGCAGAGAGACGCTTAGAATTTAACGAGGTACACATGCCCAACGATAGAATTCAATTAATTATAATAATATAATGCAAACTTAGGTAATGAACTTTTATACAAATGTTCTTCGAGTTATGTAGGATACGTTCTTGCTATTGCTACATTTATTGGCCCGTAAGAACCCGATCGTTTATGACCTCACTGGCTTTGTCACGTCATTATTCCCTGTCCTGTGGATTTTCCTCCCGTGCTCGTCTTCCGATCCGATCTTCTCAAGGTCATGTGTGGGGGTATGAAGTAGGTGTGCCGGCACGGGCACTGGTTCACGCCGATCCCCCATCATCGTTCCGCCGAATACAACAGAACTGAGTTCACCCGCAAGCCGTTCGAAGGAGGAAAATAAAACAATGGTGTGGCTGGTGGTCACCGCTTAATATTTTAATGTGTTTTATTTCAACTATGTTAACGCTGTTTGGTGAGGAGACAAAAATATACAAATTGAAATACATTTTTGCGTAACGTTTATATGTGGTTTAAACTTTTTTATTTCAACGTAGATTGGCCAAATTAATTTGAAAGTACACAATTCGCAAGGAGCAACTTCCGGAGGAAATTATTACTTGTAACAAAAAAATAAACAGAAATTAACACTTAAGAACTGTTGGTAAATTACGAAGATTTTTGGCTTGAACTTGTGATATGAATTGTTGCGAATTATTTGTTTTTATTTGATTGTTCCATATGTAACACTCCACTGACACCGAATACATTTTTTGTTGTTAATTATTGGTTTTACGTTTGACGGCATTTTTAAACTAAAGAATGATTGCAAGTTCACTGAACTGTAGAACACGACCCCAACTCAAACTCGACTACACTCTCGGGCACATTCAGGGGTGTGCGCAAACCCGTGCACACGCTACGGTGGTTGAAAGAAGACACCGCGATGTGCGTTCGCTGGTGGTTGAAATACGATTCATTGAGGTACTCAGTGATTAACCTCGAGAGACTCTGGTGAGTCTTCTATCAGCTAAGGGTGAGTTTATTATCACGAGAGGAACGTGAAGTCTCTCTTTGTTGTGGTGAATTTGAGAGGATCTCTCCGGGGTGATCTTAGCAAGTATGCTAATAGATCCATTGTTTGCTCATGCAACGAACGTCATGGAAAACGAAATTGAAAAGTAGAACGAACAAAGGACATCATAAATGACATGGATGCATGGTGCAGCTGCGTAAATAGTCTGCAACGCGCTTATGGAAATTGGAGCTAAAAGCAATTTAGATACTTACACAATGGCGATTGTGTATAGCATCCATGTCGGCGCAAAAGGGTCGAATTCTTGTGTGAATATTTACACTAATAGAGAATTCGGATCTTGGCTACTAGACGCGAGTTGCGATATGCTTTGTCGGTTGGACAAAGGTCGCCGTGAATGCAGATAAACCAGGAAAGTCTGCTGCGCACGCGTGTGACAGAATACGTAGGCAGACAGGGGTGCAGATAACGTTTTTTCGAATTTATGATACATGTATAACGTAAAGAATTCTTTCAAAGAATTTTGAATATGCTTTGAATGCATGAGTGGTAAGAATTATTTGCAGGGAATTTTAGGTAATGGAGTAGGTGCATTAAATGCCCTTGAAGAAGGAAATATTTGCAGGTTTGCAAAGGGAGTTGGGATGGAATTGTGGGTGGTTCTTGCGTAAGGTTAAAGAACCCCACACATCTCTTACATTGTCCTCCCATCTCCGTCCTTCCCCTACTTTCCGGTCTCTTTCCCGTTAGTCTACCGTCAAGAATTCTACGTACGGTTCTGTCGTTTCTCATTCTCACTACATGCCCGGCCCATGTTAGTTTTCGTAATCTGATTATTTTTTCTATTGTATCTTTGGGGTAAAGCCTTCCAATTCGCGGTTGTGGAGTTTCCTCCATTATTAATGCTCCTTCATCATATTTACGCACCAAAGATACTCTTTAAAACTGCGGAACCTACTCTGATCTCGTTGTGTAAGCGTCCATGTTTCTTATCGATAGAATAACCAGCATGATGATGGTTCTACTCATATGGAGCTTTATATTATGTGACCTCAGTTACGGTTTTAACAGTTTGCTGACTGCATAACAACTAGCAGGTTTTTGTTGATTTCCTTTGACATTTCGTTACTAGGCTCTCGCGTTCTTTCTCTTCCAGATTTAACCGCGATATTCGTCAATTAGACTATGCGTAGTGGTTTGAATAAATGTCTATTTTAGACGGTTAGATGAATACAGGAAACCTTCTCAGCGGAACTACACGAATGCTCTGTCAGGTGATTGCTACCATTGCGGCTATAATTCAAGTTCAAAGTGCATCGACACCTCTTTTCCGAACATTCTCCATCACCTTTCGCCCGAACTTTTCCCATATAATAAAAAAGAATTATTATTGAAAAAAAAACACGCTCATACAAATGAACCTTGATGAATAAGTGAACATTTTTGTAGTATTTGTAATGTAATGTGTTATGTATTGTAGTGACCTAAGAGCAACATATACACAGAGTTAGTTTCTAGTAAGATCAAACAAATTACAGGTAACCGAAAGTCATTTCATATGAATAGGCAGGGCTTCTTCAAAATGAAGGCAATTTGTCTTCTTTAAAACTATGATTTATGTTCGAATCAAATTTATTTCACTAATAATGTAAAAAGCAAAATTATTAATCGGATTGGTTTGACCCTTTCATTGTACAAATAACGGCTCCACTCTAGGTTAAGTGTCTGAAAAATTCATATATAATGACTCTATGCATAGGCTTATCATAGCACCATCGAATGCCATGCCGGTCCGCCTTAAGCCTAATTTTACATTGTTATGCCATCAAATTATTACAAATTTGAATTCTAGCCCTAACGGTTTGCCCGTAACTCCCACCCCGTGTCAATGTGTTGCACCAAACTACTGCCCGCACCACTTCGCATAAGAAGCCCCAACTGCTCACTACTGAAGACAGAATATCCCCAACAAATGTTTATTTAATTCGCATTAGGGAAATTATGTAATTATGTCGTCATGCTCGGTGATCTTGTTTAAAGACAACCTCGCGAGGGCTGCAAGAGAAATCTCCACTTGCTCTGACCGGCTCGGGGTTTATGCAACCAGCAGATGAATGCTGCTGACGCCATTATCTACTTTTCTCAAGCATCTCCATTCAATTTCCATGTTTTGACGAGTTTTCCTTTCTTTCAGTATGATTCATCATCATCAACAACAGACATTACACAAACTCAGCTGCTCACCTTCGCCAGCAACAATGTTGCCCATAATGCAGCTACACCAACTAATGACGTCACTGGTTTGGAAGAGGATTCCGAACACAAAACAAAGGAGGAACAAAAACAAACCGAGGTCAATCAACTCTCCGTGCCCAGCACGAGTGCTGGCAGTCCAACTCAGTCCGCACAGCAGTCCGAGTTGAATGTAGAGCCCACCGCGAAAAGTGTCTGGCAACACAGCTCAACAACATCGCACACACGAATGATCGTGGACGGCGGAATCGGGGTTAGATCGAGTGCGAGAGATCCGCAGCAAGTCAGTTCGTTGAGTGCTTTAGACGTGAGTGTAGAGTCGTGTGATGCTCGTCGTGTGCTGTCTTCGTCACATGTAACAACCACCACTGCTGCTCTGCGAACACCATGCCTGGATTCCGGGTATTATAGTAAAAGTGGGTCTAATGAGGATCGGTTAATATTTTTGTGTGAAAACGATCAGGACTCGGGTAACGATAACCCGCGCGACGTATTTAGTGTTTGTGCTGAGCCGGCTGCAGCGATAGCAATGCGTGTCAATATTCCGGCGATTTCAGATAGCGGCAGTGCATCTCTGAGTGCCGTTAGTCCCGTTAAAAGTGTTTCCGCGGCAACCAGCAGTGTTTTTCTTGTGAATTCGCCAATAGCATCCCCGAATAGCGGTTACAATAATAACAGCGTTTCCATTTCGTCGGCCGCCTCGGCTCCCAGTTTGACCATTCAAGTGAATGAGAGCAACACCACTCCCCCCTGCAGTGATTTCGTTGTCAACCAATCGCGCGCAAATAAGGGCATCAGTGTTGTCAATTGCAATTATGTGAATAGTGGCGTTAGTAATACCCTTAGTGATAGTAAATGTAGCAGTAGCTGTAGTTCAGTGCCTAAAAATGATAAATTCTCAGTTGTAAATAGTAATGATAATAATAATAATCAAGAGCAAGTCCAAAGTTCGACCGCACCAACCGCAGTAATTCAGCAGGAAGGGCGGGAGCAGCCGTCGCCGCAGAGGACATTCACGTCGACAGAATGTCAAACGGACGATATTTCGGCGGTAATGAGAAACGATGCGGCATTACCAGTTGGTCCCGTAACATCGAATGGTATTAGCATAGGTGATGTCGGTGGGGGTGGTGCACTCGTGCGCACTCACCTGCATCCGAATGTATTGTTTTCACGTGAGCAAAGACGTCGCGAGCGCCGTGAACGACGTCATCAACTTCAACAGCAACACCAACAATTGCAACATCAACGGTTGAGCCGAAATCACTCGCACCCTAATCCGCCGCCCCCGCCCCCAATTTTACATCATCCCGCGCACCATACTATGTCAGCTGCTGCAGCCGCCATGTTGCGACCAGTATTGCCTGATATTCTGCATAGCCACTTTCCGCCGCCATATAGCGCGCTGCCTTTGTCGCAGGGTACACCACCACCACCACCCCCGCCCCCACACGCACCGTCTCTCATTACTCCGGTTATATCGACAGTTCCTATTTCAGCTACAGCGACGATGATTGGCGATGGGCGCTTCACCATACCACTTCCAATAATGAGAAGGTACGTACCTAGGACTTTAAGAGGATTATATTTCAAAGCTTTTTAGATATAAGAAAATCTTAGGACACGTGTGTAGAAAATCCAAAGTGGAAATGCCTAGGTTCAATTGACAACACCGTGTTGTTGTGGCGTTTGCGTATTACATTCTGTTAAATTGTCGTGAACTCGGACCCTATTTCTGGTAGATTTTGTTGATGTCTGAAGAACTTCTATATACTTTGACAGTATTTTTGGACTTTTATATCTGTTGACAATATTTCAATAAGTTTAATCACACAACGATCAGAACTATAATAATCCAGCTCTTTAAAATGTCCCATAGTGGGAACCTTCTATTTACTTTAAATGCGGGCAACAGTTAGTGATGGGTTTAAAACCCACGTAGGGACAAAACCTCCAGACATTTTAAATTCTTTAGTCTTCAACAATTTTACATCAACGAATAAATGAGTTCAGTGCACTGATACAAGTAGCACTGTTTCGGCAATTGAATTTGCGTATCTGTATTGCAACCTACTTAGGGCCATTGCCCATAAGGGGATTTAACCCAGTAGAAGTAAAAATAGGGGCGAAGTATTGGGGGCAAACTCATGGACGGAAGTTGAAAATATAGAAAGACAGGTGTCGATTTTTAAAAAATAAATTAAAAAAGTTGCATTACAAACCACATACCAACAGATTTAATATCACACCTACCGCGGTGGCACAGAAACTTCAATCGAACTTAGGCTATCCCATAAGGATGCCCCAGCTCATTTACCTACTGCATTATTTTGAAAGCTTACGAGATATTAAAATGCCAGTGTAGAATTTTTGTTTTAGAGGATAAGTAAGTACTTCATATCCTCGGAGTCAAGTTCAAACCTCGATTCTTAATCCATATAAAAGTTTATAGAGCCTTAGCATATACTCATAGTAATTGTATATTAGAAGATACTCATATTATTATTATTATTATTATTATTATTTATTACGATATATTAATTACACAATAACTTAATTCTAAATAGCGCTAGCTGCTAGGGCTTTCGGCTAATATCGAGTTACTTTAAATTTTGTTGTGAAGGTTAGTACTCGTAAGTGTTAGTTATTCGTATGTGTAGTTGATATTCTGTTCTGATGGTTTTGCCAGAATGTTGCTGAAGGGGTCGTTTCCAAATAGTTGGTTTGCGATGGTTTGTACTTTTGGGCAGTCGAATATGATGTGATGTGGAGTAAGTGGGATTTGGTTGTTGCAGTTGCTGCATTGTGGGGGGCTGGTTTTTGTAAGGATGTGTTGGTGTGTCCTAGCCGGAGTCGTAGGAAGCGTTTTATTTTTCTGTTTGAGACTGTTGTTGGGTAAGTAACGGGTTTGGTGTTCTGTTTAATAGTGCTGTACAGGTGGGTGTAGTGGTGCCATTCTTCGTCCTCCACGTTCTTAACACTAGGTTTACGGGACGCGTCATTTTGACGCATTTCAAATTTTATAAGGAAATGTACAAACACCGTTTGCATTTTTATCTTATCTCTTGTATTGACTTTTGTCCAGTGGTCGAGATAAATATATATTGTGGTCTACTTTTTTCAAAAGTGTTGAAATATTGTAATTCTTTATGTGGTATACCTATCTCTACGGATATGCGTCAATTTGACGTTATACAAAGACAAAGCGATAAACAACTTTTGCGCAATAAGAGAAAGAAGGGAATGCAGAATGTCAGTTGATGTTAGAGTGCGAAGAGATTTAGAAGGTTTCAGTTGCTTAGTTCGAGCATTGAAAAATAAAGTACTTTTTTGAATTAGTGATATTATTGTGAACCTCAATTTTATACTATTTTGATAAAAAGCCCTTCTGTATCATCTAAATATGTCTAGAAGAGGAAATAAAATTTTACAAAACATAGTTAGTATTTGTGAAGAATGTTCTGGCTCTGATGAGGATGAAAATGAAGTGATTCAAGACGAGGATAAAATCGAGATTTTGGAATCTGATGAAAGTATGCAAACAGGGGACTCATCAGACATTGAAAAAGAAAATCATCAGAAATTTGGTCTTTGCAGAAAAAGGATGCGTATCCTATCCGATTCTGAATCCGAGAATGAGACAAATATTAGGAGATCGTTCCAAAATTCGGAGGCAGTCTGTGATACAGAAATAGCGGTCGATAGAACCACTTGGACGAAATTGAAAGTGGGCGGATCTAGTGGTCGCTATCCTTTCCACACAATCTTCAAAGACATCGCTGGGCCTACTGGCTACGCAAAACGCAATGTGATGGAAGGTAACGTAAGCAGTGCTTTTTATTTGATTATAACCAAAAAGATGATAGAACATATAAAAAGTTGTACTGAAGAAGAAGCAGGTCGTGTTTTGAAAGGAGATTGGAAGATTTCAACCACAAAGTTGCTTGCATTTATTGGGATTTTGTACGCTAGGGGAGCGTATGAAGCAAATTCGCTGAATGAATGGGGACCTGCTTTTTTTTCTAATACAATGTCCAGAGATGATTTCATGCAAATTCTTCGATTTGTCCGATTTGATAAAAAAACGGAACGATCTAGACGTTTACGCACCGACAAATTTGCAATGATATCCGAAATATGGAATCAATTTATACACAATAGCCAATGCTGTTATAAACCTCACGAAAATATTTCAATAGACGAGCAACTGTTTCCTACTAAAGCCCGCTGCAAATTTACCCAATACATGCCAAATAAGCCTTACAAATTTGGTATAAAATTTTGGTTGGCAGTAGATGTGCAATCTAAATACGTTATCAATGGGATCCCTTACCTAGGGAAGGATGAAACGCGAAATTCAACACCGTTGGGCGAATTTGTAGTTATGAAGTTAGCGGAACCATATCTTCATCACGGAAGAAATATAACTACGGATAATTTTTTCACCAGTATTCCTCTAGCTGAAAAATTAGTTGCAAAAGGAACCAGTTTCGTTGGAACTATTCGAGCCAATAAAAGAGAACTGCCAAAGCCAGCAAAAAGCAAGAAAGATAAAATGAAGTTGTATTCTTCAGAACATTATAAATCAGGAAACTGCATACTTACTATATATAAAAGTAAGCCAAATCTAAAGGTGCTGTTACTAAGTACTAAGCATACTTTTATAAAAATAAAAGACAATAAAAAACATACCCCGGAAACAATAGCATATTACAATGGTACAAAGTTTGGAGTCGACGTAGTAGACCAAATGGCTCGCAAATATACTAGCAAATCAGCATCTTTTCGATGGCCTCTCCAGGTGTTCTTCAACATTATAGATTTAGCGGCAATAAACGCATGGATATTATACACAGAGTGTACTGGGTCAAAATTATCCAGAAAGGAGTTTCTATTTCAGTTGGCCAAAGAACTTACAGAAGAAGAAAAGAAAAAATCCAACAACATAGATTATAATCACCCGTTACCTAGTACTTCGGGAGAACGTAGGACTTGCCAAATTGGCTTTTGTAAAAGAAACAGGAGCAATAATATCTGTAAAATATGTCAAAAGGTTGTTTGCGGAAAATGTACAAACAAAATTGAGTATTTGTGTAAAAAATGTGCGAAATAAATGTCAAATATTGAAATAATCTGTAATAAAACTATTGAATAATAAAACCTTTCCATAAATATATATCTCACATTTTCATTTTTTTCTTATAGTATATAATTACATTATTTTCTAAGTGTTGTTATATGTATTCGTCTCTGCGTCAAATTGACGCGTGTTCGTAAAGATAGGTATATCAGAAACGTCAGTAAACCTAGTGTTAAGGGTATTTTTTACCTGTCTTCTTATGTCCGTTTTGTTAGGATAAATAGAAGGAGACGAGTGGCGACTTTGTCCCTAGTTTTGCGGCCGCATCGGCTGCTTCATTTCCACTAATGTTACAGTGCCCGGGGGTCCAAAGTAGCTTTATTTTATTAGCTTTTTTAATAATGTTATCTTGGATTTGACGAATGACAGCATTTGCGGAGTTTACGTTGGTTATTGCTTCTAGAGTTGAAAGGGTATCAGTACAGATAATCGTTGGGATTTTCTGGACCAGTTTTGTTGCTTCCAAAATTGCCGTTGCTTCTGCTGATAGGATGGTGTGGAGGTTACGTGGTATGGCAGAATACCGGGTGCCACGGAGGCACAGGTTCACCACGTTTGTCCAACCGTCTTCTTCCGTCCCCTGACTCCTTGAATTAAAACGCCGACTGTTTTATTTTTTGTCCTCACTTTATTTACTATATTAACTTATTAAACTAAATGTTCACATCTGATTTTGCGGTGCAGATTCAGGGCACAATTGTTAAATAATTTAAACTAAACGTTCACATTCTATTTTGCAATGCAGATTCGGTACACAATGTTAAATAATTTAAATTAAACGTTCACATTCTATTTTGGAATGCGGATTCAGGACACAATGTTAAATAATTAAGCACACCATATGTAACTTGGCGCAAGTGGCTCTTCATCGGTCTTAATCAACTGCAATTCCAGACGATATCAATTAAGTTCGAAATCATTCTTTCTCAAATAACTGAAGATTAAAACTCTGATCGATTAAATGACAACACACGACGCTGTATCTCTTGGGACGCCCCATGAGAGATGTAACTTTTAACGTTAACCTGCCCTCACGGAACCCGAATCGCGATTAAAACCAAGTTCATCGGAGCGATAGAATACCACATATTCAATCATCGCTTCGATGACCATATAAGGTAAGATATCCCTTTTGCGTTTTGTTCAACACAAAAGGGGTTGAAATACACACACGATGATTGCTTTTGCTGCTCATCGTGCTTGTCCGCAAGTATGCAGACATAGCATAGATCCCATCTAAAAGTTCGCAGCAGATGCGAGTATCTCAACGAAAAAAGGGGTTGAAATGTTTACACGATCAACGACTGCGTAAAGCATTATTGCCGATCGTGTACATTTCGCTGGTATATCCTCGCAGTCGAATTCTAATGGTAAATTTCCATGTGCGAATTCGACTGCTTGGGCAGTCGGCCGGATGCCCTCATGTGTTGGTCGGTCGGGTGACCGATCGATGTGGGCATGCTGTGCCAAGGAAAGATACACATTTCCTGCAGGTGGGGAATATCGTATAGATATTGAACGGCAATATTGGTTGCTTGGTTGTTAAACCAAATTGCTTTAAGGATATAGGATTTGTTTCCGCTGGAATTTCATGTCAGCGAGTATTAATGTTTCACCGGGTTATCTAATGTTACGGGTACGGCATAGAAGGCAAGTACACGCTTTTTAGATGTTACAGGTAACCATTTCTTGGTTACTAGCCGTGAGCTAAGTAGTGGCGTTCAATGGGACTGCCACAATACTTGTCTTTTATGCCCTTTGGCATGCCCTAGATGGGGTTCTTACCTGAATAATGGGAAGATGAATGGTGGCGTTCAGGAGAATCGCCACAATGGAACAAAAAGTGGGAAGTGATCCCATTCTCATTATTTTTTTGCGATTGTTGACTATAGCAAATGACACATTTGATTCGTTTTTGGAACCGTCTGTGAAAAACAGGTTCCAGTTTTGATGTTTGTCGATGGTATCCTTGAAAAGTTTTTGATAGATTATCTGATTTGTTGAATGTTTTGGATAATGGGACAGGTCATCTAAGATTGTATTTCTCGGAATTAACCATGGAGGGTGCTGAGTGCGGTGAGGTTTTGAAATATTTATAGGGATATGTAAGTCCTTGGCTATATCGATGGCCCTTTCCAGTCCTGAGCGGTATCTCGACCTTCTTTTTTTTTTATAAATTTTTCGGATGTCCTGACATTGTAAATTTGTAAGCGAGTGAAGCTGATATGTATTTTAGTCTGTTTTCTATAGATGGGAGACCGCATTCGACGAGGATGTTTTTAATTGGTGTAGTACGGAATGCTCTGGTACTTGCTCGAGCTGCGGCGTGATAGGGAGGTTTTATTGTTTGCAGGGTCGTTTTGCTACATTTTCCGTATATCATTAGTCCGTAGTCGATTTTAGATAGGATGATGGCTTTAGTTATGTTAATAAGGGTGTTAGTATGTGCAGATCCATTCTTATATGCTAAGTATTTTACAATATTTAATCTTGCAGCTAGGCTTTTCTTAAGTGCTAAACAATGTTCTTTAAAATTGTATTTACTGTCAAAGAGGATACCGAGGATTTTCATGGATTGGGTTGTAGGGATTGTGTGATTCTGAAAGGGAAGTGTGCTGTTTTTGCTGCAGCTGGTTTTTCTACAAATGTGTAACATTTTAGTCTTTTCGAGGGAAATCTTTGCGTCTGAGATTTTACACCAATTAGTGGTGTCGTGTAGTATTTCTGTATAGGTAGATTGTACTTCGTTGAGATCGTTTAGGTTTGTTAGAATAACTAGGTCGTCAGCGTAGAGGCAGTGTGTTATGTTTTTATATTTTACGAGAATGTCGTTTATTCCGTCAAAGGCTATAGCGAATAATAGAACTGATAGTGGAGAACCCTGTGGGATACCGTTTTTTATGTTGTATATTCGTGAGAATGCACCACCTGTTTTGACTCTAAACTTCCTGTTGGAAAGAAAGGACTTGATTATGTAGAACATATTATTACCAACTCTCCATTGCGCTAATTTATTCAAAATCACATAAGGACCGATCCGGTCGAATGCTTTTTCAAAATCTATGGACAGAATTGTTGTATGCTTTTTGGTTGATAAAGAAGATGTGATGAAGTTGTCGATATGGAGTAGTGCATCAATCGTTCCACGTCCTTGCTTGAAACCAACCTGTTCAATGCTTATTAGATTGTTTTTCTCCATGAACCAGTTGAGTCGTCTAGCTACAATTTTTTCAAATGTTTTTCCTAGACATGGGAGTAACGATATTGGGCAATCTCCTTTTGCCGTGGCCGGTTCGCCCGTGGGTTTTGGTATGGGTACAATTGTGGCTATTTTCCACACTTGTGGAATTACACCTGTTTGGAGTATGTTATTGAAGAGATGGAGTATTCGGTGTCTCAGAAGTGGTGGACTGTTTTTTAACATTATGTAATCGACTCGATCATATCCTGGTGTTTTACCTGTGGCGCCGTGTAGGCTTGACTCTAATTCGATTTTATTGATTGGGTGATCTATTAATTTAGAGGATGGGCTTG
This sequence comes from Microdon myrmicae, assembly GCA_963931805.1. Lineage (NCBI taxonomy): Eukaryota > Metazoa > Arthropoda > Insecta > Diptera > Syrphidae > Microdon > Microdon myrmicae. The sequence goes on from OZ007496.1 coordinate 263,921,031, forward strand.
TGTGAGGGGATGGGCTAATTGTGTCTCTTTTGGCAGAGAGAAATGACGGATGAAAGTTTACGTCTTCTGCGTAGTTTGACCATGTTTTGCCGCGATGGTCTGCAATTTGTAGGGGAGATGTGAGAGTGCCTGAGTCGGTCTTCATGCATTTTATTGAGAGGGGGCGATACTGCCCAGTGAGCGTTTTTATATCCGCCCGAGATTTTTCTGGGAGTAGAGTTCGGATTTAACTTTCCGGTAAATGTTTGGAAGGCTTTTATTTTTTCTTCCTTGGCATTTTTGCAAAAAAGAGCATTTAACTTTTTATAATTGATTAGGTTAAAATCAGAGGGGAATTTGCAAATTCTCCAGAATATACTCATAGTATCTGTTGTCAATAAGAAGAAACTCGGAACGTCGGATTGAACGTCATAGTCGACAGTTGAAATTTTATTTAAAAACTCATGAAAATATTTAGTGACTGCAAATGCTCAGCTTAATGCATAAGTACGAGTATAAGAACTCCGCCAATTTGTGTTTGGAAAACAGATCAGTATTTTCGCGGGATATGACTTGCTTTTATGGAAGTTTTTCTATGATTTTCTTGTACACGAAACACGTGTGTAAAAGTTATTTTCCAGCTCTAAGAAAATGCGGGTAGTTGAAAATTTACACGAACGTGAAACTTCTTCTTGCTAATGTGTTTCCATCCACCTTGAAGTGGCGCTATTCAAGTCCAGTGTGCGTCGATACTACGTTTCCTTACAATTCCCCTCCTCGTCCACCTTCACTGTGAATTGGCACACAGGAGATTCTTGTTGTTCGCGCTAAGTTTTATGACAAAGAAAGACTAGAAAAACGGTTGCGTATTTTATTTATTTATTTTTTTTTACTTAAACTTTAACTTACTTTTATTATTTTAATGCTGGTGATCCGGGTGAGTTGTAATTTAACCATATTGGGAGTTAGCGATACGTTCTTTTTGTTCGGCCTTTTCGCTGCTTGGTTAACATTTGTGGAAGCGATTTTTATAAACGGGAATTTGTGGCGGCTGTACCGTGCCCTAACCACCATCTTAGTGCAACCAAGCAAGTGCAACTTTGTTATAACTCTTACGTTGTGGTGTACCTTGTGAGAAGTGTCGGCTTATAGTGGTCATCAACACCTGAACGAGATATGGTAAAAGTTGACCACCTTAAAATAGAAATCGTGGCCGTGTTCATTGCAGTGAACCGACCATCAGGAAGGCATTTCCGCTCTGCAGGTGCTCGCCACTGTAGTGTCTCTAACAGATACACGCACAATATACAAGAAAATAGTGAAGAACACCGAACGAAAATCGAATAAGATAATGAATCAGAGCCGTATACCATAGCGATAATATAACAATTCACATCAGTGGAATATAGTTTAAAAATCAAATTCTAAACACAGCCAGTAGCCTGATGGGTTGCGCTTTGGTTCCATTTTTTGTGATTCTAACTGTCATAGCGTCAGTTCGAATCACACGTTCTTCACTATCATTCCAACCTATCCCCGTGCTGAGGTATCACCGGGAAAAAGGTAAAGGAGGGATGGCTTACCTTTTGGGGTGGACGTCTTCTGGATCTCGGATTGTTTTTGGGCAGGAGGGGCCGTTTGTCGCTTGGGCGGTCCTCGGATTGTTTTTGGCAATGGGGAAGTTCACTTTCTGAGACGCGCACTGAATTATGATTACATGTCCGATTAAGCCACAATGGGTTCGTATATTTACTGCCTGTGCGCAAACTGTCATTCACCCAGCACTGCGATCTTTTGTCCGATATGAAAAAGGTTATTTATATGAACACTAAATGATAAACCGGTCATAAGTTTCGTAATTAACAATTACCACATTTAAATTTGTGAATTTGTCTTTTTTATTTAATAAACATAAACTTTAGTTATCGTTATAATGCATATAAGAATTTCACATCGATAAAAATCAATTGGCGCCCGACGCATGTTTGGGTTTTATTTATTTTGATAATTAATTTAAGTCGGCCAGCGGTTCGGCCTCTGGTGATCTACTGATCACGAAATTGAAATCCACTGCCCTTTTATAATTTTCTTAGTTGAGAATTGTCAACTAATTTTTGTCAAAATTCCAAGAAGCACACATAAGACTTCGTGTGCTTCTATTGGAATTTTGTTCTAGGAATTGTTTGAGGATTTGGTGGGATAGGTTCTTGGAAGGGGAATCATGAAATGCGTTTTGAATTAAGCATTTCATGATGTCAGGGTTTTGGGAATTGAGTCAATGTGCGACGAATTAACTTTTGGTTTAATTCGTTGTTCATGTGACTCAATATGGAATTTAAATGTAGGTTAATGGGGAAATTGAGGATTTGGATTATGATTATGATAATATTGGGGATAGGGATGGGAGTAGCGATTTATGATCGCTACACCCGGTAGGTCGCCTTATACTTAATGCTCGTGCTGTCTCTTGCCAATTAAGGCAGTGTCTGTCCTTTTTCCAACGACGACAGCTAGTCGTCCGTTGCTCCACAACAAGCAGTGGCCTGTTCAATGCACAACAACGATAGCCGGTCTTCCGTTGGTCCAAAAGAGGCAATGGCCTGGTCAATACACAATAACGACAGGCAGTCTGCGGGGGGCTTTCGGTTACTTTGCCGGCACGGGCACGGGTTCGCCAATATCCCACCGGACTTTCATACACTTTTACTACGAGAGACGAATTCCGTAATAGGTGCACCAAATAGCATCACAGATGGTGACGATAAGTAAAAAGTGTCAACTTGAATCAATAAAAATCTTCGATGAACAGTTTATTTAATTATTAACGGTTTATTGGAAATCTTTCCTCAGTTTGAGTCAATACAAATCTTCAATGGACAGTTTAGTTAATTTTTAACCCTTTATTAGGAATCTTTCTTCACTAGCGCTTTTCGTTATTTTTGACGGGAATCTTTCAAGTTACCATTAAGTTAAAAAGGCAATGCAAATTATTACCGCCGACTCACGACTTTACTTTCGGCCTGCTTCACATCGACTTCCTGAAGCCCGACTCGGGGTAATACCAGGGGGATGAGCGCTCGATGGTGGTTGAGACTCGACTGGTGGGGTGGCGTGACCGTCCCCGGTGGTTAATAGACTTCGACTGACTGAAAAAGAGCAAGAATCCATTCATGGTGTCGTGGCAGTGGAGTCATCTGCCACTTACTAGGAATTTGAAAAGGGTTGCTATGCGTGCATAAAGAATTTGTTTCGGGGAATTCCCGCCGTACAGGCTGGGTTGTCGGGTCGACAAAGGAATATGGGTCTTGGTCGTTGCGATGGTTGTTTCGTGGAAGTGCAACGCATCGTGATGGTGATTTAGCAGTAAGGAGAATTGGTATTATTTCAGATGGTTTAGGTAGGGTGGAAGTCGAAATGGTTTTCGGGGAAACTAAATTTTGCTTGGTTACAAGCGAGGGAAATTGTTTAAGCAGGAAGTGAGCCGGAATGATTTTCAGGGGAAATTAATGCTGCTTGGTTGCAAGCGAGAAATATAGTTTAAGTAAGAAATTAACCGAAGTGGTTTTTGGGAAAAATGTATGCGGTTTGATGTAGATGAAGGAGATGATTTATATTCTGTTGTAAGTTTTGAAAATGCATTTTATTACGGATTGGGAAATGGATTCTTTGCAAGTTGGGGGTGTATGCGATTGCGGACTTGGGAATGGGTGCTGTTGCAGATGGGAAGTGTGTTCATTGCATGTTTGCGAGTGTGTGCTATTGCAAATTTAAGTTATGGTTACGCGCAAGAACCCGCACAAGTCGCCTGTTGCTCCATAAGATACATTGGGCTGTTCAATTCACAACAACGATAGCCGGTCGTCCGTTGCTCCATAAGAGGCAGTGGCCTGGCCAATTCACAATGGCGATAGCCGGTTGTCCGGTGCTCCACTAGAGGCAGTGGCCTGGACAATTCACAACGACGACAGCTAGTCGTCCGTGGCTAAGAGGCTGTGACCTGTTCAGTTGATAACGATGGCAGCCAGTCATCCGATGCTCCACAAGAGTCAGTGGCGTGGCCAATTCCCAATAACGACAGGCAGTTGCCCGATACTTCATAAGACGCAGTGGGCTGTTCAATTAACAACAACGATAGCCGGTCATCCGTTGCTCCACAAGAGGTAGTGGCCCGATCAATTCACAATGGGGACCGACAGTTGCCCCTTGGTCCATAAGAGGTAGCGGGCTATTCAATTTACAACGGCGACAGCCGGTCACCCATTGCTCTACAAGAGGCAGCGGCCTGGTAAATTCATAATGACGGCAGCCGGTCACTCGTTGGTCCATTCACGCCAGTGGCCGTACTTATCTACACCGCGGCTTCATGGCATTGCCCCCCCCCCCCCCCCACCTCGCGACCCCACCACTCACTTTATCCATCGCATCATTACTCCCCCTTTCGACGGATGGTAACGCTGAATTCTGAATGCACCTATCTTCTCGTACATAGTGCAAACAATGTCTTGCTGGCAAACTCCTCTCTCAACGGGTTCAGGTAAGCGAGTTATTTCTTAACAAAGTTGTAGCAATTACTCGTTAGTAGGGAGAACTGGGCTGCTGATAGCTATTGGGTCTATTATAGCAAATCAAAGTCATTTCTTTACAAGGCTTCCATGATCATCAGTTTTTCGTATACAAGTTCCACTTGTATGTTTGATACGAGATTGAAAGACTTAGTGGGACTGTTTCCACCAGTCGACCGCTTTTTGATTGATGCCCTCCAGACATGTTTGTATAATAACTCCTTTATATCTGTGGAAATTGATAGAAACATGCCCCATTGAACTTACAAACATAATATATCATATATCCAGTCATCGGGAGAGGTTTTCACTCAAAGTATAGCCCCGTCGGGGTTTCCACTAAGACTATTGGTGATCGAGGTGGCAGTTTATTGCCACGACATAACTTACACGACATAGACATGAGACTGTGGAGCTATTTAGGCGTTGTATATGTTTGAAAGACATAATAAATGATGCAACTGTATGACACGGCTATTATGACAAAATTTTCAAAATAGTTTTCCATTCATGCGAATTTGGAATACTCTGCTTTCAACGCATCGATAGACTACACTACATGTGCGTAAGTGTTTGTTATCCCGACTCCGTATTCATCTTATTCCAGTTTTTATCGAATGCAAACTGTTTATTAGAATTGATATGCTCTTAAACCTACTATATATATTTAGAGCCGGATTTTTCGAACCCACGGTATAAAGACTAGAACAAAAACATCATTACATCCGACCTCGACTGTGAGAAGTCTTTACATAAGCTGTAATTCCTACCTTAATGAGCTAATATTCGTCAGCGATGGTTTACCCCTCCTTTCATTTATATGCTTCACACTGCCATGACATCTTTCAGTCTGGCATCGAGGATTGCTTGAAGCTGCAACACTAATGCTTACTCATTGTTATGGACCTAGTGCATGAGAGATAACAGAAGGCGCAACTTGGTTAATTCTATTTCAACCACCTAGAGAACTCGAATATCTAAAATAATTCAATAGGTGAAGGTAGTTTGCTCAAGTAATCATTACGACACTTTGTCCATATCAAGTTGACTGAAAAACTATAGTAACATACATGTATATTGAATAAGTGCTGGCGATCAATTAGGATGTAACTATTCGTCCCAAATCTTGGGTAAACTGTGATGCAAGTATCTTAAAGAATGTTTATATTACATCCGTAGATAATGTGGTCTGATTGCACATCCAGGCTTAATAGAAATTTAAAATTATTCGACTTTTAAGATTAAAAATGAACGTGGTCGATTAAAAACCACCGACTGATTGAAAAAGGCAGTTGAGACTGCTTGATATGAATTTATGGAGGATATTATTCATCGATAGTCCCAAAACATGAACACTTTACCGTAACGGCATTCGAGCTCTGCCAGAAAGATGGGAAAAAGTTGTAGCTAGCGATGGCCAATACTTAGAATGATTTATTTGTAACCATTTTATCACAATTGCATTTTCATACAAAAACCGCGATAACTTAGTTGCGCACCTAATACCAAATTGTGTAAATAACTTTTAAAACGCAATATGAAATTCAATGAAATCTCACTATCATCTATTTTACTTTAAAGTACTGCTAAAACCCTAGCAACGAATTGTGTATTCATCTGAAAATCGTTGCCGAATAGAGAAATGGGTATGTGGTACCGCCGACACTTATATTGATTCCGGACATTCTTGAAAAGTAGCAACTTTGGAGGTTAGTTAGATTGCCAAAGAACAATAGAAAACCCCACTTAGGCAAGAACAAAAATAATACATTGGATGGGGAGATCATCAATTTCAAGAAAGGTATCAACACTCTTGAACGTCGCTGTAAGAAAACATTAAATGCCCTTTGTGGGAGGATGAAGAACAGATCCGCAGTTTGACCAGCTTGTGTACTATATTGCTAAGGCTAATGCCGATTAGGGGTGACTGGCTGCTAGGTTGGTCACCGTTTAATTGGTTGATCACCACACTTGCGACAGGGTGCGCTGGAAAATTGTGTGAGATGTTGTGTGTGGTACTTCACTGTTGAGATAGGCTGTTCTGGAAAAAAATACCAGGAACTTGTCCTCTGCGCAACGGCAACCATTTTATAACCTTTCCATTTAACTATTTTCCCACGCTTTATACCATACTTGTGCCTTTTAATCATCATCATCGGCACTACAACCGGGATCCGGTCTTGGCCTTATTTAGTAAGTCTCTCCACCGGTATCCGGTTCTTATCCGAGACTTGTTAAATTGTCCATAATAATTTGTTTTTGCGGGCAAGGTTATTAGCCTTGCGCCAACCTTTCTCAGGATGTCGCTGCATGCATTGGTTCACTACTTGGTGGGTGTCAAAGTAGCTATCCAGGGGTGTCACGTGGAGACTGCATGTCAACTTGGATTGAACAGGGACAAGGATCGTCCTGGACTTCGCTGGGTTGAAAGCAGAGACTTTCCCTGTATGCTCGCTCCCACTCCCCCTGTGCCTTTTAATAGAAGGATTATAATAACCATTTCTGAGTGCGCACATTTAAAAGAAAACTTTAATAGCCCCTTTTAGGGGTGTACATTTGGGTGATAGTTATAATAGCGCCTATGGGATGTGCATTTTATAGAAAAAGCTTATCCGTAAACGTGGAAGGCGATGTTGGGGACGCGTCTTAGCACCAGGCAAGGGTGCGAGTTCTAAGTCGTCCTCAACCGACACGAATGTTCCACCGTTGATTTACAGGACCACAAACCATAGGGGCGAAACAAAAAAAAACCTACACAACACAATGTCCACCAGAGAAGAGCGGAAATAAACACTGGAGGAAAAGATAAACGCACCGCTTTGAAAGTTCTGGTTTATTGTTTTGATTTATAGTTACTTTTCTCACTTATAAATTCTTTTTTACTAACTAGAACTAACTGCGCCACAAACTCGCCAAACAATTGAAAACCGACAAAAAAAAATACTCCTCACGACTCCGTCATTTATATTTACGCGTCTCCGCTGCCGGCGGAGAGCAGGAGTGGCGCGTGACCGCGGCGGTCAGCGGGTGGTAAAGGACTCAACGATATTCCATCGTTGTCCAAGGGAAATTTGGGTGCGTTCACTTTTACGGTGGTGATAACCGGATCTCATAGGAAGACCTTCACCGTACACAAGTGTGTGTGTGTACGTCGGTTCTTTTCATAGATCAAAGCCATGATGAAGAACCTGAAACACAAAGAAAGGGAATAGGATAGTAGAGATCTTTGTTTATGTGAGAAGGTTACTGGAAAACTGTGGGATAAAAGAGATTTATGACTTGTGAGTTCAACTGAGTAATCAAGTTGCAACTCATTAAATGGTAGATGCGTCGAGCAAACTTGGTGATTGTATTGTTTGTGTATCGCCAGACTGCCTGCTGGTAGACAGCGTTCTTTTGTTTGCACTTAGTGCATTGGTAAGGCATTAGTCTCAACGCAGATGGTGCTAATTACATGCATCTGCGTTGGGCTATTTATCGCTAGCTAAAAGGGATCGCCAGCCGATGTTGGTGTAGATAGTTTTTTGTACACACATCGAGGCTGGGAAAATAGACGGGGCAATATTTATGATCCCTGTCATGAAGGTTATACTGTATGTAAACCGAATCATTTGTTTACAGGAATTCGTCTAGGGGAATTTGTCTGGCAACGTAGATGCCGACATTGGTTTGGGATTCCTGATAAGCTCATAAAGAAATCTTACAGAGAATTGGTATGCGAAGAGAATGCATGAAAGGTAAGTTTTCTTTACAGAGACTTAAAGATCATAGATTTGATCTCTTTAATGCGTGAAACATTTTCAGGTGTCTGTTACGTCTCCAGCGCCGTGCTTCCTCTTTCGAGGGAAGAGCGTGGGGGTTATATATTTATTAAATTAAGGGGTTATTAAAATAATTAAAGTTTTCTTTATTAATAATTACTATTTGTTTTATTTTAATTTTATTGAACTCAGCTGTCTCAAGCTGAGCTCTATTCTGAACTACTTTTACAATATAAATTTACCTGTTTTTATAGAACATTTTGTTCCAACTAACTGTGTCGTATAAAATGAACAAAACAATCCAGAAGTCTCTGTGACTTAGAATTTTGAATAAACTTTGAACGAAAATCAAAGTGGCTATGTTTTGAAATGAAAAATGTGCTTGTTATGAAAAGGGGCATGTTTTTAAATGTGCTGTAAGTGACTGGATATAGAATATTGTGTCTGTTTATTTATGAATTGTATTAAATGAGAATGTAAGATATGTGAGGATGTAGTTTTAAAGGTTGTGTTAGAAAGGACATGAGATTAGTGTTAAAGCGCATAAGGGTAGTATTCTGGAATACAACATGTCTAATGCGATTGCATTGGCGAAAACTTATGCGTCTTGGGATGAGGTAATGGGGGTTTTTAGGTAAGTGTACCGTGGGGTTTGGCGGCACCGCCACAACGATTTCTTCCTATATCCTTATGTTTTAATTAGTTTCATAGGATGTTTTTGGAATCGGCGTTTCGATATAATATTCCACATACATTAAACTAAGAAGATGTGTATGATAAATTCAAAACAAATTCTTGGTGTGGAGTCTAACTAAAATATTTTCTAAATGATATTTCTACTGACTTTTACCCCAGAGAACTAGACAGAACCCATGCAAAGCTGCTCTAAGCACAGAACTTCTCAAAGAGTGAGAGTCTACCTATGAGGCGCCAAAAGTTTTTAAAAGCCGTTCATGGTTATATTTTAGTGCGAAATTTTTAATGTAAATTTGTGCTTCTAAATATTATGTATAAAACTGTGCTTCCACGCGCAATATGTTTACCAAACAGTAAGTTTTAAAAGAAGAGAGTACGCGAGTTGGATCTAGCACAGCTTAATCTTCCATAGGTTATTACACGCACGAGTTACACCAATAAATCATTAGGCTAGTGACTTGACGATTGGCTTTAATTACTTGCTTCTCCTGTACTCCTATAACGCACGCTTTATCTGCCGTGATATTTTAATAATACTTGGAAATATTATAATATCACTACTGAATAAGGAAAACCGTGGTATACTTTCCATACAGATAAATGATTTTACCGAAACGTAAATCCCCTGCAACGCAATATGCATACCGCTCTCGTTCAGTGCATCGCAAATATTATTAAAAACGTCACCCGACAACTTGTTGCAACGCTTCACGACAAATTTAAATCCACCGACTCGTTTATTATTCGCGAAACACGTAAGCGATCGAAGGAAGGCACTATATGCCATTTTATCTAGAACCAGTGAGTCAGCTTTAGGTGCACTTTGCCCATCTGGTTTGAAGGCCGTGGGTGTAGCGCTTCGAAAACTTCCCCTGTTTGCCCGCAGACAGAATATCGAACAAGGTTTTCCCCTCCAGCACGTTTTTCATCTACGTCTTCGGCAGCTTATTCACTTTTTATCTGTCGTTAGAAGTATTTCAATTTGAAGTTTAGGGACTGTGCCGGTTGAAGCTGATTTCCCACGCAAGCCACGTTTCTGCTAAATGGTGTGAGTGCTGATGACTATACTGTGTTTACATCAACTCCTTTTCGAAGTGTTTTTATATCAGTTGGCGATGACCCGGCCTTCCTGGCCAACAATTGCTTTTCACTTGAGAAATTTGTGATCCAAATCGACACACTTTCATTTAGTATTCCGTCGGGGCGTTAGCTTTCTGTAAGGAACTTACCATAATTCGACGCTTTGAAAACGAATTAATGGAAGTAATGTAGGTGAACTGAGCTGCGTTGTAAAATGCGAGGTAAAGCATTTCAGGTGCTTCGAACTGATAGTTAGTCATAACATTTCAATTGAAATGAAATGCAGTCAAGCGTGGAGTATTTACGGAAAAATTGCTGTTCAATGAAAGAGACGTTTAGCAAAAGTTTGAGATTCGATATAACAAAACTGTGAAAGAATGTATACGATGAGATCTTGGAAGTATTTCACCTGAGCAATGACGGACCCCTTGTTGCGATACCCATTACATTTGAAATTTCGTAAAAGGCCAAAATCTTAGTAGCTTCGGGGGTTTCGTGGGACACTAGGGGGAATTTGGAATAAATCTATGCTGAGTATGTCCCATCACAGTGCACAACTCTGGTGTCTTCCTTCTGAGCGCCATGGAAGGACAAAGGTCTATCATGTTTTACGCTTGTAAAATTTTCGCTTCATATAATTCCTTCGTCCTTAACGTGAGCCGAATACTCTGGGATATCAAAACATAATGCCATGCCGTAGTTTATTATACTTAACGGTGGCCATGAATATATACGAGGGTTGCCTTTTATATTTCGGGATTAGAGAACAAAAACAAATATTGATCATCTAAAATCACTTCATTGTTTTTCAAAATATTCCCCATGAAGATCTATACACTTTTGCATGCGTTTGAACCAATTGTCGAAGCACTTTTGCCACTCTGATTGAGGTATCTCCAACACATGCATTCTGAATGCAGCAACCGCTTCTTCAGGTGTCGAAAAACGTTGACCTCTCAGTTTGTTTTTTACGTATGGGAATAAAAAGAAGTCATTCGGTGCCAAGTCAGGACTATACGGCGGATGACCCATCAAATCGATGTTTTGGGTGCTCAAAAATGCAGTTGTCGCAGCCGATGTGTGAGAGCTCGCATTGTCGTGGTGAAGAGTGATCCGTCTTCGGCGGTTGGTTTTCCTGATTTCTTGGAAGACAACTGGCAAACAAATGGTTGTGTACGACTCAGAATTGACCGTTCTGCGTTGTTCTAGTGGTACGGCTGCGACATGTACAGTTTTTCCGAAAAAACAGGCGACCATTTGCTTAGAAGTGCTTCGTGCGCGAACAACTTTTGTTGGATTTGGCTCATCTTGAAACACCCAGACAGTCGACTGCTGTTTACTTTCGGGCTCATACGCGTAAATCCACGATTCATCACCTGTCACGATGTCATAGACGTGCTTCGAAGCACCGCGACCGTATTTTTTGAGCATTTCTTTCGACCAATTGACACGAGCCTTTTTTTGGGCGATTGACAAATTGTGTGGGATCCAACGCGAACAAATTTTTTTGACAGTCAAATGTTTATGCAATATTGAATGTATGCTGGTCCCACTAACGCCTAAGGTTGTCTCAATCTCACGATAGGTCACATGACGATCTTCCAATATCAGTTCGCGCACAGCATCAATGGTTTTCGGAACAACAACTGATTTTGGACGACCTTCACGAAATTCATCTTGGAGTGAACTACGACCACGATTGAATTCACCATACCATCGATAAACACTGGTCCTTGATGGAGCTTCATCGCCAAAAATTGAATTAAGTTCATCCATGCACTGTTGCTGAGTTAATCCACGCCGAAAGTTGTAAAAAATAATCGCACGAAAATGTTGACGATTTAATTCCATTTTTGGGCCGAGATGAATCTTTTAAGTTACTGTAAACAACACAAATAGCGCTCGTATGTCAAAACGTTCTGAGTGCGTATAACCTCAAAAATGTCCAACTTTACGACAGAGCTGTCAATTGCTGGATTGCAACGCTAGAGTTGCCAAATCCCGAAACATAAGAGGCAACCCTCGTAGCAGCTGATCCAAAGTGTGTTTCAAATCCAACATTCTCCCTCAACAGAATGAACTCTTCCTTCTCAAGGTCACAAATTTCCAGTTTTCTGACACGTACTGACTAATCGAACCTACTTATGTTCTGATTTCCTTCGCCTTCCGTTTACCAACGAGTGGAATGGTATCTGAAAACGGGTTGTTTTACAATTGCTACGATTTATCCGTTTAGGGCCTTTTTACTTCCAGTACATTACTCAAACAATTCCCTTTTGTAAAATTAAATAGCGCACTTCTTGGGACAACAAACGATTACAACTTCCATAATAAGACGGTAGAATGAACAACCAACCGTGGATCACTATAATCCTAATGGCCACTAGCGTTCTGTTCTGGCGCATTGCCTTCGACTAAATACGAAGTCGAAACACTTTCTTATCTACTTTCGAAAATCTTCTCAAAATTAGCTTTCTCGTTTTTAGGGTGTAAATTAGATAGTGAGAGTTTCGAAGGGGTGGCAGTTCCATTAGTAGACTCCTAGGGATAATGGCTTCATAGAAGATATCCTTAAAATGAGCTAACGCAAAACATTTTTGAATCAGCAGACGTAAAAGTACAATGGCTCCGAATAATTGTGTTAGAAGTATGTTTGCTGTAACTTTATAATGTGCGTCCTTCGTTGTATTGGTGGTGAGGGGGTTGACTACACGTATTTCTAACGTTAAATATGAGTAGCAGTGGTTGACTAATTCCTAGGAGAATAATCATGTCAAACTTTCATATGACTGTTGGCGCCTAATAAACTACCAATGATGCGAGAGCTGGCAATAACTAAAGTCTTCCAAGTTGTCCTACAATAATTATTGCCGTGTTCAAGGTTGATGAAGTTTAAAACCCACGCCTAAATATATATAATTGTGGTGTAGTTTGCAGTTGAAATTTATGAAGTTTGATCCTTCCATCTCGGGTGGAAGGAATGGAATTCATATTTTATTCCTTTCCTAAATATTCTTGTAGAAGTACAGGATGCCAGCTGAGATATCCTTAAAAGGATTGTGATGGAAAATGGAATGTAAATTGGTGTTATGAGTAATATATACGAGTATATTGTAAGCGAGACCGCGGAAGTCTGCCCACATCACTCTTCAACTGAAATACACAAGTATGGCATGTTTGTATAATTAGCCACTTTGTTGTCGTGGCAGTATGTAGGTATTTTAGACATATCGTTTCCTATCTGCCTTCAGTGTTTTACAACTTTTAAGAATCTCAGACAAAACTTCCATGTGCGTGAGTTAAAACAACTAGGGCGAGCATTTTGTACTTAACAGGCCAACAATAATAGTCAATATCATCGTATAATATGGCTACTCGTTTTTATAAAGCAAATATGTGGGGTTTTTCAGGGCCCGAAGAGCCTCGCATCATTTTAGCCCCATTAAAAACTATAAACCCCATACCCGTAAGTCGAATCCTTGGCAAGATTACACAACCTTGCCATGGCATTAATTTCCGACCTAATCGCTGAAAACAATTCGGTTATCTCTAGCCGAGGAGCTTTTCCTCTACACCCGGCATGTCATTTTTACCGTTTAACTGCAGACCCATCGGCTGATCGTCCTATCCACGATATTAAGTGTAGCCATTATTGGCTACCTACAACCGATCGGGCACCATTCAAAATAACACTCACTCGATACATCGACTGACGGAATGTTATTGTTCAGCAGAACAAACGGTATACAAACACCGCGCCCATAAATATATGCCGGGCTATTTGCTGGCTTGTACATCTGCAACCCAGACTACTAATAGCCCTGCAATACGAAATACCGAGCGGGATCATAAAACCTAAACAATAAACCTTTCCGGCTTAGGTCCTATGGCGAGCGACCTTCTGTGAATTTCACATCACAGAGGAGCCAATTCCGTAGCCGCATTATTTCCTTATTCGTACTTCTGTCTGCCAAACATAAACAGAGGACAACATTCTCGCCACTATCGGCACCATATTTACCCACTACCGTCTGAAATAATCATGCTCTCAGGTAGCCCCGTGTTTCGATCGATATTTTATATTTCTAAGGAGCTTTTTGGGTACGCACATTAAAAACTAACACGTTTTGGCTTATGCAATTAATGTCGATTTCCAATTGCTTCAAAATAGATTCTCACATAGTTACGCATGGGATGCGCATAATATAGCTTGTTGTGAGCCCAAGCATTACCTAGATACCACGCACAAGTAAAGCATAATAAGGTGCTCTGACGCACCCCAGTAACTTTCTACTATGATTTTGAACAGTCACCGCCCAACGCAAAAAAAAAATTCTTACTGAAAGAAAGTTATTGAAATCTTATCACGAACTTTAATTTTATTTTATATTTTTTGACTATGGTATGTCCAGTTTACAATTTAGTTTCTGTGGTGACACACCCCAACAGATTAATTTTATTTAACGACGATTGTGTTTTTCCTCAAAACGCGTTGCTTCCAAAACTACTCCAACTATCTCGGTTCCTTTATAAATTTTCCGAGCTCTACAACTCCCTCTACACCAACTACCTCACAAAAAGCACAATCTAATTTGATCAATGACCTCAAATCTTTTTTCCACTTCATAAATTACAAACGTAAATCCGACGCCTATCCTAACTCCCTTATGGTGCGACTACTTCAACCGACCCCCTAACTACTGCCAATCTATTCGCTTCGTTTTTCAATACATCCTTCACAGACATCTTCTTCGATCTTTGAATTCTCCCCCGACCCCTTCACACCTCAAATTATTCAGCGTCACGTAGTTGAGGAGAAATTAAACTTACTCAAAGACGAGTTCAGCCCTGGGCCGGATGGACTCCCGGCTGTATTTTTAAAGAATTGATTCCACTTCTCTTTCCCTCCCGATATTCAAGATATTCAATCTATCTCTTTCACAAGGGATCTTCCCTAGTATTTGGAAATCCTCGTCACCCCCATACATAAAAAGGGACCTAAAAACGATATAAGCAACTACCGTCCCATCACCAAATTGCCTCATATCTCTAAACTGTTCGAAGGTATTCTTTACAACGCGTTATCTTTCCGTTGTATATCCATCATCTCATCCAACCAGCATGGTTTCCTTTCGGGTGGGTCAACAACGACGAATCGGATCGAGTTCTCATCCCATACTCTCCGTGCCTTAGAGAAAGGCAACGAAGTCAATGTAATCACCACCGAGATCAGCAAGGCCTTTGACAAAATCTCCCATAATCTCATCCTTTTTAAGCTGTCCTTCCTAGGTTTCGAACCCCTATTGATCGAGTAGTTATCTTCTTATCTGAAAAATCTATCCTACCTTTTCTTCCCACGTCAGGGGTTCCGCAAGGCAGCCACCTAGGCCCCCTCCTATTTATCCTTACTATCAATGATGTTGACTCCATTATTAAATACTCATCCATCTCTCTCTATGTGGACGACGCCAAACTTTACAAAACGATCATCTCTCCTCTCGACTCCTCACTTCTCCAAACGGACCTCGACAGCTTCTCAACTTGGTGCCGTAATAATTGCCTTGAACTCAACGTTGTCAAATGTCACCCCATCACCTTCTACGGCACACGTCCCCCTGCCCACCACGTTCCTACTTCCTGCTAAATCAGCAGATATCATCTGTACCCTCGATACGTCACCTCGGGATCTTATTTGACAGGGAGCTTAGCTTCATCCCGCATATTGATAATATTATTCTTAAGGCCAAATCTGTCCTTGGGTTTGTGAAACGCTGGTCTAAAGAATTCTCTAATACTTACGTTTCCCGTTCTCTCTACATAACTTTCGTCCGCCCCCTTCTTGAATACGCCAGTCAGGTCTGGTCTCCACACTACTCGTTACATGTACGCGGGGTCGAAAGCGTACATCGTCGTTTTTTTGCGTTTTGCCCTCCGAGGATTGAATTGGGAAAATCCGTTGATTCTACCCCCATACACGAGCCGTCTTCACATAATTAACTTTAACAGACTTGAAGAGCGCAGAATTCATGCGACATCCTTTACATCCACCGTCTACTCTCAGGTTCAATCAACTGCCCAAGCCTGCTCTCCTCCATCACATTTTCCACTAATCCCCGAAACCTGCAAAACCCTTGTCTCTTCTATTTGCCCGCCCATCACAAGTCTTACAGCTCCAATGAAACTATTTCGCGAACGCAGGGGTGGGCAAACTCTTACCCCACCTTCTTTGACTTCAACCTCACCTCTCCTGCTCTCAAACATCGTCTCCCCTCTTACCCCGCGCTTTCCCCTCCGCGGACTGAACTGGATGAATCCTCGGATTCTCCCCCCATACACTAGCCGGCTCCATTTGATCAACTTCAACACACTTGAGGAGCGCAGAACTCATGCCGATATCCTTATCGTCCACCGTCTCCTTTCAGGCACAATCAACTGCGCAAGTTTGCCCTCCATCATTGCACTTCACACTAACCCCCATAACCTGCGAAACCCTGCCCACCCACCATACTTCTTACGGCTTTAATGAACCCATTTCGCGAATGCTGCGGCGGGCAAACCTTACCCTACCTCCTTCGATTTCCTTTACCTCTACTGCCTTTCTCCTCCTGACCACGCCCACTCCCCAACTACACTTTTACATCCTGTACTAAGCGAAATAAATGAACGACTAATAATTGATGGATAAACCCAGTAACCAACTCGCCAAACATACCCCCCCCCCCCCTTTTTTTTCTTCTTTTTAACCATAGTTTATATTCTTATATATAGTTTTAAGATAGTTGTTTAGTTTTATCGCTTGTACTAAGCTAAATATATGAGGGTTCTGCCTTCACTAAACTAAACTAAACTAGTCCACACCGAACACTTCCCGCGGCGTTTGAGTTGCCGAAACTGGTTGACGATATGCGCCGGAAGACCAATGTCCGACAGTAAACGACCGAGACGCAGGACATTTGTGAAAAATTATGTGCTATGGTATACATGTCGTATTGCTATGACTTTGGTCACATGTAACTAGACGAGGAACTTGCGCTCGTGTCGACTCTATTTAATACCTCACGGAAAACCCGAACCTGAAGGTGGTGAAGTAACGCTACGAGGTGCTATTCTACTCTACTGGGTTCAACAGCTAAGGTTCGGGAGATGGTTATGTATATTTCGCAACCATTTCATAGAACCTATAGCTTGAGGAAGTGCTGTTACACCGGGACGGCTGACCACTGAAACCCAACTCATGGCTCAGTAAGTAAGCCAAACTACCAAAACATCAAGAATTGTAAGTTGAACATACGTATGTACAATCAAACGCATGGTACAACCTCCTTACCAGGTGAGCCATTGAAAGTCTGACTTTTTTAATCATAGTCAAATGCTTATACGTAGTCTGTGTGAAAAGAGGGGGAGAAAACTGGGAAAGGCGGTGTCAAGACAAGTGGATCTTGAAAGGGTGTGTCAAAGCACATTGAGCTCACAGAGAAACCCATGATCTGGGAGAGCGTTCCACTCTCGTGTAGTTCGATCGAACTTTTTATCTGAACCTATACGCAGGCTTGGTGACTTTCTCGAGGGAAAACATGAAGAGAATGAACACAATTTTTGGACACGTTACAGCTGCTTTAGCAATATTATGTCACTTGAAGCTACTGTCATTCGATCCCCACTATTCCAGGCGAACGACTCACCTCTAAGTCGAACTTCAGCAAGGTTGCGTAACCTTGTTACGGCATTTACCCCAGCCAAATCGCTGGAATTAATACGGTTACCCAATCGGATAACTGTTATGAATATCCGTTAGGCAGCTTACCCATTCTGTGGGGGGTTTTCCTTCCAAACCCCTTTTTCTCCAACACCATCCCCGAAAAACATTAAGTCCACGGCAAAGCTTATCACTTAGCCGTGGCACCGAAAATTTATCCCCGAGCAGGCATTGATCCCTGAAAAACATTAAGTCCACGGCAAAGCTTATCACTTAGCCGTGGCATCGAAAATTCACCCTCGGGCAGGCATTGATTTCTAAAAAAACATTAAGTCCACGGCAAAGCTTATCACTTAGCCGTGGCATCGAAAATTTATCCTCGGGCAGGCATCGATTCCTAAAAAAAACATGAAGTCCACGGCAAAGTTTATCACATTGCCGTGGCATTTGAAATCCCATCCTTAGGCATACATTCTACCCAGGGCATCTCGTTTCCATAGCCTTATGCTATGGAAACAACATCAACAAAGAGTTCCTTGTTGACTCGTTTTCTTGTTTGCCCATGGCACTCCTTGCATGCGGCTATTAGGTCCCATTGGTTTGCCACCGCCGACAAGGTTACGGCTGAGGCAAACCAAACATTTCCCTAATTACCAGCAATAGCTGGTTTCCTATTATCGGTCCCCACCGATCAGGGACCGCAAACAAGCAACGAATTGGATGCAGCCAGCAAGTGTTTACTTTCAACATCTGGCAATGGCTGCACCCTATATTCGTTGCAATATCTAAACATCGCATTGGCACCACAGAATGCTATGCATACACAATTCCCTAATAACGGCCGCCACCCGTCGGCGGACCAAAGGAAAATCACATCGTCAACCGAAATGTTGATTTATGGCCTCCCATAGGATGACCAGATCTTCGGTTCGTGTCTTTTTCACCCCAGATGTTCATTGTTTGCATTCGTGGAAGATGCAGTAGCGATGTTGCCATCCATCCACGGTCGCCGGACGATCGTATGCGAGGCATACACACATATGCATAATGTATGCCTATTCCCCGGTCCAATCACGATTAACTACCTCGAGTTAATCGTGTAGCTCCTCCCCTTTTGCAGTTTTCTTTGGGTGTCCCTTTTCTCTCGTCGGCAGTAAACCAGGAGTCAGAAGTGAGCATTTTTAGAGATCGGTCGCCATCGCATCCGAGTGGCGTGCAAAGGTACATTTTTAAGGAGTCGTATGTGAGTGTGTCCCTTCACCAAGTCGCGTGTAACCGTTGAAACTAGTTCGTCAAAACCTAAGACAATCGGTGTTCAAGTTAAGAAAATAATGTTACGTTCAAACCCAAGACAATTGGTGTTCAAGTTAAGAAAATAATGTTGAGTTCAAACGTAAGACAATTTGTGTTCGAGTTAAGAGAATAATGTTACGTCCAAACCTAAGACAATCGGTGTTCAAGTTAAGAAATTAATGTTACGTTCGTTCTAGCTAAGAAAACAATGTTTCCTTTGGATCAAAGTCAATTTGGCGTTTAAGTTAGACATCGATTTTGAGTGACGTTTTGTATCGAAATTACCACCAATAATATTTAGTTTACATGGTAATAATAACAATAAATGTGAATGTTGTATCAAAAGAGTGAAATAAAAATATCAGATTGGAGTCCATCAGTGAGTTTTATTTTTCCTCTCGGGAACAGTGTGCGGCGAAACACTGTGGTGTATCAGCGGATCCGTGTCCTTGTCGACACACCTTACTGGTAAATTCCCACACTACTATATGCTGAAATTTTTAAACGCGGTTTTCTCGAAACTGTCTTGTTTAAAACAATAACCACGATGTTTAAAGTTCTACTGAACCGATTTACCACAAATCAAAATCAATGTTAACCTCATCCCCAAAATTCAATGTTAACTACGCTTTAAAAATTCGAAAAACTAAAAAAAAGTGGTACAAAAATAAATTTTTGTTTCAAGCAGTCGCCATTTTGTTTCAACTTTTTTTAATTCCAATGATAGAGGCATTTCTGTAAATCAATAATCTTTTTATTTTCAGATTGCTAGGAGGGTTGAATCGTGGGTATGCTCGCGTGCCAACTTTTTGAGATTTTTTTACTTTCAATTTTTTTTAATGTATTCTTGAAATATTAACAACCATCCTATAAAAAAATGAATAGTAAAAACATTGAATGCTTTTTTTTTTACAGCACTTCAAAAATTGCGTTAAATTCGTGCGTCTAGACCAGAATACCCCCTTAAGGTTGATACGGGGATTGAGGATTTATGTACTGGTATGATAGCACAAACTCTTAAGGGCATTCTGCTTTACATGCGTCGAACAATAATAAAGCATAAGCTATAGCTTGATCAATCTCGGAATGTATTGGTTGATCAAATAAGAGTTATATATTTTTAATTTGAACTAAAAGCAAAATTGTGTATAACATCAATGTGATTTTTGATCTCGACATACCTTTTTGTAATGTACGTGTATTTGTACTTTCTTTATTGTTGTTGTTGTTTGATCGCTCCTGAATTTTTTTTTTACATTTAATTGAACAATACAATTTCAGGGCTACTTTTCCACACAAATTGCCACTTACTTTACCAAATACACAAGTAATGACAGTTTTAAGATCATTAAGTGTTTGTGGTTATTTATAATGAATCCTTGATTGAACATAACACCAGAGAAAAGAATCAATTGGATTTATATCGCGTGACTTGGTGGTTAGTTTATAAGTTTATAACGGTATTTCGGAAGATTAGTTTTCTCTCAATAAATTGTCTTATGAAGTGCATATTTTTGAACGCACATGGTGTTGTAGCGTCTCTAACAGCTACACACACAATACACTAGCAAATAGTGAAGGACACCGAACGAAAATCGAATAAGATAATGCTTCAGAGCCGTATACCATAGCGATAAAATAACAATTCACATCAGTGGAACATACCTGCGTTTAAAAATCGAATTCTAAACACGGCCAGTAGCCTGATGGGTTGCGCTTTGGTTCAATTTTTGGTGATTCTAACTGTCATAGCGTCAGTTCGAATCACACGTTCTTCACTATTACCCCAAACGCTATAGTGTTCAAATCTAAATTCTAATACAGAAAAAAAAGAGAAGAAAAAATCAGTAATTAAAGCATGCGAGTTTTCCTCACGAAAATTTTCTGTAGGCGATCTGCTGTATTTAATTTCATAATTTGTTTCTAATTCATACAAATAAGACCTATAGTCTTTCTATTTTTGTATATTTTATGGGAATTTAAACCATTATACCTGAAACGTTTACTCTCTGATGGGCTTTGGACGAAACAAAATGCCGGATCTCAAGTCGACACTTTTTTCCGATTGACTTTGGAGCACCATTCAAAGATGTAGTTGGTGATGGAGAACATTTATAACCAATAAAGTTTGGAGGAAGCTGCACCTAAATATTCGGTTACAAAACTTGTCTCAACATCACGTTTGAGAAACTTAGGGGCTACTTCAAACGAGGTAGATGCTGTAAAAATAGGTAAGTCTGTAGGATCACCATTGCGGAATCAGGATGAAGTCTGACCTCACAAAGTGCAACCAAACGATTATAATATCAGAAGATACAAACCGTAATTGATTTATTTAATTTTTCAGAACATGTTTGCCAGATAATTCATAATTTCAAACATATTCAGCACCATGATCATTAGAAGGAAAATTAACATGGCACGTATTTTAGAATTTTCGCGGTTGACACGGTCTGGTTCATTGGGCAAATTTGCAATGGCGTCATTAATATAAAAATCCCATTTCACGTCTTCGGTTGCTGACTCCTCTTCGTCAGAGAAAGAACCACAGCCACATCACTAAGCAAAGTGAAAGATGTACATCTCGTTGATGTTTCCAAATTCGAATTGTCGCCAGTGGTAAGCCTCTACGACAAAACGAGTTGGCCAATGCATTAAATCATCATCTTTACTCCGCTAATTGTCAATATATTGTATTAACTCAGCTATTATAACTCCAAGTGGAATAAAATAAGTACAAATGTGGTATACATTAACATCACAATGAATACGATGTTGTTTTTTAGAAGCCGGACTGACTATGGGTAATCGCGTAAAACACAAAGGGCTAGATATTTGCTAACAGCAGTATTACTGCATATAGATAACATAACCTTTAACGTTAAAGCTCTTTTAGTAGATTGCAGGTTTCATTAAGAAACGCTGCACATTTTTTATTATAAATTATAAATGAAAGTGTGAAATAAGTGAATCAAGCGGTTACAAACTCAATAATTTAAGTAAACGTCTGGTTTTATCAAGATAATGCCGCAGCACAGAAATATTGAATGCCATCGATAAGCAGCCTTCAGACTACGCGAATACCAGTATCATTCTACAGCTCTATCTCTCCTATCTACGAATAATGGCACCCGAAACAAATATCAGCACACCAACAACGAATTTTTGGAAGGATTGGCATACAAATTTGTTGAAAGAGTTCTTTACAACTAACAAAATATTGTGGAATATCGACTCTCGCATGAATCTTTTCAGTGCATGTCTCAGCGAGGTGAATAATACTTGCACATCATTCGAGTGTCGCTGGGCATGCGAAGGATGAAAAGAACAAAAGAGAGAGCGCAATAACTTCGAGGTTAACTTAGCTTGTGTGCTTGTATCAATGCAGCCTCTGAGGATGACCTCCTGACCTAGTGCGATGACTGTGGTGATCTCAGAGTGCATTGAACCCGGGGAAGATAAAAATGTGAAGGAGAGGAATATGTTTTGTAGCTATTCACCTGCAAGAAGAGATCATTGATATCCAGCGAATGGGGTGTTTGGGGAAAGTGAATAGGACGCCGAATCGGCTAGGGAAATCAGATCGTGGGAATTAAATTAAATACTTTCATAATTTCCCCAGCGATTGCATGATTATGCAGCCGCGTCGTTTGGACAGACTATGCCTTTGCTAACCGACATGAAATCCGGTGGAAATCTCATGGGTTAACGAAATGGAGTTACCGTATGGCAAAAGGTAGTTAACTCAAGTATGCATTGTCTGCAAGGAATAATGAGTTTAGCTATGCGTCCTTTTGGAAAACATGATTTTCAGGTGAATTAACTAAACGGTGGGATAGGGGTTGATATGACGCGCTGAAAGCGGTCGAAATAAGGCGGACACCGTGGGTTGGTTTTCCGTGTAGTATAGAGAACCCCCACGTATGTGCCGCCAGAAATTCGGTTAGAAATGTATACCAAGGTAGAGCCAAAATAATTCGAGGCGCAAACTGCTGTCTGGTTACAGAAACAAACAATATCGTGACTATGTGGAAACAGTACTTTGAAAACCTACTGAACCGGAGGATAAATTAGCCACAAATAAACGCACCAGACGTACACCTGTGCTACAGATCGCTGAGCCCTCCTTCAACGAAGTTGTAGACGCAATACCTCGATTAAAAAACAACAAGAATCCTGGTGTCGACTACATACCGACAGAACTTGTGAAGCATGGACGACAGGCAGCCACTCGGATCATCCACCTGTTAATCAAAACAATATGGGATAAGGAAGTCACTACGGTAGAATAGAAAACCCCAACTGCGAAAACTAGAGAGGAGTATTACTCCCAACCACATATAAATGACCAACAAATGTCGTACTGGCGAAAATCACACCATATGGAGAAGAAATACTGGGAGACTACCAGTGTGGATTCCGTAGGAAGTGGTCAAACGGCGGTCAAATTTTCACAATGAGGCAATTGTTAGAAAAGAAGTGGGAATACGGAGAGAAGGTATACCAAATTATTATTAATACTCGGTCGCAAGGCAAATATTGTAGTTGAGCTGAGAGTCCCGAAGAAATATGTCGCCCTCATTCAATTCTGCATGAACGAAAACAAACGGCGAGTTAGAATAGAAAACCACCCCTCAGAACCATTTCAAACCCGCGACGAATTAAAACAGGGGAATGGCCTCTCTATGTCTAAGGAATTATTACAACCATAATCAAGACGTTTTCGATACGTAGCTTATTAATTTATTTATATTTTCATGACTGCTGAAAAATTTACATTACAATATAGTAGACGCAGTTCGGTGGACTAAACCCAATACTTGGTACTAAACGCTTCGTACAGTATTTCAATTAAGGACAACCATTCCTCCTCTACAACAGGGGCTGAAAAAGAGTACTTTCTCTTACACATTAAAATCGCTATCTCATGTCGAAACTATTACATTAAATTCTGTAAAAGTAATTTTAAATCAATACCTACACTACCTTAAGGTTGATAACGGAGTTTGAGGATTTATGTACTGGTATGATAGCTTTTTAAGGGCATTCTGCTTTAGATGCGCCGAACAATAATAAAGCATAAGCTAACATATAGCTTGATCAATTTCCGAATGTATTGGTTGATCAAATAAGAGTTATATATTTTTAATTTGAACTAAAAACAAAATTGTGTATAACATCAATGTGATTTTTATTCTGGACATACCTTCTTGTATTGTACTTTCTTTGTTGTTGTTGTTGTTTGATCGCGTCTGAGCTTTTTTTTTACATTTAATTGAACAATATAATTTCTGGACTACTTTTCCACACAAATTGGCACTTACTTTACCAAATACACAAGTAATGACAGTTTTAATATCATTAAGTGTTTGTGGTTTTTCATAATGAATCCTTGATTGAACATAACACCAGAGAAAAGAATCAATTGGATTTATATCGCGTGACTTGGTGGTTAGTTTATAAGTTTATAACGGTATTTCGGAAGATTAGTTTTCTCTCAATAAATTGTCTTATGAAGTGCATATTTTTGAACGCACATGGTGTTGTAGCGTCTCTAACAGCTACACATACAATACACCAGCAAATAGTGAAGGACACCGAACGAAAATCGAATAAGATAATGCTTCAGAGCCGTATACCATAGCGATAAAATAACAATTCACATCAGTGGAACATACCTGCGTTTAAAAATCGAATTCTAAACACGGCCAGTAGCCTGATGGGTTGCGCTTTGGTTCAATTTTTGGTGATTCTAACTGTCATAGCGTCAGTTCGAATCACACGTTCTTCACTATTACCCCAAACGCTATAGTGTTCAAATCTAAATTCTAATACAGAAAAAAAAAGAGAAGAAAAAATCAGTAATTAAAGCATGCGAGTTTTCCTCACGAAAATTTTCTGTAGGCGATCTGCTGTATTTAATTTCATAATTTGTTTCTAATTCATACAAATAAGACCTATAGTCTTTCTATTTTTGTATATTTTATGGGAATTTAAACCATTATACCTGAAACGTTTACTCTCTGATGGGCTTTGGACGAAACAAAATGCCGGATCTCAAGTCGACAATTTTTTCCGATTGACTTTGGAGCACCATTCAAAGATGTAGTTGGTGATGGAGAACATTTATAACCAATAAAGTTTGGAGGAAGCTGCACCTAAATATTCGGTTACAAAACTTGTCTCAACATCACGTTTGAGAAACTTAGGGCCTACTTCAAACGAGGTAGATGCTGTAAAAATAGGTAAGTCTGTAGGATCACCATTGCGGAATCAGGATGAAGTCTCACTTCACAACGTGCAACCAAATGATTATAATATCAGAAGATACAAACCGTAATTGATTTATTTAATTTTTCAGAACATGTTTGCCAGATAATTCATAATTTCAAACGTATTCAGCACCATGATCATTAGAAGGAAAATTAACATGGCACGTATTTTAGAATTTTCGGGGATGACACGGTCTGGTTCGTTGGGCAAATTTGCAATGGCGTCATTAATATAAAAATCCCATTTCACGTCTTCGGTTGCTGACTCCTCTTCGTCAGAGAAAGAACCACAGCCACATCACTAAGCAAAGTGAAAGATGTACATCTCGTTGATGTTTCCAAATTCGAATTGTCGCCAGTGGTAAGCCTCTACGACAAAACGAGTTGGCCAATGCATTAAATCATCATCTTTACTCCGCTAATTGTCAATATATTGTATTAACTCAGCTATTATAACTCCAAGTGGAATAAAATAAGTACAAATGTGGTATACATTAACATCACAATGAATACGATGTTGTTTTTTAGAAGCCGGACTGACTATGGGTAATCGCGTAAAACACAAAGGGCTAGATATTTACTAACAGCAGTATTACTGCATATAGATAACATAACCTTTAACGTTAAAGCTCTTTTAGTAGATTGCAGGTTTCATTAAGAAACGCTGCACATTTTTTATTATAAATTATAAATGAAAGTGTGAAATAAGTGAATCAAGCGGTTACAAACTCAATAATTTAAGTAAACGTCTGGTTTTATCAAGATAATGCCGCAGCACAGAAATATTGAATGCCATCGATAAGCAGCCTTCAGACTACGCGAATACCAGTATCATTCTACAGCTCTATCTCTCCTATCTACGAATAATGGCACCCGAAACAAATATCAGCACACCAACAACGAATTTTTGGAAGGATTGGCATACAAATTTGTTGAAAGAGTTCTTTACAACTAACAAAATATTGTGGAATATCGACTCTCGCATGAATCTTTTCAGTGCATGTCTCAGCGAGGTGAATAATACTTGCACATCATTCGACAGTCGCTGGGCATGCGAAGGATGAAAAGAACAAAAGAGAGAGCGCAATAACTTCGAGGTTAACTTAGCTTGTGTGCTTGTATCAATGCAGCCTCTGAGGATGACCTCCTGACCTAGTGCGATGACTGTGGTGATCTCAGAGTGCATTGAACCCGGGGAAGATAAAAATGTGAAGGAGAGGAATATGTTTTGTAGCTATTCACCTGCAAGAAGAGATCATTGATATCCAGCGAATGGGGTGTTTGGGGAAAGTGAATAGGACGCCGAATCGGCTAGGGAAATCAGATCGTGGGAATTAAATTAAATACTTTCATAATTTCCCCAGCGATTGCATGATTATGCAGCCGCGTCGTTTGGACAGACTATGCCTTTGCTAACCGACATGAAATCCGGTGGAAATCTCATGGGTTAACGAAATGGAGTTACCGTATGGCAAAAGGTAGTTAACTCAAGTATGCATTGTCTGCAAGGAATAATGAGTTTAGCTATGCGTCCTTTTGGAAAACATGATTTTCAGGTGAATTAACTAAACGGTGGGATAGGGGTTGATATGACGCGCTGAAAGCGGTCGAAATAAGGCGGACACCGTGGGTTGGTTTTCCGTGTAGTATAGAGAACCCCCACGTATGTGCCGCCAGAAATTCGGTTAGAAATGTATACCAAGGTAGAGCCAAAATAATTCGAGGCGCAAACTGCTGTCTGGTTACAGAAACAAACAATATCGTGACTATGTGGAAACAGTACTTTGAAAACCTACTGAACCGGAGGATAAATTAGCCACAAATAAACGCACCAGACGTACACCTGTGCTACAGATCGCTGAGCCCTCCTTCAACGAAGTTGTAGACGCAATACCTCGATTAAAAAACAACAAGAATCCTGGTGTCGACTACATACCGACAGAACTTGTGAAGCATGGACGACAGGCAGCCACTCGGATCATCCACCTGTTAATCAAAACAATATGGGATAAGGAAGTCACTACGGTAGAATAGAAAACCCCAACTGCGAAAACTAGAGAGGAGTATTACTCCCAACCACATATAAATGACCAACAAATGTCGTACTGGCGAAAATCACACCATATGGAGAAGAAATACTGGGAGACTACCAGTGTGGATTCCGTAGGAAGTGGTCAAACGGCGGTCAAATTTTCACAATGAGGCAATTGTTAGAAAAGAAGTGGGAATACGGAGAGAAGGTATACCAAATTATTATTAATACTCGGTCGCAAGGCAAATATTGTAGTTGAGCTGAGAGTCCCGAAGAAATATGTCGCCCTCATTCAATTCTGCATGAACGAAAACAAACGGCGAGTTAGAATAGAAAACCACCCCTCAGAACCATTTCAAACCCGCGACGAATTAAAACAGGGGAATGGCCTCTCTATGTCTAAGGAATTATTACAACCATAATCAAGACGTTTTCGATACGTAGCTTATTAATTTATTTATATTTTCATGACTGCTGAAAAATTTACATTACAATATAGTAGACGCAGTTCGGTGGACTAAACCCAATACTTGGTACTAAACGCTTCGTACAGTATTTCAATTAAGGACAACCATTCCTCCTCTACAACAGGGGCTGAAAAAGAGTACTTTCTCTTACACATTAAAATCGCTATCTCATGTCGAAACTATTACATTAAATTCTGTAAAAGTAATTTTAAATCAATACCTACACTACCTTAAGGTTGATAACGGAGTTTGAGGATTTATGTACTGGTATGATAGCTTTTTAAGGGCATTCTGCTTTAGATGCGCCGAACAATAATAAAGCATAAGCTAACATATAGCTTGATCAATTTCCGAATGTATTGGTTGATCAAATAAGAGTTATATATTTTTAATTTGAACTAAAAACAAAATTGTGTATAACATCAATGTGATTTTTATTCTGGACATACCTTCTTGTATTGTACTTTCTTTGTTGTTGTTGTTGTTTGATCGCGTCTGAGCTTTTTTTTTACATTTAATTGAACAATATAATTTCTGGACTACTTTTCCACACAAATTGGCACTTACTTTACCAAATACACAAGTAATGACAGTTTTAATATCATTAAGTGTTTGTGGTTTTTCATAATGAATCCTTGATTGAACATAACACCAGAGAAAAGAATCAATTGGATTTATATCGCGTGACTTGGTGGTTAGTTTATAAGTTTATAACGGTATTTCGGAAGATTAGTTTTCTCTCAATAAATTGTCTTATGAAGTGCATATTTTTGAACGCACATGGTGTTGTAGCGTCTCTAACAGCTACACATACAATACACCAGCAAATAGTGAAGGACACCGAACGAAAATCGAATAAGATAATGCTTCAGAGCCGTATACCATAGCGATAAAATAACAATTCACATCAGTGGAACATACCTGCGTTTAAAAATCGAATTCTAAACACGGCCAGTAGCCTGATGGGTTGCGCTTTGGTTCAATTTTTGGTGATTCTAACTGTCATAGCGTCAGTTCGAATCACACGTTCTTCACTATTACCCCAAACGCTATAGTGTTCAAATCTAAATTCTAATACAGAAAAAAAAAGAGAAGAAAAAATCAGTAATTAAAGCATGCGAGTTTTCCTCACGAAAATTTTCTGTAGGCGATCTGCTGTATTTAATTTCATAATTTGTTTCTAATTCATACAAATAAGACCTATAGTCTTTCTATTTTTGTATATTTTATGGGAATTTAAACCATTATACCTGAAACGTTTACTCTCTGATGGGCTTTGGACGAAACAAAATGCCGGATCTCAAGTCGACAATTTTTTCCGATTGACTTTGGAGCACCATTCAAAGATGTAGTTGGTGATGGAGAACATTTATAACCAATAAAGTTTGGAGGAAGCTGCACCTAAATATTCGGTTACAAAACTTGTGTCAACATCACGTTTGAGAAACTTAGGGGCTACTTCAAACGAGGTAGATGCTGTAAAAATAGGTAAGTCTGTAGGATCACCATTGCGGAGTCAGGATGAAGTCTCGCTTCACAACGTGCAACCAAATGATTATAATATCAGAAGACACAAACCGTAATTGATTTATTTAATTTTTCAGAACATGTTTGCCAGATAATTCATAATTTCAAACGTATTCAGCACCATGATCATTAGAAGGAAAATTAACATGGCACGTATTTTAGAATTTTCGGGGATGACACGGTCTGGTTCGTTGGGCAAATTTGCAATGGCGTCATTAATATAAAAATCCCATTTCACGTCTTCGATTGCTGACTCCTCTTAGTCAGGCGACAATTTTTCATTCATTCAATTCAAATTGCCTCTACGACAAAATGAGTTGGCCAATATATTAAATCATCATCTTAATCCGCTAATTGTCAATATATTGTAATAACTTAGCTATTATAACTCCAAGTGGAATAAAATAAGCACAAATGTGGTATACATTAACATCACAACATAATATGGACATCATATGGTTGAGGGTCGTGCTGAGGAATTCCGTTAAATTTCTTTATTGTCTTTACCGCTCCCCGAATGACGATCGACCGGCGACATTTTTCGAACATCTTTCACATACCGTCGACTGGATACAGATCAACCACCCAGCTTCTGAAATTATTGTCCTTGGCGATTTTAATGTGCACAATTCCGACTGGTTGTTACATTCTAACAGAACCGACGAGGCTGGGAGGCTGGCGGAGATGTTTGCTGTAAGCCACAACTTGACTCAACTCGTGGGGGAGCCAACGCGAGTACCGGATTCCCGAGGCGATTATGCGAACACCCTGGATCTGTTTTTGACATCCGAACCGAGTATTTATACCGTAGAGGTTTCTGCGCCACAGGGAAACAGATCACTGCTTGGTATCTGTCGCGCAAGTACTTGCATACCAAGCGAATAACCGGCCTAGGCAGCTTCGCCATGTATGGAAGTATGGGGCTGCTAACTGGGACGATATGCGAGATTTCTTCGCATCCTTTCCATGGTCGGAGGTGTGCTTCGGAAACTCCGATGTTAACGCTTGCGCGGAGTCGGTATCAGAGATTATTCGCCTGGGAATGGAGATGTATATTCCACATTCCATCAAACGAAGTTCGTCTGATAAACCTTGGTTTGACAAAAAATGCGAGCTGATTACAGCGGCAAAAAATAGAGCTTTTAAGCAATGGCGCTCCAATCCCACCGATGTTAACAGAACGAAGTTTGTTAGAATCAGAAACGCGTGTAACCAGGCGATTGATATCGCGAAGAAGACTCACAACGACAGGGTGATCAATAAGCTCCTTCGGTGCCCAACTGGTTCGCGCTCCTTCTGGTCAACGGCAAAGGCTGTCAGCAGTAACTTTGCTTCCTGCTCTTTCCCTCCGTTGGTGACAGACAGCGGGACGTTAGTCACGAATCCAAAAGATTAAGCTAATGTGTTCGCGAATTTATTTTCCGCGAATTCAAACTTCGAACCCGGCCTTTTGGAGCCACCTGTGATCTCGCCGGTACAGTCTTCCATGCGGGATGTGATATTTCGTCCGCGCACTATTCAACGCATTCTACGTGAACTGGATTGTAGGAAGGCAACCGGCCCGGACGGAATACCAGTAATAGTCCTTAAGAACTGTGCTCCAGAACTATCGCCGGTTCTTGGCAGACTCTTCCGCTTATCTTATGCACGGAGGACCTTTCCTGCCTGCTGGAAAATCGCTCGAGTTCAGCCAATCCCAAAGACGGGAAAAAAGTGTCTCCCACAAAATTACCGTCCGATAGCATTACTGTCTATTTTATCTAAGGTAATGGAAAAAGTCATCAATACAGAGTTCGTTAAGTATTTGGAGTGCAACGGTCTTCTGAATGATCGTCAATACGGATTCCGTGGCAGGCGGTCCACAGGAGACCTTTTGACACTTATAACCGATATATGGACATCTGCGATTAAACGGCATGGTGCGTCAAGGGCGGTCGCATTAGATATCTCCAAGGCTTTTGACCGCGTCTGGCACGGGGCATTGCTGAGCAAACTTCGTTCATATGGACTTTCCCAACAGCTTTGCGACTGGACGAGGAGCTTCCTCGAGAATCGATCGATCCGGGTTGTTGTGGACGGCGAGTGTTCGGATCTGTATCCTGTTGATTCGGGGGTGCCCCAGGGTTCTATTTTAGCTCCAACCTTGTTCTTGCTTCACATAAATGATTTGTTGGAGACAACGGATAACAAAGTGTTCAGTTTTGCGGATGATAGTACGCTTGTTTCCTCCTTTTCGAGTGATCGGCCGATTGGTGCATCAACGTCGCACCAGCTGAGATGTAGACAGATTGACTCTCTGAACCAGGATCTGGATAAAGTCCTGCAGTGGGGAAAGGCCAATCTTGTCGACTTCAACGCAACGAAGACCCAGTATACAACATTCACAAAGAAAACTGGATCATCGGTTCCACAGCTGAAGATGAATGGCCGGGCCCTCGAGGCCGGGGAAAGTTTGAAATTGCTCGGCGTTATGGTCTGTGGGAATGTATCGTGGCATAAACACGTATCGGGTATCGCCAGATCAGCCTCAGGAAAACTGAGTTATCTTTTTAGAGCCATGAAATACTTTATTCCGGCCCAACTTCTTCTCCTATATAAATCTCAAATTAGACCCGCGTTCGAATATTGCTCTCATGTTTGGAGCTCGGCTCCTAAACATACCCTCGACCTGCTTGAGAGCGTACAAAGACGAGCGATCCGTCTGATCGGAGACTCGGCGCTGACGTCGGGACTACAGTCGCTATCACATTGAAGGCGCGTAGCCGACCTCTGTCTGTTTTACAGATATTATCACGGGTGCTGTTCTTCGGAGATTCTTGGCATTGTTCCACGCAATTCGGTCTATATGCGCTCCACAAGACAATCCGACGGATCGCACCCGTTTGTGGTTCATCTCCCGACAGCGCGAACATCCCTGTATCAGAACTCGTTCCGTTACAGAGCGGGGAAGCTGTGGAACTCCCTTCCCACGCGAGTGTTCCCGGAGCGTTACAACCTGCAACTGTTCAAAAAGAACTGCAACAGTTATTTGATGGCATCTCGGGGCGCCCACTCGACGCTATAGGTTCGCCTCTCCCGAGAGAAGTCTCAAAAAAAAAAAAAAAAAAAAAAAAAAGGCAGCCACTCGGATCATCCACCTGTTAATCAAAACAATATGGGATAAGGAAGTCACTACGGTAGAATAGAAAACCCCAACTGCGAAAACTAGAGAGGAGTATTACTCCTAACCACATATAAATGACCAACAAATGTCGTACTGGCGAAAATCACACCATATGGAGAAGAAATACTGGGAGACTACCAGTGTGGATTCCGTAGGAAGTGGTCAAACGGCGGTCAAATTTTCACAATGAGGCAATTGTTAGAAAAGAAGTGGGAATACGGAGAGAAGGTATACCAAATTATTATTAATACTCGGTCGCAAGGCAAATATTGTAGTTGAGCTGAGAGTCCCGAAGAAATATGTCGCCCTCATTCAATTCTGCATGAACGAAAACAAACGGCGAGTTAGAATAGAAAACCACCCCTCAGAACCATTTCAAACCCGCGACGAATTAAAACAGGGGAATGGCCTCTCTATGTCTAAGGAATTATTATAACCATAATCAAGACTTTTTCGATACGTAGCTTATTGATTTATTTATATTTTCATGACTGCTGAAAAATTTACATTACAATATAGTAGACGCAGTTCGGTGGACTCAACCCAATACTTGGTACTAAACGCTTCGTACAGTATTTCAATTAAGGACAACCATTCCTCCTCTACAACAGGGGCTGAAAAAGAGTACTTTCTCTTACACATTAAAATCGCTATCTCATGTCGAAACTATTACATTAAATTCTGTAAAAGTAATTTTAAATCAATACCTACACTACCTTAAGGTTGATAACGGAGTTTGAGGATTTATGTACTGGTATTATAGCTTTTTAAGGGCATTCTGCTTTAGATGCGCCGAACAATAATAAAGCATAAGCTAACATATAGCTTGATCAATTTCCGAATGTATTGGTTGATCAAATAAGAGTTATATATTTTTAATTTGAACTAAAAACAAAATTGTGTATAACATCAATGTGATTTTTATTCTGGACATACCTTCTTGTATTGTACTTTCTTTGTTGTTGTTGTTGTTTGATCGCGTCTGAACTTTTTTTTTACATTTAATTGAACAATACAATTTCTGGACTACTTTTCCACACAAATTGGCACTTACTTTACCAAATACACAAGTAATGACAGTTTTAATATCATTAAGTGTTTGTGGTTTTTCATAATGAATCCTTGATTGAACATAACACCAGAGAAAAGAATCAATTGGATTTATATCGCGTGACTTGGTGGTTAGTTTATAAGTTTATAACGGTATTTCGGAAGATTAGTTTTCTCTCAATAAATTGTCTTATGAAGTGCATATTTTTGAACGCACATGGTGTTGTAGCGTCTCTAACAGCTACACATACAATACACCAGCAAATAGTGAAGGACACCGAACGAAAATCGAATAAGATAATGCTTCAGAGCCGTATACCATAGCGATAAAATAACAATTCACATCAGTGGAACATACCTGCGTTTAAAAATCGAATTCTAAACACGGCCAGTAGCCTGATGGGTTGCGCTTTGGTTCAATTTTTGGTGATTCTAACTGTCATAGCGTCAGTTCGAATCACACGTTCTTCACTATTACCCCAAACGCTATAGTGTTCAAATCTAAATTCTAATACAGAAAAAAAAGAGAAGAAAAAATCAGTAATTAAAGCATGCGAGTTTTCCTCACGAAAATTTTCTGTAGGCGATCTGCTGTATTTAATTTCATAATTTGCTTCTAATTCATACAAATAAGACCTATAGTCTTTCTATTTTTGTATATTTTATGGGAATTTAAACCCAAAAAGACCATTATACCTGAAACGTTTACTCTCTGATGGGCTTTGGACGAAACAAAATGCCGGATCTCAAGTCGACACTTTTCTCCGATTGACTTTGGAGCACCATTCAAAGATGTAGTTGGTGATGGAGAACATTTATAACCAATAAAGTTTGGAGGAAGCTGCACCTAAATATTCGGTTACAAAACTTGTCTCAACATCACGTTTGAGAAACTTAGGGGCTACTTCAAACGAGGTAGATGCTGTAAAAATAGGTAAGTCTGTAGGATCACCATTGCGGAGTCAGGATGAAGTCTCGCTTCACAACGTGCAACCAAATGATTATAATATCAGAAGACACAAACCGTAATTGATTTATTTAATTTTTCAGAACATGTTTGCCAGATAATTCATAATTTCAAACGTATTCAGCACCATGATCATTAGAAGGAAAATTAACATGGCACGTATTTTAGAATTTTCGCGGTTGACACGGTCTGGTTCATTGGGCAAATTTGCAATGGCGTCATTAATATAAAAATCCCATTTCACGTCTTCGGTTGCTGACTCCTCTTCGTCAGAGAAAGAACCACAGCCACATCACTAAGCAAAGTGAAAGATGTACATCTCGTTGATGTTTCCAAATTCGAATTGTCGCCAGTGGTAAGCCTCTACGACAAAACGAGTTGGCCAATGCATTAAATCATCATCTTTACTCCGCTAATTGTCAATATATTGTATTAACTCAGCTATTATAACTCCAAGTGGAATAAAATAAGTACAAATGTGGTATACATTAACATCACAATGAATACGATGTTGTTTTTTAGAAGCCGGACTGACTATGGGTAATCGCGTAAAACACAAAGGGCTAGATATTTACTAACAGCAGTATGACTGCATATAGATAACATAACCTTTAACGTTAAAGCTCTTTTAGTAGATTGCAGGTTTCATTAAGAAACGCTGCACATTTTTTATTATAAATTATAAATGAAAGTGTGAAATAAGTGAATCAAGCGGTTACAAACTCAATAATTTAAGTAAACGTCTGGTTTTATCAAGATAATGCCGCAGCACAGAAATATTGAATGCCATCGATAAGCAGCCTTCAGACTACGCGAATACCAGTATCATTCTACAGCTCTATCTCTCCTATCTACGAATAATGGCACCCGAAACAAATATCAGCACACCAACAACGAATTTTTGGAAGGATTGGCATACAAATTTGTTGAAAGAGTTCTTTACAACTAACAAAATATTGTGGAATATCGACTCTCGCATGAATCTTTTCAGTGCATGTCTCAGCGAGGTGAATAATACTTGCACATCATTCGACAGTCGCTGGGCCTGCGAAGGATGAAAAGAACAAAAGAGAGAGCGCAATAACTTCGAGGTTAACTTAGCTTGTGTGCTTGTATCAATGCAGCCTCTGAGGATGACCTCCTGACCTAGTGCGATGACTGTGGTGATCTCAGAGTGCATTGAACCCGGGGAAGATAAAAATGTGAAGGAGAGGAATATGTTTTGTAGCTATTCACCTGCAAGAAGAGATCATTGATATCCAGCGAATGGGGTGTTTGGGGAAAGTGAATAGGACGCCGAATCGGCTAGGGAAATCAGATCGTGGGAATTAAATTAAATACTTTCATAATTTCCCCAGCGATTGCATGATTATGCAGCCGCGTCGTTTGGACAGACTATGCCTTTGCTAACCGACATGAAATCCGGTGGAAATCTCATGGGTTAACGAAATGGAGTTACCGTATGGCAAAAGGTAGTTAACTCAAGTATGCATTGTCTGCAAGGAATAATGAGTTTAGCTATGCGTCCTTTTGGAAAACATGATTTTCAGGTGAATTAACTAAACGGTGGGATAGGGGTTGATATGACGCGCTGAAAGCGGTCGAAATAAGGCGGACACCGTGGGTTGGTTTTCCGTGTAGTATAGAGAACCCCCACGTATGTGCCGCCAGAAATTCGGTTAGAAATGTATACCAAGGTAGAGCCAAAATAATTCGAGGCGCAAACTGCTGTCTGGTTACAGAAACAAACAATATCGTGACTATGTGGAAACAGTACTTTGAAAACCTACTGAACCGGAGGATAAATTAGCCACAAATAAACGCACCAGACGTACACCTGTGCTACAGATCGCTGAGCCCTCCTTCAACGAAGTTGTAGACGCAATACCTCGATTAAAAAACAACAAGAATCCTGGTGTCGACTACATACCGACAGAACTTGTGAAGCATGGACGACAGGCAGCCACTCGGATCATCCACCTGTTAATCAAAACAATATGGGATAAGGAAGTCACTACGGTAGAATAGAAAACCCCAACTGCGAAAACTAGAGAGGAGTATTACTCCCAACCACATATAAATGACCAACAAATGTCGTACTGGCGAAAATCACACCATATGGAGAAGAAATACTGGGAGACTACCAGTGTGGATTCCGTAGGAAGTGGTCAAACGGCGGTCAAATTTTCACAATGAGGCAATTGTTAGAAAAGAAGTGGGAATACGGAGAGAAGGTATACCAAATTATTATTAATACTCGGTCGCAAGGCAAATATTGTAGTTGAGCTGAGAGTCCCGAAGAAATATGTCGCCCTCATTCAATTCTGCATGAACGAAAACAAACGGCGAGTTAGAATAGAAAACCACCCCTCAGAACCATTTCAAACCCGCGACGAATTAAAACAGGGGAATGGCCTCTCTATGTCTAAGGAATTATTACAACCATAATCAAGACTTTTTCGATACGTAGCTTATTAATTTATTTATATTTTCATGACTGCTGAAAAATTTACATTACAATATAGTAGACGCAGTTCGGTGGACTAAACCCAATACTTGGTACTAAACGCTTCGTACAGTATTTCAATTAAGGACAACCATTCCTCCTCTACAACAGGGGCTGAAAAAGAGTACTTTCTCTTACACATTAAAATCGCTATCTCATGTCGAAACTATTACATTAAATTCTGTAAAAGTAATTTTAAATCAATACCTACACTACCTTAAGGTTGATAACGGAGTTTGAGGATTTATGTACTGGTATGATAGCTTTTTAAGGGCATTCTGCTTTAGATGCGCCGAACAATAATAAAGCATAAGTTAACATATAGCTTGATCAATTTCCGAATGTATTGGTTGATCAAATAAGAGTTATATATTTTTAATTTGAACTAAAAACAAAATTGTGTATAACATCAATGTGATTTTTATTCTGGACATACCTTCTTGTATTGTACTTTCTTTGTTGTTGTTGTTGTTTGATCGCGTCTGAACTTTTTTTTTACATTTAATTGAACAATACAATTTCTGGACTACTTTTCCACACAAATTGGCACTTACTTTACCAAATACACAAGTAATGACAGTTTTAATATCATTAAGTGTTTGTGGTTTTTCATAATGAATCCTTGATTGAACATAACACCAGAGAAAAGAATCAATTGGATTTATATCGCGTGACTTGGTGGTTAGTTTATAAGTTTATAACGGTATTTCGGAAGATTAGTTTTCTCTCAATAAATTGTCTTATGAAGTGCATATTTTTGAACGCACATGGTGTTGTAGCGTCTCTAACAGCTACACATACAATACACCAGCAAATAGTGAAGGACACCGAACGAAAATCGAATAAGATAATGCTTCAGAGCCGTATACCATAGCGATAAAATAACAATTCACATCAGTGGAACATACCTGCGTTTAAAAATCGAATTCTAAACACGGCCAGTAGCCTGATGGGTTGCGCTTTGGTTCAATTTTTGGTGATTCTAACTGTCATAGCGTCAGTTCGAATCACACGTTCTTCACTATTACCCCAAACGCTATAGTGTTCAAATCTAAATTCTAATACAGAAAAAAAAAGAGAAGAAAAAATCAGTAATTAAAGCATGCGAGTTTTCCTCACGAAAATTTTCTGTAGGCGATCTGCTGTATTTAATTTCATAATTTGTTTCTAATTCATACAAATAAGACCTATAGTCTTTCTATTTTTGTATATTTTATGGGAATTTAAACCATTATACCTGAAACGTTTACTCTCTGATGGGCTTTGGACGAAACAAAATGCCGGATCTCAAGTCGACACTTTTTTCCGATTGACTTTGGAGCACCATTCAAAGATGTAGTTGGTGATGGAGAACATTTATAACCAATAAAGTTTGGAGGAAGCTGCACCTAAATATTCGGTTACAAAACTTGTCTCAACATCACGTTTGAGAAACTTAGGGGCAACTTCAAACGAGATAAATGCTGTAAAAATAGGTAAGTCTGTAGGATCACCATTGCGGAATCAGGATGAAGTCTGACCACAACGTGCAACCAAATGATTATAATATCAGAAGATACAAACCGTAATTGATTTATTTAATTTTTCAGAACATGTTTGCCAGATAATTCATAATTTCAAACGTATTCAGCACCATGATCATTAGAAGGAAAATTAACATGGCACGTATTTTAGAATTTTCGGGGATGACACGGTCTGGTTCGTTGGGCAAATTTGCAATGGCGTCATTAATATAAAAATCCCATTTCACGTCTTCGATTGCTGACTCCTCTTAGTCAGGCGACAATTTTTCATTCATTCAATTCAAATTGCCTCTACGACAAAATGAGTTGGTCAATATATTAAATCATCATCTTTACTCCGCTAATTGTCAATATATTGTATTAACTCAGCTATTATAACTCCAAGTGGAATAAAATAAGCACAAATGTGGT
The DNA here is from genome assembly GCA_963931805.1 of Microdon myrmicae. Taxonomy (NCBI): domain Eukaryota; kingdom Metazoa; phylum Arthropoda; class Insecta; order Diptera; family Syrphidae; genus Microdon; species Microdon myrmicae. The sequence continues at coordinate 263,960,016 of OZ007496.1, forward strand.
ATACATTAACATCACAATGAATACGATGTTTATTTTTAGAAGCAGGACTGACTACGGGTAATTGGGTAAAACACAAAGGGCTGGGTATTTACAAACAACAGTATTACTGCATATAGATAACATAACCTTTAACGTTAAACCTCTTTTAGTAGATTGCCGGTTTCATTAAGAAACGCTGCACATTTTTTATTATAAATTATAAATGAAAGTGTGAAATAAGTGAATCAAGCGGATACAAACTCAATAATTTAAGTAAATGTCAGGTTTTATCAAGATAATGCCGCGGCACAGAAATATTGAATGCCATCGATAAGCAGCCTTCAGACTACGCGAATACCAGTATCATTCTACAGCTCTATCTCTCCTATCTACGAATAATGGCACCCGAAACAAATATCAGCACACCAACAACGAATTTTTGGAAGGATTGACATACAAAGTTGTTGAAAGAGTTCTTTACAACTAACAAAATATTGTGGAATATCGACTCTCGCATGAATCTTTTCAGTGCATGTCTCAGCGAGGTTGGTTGGTTGGTCGCTGGGCATGCGAAGGATGAAAAGAACACAAGAGAGAGCGCAATAACTTCGAGGTTAACTTAGCTTGTGTGCTTGTATCAATGCAGCCTCTGAGGATGACCTCCTGACCTAGTGCGATGACTGTGGTGATCTCAGATTGCATTGAACCCGGGGAAGATAAAAATGTGAAGGAGAGGAATATGTTTTGTAGCTATTCACCTGCAAGAAGAGATCATTGTCCCCCAGCGAATGGGGTGTCTGGGGAAAGTGAATAGGACGCCGGATCGGCTAGGGAATTCTGACCGTGGGAATCAAATTAAAAACTTTGTTAATTTCCCCAGCAATTGCATGATTATGCAACCGCGTCGTTTGGACAGACTATGCCGTTGCTAACCGACATGATGTCATCTCATGGGTAAGCGAAATGGAGTTGCCATATGGCGAAAAGGTAGCTAAACTCAAGTATGCATTGTCTGCATAGAATAATGAGTTTAGCTATGCGTCCGTTTGGAAAACATGGTTTTCAGGGGGAATAGCTTATAAGGGTCGAAATGACGCGCTGAAAGCGGTCGAAATGAGGTTTGAATTGTGGGTTGGTTCTCCATGTGGTATAGAGAACCCCGACAACACTTCAACGAACTTAGTATTCACTGTCGCTTTTGTACGAATTACGATGAACATCTTTGGCTAGAGAGAGAAGCTTAACGTGCTCTTGTTTAAAAAAATGAACGAATGGATTTTGGAAGACTGGGTAAAAAATAGAGTAGGTAACAAAAGGGCATCCAAAGGAACACCAGCATTACTTTTAAAAGATGCAGAATAAACGACACAAAACACAATGTTGAACGCTTAGAGCGTTAGTCATTCAATAATTGGATGTGTTTGGAAGAACCTAATTTGGTTTTATAGATAACTCGCCAAACACGTAAACTTGTCGACAATAGGATGTTGGTGATGCACAGACACGTGAACCAATGCACCAACCAATGGATCAAAAAATAATAACCACCTTGTCGTACTTATCTATCAATGACTACATTGTTCTAAAAAACGTTCTATCTAATGTACTAATTTACATCACAGAAATCTTGGGAAAGGAAAGGGAAGTCGATTGAAAGGTTCATGTGACTCGAGGGTGGAATTTGGATCCTTTTTTTCACTAACGCGTGCACAAAAGGGGATTTTGAAGTACCCTTAAATGTCAGAGCACAGTGCGAACGAATGGAGAGGAAGTGCATAAGGAAAGGAGGTGTCGATGTATATTGGTCTTGAATGTTTGAACATCACAACGACCAGGAAACCTTGCATAAAATCATTCTCATGGTTCCAAAACCTTGTCTGGCATTCGCGTCTTTCACATATCGCGTATCCAAATGTCTCATGGTATCTATAAGATAATTGTATATCTTGCATAAAATTCTTCTCATGAAAAGTTGATTACGCGAGCAATTATCGAAATCCAACAATTTTCGCGTCTGATCTGATTGTGAGAACGGTGATGGGAATACCGCCCAGTTCCCTTCTCCTTCCTTGTTTTCCTCCTTTCTTTTTTTTTCAATTATTTTTTAATTACTACTTTAGATCTTAAGTTAGTCTGTAAGGTATTATATTAATTTATGATTGGATTAAGCCTAATAAATGAGGGTTCCGCCCTCACTAAACAACTAAACCACAACACCAAAGTATTTTACAGTGTGGTAGGAAGGAAAGTAGTAGGTTTGTGCTAATGATTACAGTATGGTGTACAAACAACTATCGAATGTGCTTACAACATTCTTCATTCTTCTTGAATGGTACATTCCATCGGAGTTAGAATCAACGGTGATCATAAAATCTGCAACTGTTAGTTACAATTGTTGAGTTGAATCGACGTCTGGGTAAATTTTAAGCTGTTGAGAATTTTTCATGCTTCCTTGACAGATCTGAATAAGATACCCTACCTGTAGTTGTACTATACGTTTTCGTACCATTTTTGGACCACAAGTGTTCGGAAAATCTGTCAATAGAGACGCGTTCTCGTAAAAACCCATTAAAGATCAGTTGTCAATCATTCTAAAAACATCGAAGTCGATAGCCAGAACATTTTCCCACTATCAGATCTATTTGCTGTTTATACTTTCAACTACTGGATTCCGACAACAAAATGAAAAATAGCGGATTAAGATTCATTATTTAGAAGGAAAGCTATTGTGGCGGGTTCACAATAAATATAGCGGGAGGAATCTAGTACGTTCACCGTCTAGTACAATTGTGGTTACGTCTCGTACCAACACCGAAGGGAAATCCATTCATCACAAGCTTAATAGACAAACTCCGCCACTCGCCGTCAACCAAAACAAGAAATTAAACACCGACTTACATTCAATGGATATTCTTTATTGTTATTAAGCAGTAAGTAAACCATAATCAAGAACTAAGGAACACTTCTTAATATAACTTTTGATGTACTATCTGATGAAAGTAGAATTAACATAAAATATTGATTACAGTCTGCATATTTGGGTATAATCTTAGAAGTACAATTAAATACTTTTGATTTAACTTTGAATATACTGTCATAAGTTGGTTAACATAAAATAGAGACTATCGTCTGTACACATTTATTTACATTACGAGTGGAATTAAACACTTTTGATATAGCTTTGGAAATACTGTCATAAGTTGGATTAACATAAAATAGAGACTATCGTCTGTACACTTTTATTTACATTAGGAGTAGAATTAAACACTTTTGATATAAATTTGGATATACTGTTTTAACTAACTGACGACCGGCACTCTTACCTCAAGGGTAGCTGTTTTCTGACTTTGTTTGTTTAACGTGGAGGCCCGACTTGCCTCCACGGAATCCGTATCGCGATTAAAGATTGCCACCGAAACGACAGAATACCAAATTCCACCCATCGCTTCGGCGACCAATAAGGGATGATCTCAGATGCCCTGGACACGGTGAGGATGTGCACTCACACAGATGTGTTTACCTCGCACGCTCATGACGTGTGTCCATGAGCATGCGAACCGTGGATATTGTAATTCCATAAAAGGAAATGTTTACCCGATCGGCACTGCGTAAGGCATCTATGCTGATCGGGCGCACGTTGCCGGCGTCGAATTCTCGTGTGTGTATTTACACTAACGATAACTCGGTTCCCTTTTGTGGCCAGGTGCGAGTTACCCATTTCATGTCGATTGGTTTAGCGACCGATATGATTGCAGCATGGAAGTAAGGCAAGCGTATCTCCTGCTTGTATGCTGCAAATTCGAGGGGGGATATGTGCACCGCGGTGGTCGAGACATGTTGGTTGCCATGGATGGTAATGCTTTAGCTTGCCGGTCGGTTTTCCGATCGATGTGCTTTAGTAAAATAATGAAAGAATATCCCCTGCACGTGTGTGGCAGGATGAATATGTTTTATACGTAGCACCAAATGTGTTGGTTGCTTGGTGTATGCCGCATGTTATACTTTCTTACTAGGAAATCTGATGATGCAACATACACCCGACGAATTGCTTTCTAGCACATGATGCCCGCGGGGAAAATGTCTCTTGTGGTTCGTGCTATTGAATTAGCGAAAATATGGTTTATGAGACACCTTAGGTGGGTGACAAAAAGGTAAGTAATTGCTTAATTGCTAGGCAAGCAATGGAACTGCCTCAGTCTTGTTTTATCGGTTTTCGGACGCTTTAGGTGAACATTTGTGAACTATAATGGGAAGGTAGGTAGTGGCGTTCAAAGGAACCGTCACACACTCCCCGACCACCTGACAATGCGTCACCACCTAGGGACGCCCTTGGACTGTCACCCCTTTTCAAACGTGGCCAACGGTTTCTAGAGTTCCTGCCAGCTCGTCGTCGCGAGGACACCGCTCGCAAGTCAACAGGTCGTGTTCTCTCGCTGCAAACAGCGCCACGGTATTAAATCGAAACAGACTATCTAAACTTGGATTAATGTATGTGCTTTACTAAGTTAAATACTGAAATTAAAAGTTAGACAACTTTTGGTTGCAGTTTAGCTAGTTAGCTCGCATGGCCGTGAGTTTATAATTGAAAGCCAGTGATTTTCGGAAGAGAGTTATAGCACATCATCTTGGACGTCACCTCCCTGGTCGCCTCTACAGCAGGATCACATCCTAAAACATTCCTCGTCCTTCGAGCCGGATCCAACGGCGGCCGTCGTCGAACACTTTCCGCAAGCATCTCTGCCGGAGTAGTGCCTTACCTGGGACTACTTCCCTTATGTCATTGGTGGCCGTCCGTTCGCTACCAGCTATCTTACTTTATTGTAGAGGTATAACACTTGCGGCATGTTTGAAAATATATAGTCTTTACCTCTATCTTTGCTTAGTGGTGCTATGCTAGTGTTTTGAGTGGTTGTTCGTGATGGGCTTTTGGTTTGGTGAACGTTTAGCAGATTTAAGAAACAGGAGACTCATTCCTATCTGGTCTGTCGTCTGTTTTTACGTCTTCTGAATGAATACTTCTACCTATTCTATGTTCACACTGCGCATTTCTATGTCCACCTTGCGTACATTCATAATTAGGTGTGCAGATTACGAAATATAATAACGCTGAAAGGTTTTGTCGGAATGAGATATAATACGACCCTGTGCATCGAGATCTCAAAATATCGGGAAGTCTAAAAACGACCGACTGTAAATGTTTATTATCTAGCCCCACAACAATTTTCAAGACAAATCCTTCATGTCCACCATGCGTCGCCAGTTGAGGATACCACAAAATGCCTTTTTAATGGAAGGAATTATAAAAGTCAGTTTTTGTAGTGTTAGATGCTAATTTTCCGTAGTTTGACTCAAGTTATATTCGCATACTTGGCCCTCCATTTGCTAAATTCGTAGACTCGGGTGCGATTTGTATTTGTGATTCTGTCAATTTGGAGGTCCACACAGTTGCACAAAAATGTAACCATGCGTCGACTTTCGAATGAGACTCCTTTTCCTAATGCTAAGTTCTTCTTTTTTTTGTTTCGCACACCTTGCACATTACACACACTTATTTGGTAATGAAAACACACTTTGTTTCAGTTAACTATTTTATTTATTCAAAGGTATTTTATTTCATTTTCACTTAGTACACGCACATATTGGTTTACTAACTATCTTATTTATTAACAGGTGTTTTATTTCATTTTCACTTTGTACATCATCATCATCGGCACTACAACCGGGAGCCGGTCTTGGCCTTATTTAGCAAGTCCTGAGGCTTGTTAAATTTTCCATAATGATTTGTTTTTTCCGGGCGAGGTCATTAGTCTTGTGCCAGAGGCTCCCCGACTTTGTACAACCCGATGAATACGACACCAACCACTCCCGGTCGTCTCGGCCAAAAATCAGAAACCAACTCTTTTTCCGTCTCGGCGAATCGTCTAGAACCAACTCCTTTAACGAAGACTTTTTTTCTTCCATCCTGCAGATCGAAGGATATGTCCTTTTTTCTGCTTGGCTCTTTTGCCAGCCGCTATTTCCTTTTTTTATCTTTCCCGGCTTGGGATCAAAAGAGGAAACACAAAAGAAAAATCAACAGAGGATCGTGCTAATGCACATTTATGATCCTCTATGTTGTTGGGCGCTAAAACGAACGTACGATTCGTTTTATGACGCAAGTTATTTGTTCTAGGCGAATGGACAAGGATGTTCCCTGTGGGAGATGGTGAGGAAACACAAAGGAAAAATCAACAGAGGATCGTGCTAATGCACATTTATGATCCTCTGGGTTGTAGGGCGCTAAAACGAACCTGCGATTCGTTTTATGGCGCAAGTTGTTTGTTCCAGGCGAATGGACAAGGATGTTCCCAGTGGATTCTGCATGTTGAACATATGGTTCGTTTTTTTACGTCTTGGGTTCAAGTTAAATTCAATGTGGGCAAATTTAACATGTAGTTCAATTTGTTTGATATCGTGATATTTGATGTATGCGCGATTAATGATGGAGTTTAGCTCCAAAGGGGTAGGTATTCAGGGGTGGAGGGATTTGTGCGTAACACTAATTAACGGATTTCCTCTACGATTTTCGACTTAGTATGCATAGAGATGAGATAGCACTATAAATGCAGCGTCTCAAGGGAAAAGTTGTATGCTGTTCATTTACATAGATAAATACCTAATTTAGAATACATGTGGAGAGTCAGTGAGCCATGTACAAGGTTCGCATTAAAAAACGACAACCTTATAATCCAATATTGTACGCAAAATGATTTATTGATAAAAAGCAATTAGGAAATTCTAAAATCATGTAAATTCGCTGCTCAGTGGAAATGTTACAATTCTATTGCTCTGATATGCAGAGTAAAACCATTGGCCATTCACAAACCGAGTTAATATGAGAAAAACAATGCTAAATAATTTTATTTAGTCCAGTAAATGATTCAAACCAATAAACAGCCGCAAGCCCTTCGCTTATTGTTTGTTTATCCGCATAAACCTCTTGATTTGAAAGTAAAACTAAACCTATCTACGGTCCAATTATTCTATTGCCTCAATTTAATTATTCAGTGTTAGACCGGTTAAGCAATAAGCAGCACTCCGCATCATGGCGCTAAGAGAACAAAATTATTGCAATTAACTAACGTAATAAGGAAACTTGGAGAACCTGAAATTAGAAGTATGTAAACGTTGTCTTTATTTTTTCTTTAATGATAAACACGTTGTTTAGCAATTAATATTTAAATATTATAAAATATACAATAAGCATTGTAGCAACACGAACGCTATTCAATGCAAACTCTCTCTGGCTTTCAATTTTTCCCTCGTTACTAATATGTTCCCATTTCATTGGCATACGACTTCACAAAAGATGCTGCTATTAATAGGAAAATAATGTCAGCAGACCAAAGGATCGATCGCCGTTCACGGAGCATAAATAAATGAATTCGAACTGATTTCCCTTAACACATCCTGTTTTCATTGACATCAAATCCAAAGTCAATCAACTCGATTAGTCGACAATAGACGGTTGAAGCATCCGCCAAGTCGGTGCAATTAACCGACGTTCTCACAGTATTTCACTACACCAAACCAACCAACGTCCATTGTGCCAGCAGTAACAGTCGGAGATAAAAAATGAATCCTCAAACCAGTCGAGACAACTTTCCAGATTTGGCTTTCAAAGAAAAACGTTTTTCTTTCGCTTTACCAACGCGACTACTCCGGCTTCTTTGTTGACTTTTTGTGCGGGCAGGCAACCCGAGTAGAGCTTGCCCAGTATAAAGGGCGGCAGGGGTCCCGTCTTTCGTCGCCACCATCGTCATATATGTGTTATCCTTTTTCACATGTTTTCCGTATGATGAGTATCGCAAGAAAGGACTTTTGTTTGGTTTTTATTTTTATTTTTGTTTTTGTTTTTATTGTTTTGGAGATCGTCCAGCCAAACAAGAGGCAGAACTTTTTTGGTCGATTGTTGAATAAATAAAGAATGGCAATCACGCTTTTACCTCCACCTCCGTTGGCGACCAACGCTCTGTTGAGTAAAACAAGAACGGCAGATAACAATAGCTAACGTCGGATGGATCACCAACCGTCGGTCCGTCGAGCACACGAAGCATCTGTTGATGGAGAGTGGTGCTGTGGTTGCGCTAGCTGTTTTGTTGAGGTGGAAGTTACCTTCTTGTAAAGTGTGTCAAGCGACCGCAATGCTTTGGAGAAATCAGGTTTCTCTAGATTTCGCTTAGTCCGAGTGTCGTTACATCCATCCGGTTGTCTCCGACGTACTTTTGCTCCCACGAACGTTTTTCGTATAGAAATAGTCACCCGAGAGCCACCCCGAACTACTCCCTCTTCGGCAGATTACGTGATGTATAGCCGGTTCTTAAGGTGTTTTTGCTTTGCGGTTTTCTCCTGTCCAACTTGAAGATGAATTGTGGCCCAGGTTTTGGGGCAGAGTCGTGTGCACGATTTTGCATCTAAAATTTCCCCAATAGAAAAAGGTCTGTTTTCATTGTCATTACCTGTACTTTGGACACTCTTAGTATAAGGAGAAATGTGGACACAAATCAGTTGGCGAAAGCACTTGCGTGCAGATAGGTTCTTTATTTTGTTGTCGCTTCTTTTCTCGTTGCTTTTCTACTCTTTCATGATAATTAAAATGAAAATCAAATTTCGTGTTGCCGTGGAAATGTTTCTAAGGCCGCTTTGCCTGCTGCTTGCATGGACCAAGTCATACCATTATGACATAGGTTTTATAGTCGAGCTCACTTCGGAATAACAGAGCAGAACACAGGACTTGAGGATGCTTCGGTTAAACATTTTAATTACTTATTTGAAATCATTTTATTTGATGTCTACCTACTTTCGTTCTCGGATCAAATATCAAACTCGGCGAATTGAAAGGAGTTTTTGTGAACACCTGGGGCGGTGTCGTGAGATGGTGTGTGGGCTGTGGTTTGGAGATAAACTAAGGCTCCTTGTCTTTAAAACCTTATGAACATCTATTGCTGCAGTGTAATCTGAGATAAATAGCCAGATCGAAACTAGTAAAGATGCTCGTTAGAGTTGATTCTATAAATGTGCATCCTTAATAGGTGACTTGTGAAAGACATTTGACTGATGTGGCCAATAGCAAAAAAAAAAAAAAAAAGAAAGCTCAGCAACAATAGGAGATAACGTTACCCACATTTGGCAGAAAAGTGAAAGAAGGCTCTTAAACTGACGAAGAATTACAAAGGTGAAAATCTTTATAAAAAACACACTTTCAGATGAAAGAAGGGTAAACGAAGAATAAAGGAGTAATTTATAAGGATTCAGAAACAATATCTTATTCCGAGATTTTCGTGATCTTGGATTCGTTTTCCAACAGTTAACCAATTTGGTGAATTACATTAGGCTGCATTAAAGCCATTGGCAATCATTAATTCATTCAATTTGTGGTGCTTATTTCTTACGTATGGATAAACGTTTCTCACCTGTTCCTTCATTTAGTGGTGTTGAAGTAATGTCTTTCGCTGCTGTTTTTTTGTTGTGGTGGGCTTTTACGATAGTAAAATGCGAAATATATTTCATAATAAACTTTCGTTTCCCACAAGCAGAACCTAATTGTTTTGCCACTCTTTTTCTCCTATTCTTTTTATTTCCCCTCTATTTTCAGTATGCCTTTCGATCTTTACTGTGCACACTGTATCTTTCCGTAGTATCAGTTACTTTAGCATTGTGAATATTGTAAATTGTGTCAATTTACGTGCGACGTGCTCAAGAAGGTGAAAGTTTCTTCCACAGTCCTTGACGTTGTACCGAGGATGTCAGTGTCTTTTACGTATCAGTATTTTTGGTGATCTTATACAAGATTGATGTCACCCAAATCTCAGGCTACTTTGTCCAACGCTAGCTTAAAATAGACTATTTGTACGCGGAGGAAATGAATATACATGAGGCTTACCTTAGTGCTGGGGTCGTATACAATACGTTCCGTTTGTGGTCCGTGGTTTCTGTATATGCCGCTGATCTCACTGAATTAGTTCAATAATGAAAAGGACTACTCCGAACGAAAGATTTCTAATTAAAATTCACACAGGAGTTGACCCTATCTCCAAAGAACAATAATATCGACGTCATTCAGGGCCAACGTTCGACGCGTTCAGCAATACGACGAACTAAAGCACTAAGTGAATCTGTCCAGACACATGGTCCCATTGTCACCGATTCCGATGATAACGAGATGCCGAAGTATATTCTTTCCATCTAACAAATTTCCGTGTTTTGTTTTACATAGTTACAATTTACCTGTGACAACAAAGGCGATTTTAAAGTCTATGGGGTTTGCAGCGATACTTAGGGAGCGGGTCTCCTTCTCCTTGACCTTGACGAGGGTCTATTTGACAGACCGCTCCTAAGTTTGCTCTATGCGGTCTACCAGCTTGCTTCACCTAACTAGAGGGAAGAGCAGTGACCGATGTTCAGAATAAGTTAAAAAGAATGCTACTGTAGCGAGCTTAGGGTTCGCTGGATTAATTATTTTAATAAATCAGAGCCATTAAATCGATTCTCTTTGCAAACACTTTATTAGTCTGTTCATAACAACCGTTACTTGACTTTTTGCTTCTTTACTTATCGCTTACTAAGTTATCGTTTTTTTACTTATCGCGTCTTTGACTGCTTAGTTCTTACTTTGCGTGCGACGTATTTATACCGTTTTTCCCCATTCTGGTTCGGTGTATCTTTTCCGTCCGTTCCATAGCCTCGAATTTTCTACTGCTCATAGTCTCCAGTTTTCCAGTACTTTCTAGAATATTCTAGTACTTTGTTTTGGACTTTCTAGAATATTCTAGTACTGATTGTACAACGTGTTCTATTTTTTGATAAAGTTCTCTTTTCTGTTTAAATTCCGTTTTCTATTTATTTTCTATTTTTTGTTTAATTTTCGTCCGCTGTTTTCGGGACTCATTTGGAGACTGATCCTCGAAACGGGGGTGGCGAGGGGCCGACTTTAGGAAGACGAGGACAACTGAATCCTTCATCTTGTCTCTGGCTTCTGGTCATCTTGCGATAACCAGAAAATACCCACATCCGTAAGGATGTTGGGTTCGGTCTCAAGATATCTGAAAAGAATGGGAGAGGGGAGGAGGTATCTAAGGATAGTGTGGACAGGGTTAGCTCAAGTGTTCTCTAACTACTTGGGTGGAGGGATGGTGAGAAAGAAATCGTACAAGATCAGTGGATCTTGAGTGCGGCGGTAAACGCAGATCACACCTTTGGCGTCTGATAATCTGCGCTTTGGCCGGTATGTGTGTGTGTGTGTGTTTGTGCCGTCTTGTACTGTGCGTGCGTGTGTGTGCGTGGTGTGTTAGCAGTAGACCGGATGGGATGGGTCCAGGAATCCTCCATTATAGAGGGGGATGTTGGTGGGAAGGGTGCTTTCTTCAGTTTTGTACTGAAGAAAAAATTGTGGTCTGATCCGAAGAGATCGAGAGGCAGAAGGGCCAAGAACGCAGGACTCCCGTACAAGCAGGATCTCGCTGTTCTGAATGCTTTCAAAGTACTTGTATGCTAGTTGTGGCAAGTACTCGTCGATAGGGATAATGGAGACGCCTTCGTATAGGTGAGAGTTTGGGTAATGATGACCGTCACGCCTTCTAGAGTGATTGGTACATCTTCTGAAGAGTTTCCTTTAGAAAACTCGAAGTCTCACCATTTGGGCCGAAAATATGTAGGACCATATGGGAAAGGCGTATGATATACCAGATCGGATTAGCTTCTTACAGCAGAGAAGCTTAACTTTGGTGTCAACTTTGTTGCTCCACTTCAAGATGTTGTGCCGTTGCTTAGACCGACCGAGGCCCCTTCAAAGAATCTGAGTCACATGTTTGATGAAATTCATTTTTGGGGGATAAATGACCCAAAGATATTTCATCCTATCCTTTGGTCTAATGGTAGTACCTCCTATTTGTATTCGAATTTTTGGTGAATATCGAGAAGTAGGTTGGGAGTTTTTACTACTCAGAATTAAAATTACTGCTTTGGACGGGTTAAGTCGAATTTTCCATCGACTATAATACTGATACAGTTCACCCTGATGACAGTTGAGCCGGTTTGTAGCGAGTTTTGGGCTTTTGGATGACTCGTAGACAATCCTCGAAACTGAAATGCATCGCCCGTTTATACAAAATCTCGTCGAGATTTGTACTTGAAAAATGTGTGAGGCTTCTGTGAATCGTCAACACAATTTTGATAAACCATACACAAAAGCAAGATTCGCTTAGAATAGGAAGAGGTCACTATAGGTTTACGAAGCTCTGAATTTCTAGATAATTTCTACCCCGCACCCTATTGAATTGATGTCATCCAATATTAAGTAACAACGGAGAATAGTGGTACACAGTGATGTTATATTGTAATAATTGCTGTGCAGCTTTTAAGTTCTCACTTATACTCGCGGAATAGAAGTCCTTTTCTTTCAAAGGTCACGTGTCCTGCTTGGTTGCTCCACATTTTAATAACACCACGGTAGTTTCAATCACCTCCGGTGTTTTATTATTTTGGATATGTTTCGTAACTCGTCGGTCCTCAAACATAATCAGTTTCTGCTTTTATTTGCTTTACGCTTTATCGCCCGATAAATATTGAAACATGTTCCTCTGGCTTGCTGATCTCACCTTTTTCCCTTCCAACATCTGACGAAAACTGTGATTGCATTTGCCCACGCACGCAAGGCTTTGCGTTGACAGACAAACACGCAATAAAGACCATTCGATAATTTCATTTCATTTCGTGAAGTTTACGCAAATTTGCCGTTCAAAACTGATTTTTTAGCTGGTGGACAAAAGCACTTTATCGGAAAGGCATAGCATTTAAGATACTCGTAATTCGGGGAAACTTACTAGATTTTCGCCTTCACTTTTGCTTTGTAGTATTGAGCTACTGTTATGTACGGCTGTTTATAAGAATGTTCGAAAGCTTTACCGGACAATTGTTTAATATGTTTAAAATCGCAGCATCAAAACCTCTATCCCGAAGCAATAGTTTGCAGTTATCATCGTCATCATCGCCACTACAACCGGGAACCGGTCTTGGCAAGTCCTGAGGCTTGTTAAATTTTCCATAATGATATGTTTTTTCCGGGCAAGGTCATTTGGTCTTTCGCCAGAGGCTTCCCGACTGGGAATCGAACCCCGGTCTCCCGCGTGACAGGCGGGTATACTAACCCCTATACTATCGAGGAGTGCAGTTTGCGGTTACACAAAATCGAATTATGTCATCTTTTTCGCCTTTTCCCTTTGCACTATTTTCCTTTCTTTCTTCCTTGTATGGGCTATTCCGATATCAGAATTGTATCAATAATCGCGTTAGCGCATATATATTATTAAAAAAAATCATCCATATCTAGGGACAATCCCCGGCTTCCACTCTGACGTATTCTCATTAGTAATTATGCGCCATATACGATCTACTATTCATATATTACTTAATGTTTGTTTGTCTGTTATCACGACGGTCTTCCCGACCGTACTAACTTTCTTGGAGAAGGAGGAATACAGGAGTGAGGTGATGAAACCTCCAGAATTGATATTCGGGTTGATCCCATCAATCCACATGATTAGGTAGGCTTTTTCACAATCTGAACGAAGCGTGCTGTGGCTGGTGCTTTTTTTATACATTATCATCGATGTAGATTCCCCAGGATGAAGAACAGTATGATGAATCATTTGAAACGGAACTTTCCTTTCTTTGAAATCGCCCAATATTGACATTTTCGAACTTGGAGGATGCGAAGGTCCTGCGTTCTCCGTGTAATACGGGAGATGCCATCTAGTAATTGTTCTGAGGTGGTTCGCTTTCTGAGTGGGATTTAAGCATTGCTCGTCAATTTTCCTATTCTACTTCAGCTCGAATGTGTTAAGGTGCATTAATTGTAATACGAGTAGTATATGATATCTATGATTGATGGTGTCATCTTCCTTAACATATAATCTCCTTCACGGCTTCAGGTGAACTCAGCTATTGCCCCTTCCCCACAGCCCGAAACAGCGACTGAGTTTCGGAAGTGTTCGCCGAAGATACATCTTTCTAATGAGTCTTCTTCGACCCCGGGTTGATCTTTGGACATTGTTAATTCTGTCATAGCTCCCATCTTTCAAAACGTGCCTGCAGTCCCTTATTAATACGGCTCAGATAGTTAGTAATGAGCGCCTCTGATGGGAGCCTCTGCTGCTGCATATTCTCTTAGTAACACGCTCTTATAGAAAATCAAAATACAATGTTGGTTTATTACTCATTCACAAACCGCTTATAGAATTACATAAAATTAATTTTGTGTATAGAGTTAATATATCAATTTATAGAATACCACAAAGTTTACAGGACTACGTAACACTAATTAGCAATTACCGAACATTGGCCGAAATTATTATGCTACAGAGGTAAAAGGATACCATGGCTCTAACACGCCCACCATTGCTTTCCTTTTTCGCTCCCATAGTTTGAGGAAAACTTTCCTCTATTGCATCCTATCATCATCATTGGCACTACAACCGGAAACCGGTCCTGGCCTTTTTTAGCAAGTCCTGAGGCTTGTTAAATTTTCCATAATGTTTTGTTTTTTCCGGGCAAGGTCATTAAGTCTTGCGCCAGAGGCTCTCCGACGGGGAATCGAACCCAGGTCTCCCGCGTGACAGGCGGGTATACTAACACTATACTATCGAGGAGCCCGTCCAAATATTACTCGGCGTTTTTCTCAGCAAAATAACTTCACGGAGGTGATTGCACGGTAGGACCGTGCGTAGAATTCTTGACGGTAGACCAAGGGGAAAGAGACCGGTAGGACGTCCGCGACGGAGATGGGAGGACAATGTTAGGTTTGACGGATCGGCTGGTCAGGCGTGGAAGGAGAGTACACAGGACAGGGAACGATGGCGGAGTCGAGTTGTTGATGTCATGAAATTTCGGGTTCCTACAGTCCAATAAATAATAATAATAATTGCATCCTATACCATGTTCGATAATAGGATGCGAATGTATTTCACATACACACAGACATGACCGTTACCACTTGTGTAACCGACTAGAGATCATGTTCGGTTTTCACACCTTGGCGTTCTTCTTTTTTAGGAACAATTTTCCGGTGTGCGCTTTGCAACACATGATAAACTCCCTTCGCTGGGATTGTTATCTCTCGAAACAACAACTGTTTGCTTATTTTACCTTTCGGTGGAAAGATAGATCGTGAATTATGTGCCACAATATAGGAAACGTATAATCTTATCCCTAATGGTTTTGTT
Organism: Microdon myrmicae; assembly: GCA_963931805.1. Classification (NCBI taxonomy): domain Eukaryota; kingdom Metazoa; phylum Arthropoda; class Insecta; order Diptera; family Syrphidae; genus Microdon; species Microdon myrmicae. The sequence goes on from OZ007496.1 coordinate 263,975,252, forward strand.
AAGATGTTCTTATTGACAAGATTTGCGTGAAGGGAAATCCAGTCGGTTCTGGCTCGAGGTGGATCGTAAAATCCGTTTATGCTTGATGTCTTTTCTAACGCGAGAAAATCCTAAAAATTTAGAGCAAAGAACATGAAACGTATGTGTGCCGGCATTATCAATTAGAAATGGCTACCGAGGGAGAGCCAAAATAATTCGAAACGTAGACGGCTACCTGGTCACAGAAGTAAACCAGATCGTGACAAACAGAAGCAGTACTTTGAAAACCTGCTCAATGTGCGCACACATCAACCACAAATAAACGCACCAGACGTACATACAGCCGAGCCTCAGATCCCAGAGCCCTCTTTCGACGAAGACTGTATACCGGCAGAGCTTATGAAGCATGAAGGAGAGGCAACCGCTTGGATAGTCCAATAACCGATCAAAACAATATGGGATAAGGAAGTTGTGGCGACTCTAACAGATACACACACAATTCACAAACAAAATAGTGAAGAGCACCGAACGAAAAATCGAATAAGAAAATGCATCAGAGCCGTATACCTTAGCGATAACATAACAATTCACCTCAGTGGAGTATAGTCGAGTTTAAAAATCAAATTCTAAAATCGGCCAGTAGCCTGATGGGTAACGCTTAGGTACAATTTTTGGTGATTCAAACTGTCATAGCGTCAGTTCGAATCACACGTTCTTCTTAACTATTATTTCAAACGCTATAAAGTGACTATGGAAGAATGGAAAACCTCAAAAGACATCCCTATTTTCCAGAAATGGTGGTAGATCTGACTACGAAAACTACAGAGGAATATCTTCTGTATATGTACTCTCAAACCCATATAACATACTAATAAATTTCGTATTGGCGAGAATAACACCATATGCACAAGAAATACTGGGAGACTACCAATGCGAATTCCATAGGAACCGGTCAACGAGCTGCGTTCACAATTCACAGGCAAAGTAAGTGGGAATACGGAGAGACGGTTCACCAGCTGTTCGTTGACTTCAAAAAAGCGTACGACTCAGTTGCAAGACAAAGACTTTACCGTATTGCAGTTGAGCTGGGAGTCACGAAGAAAATGCCGCCCCCGTTCAAATCTGCATGACCGAAAACAAAGGAAGAGTTAGAATAGGAAACCACGTTTCAAAACCATTCGAGCTCCGTCACAGCTAAAACAGGGGATGGCATCTCACTATGTCTTTTTAACCTTGTGACGAGTATGTCATCAGAAAGGTACAAGACGACGGTATGGTCGGATCGTCCCTGAACGGGGTCACACAACTGCTCGCATATGCGGATGACATCTCGTTTTGGGCGATAATCTAGAAACTGTAATTAAAAACAGTGAAATCATCATGCAATCGACAAAGGAGGTGGGCCTAAAAATAAATAAAGACAAAACAAGATATATGATTACGGCAAGCACAGGTGGACCTCAGGGAACACACATAAACGTCGGGGGCAGCATATTTGAAAATGTTAGAGTTTAAATATCTGGGAACAATACTGACGACCAGTAACGAAATGTCAAAGGAAATTAACAAAAACTGCATTCCGGCAACGCAAGTTGGTACGCAGTCAGCAAACTGCTAAAATCGAAACTGCTATCACGTAATATAAAGCTCCGTGTTTATGGGACGATAATCATGCTGATTGTTCTATACGGATGCGAAACATGGGCGCTCACAAAATGGGAAGAAAACAAATTCCGCGTATTTGAGAATAAAGTTTTAAGGAACGTCTTCGGCGGTAAATATGATGAAAAGGCTGGACAATCGAGGAAACAGCATAACTGAACAATGACGCAGCTGAGTCAGTGAGGTCATGAACTTCGGGGTTCCTATACCCCAATAAATAGTAATAGTAATTGTCGTCATCGGCACTACAACCGGGATCCGGTCTTGGCCTATATTGGCACGTCTCTCCATCTATATCCGGTCCTTATCCGATACTTGTTAAATTGTCCATAATTATTTATTTTTCATGTAATGGTAATAGTGTTCTGAAATTTTCAGACAAATCCCGAACCGCATATTTTCTTCCTCTTTTTCTGTCTCGACATTTAAGAGTACTATCGAATATTTTTGTGCCCGAGTATTGTAAAAAAAAGTCAAATATATGCTCCAATGTTCGTAAAACGACATATAATTTCACCTAGTTCCCCTAAAAAATCCCTTTTTTCAATTTATCCTTTGCGGAAAGTAGCGTTGCTTAACCAAGGAGATACTTTGAATGAAATTTTAAACAGAATGATATCTCAAATCACCAATTATCGCCCCTAAGACAAAAGTTATTTGTTTCGTAGGAATGTCCTTCATTCTTCGTTTACATATTTCATTCCTTTCCCCCACTATTGGTTGCGTGAAACAACACAAAGTGCCGAAAAATTCCATGTTAAATAAACTTGTTAGATTTTATGGGCTAATATGTTTTTACAAGTATTGGTAACCTACCCTAATGTTAAGTGTATTCGACAAAGTGTACTTAAGAAATAAAGGTACTGCAGACCATTCAGACATAAAATCTTTCGTAATAATGTCTACCTTGGCTACTAGTCACAATTTTGTGAGAGTAAATAACTAACTTTTTAAGTCATCAATTGGCCTACGTATCATGATCGTACCCTCAACTTTTTACTACCTTAGCTACTGAGCCCGATTTAATGCGCCAATTCAATTGTGTAATTAATAACACATTATTTTTCAGTCTAACTAACTCGTCAACTTCATATTTTAAATTTTCTAGCGTATTCATTATAAACCTCCGCGAAACTCACCTAAAATGAGTGTAATAGAGAAAAAATTAAAAATATCGTTCATTTCAAATTTTAGACACATCTTTCGGAGATATATAGCCCACGTCAAGGTTCCCTTCTCGTCTCTGTTCGCAGACAATCGACATCTTTACAACACGTTGTGCTACATACATAACTACTTCTACACTTATTTAACACTCCGCACGATCTAGTAGTCTACTTATTCGTCTGGTTTTTTTTATTCGTGATTATCGTAAGCTTCTGTCCGCATGCCCAACACATGTTACGAAGTAAGAAATATACGACCACTACGAATCCATAGCCTCCATTGATATCAAGTTCAACAACCCGAAAACAGCGAACTCTATCAAAACCGGAGACTACCTGGCCTTATACCTACCTCGGAAATGAGTGCAAATTATCCATAAAGTAAATAATAACCCCTCGCCCGCTGTCTGGCTTTGAAACCGCTATGGGCAGGTGAATCTCTATTAACAATAGGCAATAGTCCGCTATGGGTTTTTAGATCACAGGCGTGACAAACGTTGCTGGTCATATGAATTTGAGAACAAAGGCATCGTGATAAAGTATTGAGGAAGTTGATTCCTTCTCTCAGAAGAATATACTTAATGCTTGAACGAAGACACGGCTTAGATCATACCGCAACCCCTTAAGACGCTACCGCATCAAAAGTAGTGGCCATCATTGATTCACGAGTACGTAATTTCTTCGCACAATGAAGACATCTTAATGTAACCTGTTTTGTCAATAATACGTTTCTCGAGTTTCTGTTACAATTCTCAATTAGTGAAGCGATAAGCAAGGACACTTTCGCCCAACAGTCTACCATAACAAAGTGTGCCACTAAAGCCTGGTCAAATTAACACGTACTCTTAGATACAAACAAACCCCAGGGCATAACAAACACAACCACAACACCGACTATAATCTTATCTTCAATTAATTAAGCGCATAATTAAATCGGAAATACAATGTAGGTTTGGCGGTCCTTGTAGGAAAGGAACCGTAAAAGCATCCACATAGTCAGAAGGAGGGTAACTTAGCTCAGAGCTCTTCTCGCCCGCGAAAGGCGTTTGTAATGAGTTTTGGGATTTCGTGGCACAATTCGGAGGGAAGTCACGTGCAACTAGCATCACCATCCATTTCCTTGGCCGACCAGCCATCCGTTCATACCCCGATCGCTATTACGGTGCCCCATCTCTATACTATCCAATTACATTACATTCGCAACAGTTCATCCCTTAATTACAATCCGGATCCCTCGTGGGGGTTGCTAAGCCACATACAACCGGATCATATGGAAGAACATACGCACGGGCTTACTGCGAAGGGTCACATAATGTGATTACATGTTAGTCAGGTTGAATGTAGCGTAATTGCTGCAGCTTGTCACGCATCCCAAATTGTCCTAGAGACGTAGACTAGAAATGTTTTTTGTACTTATGTCGAACCTGCGGCTTTCGTTATCGTTCAATAAAATTTCTCTTTGTTACGAATACCATTTCATTTTTGTGTGAAACATGAAGCGATTAGAGCCTTATCTTGTGCCGTCTCTGGCATTTTATCGAACAACGTTCTCAGGGAAATAATGCAAAAGTGCGTACTCCTTTCGAATTCAACCTACAAAGGTCGTCTACCCTCAACACCCCTTGATTATACGTCAGAGTAAATTACAAAAGACGAATGGGAAGAGATACAAAGGAAATAAACAGCATTGTTCTCGTCACCGAGTATCGTTTTCTACGTATGGTGAGAGTGCACGACCACGGCATCGCACCCTGCACGGACGGACAGAATATAGAGATTCACATTCAGGTTCCGACAATCACTTGGCTCGCAAACACACCCGTTTGTATTCATCGTTGGATTTGTGTTTCAACCTCAGGTGGTTTTACGGTTTTACGGGTGAAATTTCATTTATGGATGTTGTACTATGCACATGCAGGCACTTCCAGATGGCGCTCCGGTTCAACGCTGTGCATTTGCCTTTGGAAACTTTGACGATAGATGCAAGCCTTTAACATCTGCCCCAACAGCAGAAAAAGTGAGAACAGTACTAGGAAAGACACGTCTCACTTCGGTGGTATCATATCGCGTTGATGGAAAGAATCCCACAGCAATGCACAGTCAGTCACAGCTTAGATATTTTTCATTTTTACCAATCGTCTTTTTTCTCTACTGGTATCTTTCATGATTTCCTTTTATCACACTTTCACATTGGAAGTAATTTATCCTCTTCATGTAAGTAAGATCGAAACCCTCAGCTCCTCACTCGCCCCCTACTTAAGGGGGCCGAGGCTTCGATTAAAAAACCGATTGATATCCATTGAAGCCAAAGACAGATGGTAATGGTTAACGACTGTTTAATGACTGAAATCAATCCGTCGTCTCATACGTCATGCTATGGGTAGGTATAGCTCAGTTATGGTTTATGGCCCACTACTTCTTCATGCGGTCGACAATATCCACAGGATGAATGTAATTTGTTAGATGATATTACGTTTCAACAAACGATCTTCCACAGGCAAATGGTATCAAATACTTTAGAAACCCTGCCTGGCTTCTTGCCCTAGATGACTTAAAAACCGGAAGCTGCGTTTCATTTATGAAATGTCTTGCCACAGCTCCGATTTCTTCCTCTCACTTCTATCGTAAGCTTGTGGTCTGATGAATTGTTACCTCTTTTCCGTGACGCTGCATACGTCAGCATGTTAGAGGAATCTCCATAAATATAACTTATAGATTTAATGAGCATGGAAACCAATTTGAGACCGAGTTCGTGAGGTCAACCATTCTTTCAGAATTGTTTTACACCCCGATAGTAGTTTAGGTTGGTCCCCTACTTATCTTGCTTTAATTAAATAATATCGCTAAACGATTGTGTGTTGAAAATCAACGAAAGTTCAACATTTGTCCGCTGTTTTGGTCTTATGCAAATGCGCCCAAGTATCGCCAGACAAGAGGAAATGCGAACGATTTTCGGTATACTATCTACGAGGGTGGGATGAAAAGTTTCCGACCTAACAAAGATACAAGACATTTTTTCTTAACATTTATTTTTATTTTTTTACATAGTCTCCTTGTAACTCTACACACTTCTCCCAGCGATTCTCCCATCTCTCTAAATCGTCCAAATTGTACTCGGCGTTTTTCTCTGCAAAATAACTGTTCACGAAGGTGATTGCCTCCTCATTTGACGAAAATCTCTGTCCCCCGACGAAACTTTTAGATTAGGGAACAAAAAGAAGTTGCTTGGGGCTAGATCTGGTGAGTAAGTTTAGTGGGGCAAGCACCCTAATTATTGGCTTAATTCAAGCAACATAATTACCTACATCTAAGTATATCTAAATTACAAACTAGAGAGCTTAAGAACTACCTTAACTAGGCTTAACTTAAGGCAACCAGGACAATAAGACAATACGTGAGGCGGGTAGTCAAGCAGTTCAAACCGTAATTCGTGGATTTTCGCCATGGCAACCGCTGAGGTGTGAGGCGGTGCGTTGTCTTGGTGAAACAGGATTTTCTTTTTCTGCAAATATGGCTGTTTTTCCACAAAATCTGTCTTCAGTTGTTCAAGTAACGATGCGTAGTATGCCCCTGTAATGGTTTTTCCTTTTTGAAGATAATCGATTAAGATAACTCCATGACAACCCAAAAAAACGGACGCCATCATTTTCCCAGCCGAAAAAACAGTTTTTCCTTTTTTTGGAGGAGCCGATTCCGCTTTGTAGTCCACTGTTTTGCCTGTATTAATTATATTATTTGTCTACTTTCACAAAAGGACTCACACCGACTCACTCAAACGACAGTCAAATAAAAACTGCGCATCCAATGGATTTTATTGACGAGCAGCTATCTTCACGTTGAAGTCTTTTGTTTCGGGCGTATAATGGAGTATCCAAGTTTCATTGGCAGTAATTAATCGGCGCTAAAACTCGGATTTATTGCGCCTAAACTACGCCAACAGAGCGTTGGAAATGTTCATTCAAACACGTTTTTGGTCTAACGTGAGCAAATGCGGTACCCAACGCGCCGACAGCTTTCTCATGCCTAAATCTTGATTTAATATGTGACAAACACGTTCTTCGGACATTTTCATAGCCTCTGCTATCTTTCTCACTTCGTTTCGCGTTCGTCTAGCACTATTTGGTGAACTTTAGCGATGTTATCGTCAGTTGTCGCAGTTTTTGGACGTCTCGAACGTTCATTGTCTCCCAAGCCCCCACGGTCACGTTTAAATTCAGCTGCCCAAATTTCACTGTGGTAAATGATGGTGCAGAGCTCCCATACACAGAGTCCAACTCATCTTTGGTTTGCGTAGGTGTATTGGCTTTCAAAAACAATTTTAGTTTTAATGACAGCCCGATACTCAATTTTGTCTACTTCCACAAAAGGACTCACTCAAACGACAGTCAAATAAAAACGGCGCATCCAAAATGGCTGACATTTTCGTGAATAACTGTCAAAATATCCACAACTACATTCACTAGCTTTTATTGACGAGCGCTGCTATCTTCACGTTGAAGTCTTTTGAGACCATCCTCGTATAATTTAAAATCCTGTTATTATTATTATTATTTATTGGCCGGTAGGAACCCGGAAGTTCATGACCTCACAGACTCGACTCCGCCATCGTTCCCTGTCCTGTGCGCTCTCCTTCCATGCTTGACCATTCGATCCGACCTCCATTAGGTCAAACCTAACATTGTCTTCCCATATCCGTCGCGGGCGCCCGGCCGGTCTCTTTCCCGTTGGTCTACCGCCAAGAATTCTATGTACGGTCGTATCGTTGGCCATTCGCGCCACATCTCAGGCGTATCTTAATCTTCACGACTTGATTACTCTCACTATTGTAGGTTTGTGTTATAGCTCTGCCAACTCGTGGTTATGGAGTTTCCTCCATTGTCCTGCCTCCTCGTCATATTTACCGCCAAAGATACACCTTAAAACTTTATTCTCGAATACGCGGAATTTGTTTTCTTCACGTTTTGTGCGACCCCATGTCTCGCATCCGTATAGAACAGTCGGCATGATTATGGTTCTATAGACACGGAGTTTTATGTTACGTGATAGCATTGCCGGAAAGCAGTCTTTTGTTAATTTATTTCGACATTTCGTTACTGGCCGTCAGTGTCGTTCCCAGATATTTAAATTCTTTAACTTTTTGAAATATCTTGCCTCTGACGTTTATATGTGTTCCCTGAGGTCCACCCGCTCTCGCGGTAATCATGTATTTTGTTTTGTCTTCATTTATTTCTAGGCCCACCTCTTCTGCCGCTTGCATGATGATTTCACAGTTTTTACTTACAGTTTCTAGATTATCGCCCAGAACGGCGATGTCATCCGGATATGCGAGCACTTGTGTAACCCCGTTCAGGGATGATCCGGCCATGTTGTCGTCTTGTACCTTCCTGATGACATACTCGAGCACAAGGTTAAAGATGCACGGTGATAGACCATCGCCCTGTTTTAGTCCGTCCTGGATTTCAAATGGCTCTGAGAGGTGATTTGCTATTCTAACTCGCCCTTTGTTTTCGTTCATGCAAATTTGAATGGGGGCGGCATATTTTTTCGGGATTCCCAGCTCAACTACAATATGGTAGAGTCTTTGCCTTGCGACTGACTCGTAGGCTTTTTTGAAGTCAACGAACAGTTGGTGAACCGTCTCTCCGTATTCCCACTTATTTTCCATCAGTTGTCTTATTGTCAACATTTGGTCGCTTGTTGACCGGTTCCTACGGAATCCACATTGGTAGTCTCCCAGTATCTCGTCTGCGTACGGTGTGATTCTCACTAGAATGACATGTGTTAATATTTTGTATGCGGTTGGGAGCAATGATATTCCTCTGTAGTTTTCGTAGTCAGATCTGTCGCGTTTTTTGAAAATTGGAACGACTATTGAGGTTTTCCATTCTTCCGGAGTGACTTCCTTATCCCATATTGTTTGGATGAGCTGGTGGCTCTTTCGAGCGGTTGCCTCTCCCCCATGCTTCACAAGCTCTTCCGGTATGCAGTCGACTCCGGGGGCTTTGTTGTTTTTCAATCGATTTATTGCGTCTACAACTTCGTTGAGAGAGGGCTCTGAGATCTGAGGCTCGGCTGTATGTACGCTTGGTGGGTTTGCTTGTGTTTGATGAGTACATACATTGAGCAGGTTTTCAAGGTACTGCTTCCATCTTGTCACGATATTGTTTGTTTCTGTGACCAGATAGCCATTTGCGTCTCGAATTATTTTGGCTTTCCGTCGGTAGCCATTTCTAATTGAATTTACGGCATACATACCTCTGATGTTCTTTGCTCTAGAACTTTCTAAGATTTTTTCGATCCGAGTCTTCTCCCATTCGCGTTTTTTGCGTTTGAAGAGTCTCATCGTCTCTCTCCGAATCGTCGCGCATCTTTCTGCGTTGACTTCATCATATCTTTCTAAATGGATCACTCTGAGGCGTTTACGTTGTACGATCTTCGCCCTGCACTCATCGTCAAACCAAGGTTTGGACTTAATTGTTTTCTTAAATCCTAATACCTTTTGAGCTGTTAGTTTGATTATGTCTCTGATCGATGTCCATTTAGTGTGCACACTATTAGCTTCCCCTTCCTCACTGCTTCCATTCTCTAGAATGCTAAATCTATTCGTTACTTCCTCTTGATATTCAGTCATTTTGCGCAGGTCTTTCAGTTTATCAATGTCGAACTTTTTGCTCGTCTCCCGTGACTGCCCATGTGGGATTGCTGCGAGGCGACTCCTGATTTTGCCAATCACTAGAAGATGATCGGAGTCGCAATCTGCTCCTCTATATGATCTTACGTCAAGGATATTCGAGTGGTGTCTTTTGTCTATTAGGAAGTGATCTATTTGGTTACGCGTTACGCCGTCGGGTGATATCCATGTGGCTTTATGAATTTGCTTGTGCTTGTACATCGTGCTTTTCACTATCAAATCTTTTGAAGCTGCGAACGTGATAATTTGAATTCCATTATCATTTGAAACGTCATGTAGGGTTTCTTTACCTATTGTTGGTTGGAAGATATCTTCCTTTCGAATTTTCGCATTGAGGTCCCCGAGGAGGATTCTAACATCGACTGATGAGATCCCATCAAATACTTCTTCTAGGGTCTCGTAGAACGCGTCCTTCGTTTCTTCGTCGATAGATTCTGTTGGGACGTGTACGTTTATAAATACATAATTGTACCATGGTCCCTGTATTTTTAGCACCGACATTTGGTCATTAATAAATTGCACATCTTTTACATGGGGCGTAATCTTATTGTTTATGAAGAAGCCAGTCCCGAGGTTATGTGTATCGGTACCTCCACACGCCAGTGTAAACCCGTTGGTTTCGATTACTTGATGTGGGAGTCGGGCTTCCTGAAGCGCGACGATGTCAATTTTATATTGTTTCGCGTTTTCTACGACCGTCTGTATCGCGACTGGTTTATATAACGTTCGAACATTCCACGTGCCGACGCGTATATCCCGCTTTTTCCGTTTTTCCCTACGTCTTCTTTTTACCGAGTCGGTGTTTTCTTGATGATTTGTTCCCTTATGGTAGTGTCGCCTCATCACACCTACGGGTTTTTTGTGAAATTGTTTTTTGTGTATTGATCATTCATTTCATTGGATCACTCTGGGGTTTCAAATGGTCCGCCATATCAGAGCCCCTCTTTGATATGATAAGGTCTGCTTACTGCTCTGATTCGACCTGGTGTCAGAGAGGCGCCGTTATAATACAGCCGGTATACCTCTGGCTGCAAACCATCCAATGGGCACGACGCGTAACACCCTGGATTAGGGGTGGTAGATCTTTGTGTGTTACTCCTCGCTAGCCTGTCTGACATGGGTGACCCTACTGGAAGCGTATGTTTCCGTCAGCATAGCCTGAGCGACTCATCGCAGCCCAAGCCCCCGCGACTCGTCAAGGTTTCTACCAAGCGGGGGAAAATCCTGTTACCTGCTGCAAAAGTTAATCTTATGGGATTCTATTTTAATCACTCATTTGAATTACTTTTCAGTTACTACTATCTCCCAACCAGCCTCCCAGAGTTTCTGATGATTTACTATCGATGTGTGTAGCCTGGTATTAACCTGATGGTACACAATTCCCCACCTATTGGCTGAACGTGATCCCTTCTGGAAGAGTGCTTTTTTCAGACGGTCCAATTGTTGACAGTGCACGCCCGAATTAAGAGTTTGCTCGTAGGGAAGGAGCTCATTGTGGATGATTGTCTGCCAATCCCACCCAACACACTGCAAAACCTTCTTTGACCGTCAATTCTGGTTTGGCCACAATTTCCGCCGGCTCACCGCGATTCTACTATGGCTGTTTTCCCTTGATGCTGTCGTAAGTAACACACTTTTCATCACTAGTCACCACCCGCATTAGAAAAGGGTCTGTTTTTTTTTTTTTTTTGCGATTCAGATGAAAATTCGGCCCATGAGGTTCTTTTGCGTTAAGTCGTATGACACCCATACATCGAGCTTTTTTTTTCTTTGTATCTAGCCGTATTCATGTGATGCTGAATGGTTTTTTGTGCATTGTTTACCTTCTGGGCAATCGAAATAGAGCTTACATGACGGTCGGATTCGACGATTTCCATGATTTTGTCGACACTTTCGACAATTGACTCTCCAGCATCTTTGTCATCTAGATTACCCGGACAGAATCGACGAAACCAAAATTGCGCGTGATTGGCTGTTATAGTATGAGGAACATATACACTACTCACAATTTCAATACACTATTCAATTTCGTAGAAAACATGCCAAATATAGTTTGTTTTCTATTTGCTGGCGTCCATATTTGACATGCGCTCAGACAAAACTGAGTCAAGCAATCACCAAACTACTTGAAAAGTTTTAGTACGAAATCTTATCTTTCGAACGCCATCTAGCGAAACTCGATCGCACTTGCACAACGCGAAATACAGATTACTGAAACTATGTCTGTTGGCGCAAGGCTAATACCCTTGCCCGGAAAAACAAATTATTATGGAAAATTTAACAAGCCTCGGGACTTGCTAAATAAGGCCAAGACCGGATCCCGGTTGTAGTGCCGATGATGACGATGGTGATGATGATGAAGCTATCTGTTGGAAAAATAATGGATTTTTTTTACTACAACTTATATAAAAATGAATGGAGCTAAAGTGGTTATTAATATATTTCTTCTATTATAAGTGACAGAGAGAGAAAAAGTGTAGGGAATAGAAGGTACAGGAGGAAACGAAAGAATGCCTACATGAATTTATGCAGTATGCCTGCAAGCCGGTGCTTTGAAGCAGTATGGTTTGATTTTGCAGTCAAATATATATTCAAACTATGTCCACTGAAAAATTCCTTCACTATAACAAACAGCCACTCGAAAAAGTATCTCAACTCCACAAAGAAATGATGATGGTGAAAATCTCATAAAATTCCATAATACAAATTATTGCAAGTTTTATATATACGACAATGTGTTGTCGTCTCAGCTAAACATTAGCCCTTTATTGGTCAAATGTTGTCGTCGCCTGTTGATGGTAAGCGCACTCATTTTTAAATAAAATTCGCAACAGTAGCGCTAGTAATCGAACATAACATGTATCATTTAACATCTTCAACATTTTGGAAGTGATTGACAGAGAACCTTGAGAGGCCTTTTTCAACAGGCTGGTTCAATCAGTCCATATCGTTCTTGGGTCGAATTACACGAATATTAGCCGCCCTGATTTTTATTGAGTTTTATCTTCGTCCTTCACAATAAAGTATTTTGCTACCTATCCTTCTTAATTTTAATTAAGATGTTGTCTGTGGTATTAAAAATAAGTCGATGATCGTTTCCTTTTCGGTCACTCTAAGGCGAAGACTACACTATTTCCTGATGTGACGTAATTTTCAACCATTCGGATTCTATTGTGAGTGTGGCTCTTATTTTTTTTTGTGTTGCTTACACTCTTTACTAATCAGGATCCCTTTTGTTTATCCCCTGAAGTGATCGCACAGACCTATTTCTAAGGAAACGGTAACTTGATATGTGTGTTGTTTACGCTCAGATTTCTATCAGGTTTATATAATCCCTTCTAACCAATTTTATATTCAATCCCGCCCTGAATTCGTGATTTGAAAAGATTAACCAGCAACATCCACTTTTAGTGAATAATCCGGAAGTAATTTGCTTAATAGGCGCCGAGGTTGTCCGATTAGGCTACCTTGGAGCCGAACTAGTTTTCACAGGCTTACCTGAAAGACAGCTGGGTCACTGTGAAAATATCTAGTAACAACTGGAAATGATGCACGTGAGGGAGTTCCTCCTAAATGACTGGACGAAATGCTAGTTTCCCTGAAAAACCAGTTCTCTAACTGCCCAACGGCAGTAAGACAATCAAACACCATCAGCATCTCCGTCTCTATCTGCATTGGTGTAGAAGATAAACTGGTTATTGGTGGTTACCCTTGCAGCATCGAAAATAAAGTGAGCAAGATACGCAGGATACATCCGAAGCACTTGGTTTGAATACCGGAGGTACCGTTTCTTTTTGTCTAGCACCATGGCCCTCGTCACAATGCTGCCTTGAATTATTACCAGCTCATTAAGCAGATGCCGCATTTGTTAAGATCTAGGTAGCTTACTTTCCATATACTCCGTCAGCTATCCGCACAGGGAAGAGGTGTTTAGTTCAGAGTTGAATGACTGCAGATCGTGTTTCATTTGGGTCTAGAGATTGTGCGGTATAACGGAGAACAGCCACAGGAAAGTCTTTCTCTTCGTAATTTTTTTATCGGCGTAGATAGGTAATTTAAGACCCGTCTTACAGTCGTATATTTACGGGTTGAGAGATCCAACTGACGTTTCCTCACCTTCTTCGAGTTGTCCGTTGCCAGCATTAGCAGTAAATGGTTTGTAGGATACAAGCGAACTGAGTACGATCATGATGTGATTCGACTTTCACTTTTTATAGTCGAATCCATGGCGTAGAGTGTTAGCCGCAGTGCCATCGCCTGGTAAGGAGGTTGCATTTCAGGCATATCTCTTACGATAAATTTATCAGTACATAATTTTCACCTAATCTTCTTGGTGTCAGTGAGGCGCACTTTTGGGATTAGGATGCACAGTATCACAATTAGGCAATTTCTTTTTTCTACGAATGACGATCTCTGGAACGATTATACATAAATAGCGATCCCGGCGGCGGACGAGTAAAGTTTCATACTTATAGATTTCCAAACGTGTATGTTTTGAAGGGCGTATGTTAATGATGTATGTATGATGTATTTGAAAAAGGTTAATTTGAAGATGATATGATCTGCTGCTTGGCTTTTGACTTTCATAACCTTACCACCACGAGCAAAACACCACTTCTTATGACGAAGTGTCATCAGAAGCAATATGATGGATTTTTCTTTTTTAGGGAGTTGATACTAGGTATGTAGTCAGCACATACGCCAAGATAAGATTTAGAGAGATTTTAAAGCTCTTGGGGTTGAAAATGGGCTATTCATTTTGTGATTCGGCAAATAAGGCTCTATAACATTGACAGCTGTCAAACTTGTATGTCATCCAACTGATTATTTGTTCAGAGTAAGATTTACCATTTTGCAACAGATTTACCATCGTTCAACTACCAAATAATGTATTAAAGATTTTTTAACAATAACAATTCTGCCATATCCACGTTTCGCGCTTTACGACCAATGATCATCAGTATAATCGTCCTTTCGACCTTTTTTCCATTTAGTAAGAAATTCTAAGGATCTGTTACGATATCTTATCATTCTCGGACCCCGTCACGTTAAGGCGTGTTTTGCATATGAACGTGCATTCAGATCGCTACAGAGTTCACTCACACAAGATTTGAAGTCCATCGAGCATGGAATACGCCGTATATGCGTCGATTAGGTTCTCGCACAACTATTTGTAGAAAAGCGTCTTTATCAACAAGAAGGAAGTGTTAAGTATGCGTTGTGTGCTGGTGATGTCCTTGGTCTATGGTATACTTTTTCGAAAACGAAGAATGATTTTGAATACTATAACGATATGCTCACTGAATTCTATTTTATTTTTATTCATTTATTTGTTTATTTATGTGCCAGAAATTGAAGATTTCGATATATGGGATATAAGAGCCCGACAAGATAGCGGCACCAGATAACAGGGCAAATTTTGATTCAACCGCGCGAAAAGTTCCCATACCGCATCATTTCGAAATTTCGCCGCTTAGATCATGCAATTTGACGGCTTTGAATTTCTTGTTTTTGGTGCTACGCGACAGATCGTCGTACGTGGACGCAAAGAATCGTTCTCAAGTCGAGCCTCACGAATATGTTACGCCTTTTCTCAATTTTGTTTCCTTGACATTGCAATCTTCGGCTTCCCAACACCAACACACATCGGCACTATGTTTCCCTATTTACTCTCCACTCGTACCCATAAACTATGTGTTGTCAAGTACGGATACTAGAGACCTCTTTGTCCTCATGTGATACATTAAACCAGAAACAAATCCGTCTCGAGGTGTATGTGTAATATGTGTAATATTTGCTTGTTTAATTACGCATATATATATGATTTACTGTAAATAGCGTTCCATCGTTGAGAGAGCGATACCAGAAAAGCAAAACATAAGCTTAATAAAACTCGCACTATTTTTGAGTTATTTCAATTTTCCAAAAAATCTATAGATTCAGGGCCATAGCCCACACCAAAGGAGACCCTATTGCAAATGGGATCTTAAATTTTCTTGATTTTTTTTCTTTTATTTCATTAAAATGCGTCTCGATAGTATAGTGGTTAGTATACCCGCCTGTCACGCGGGAGACGGGGTTCGATTCCCCGTCGGGAAGCCTCTGGCGCAAGACTGATGACCTTGCTCGGAAAAAACAAATCATTATGGAAAATTTAACAAGCCTCAGGACTTGCTAAATAAGGCCAAGACCGGTTCCCGGTTGTTGTGCCGATGATGATGACGATTTCATTAAAATAGGTTAAGAAATAAAAAAATTACAGCATTTTAAAAAGTTGCCACTTCAATTCTTCAAAGCGGTGCATATTTGTCAACAGTGATTAAACCCAAAATGTTTAAATAATGCGGTTAGCGCCAAGATTCACTGAATGGCTATTAAATAATGAGATTAGAATTACATCACAAGAAACAAGAACAAGAAACATGAGTGTTTCCAAGCTGTGGATGAAAATATTAAATTTGATATATGCCCGTGTTGCTCTCCCACGCTTAGAATGGGTGAGTACATTGAAAAAATCGTTAATCTGATCGGATGTGAACGCCAGTTAACTATTTGTGTGATTGCTAAAATTGTTTGAATTGGCAAAGAATGCTTAAGGGGAACATTATAAAACTAGTTTAACATGCAAATTGATATGTGATATGTGTTAAATCGTTCTATGAGATCTAATAAATACAAACCTAGTAAAGAATTCTCACCAGTATATAAAACACTTTGTACCACCTAACCGAAAATCATAACAATTTTTTTTTACTATTTATTGGCCTGTAGGAATCAGGAAACTCATGACCTCGCCGACTTGACTGCCCTATCGTTCCCCGTCCTATGCACTCTCTTTCCACGCCTGACCAGCTGATCCCATCTCAAGGTCACACCTAACCTTGTCCTCCAATTTGTCGCGGCCGCTCTACCGGTCTCTTTCCCGTTGGTCTACCGTCCAGGAATTCTACGCACGATCCTATCGTTGCCCATTCGCGCCACATGTCCAGCCCATCTTAATCTTCGCAACCTGATTACTCTCACTATTGTAGGTTTGCGGTATAGCTCTTCCAATTCGTGGTTGTGGAGTTTCCTCCATCGTCCTGCCTCCTCGTCATATTTACCGCCAAAGATACCCCTTAGGACTTTATTTTCGAGTACGCGGAATTTGTTTTCTTCCCGTTTTGTGAGAGCCCATGTTTCGTATCCGTATAGAACAATCGGCATGATTATCGTTCTCTAAACACGGTGCTTTATATTACGTGATAGCAGTTTAGATTTTAGCAGTTTACTGACTGTGTGCCAACTATAGTTGTCGAAAATTCTGTTAATTTCCTTCGACATTTCGTTACTGGTCGTCAGTATTGTTCCCAGGTATCGCCCAAAACGGCGATATCATCCGCATATGCGAGCACTTGTGTGACCCCGTTCAGTGATGATCCGGCGACGTTGTCGTCTTGTACCTTTCTGATGACATACTCGAGGACGAGGTTAAAAAGACACGGTAAGATACCATTCCGTTGTAGTCCGTCCGGGATTTCAAATGGTTCTGAGAGGTGGTTTTCTATTCTAACTCGTCCTTTATTTTTGTCCATGCAAATTAGAAGGAAGGCGGCATATTTTTTCGGGATTCTCAGCTCAACTACAATGTGGTAGAGTGCTAGCCTTGCGACTGTGTCGCAGGCTTTTTTGAAGTCAACGAACAGTTGGAGAACCGTCTCTCCGTATTCCCACTTCTTTTCCAGAAGTTGCCTTACTGTGAACATTGGGTTGATCGTTGACGGGTTCCTACGGAATCCGCACTGGTAGTCTCCCAGTATTTCTTCTGCGTACGGTGTGATTCTCGCCTTCCAACAACAATATGTCACCCAAAAGTCACACTGAACACTTGTTACAGTCAAATTTAAACTGTAACGACATGCACAATATATAATGCTGTCCAAGAAAAACATATATATATATGTATACATATAGATATATATATATATATATATATATATATATATATATATGTATATATATATTATATATGTATATATATATTATATGTATATATATATATATGTATATATACATATATATATATATATATATATATATATATATATATATTTATATATATACGCCGCAAGGCTAATAACCTTGCCGGGAAAAACGAATTATTAAGGATAATTTAACAAGTCTCGGATATGGACCGGATACCGGTGGAGAGACTTGCTAAATAAGCACAAGACCGGATCCCGGTTGTCATGCCGATGATGATGATGATGATATACACGAGGGTGGACTGAAAAGTTCCGACCTAACAAAGATACAAGACATTGTTTTTTAAAATTTATTTTGATTTTTTTACATAGTGTGTAACTCTACACACTTCTCCGAACGATGCTCCCATCTCTAAAACCCGTCCAAATATTCATCATCAGCATCGGCACTACAATCGGGAACCGGTCTTAGCCTTATTTAGCAAGTCCTGAGGCTTGTTAAATTTTCCATAATAATTTCTTTTTTCCGGGCAAAGTCATTAGTCTTGCGCCAGAGGCTCCCCGACGGGGAATCGAAACCCGGTCTCCCGCGTGACAGGCGAGTATACTAACACTATACTATCGAGGAGCACGTCCAAATATTACTCGGCGTTTTTCTCAGCAAAATAACTGTTCACGGAGGTGATTGCCTCCTCATTTGACGAAAATCTCTGTCCCCCGATGAAATTTTTAGATTAGGGAACAAAAAGCAGTCGCTTGGGGCTAGATCTGGTGAGTAAGGCGGATGGTCAAGCAGTTCAAACCGTAATTCGTGAATTTTCGCCATGGCAACAGCTGAGGTGTGAGGCGGCGCGTTGTTTTAGTGAAACACGATTTTCTTTTTCTGCAAATGTGGGCGTTTTTCCGCAATTTCTGCCTTCAGTCGGTCAAGAAATGATGATGCGTGGTATGTTCCTGTAATGGTTTATCCTTTTTGAAGATAATCGATTAATACAACTCCTTGATTATCCCGAAAAACAGTCGCCATCCCTTTCCCAGCCAAGAAAACAAATTCCGCGTATTCGAGAATAAAGTTTTAAGGGGTCTCTTTGGCGGTAAATATGAGGAGGAAGCAGGCCAATGAAGGAAACTCCACAACCACGAACGGGAAGAGCTATACCGCAAACCTACAATAGTGAGAGTAATCAAGTCGGGAATATTAAGATAGGCCGGACATGTAACGCGAATGGGCAACGGTAGGACCGTGCGTAGAATTCTTGACGGTAGACCAAGGGGAAAGAGACCGGTAGGGCGGCCGCGACGGAGATGGGAGGACAATGTTAGGTTTGACGGATCGGCTGGTCAGGCGTGGAAGGAGAGTACACAGGACAGGGAACGATGGCGGAGTCGAGTTGTTGATGTCATGAACTTTCGGGTTCCTACAGTCCAATAAATAATAATAATAATCACTTTCCCAGTCGAAAAAAGGGGTTTTGTTTTTTTTTGTAGCTGATATCCCTTTTGCAGTCCACTGTTTTGCCTGTATTTTTGTTTCGGGCGTATAATGGTGTATCCAAGTCCACAGTAATTAATCGGCGCCAAAACTCGTATTTATTGCGCCTAAACTGCGCCAAGAGAGCGTTGGAAATGTTCATTCGAACACGTTTTTGGTCTAACGTGAGCAAACGCGGCACCCAATGCGCCGACAGCTTTCTCATGCCCAAATCTTGATTTAATATGTGACAAACACGTTCTTTGGACATTTTCATAGCCTCTGCTATCTCTTTTACTTTAATTCAGCGGTCGTCTAGCACTATTTGGTAAACTTTAGCGATGTTTTTGTCAGTTGTTGCAGTTTTTGGACGTCCCGAACGTTCAACGTCTCCCAAGCCCCCACGGGCACCTTGAAATTCAGCTGCCCAAAATTGCACTGTGGTAAATGATGGTGCAAAGTCCAACTCATCTTTGATGAGTAGTAGCCGTATTCCCATTCAAAAACAAAAATTTAATGACAGCTCGATACGCAATTTTGTCCATTTTCACAAAAACACTCACATCGACTCAGGGCGATGGTTGAGGAGGCTAATCATTTAAAGTAATGTAATTAGTCAGTCGTCTAAAGACGTCAATCATTTAAAATTACTTTATAAAAAGTAATAAATAAAAATTAAACATAAACTAACTCTGTAAATATAAATTCTTTAAACGGCCGCCACTCTTTCCTCTAGCCTGGAGAAGCACGGTGGTAGACCGCAACGAGCGAACGTGGGAAGAATTTGAAAAGAGACCATCACCTTTTCAGAACAAGTATCGCTACAACACTGCTTTCTCCATATAGTCATTCTTGATGTCGCCTCCATCACTAAAAGGATTCACTTAATGTGAATTACCAGTTTTGATTAGACTGTGTTTAATGAACACGCAAAATTATTTTATGAATACATGTAAAAATGCTTAAACTTTAAAACACACGAGCAGAAAAATCATAGAATCGATATACTATAGCGTTTTGGAATTATAGTGAAGAACGTGGGATTCGAACTGACGCTATGACAGTTAGAATCACCAAAAATTGAACGAAAGCGCAACCCATCAGGCCACCGCCGTGTGTACGAATTCGATTTCCAAACTCAAGTACATTCGACTAGTGTGGATTTTGTTATGTTATCGCTATGGTATACGGCTTTGATGCATTTTCTTATTCGATTTTCGTTCGGTGTTCTTCACTATTTGCTTGTGTATTGTGTGTGCATCTGTTAACCAACGCCACAATACCATATTTGGAAAAACTCTATGATAGCAAAAAAATAGTGCAAATACATATTGTGCTACTCATAACATTAATAACGATATATTAAGATATACAAAATATGTTTCCGACGTATATGTATTTCCTCGAATTATAACCGGTTTCATTAAAATTGTTTATTCTATTTTGGTATAACTGTCATTTATTTCAAAGCTGACTTTAAGCGCCATCTGTTACCCTAGAAAAAAATTGAATAAAGAGATTGTGGTGATACCAAAAAATACATGCGATACAAATATGGCGAATAGCAGCACCAAAAGCAAATTGAAAAATATGAAAACAGGATCGCATCTCATAGCTAAGAACAAGAACAGTTGAAAGCTTTCGAGCCTACAACGGTAATTACTGAAGAAAACATGGACATGGCGATGCAAGTCATCGTCATCATCATAGGCACTACAACCGGGAATCGGTCTTGGCCTTATTTAGCAAGTCCTGAGGCTTGTTAAATTTTCCATAATGATTTGCTTTTTCCGGGCAAGGTCATTAGTCTTGCGATAGAGGCTCCCCGACGGGAAATCGAACCCGCGTGACAGGTGGGTGTACTAACCACTATACTATCGAGGAGCCTAGCGAAGCAAGTGGTGCTCAAAAATCCTCACTACAATTTGAGAGACTTTCCACAAGGACTATCCATTTCTCACCAATTAGTTCGCCATAAGGTCATCCAACATGCCTTATTTCAAAAAGAGCTAAGTGTCTTCAAATGGACCTCGCCTTGTGAACGACTTTTTGACCAAAAATGCTACCAATATGATATAGCACCGTATCCTCGTGATACCACTCTGTGGGACCCTTTTTGAGTCCATTGCAGACCCGGAGCATGTCTTTAAAAAATGAGACTAGATTGTCTGTTAGGAAAAAATGTAGCTTTTTAAGTGTTGCCCACTTTGAATGAAACGAAATAATTTTGATTAACAGATTTCGTCTTATTTTTAATGACTCTGTCCCGGTTATATTTTGTCCAAATGTACGTCATTGTAAAAATTTCATATTTGATTTAGTCACCACCATCATCATCATCATCGGTACTACAACCGGGATCCGGTCTTGGCCTTATTTAGCAAGTCCTGAGGCTTGTTAAATTTTCCATAATAATTTGTTTTTCCGGGCAAGGTTATTAGCCTTTGATTTAGTCAGTATAACAAAAATTGTCTGAAGCATTTTTTATTCCATCTGTCATTTATGTTGAAGTCAGTTTCCTACCAGACCTTGTGGCGGTTCCGCCAAACCCCACGGCCCACTTACCTGACAAACCCCCATAACTTTATCCCAATCTGCATAAGTTTTAGCTAATGCAATGGCATTAGCATCTTAAATGCTTTACGCATCTAGGTTATCAAATTTATAATATAAAGGTCCCTGTAAAGAATCCTTACCTTTCATGCATCTCTTCGCATACAAATTCCGTGTAAGAATTCTTTCCTAACCTATCAGGAGTTCCAAAACCAATTCGGCACCTTCGGTGCCAAGCAAATCCCCCTAGACAAATTCCTGAAAACAAAATGATTTGGTTTACATACAATGTAAACATCATAACAGGGATCATAAACATTGCGTCGGCTATTTCCCGTCCTCACCAAGTGTATCATAAATCACCATACATACACATTGACTGGCGACCTATACCCAAGGGACCAAAACAAATATACGCATCTCGCGTCTTAAGGCATCAATTAAATCGTACAGCACAAGCAAATGCAAATAGGAATTACGTTACCAGCGATGCCATAAACACCATTTCCCGGTAATCTAGCTAAAACCCATTAGCACATTTCCATATTGCATTGCCGCCTATTTATTTAGCCGCAATGCACATCTCAGACAAAGACCCAAACGTTCCCTTTGTTTTCTCATATTTCGGGATCTGCTTGTCATCAGCAGCGGCATGCACAAATAGAAAACCAATTATCATCCAAGGAGATTCGGTTTGTTTGCTTTACCGAACTCGCATCTCATGAATACACTCTATGCCCTTTTCGTCGCTTCAGATTTGTTCTCCTGGTTTTTCCCATGAAAGAACCCGTGGACACACAGACATGTGTACTACCAGCGATCTTCACGGTCCCTTTGTCCTTACCGCCTGTCTGCGTCGTTTATCCATCGCCTTCGCGCGTGTGTTGAATATTATGATCCCCACGATCACCCATGCACAGATACTGCCATGATCCCCATTACGAGATCTGGTGTTCTGTTCCACAAAGAGAGACTTTACGTCTCTCCTGTGGTAGGAAACACGCATCCTTAATGGAGAGGAACACTTTCTCTCTCGGGGAAACTCACCCCATTAGCGCGTCGGCTCTGCACGAGCCGTTTATCGCTGAGACGAATTACATCCGCCGACCACCACGGCTGTGCCGCTCCCGCTTCCCGGTGCGCACGGGGACGCGAAAGTCAACCACGAGTCGCGTGAGTGAAAGTTTTGTCATACAAAGTCGTCGGTTCATTACATCGGACGTGTACGGGTGATTTCATTGTCTAATTAGATTAATTTACTACTTCAATCTGTAAAATTACAAATTATCCTTCACAATTTTAAAGATAATGACGAATATAACAAAATAAATGCATCAAAATACTTGGATACATCTAAACCAATAAAAGAACATTTACTTCAACAACATCACCAGTGTTTAATTTTCCGTGCTGCAGTGCCTGGCAGTTCCTAGATGTGTTTCCTTAATCGTTGTTCCCCTGGTGTTTTACTCAAAGTTGTGGACAAACGTGGCGGCGTTTCGTTCTTTTACTCGGCGAACAATTTCTTGGAGGAACATTTATGATGGAGGAGGAAGAAGACCGGAGTGCCCATGCCTGACACAATACTTCTTCCCCACAACCTCACAACAAAATCTTAATGGTGCCCTAGTTTCTGGTACAGACTTAACGAATAAACTATGATATTATATGGAACTTTTCCGTGCACGTCATAATCAGTCAATCAAAAATTTTGCAAATTTTGGGTGCTCCATAGCTTGTATTGATCCACTAATACATTTCTCTGGCAAATAGTTGATGAACATCACATTCGTTCCCATTTATCTGTGACCCAGGTCCGTGGGTGCCCGAAGATACCCGAGGCAAAATGAATTCAATAGATAAAACAAAAGGCAACAAACCACACAACGAGCCCGTAAAAGCCCAATAGTTTCTTGGGATACCTTCACCGCCACCTATTTCTATCGGATTGTATTGCCCGTCGGGGCTTATGGCAAGTGTTTCAAGAGTGAAATGTAACAAAGAAGGAAAAAATGAAGAAAAAAAAAATAAACAAAACAAAAGACAGACCGATGCCCTAAAAGCATCCCAGTCTGAGGTCCAGTGATTGCAGAATCTATGCAGATGAATCAGATAAAACCGATGGAACGAAAAGAACCTTGAAGGATGGGGCAGATAAGTAGACGATGGACTCAAAGCTTCATTTGCTGCGAAACGAATTGGAACATCCGATCAGGGTCTACGGGATTTGGTTTATGAGAGCCCCACTGGCTATCTTATTTATGTTCTGATTACAATCGGGGTGCAGCTGGTGGAGCTGAAGCTCATTTTGATGTGATTGTGCGTTTTTCGGGGGGGGCTTTACGGCCCTTCCTTATCGGCAAGCATATATTGGCCTTTTTAGCAAAAGAATTGGGCTAATAATCACAAATTGGGAAGCCAGACGTAAGTAAAGCTCATTCCACAAATAAGTTCAAATATATTTCAAACACTTTTATGGCATCTCCACTTACGTGAGTTTCGTTACATACACAGTGTGGCAATAAAACGAACCCACCATCGAAGACTTTCAAAAGATGAACTTACACCATAAACATGAAATGTAATATTTTACGATGCGGATACTCTGGCTTGATGAGTGTAGCGACTTTCCCTGACGATGTGAGATGCGTGTACTTGAATAGGTGATGAACCTCTGGCTGGAGCTGCCGCACTTCCACTGCCATGAGGGACGAGTACCATCTGATCTATTGACTCAATAAGTGACTGCTGCGGCAAATATGATTGATGATAAAATTCGTTTACATAATTTTCCTGGAAAAAATACTTTATGATCGAGGACGACGGAACCTTGGCAGTCGCGCATATTGACTAAGTTACATCTTTATTGATTCTTCCGCATGCCAGTGTTGCATCTAACTGTGTGTATAGAGGCAACCTTGAAATAGTATTGAAAGAGCCCCAGTTACATCGACCATTTATGTCACAGTAGATTAGTTAACAAAACTGTATTCAATTAAGAACATATTTACTATGGAGATTTAGTTTCTTCTTTTTGGAAGACAGTTAACGAAATGTTTTATCATTAATCATCTATAGCAGATATTAATGGAAACCGATCTGCTGCTCTCAAAACTTAGAGGTGATCCAAGGCCCGGGGGTTATGGATCACCCAAGGCGTACATCAGTTAAACAAAGAAACCCGACTGGCTTAAAAATTGGTCTTTTTGTGAAAAGAGCCATTATTGTAGATACCGTTTCGTTCAATTTGTAATCTCGTGGTAATCGATACTTAGCTGTTACATTCATTATATAGAAAACAACTTTCCTAGCGCACTTAACAATAATTTATCTCTTTTTGGGAGTATTGTCAATGCTCGAAGTTGAGAGAAGAGCTATGTTGTTTTATATTGACCGAATTCAAAAGTATGGGGCTGCGGTAATTCACTAAATCAAACCACTTTAATCTACTAGATCAATTCGTCATAGATCTTTACAATCAGTTACCGAAAATTATATAAAGTATGTGAAGTTGCTACTCTAACTAAAAATGCCCCCAGGCGACGGCCCC
The DNA here is from genome assembly GCA_963931805.1 of Microdon myrmicae. NCBI lineage: Eukaryota > Metazoa > Arthropoda > Insecta > Diptera > Syrphidae > Microdon > Microdon myrmicae. The sequence continues at coordinate 264,000,288 of OZ007496.1, forward strand.
TTTTAACCAAGTCTTCAAAATTGTGTAATCGTATATAGCTCTTCGTTTTGTATAATATGTTCTATTTCAAGAGAACATCTCAAAGCTTTCATCATCATCTTCATCAATGAAAGGAAGTTCCCATGCTCTGTGGTTTTGAACGCCTCACGATTGAATTCATGGGGAAAACATAACCAGGTAGAGCATTCTAGTAGTACACTATACTCGTATTTGATGAGAGATTTGTTTTGTTCATCTTATTTTTTATGGTTTCGGAAAGGGAAGTATGATCTTTTAAGGGTACAACGATTGCGATGTTATATACATATAACAAATAAGTACCTACGTACAAACGCACACCCTTGTATCTTCTATCAGCCTGCAGTGGGGGATATGTGGGGGTGTAGAAGTATGTGCCGGTCAGGGGCACGGATTCTCTATCACCCACCACCGATTTCTTCTCCATTATTGTCACCAAAAGTTCCAGCACCAAAAGGAAAGAAATTAAATGCACTGGAGTAGTTTAATTACTTTTTATCGTTCTTTATTGTTCAATCGAGTTTACACTTTTAACAAATAGATGCAAGGTGGACGTGTCAAATTAATATTTCGTGTTTTCGCCAAATAAGTAATTGTAACCAGTCTATTTTAAAAGGGCAACGCGTTTCTCTTTCTCGATTGACTAACGGGACACTATGTTCGTCTGACAACACTTCCCTTTTACTTCTGTTACGTACGTCGGCCACCACCATCATTTAATAATTTACACTTAATAATAATAATAATAATTGAATTGAATACTTTGTTTCAACATAGTATGATGGTAAGGTGGTGGAAGAATTGCATGATCCTGAAGTGAGTTTCTGAACCCACCCTGATTCGGGTGTGGATCGTGCAGTTCTTCGAGTTCGAATTTGTTTTTCGAAGTGGACGTGAATGGAGAGCGAAATGAGGGAGACAGGAGGATGTAAGAATTCGGTTTGTTGTGGTCCCGTTGTTGACAGTTGTCGACAGAACGATAAGAAGAATACGGTTCGGTGTTCCGTGGGCTGAAGAGGAAGAGAATATAGAAGAAGAGCCGGTTCCCTTTGATTTTTGTTCCTTTTTTGTCTTAAAAACGTAAAATGAATAATAGTAATGATTGTAAAGAAAACAAAAGAGAAAAACTAGACTGGAAATAAAAAATTATAAAACACTAAAAGTGTTCGTGGACAAAAAGTTCTTCTTATTTGATTTAAAAGTGGAAACGCAAGTGAAAAAGGGATCGAACTGGCCAGTCGCAGCCATATCGAAGGCTCCAAAAATCCAACGATTGGTAACCCCAATTGTCCCTCAAAGGAAACGAAGACGTCTTGCAGTGAGGAAGAAACGTTAAGCGACACCCAAGGAGGTTGCGACTGAAGAAATTTCTGCTAAAGTGTTGGCCCAAAAGAAGAAGAACCTGGACTGAGTCGGATGGAAGCTGCTGCACCGACCTCCAACTCTCCCCGGCAAAGTACTTGAAAACGGCAGGAAACTCAAGGTAACCAAACTATTACTACTTTAATAAAATCTTGCGTGGCTGTATATGCTACAAACTGGCGCTGCGGACAAACCTTCTCGAGTGACCACGGCAGGTTTGATTGGTATGATATTGGAGATAACCACACGGTCGTGAGCGGAGACTGGCAGAGGGAGCAGGCGCAAAAAGAAAGAATAATTTTTTTTTCTCTCTCGTTGTTTATTTAAAAATTTATTTATTTATTAATTAATTTATTTGTCTGTCTTGTGTGAAAGACATTTGTTGGAAGCTTCTTAATAGCTCTTTTTATTTATTTAAAAAAAAAAAAATTTATTTATTTATTTATTTATCTATTTGTCTGTCTTGTGTGAAAGACATTTGTTGGAAGCTCCTTCCGGTGAAATTTGTGATATTTAAATTGTTCATTATTATTTATTGTCGACCTTGATCGATCTTTTGAAATTTTTTAATGTGATTCTGTTTTTCTTCCTTTTCGGCTGCGCGTTTGTTTTTCGCGTGGATTTTTTTTGTTGTGTTACAAAAGTGACCCAAAAGTGGTCATTATATTTGCATACCCCTTTCTCTCTCTCCAATTCGCTCCCACTGAGGACTGCGTTGGTTAATAGAGTAGTGTTTTTGTTTGTTTATTGTGACCGACGGGTGTGGTGTGTGTTTCTTTTTCTCGTTGCGAGACCGTTTGTTTTGTAGATTAGTGCACCGTTTTACGGTCCCAAACATTGGTGAGTTTTTGATTACGGGCTGACCTCCTCTGATGTTCCGGGCTTCCTTGATACGCATCAAGCCACTATAGTGATTGCGAGGGAGGAAGGTTCGTCGACGTCTTGTTGTATATTGGGAGCGTGCTTGTTTTGTTTTTCGAACCCCTTCCTGTTGGTGGATACTGTCGGTGACGAGGTTGTTTTTTCTTTTCTCCGCGGGGTATCCGGGAGTAGCTTTGGTGTAGGTGACCTTGAGATCTGGTTAGACGGCCGACAATGCAGACAAGGCAACGTCAGAGAGATGTCCGAGAGGGCACTCCTGCCCGGACACGACCCGAGGCATTTCCCGAGCCGCCGGTTGACGAGGTGGATCCGGAGGCGTTCCATGATTCGAGGGACGAATTTGTGGACGACCGATCGCCAACACGCCCCCCTCCCACCGTCGGTAAACAGCCTGTCGGGAGCATGGAGGACACGCCGATGCCCTCGTATTTTAAACTGGGCCCACAACCATGTCCTATACGGACCATGCTGGGCACAGATAGGGTTTTCGACCTTGTGTCGAAGGCGGTCCCCATGTTTTCGGGACAGGAAGGACCGGATACGGCCGAGAGACTCTCTTCGTTTCTCAAAGGCTGTAGAAGGACCTTGGATGGGCTGGCGGTGGAGGAGGAACATACCTTCCTCCGGTGGCTGCCCTCTAGGCTGAGCGGCGAGGCCTATCGAATGTTCGAGGAGAGACCACCCACGACATTCCTTGAAGCGGAACAGCGTCTTAGAGAGGCCTACGAACCCCGGGTGTCGTATGAGGAGTTGTGTGCACAACTTTCCAAAATGCGACAACTTCCTTCCGAGGATGCCACAGGCTTTGTTTCCCGAGTGAAGCGGGCCGTGGTACGGTGCGAGGAGGCAGCTGAGCGCTTTTATGGTCGCCAGGGTAGGTCCGTCTTCGCCAGCCAGCTTGAGGGCATGGCCAAACCGGTGTTGGTAAGGGGTCTGAGGGAGGAAGGACTAAAGCACTTCCTTCTCACGTTGGGTAATGTCCCTTTTCGCAGCCTGGTGGACCACCTGACCGGGTTTGAGCGAGCTCGAAAGGAAATGTTGAGGCAGGACGACCTGTTTGTGGATGCGCGGCCAACGGCGTCAGAATCATTAGGTGTGGGACTGGGAAGCTCTTCAACTTTTATGGAAGACACATACTCCACTTTTAGGGATTGTACCGCGGCGCCGGCGCCGGTTTTGACGAACTTAAATCCCCGGGCGGTGTCATTCGTGTTGCCGGCCGAGGAGCCTGATAGTCGTCGACGGGGGGAGGATGGTTTCGTTCGGGAGCAGTCGTGCGGGCCTCTCAATTATGGACGGGATGCTGGTGCCTATGCTCCGGCCTCCTCTAGCGAGGGAGCGTGGTCAAATACCGCGTCTCCCCCGGGTCGGAGTGAAGGGTCGCAGGGTTTGGTTCAGGGGGCGCATGTGCCTGGAGATCGATCGGGTCGGGACAATTCGGTCCGGGATTCGGTTGGTCGATCGGCTCGCCCCCTGGAATCCCAGGCAACATGCAGTTTCTGCAAAGTGAGGGGTCACGTGTACGACGAGTGCCTGAGGAGGAGGAACACTCCTTTCTGTCGCGAGTGCTGGCGGTATGGCCACGACATAGTGGACTGCCCGGATCGTCCGAGACAGACGCGCCAAGCCCAGGCTCCATACAGGGGTGGTGGTCAGCAGAGCGGGACCGCGCGGCATGGGCCACAACATCAGCGGCCGCAGGCTCAGCGGAGAGCCCTACCAGAGCCGCAGCCCCCGTCTACGGGCGGTGGGCCGGCGACATCAGGCCCAAGAGTATTCAGCGTCCGGTGCTGTTGCGAGTTTTGTGGCCGACAAGGTCATAGCTTGCGCGGGTGCGAATACAGGCTAAGGTGGGAACAACAACAGGGTTCCCAGGGTTCTCCCCACAAGCGGCGCGCCGGAACAGCACCTGCTGCGAGTCGAGAGCAGGACACCCGTGTGGAGAGTAGGGCGGGCGCGAGTAATAGACGCAGACAGCGTCGGCGAAATCGGAAAGCCGGTAATAGTCGCGCGGAGAGTGTGATTTGCCGGGGGGTGGAAGGAGTTGATGGGCGAATATCGCCCGCGTCGGTCGATGACGAGAGACGAGCCGACTCCGTAGACTCGGAGTCCTCAGAAGCGGGTGCGAGGCATGGCACCTCACCAAGGGATAAAAGAAATACGAGGGAGCGACCTCAGCACCGTGGGCCCAGGTTGGGCCAAGGCCAGTCCAGTCCCGCTGGTTCGGAGTCTATTGAGACTTCCAAGCGGGATAGTCCTGAACGGAAGGACAGGGCACGGTGCGAATCTTGCAGCCGACGCACTTATGCGGCGACGGTGCGTCGGCGGGAGACATCTAATCAGAGGTCGGAAAACTCCCAGAGGTCGGGTCGGGAGACCGTAACCCGACCGCACTGAACACGTTGATTGGCCAATGCTGCCCTCAGCTTTTGCCAGTAGAAGTCCCCATGGTCCAGCTTCCTTTGGACATTGGCCGTAGGAATACTACGCGTCTCATGGTGGACACTGGCGCTGAGGTCAGTCTCTTGAAGCGAGGGGCCCTTCACCGGGGCCAGGCGGTGGACGTTCGGCAATCCACACCATTGCAAACCATATTTGGCAACGGCAGGTCGAGTGGGTCCTGCCATGGGACTCTCAAGTTGCACCATGAGATTCCCTGCAGTTTCCACGTGGTCGACTCCATGCCGGGGTTGGAAGCAGATGGCTTGTTGGGTAATGACTTCCTGTCCAGACATTGCAACATCAACGGACCGGGTGGATGCTTGGAATTTCCCCGAACAACCATAAACCCCGAATTCTTCTCCGTTGGTTTTGTTAATGGTGGGACAAAGGGGCTGAAGCATAAGGTAACCAAACGGGGAGTTGGGACACGGGGACCTGTCAGGGTCGATACCGAGGTCCACACTTCACCGGAGACCCCACCCACACGGGGAAGGGATACGAAAAAATGCTCAGCCAGGTCACCCCAGCGCGAGGAAACATCGTGGATGGATGAACGTGGGCCGCCGAGGATCGAAGTAGCCCTGAGTAGGCCGGTGGAAGTGCCGGCACGCTCCCAAATGGAGGTGGCTATCCCCATTGACATCCGGGAAAAGGCCATTCTGGTGCCGCAAGACGCGCGAGGGAAGATTTTATTCTCGCACTGCGTTTCTAGTAGGGCAAGGAGTGCCAGGTTATTGGCACTTAATACCCAGAGTGGCCCTCAGAGGATTGAACAGCTCACGGTGAAGGTATACCCTACCAAGGACTATAACACCATCCCCTTGGTCAAGCGTAAAGATACGTCGCCGGGAACTGACTCTGACGACGAGTCAAGCAGGCCCGTGCCCGAGAACCAATCTTCGGAGGGACGATCCCTCCACTTCATTCGACACCTGTTCTCGGATGGTCAGTCGCCTGATGAACCCGATTTGAGCTCCGGGTTGGCACAATTGCACGGGGAACTTCGTTTAGGGGATACCCTGAACACACCCGAGTGCCAATCGATAACGGAGTTATGTCGAGAGTTCAACGACATATTTCATTTACAGGGCGACTACCTGACGTACACCAGTGCAATCTCGCACGAAATACCTTTGGTACGGGATCAGGCACCCATTAACCAAAGAATGTACCGATTGCCCGAAAGCAAAAGGCAGGTTATAAACGAGCAAATTCGGGAAATGTTGGATAACGACATTATCCAACCAAGCAAGAGCCCGTGGAATTCACCCCTTCTAGTGGTTCCCAAGAAGGCGGGCCCCGACGGAGAAGCCCGATGGAGAGTTGTGGTGGACTTTCGCAAACTAAACGAAAAAACCATCGGGGACGCGTATCCTATTCCCCGTATAGAGGACATTTTAGACCAGCTCGGTCGCTCGCGTTACTTCTCCACGCTCGATTTGGCCAGTGGCTATCACCAAGTTTTGGTAGATCTAAACGATCGGAATAAAACCGCCTTTAGCACCAACTATGGGCATTATGAGTTTCGACGTATGCCGTTCGGGTTAAAAGGAGCCCCGGCTACGTTTCAGAGACTAATGAACCATGTCCTTACTGGTCTGCAAGGGGTCGAATGCTTTGTGTATCTGGATGACATCGTCATATATGGTAAGAACCTGGCTGACCATAATGACAAGCTCCGGAGGGTGTTCGACCGGTTGAGATACCACAACCTCAAACTTCAGCCGGAAAAATGTAGATTCCTGCAAAGGGAAGTGGTCTACCTGGGACATGTTTGTTCAGAAAAAGGGGCTTCGCCAAATCCTGACACGACAGCTAGTGTCAGAGATTTCCCCATTCCAAAGACGGTACGTCACGTCCAATCATTCGTAGGGTTGGCGAACTATTACCGGAAATTTGTGCCAAGTTTTTCCCGGATAGTGCGCCCCTTAACGAACTTATTGAGGAAGGACGTGAAGTTCACGTGGTCGTCCAAATGTCAACAGGCATTTGAAGAGATAAAGGGGAAGTTAATTTCGCCACCACTATTGGTTTACCCCGACTTCACTAAACCCTTTAATCTAACCACGGATGCGAGTAATGAGGCGCTTGGAGCGGTATTATCCCAAGGTGAGATAGGCAAAGACCAGCCTATTGCTTATGCCAGCCGCACCCTGAATGGGGCCGAACGTAGATATAGCACAATCGAGAAGGAGTTGTTGGCCATTGTATGGGCGGCGACGAATTTTCGGTGCTATTTGTTGGGTAGACGCTTCACCGTGTACACGGACCACAAACCGTTGAAGGGAGTGTTCGGCGTGAAAGAACCCACCTCACGCCTTACCAGATTTCGTCATAAGCTATCGGAGTTTGACTACTCAATCGAGTACAAACCCGGTAAATACAACACCAATGCGGATGCGTTAAGCCGTATTCCCCATTCTGTAGACGAAACCCCTTCACCACCGCGATGCAATGTAGTCACTCGCTCCCAGGCAAAGACCCAACGGGACAGCGAGGGATCCCCGGGACGTCCAAGTGACGAGGAGTCACCTTCTGAAGAGGACGCCATTCCTTCCTGCACGGAAAAAGGAATGGAAATAACTAATCCCGAGGAGATCCAACACTTATTACGGGATTACCATGATCACCCTTTAGGTGGGCACCAAGGGGTGATCAAGACGTATAAGAAGATACGCAGGCACTATTGGTGGAAGAATATGATGCGCGATATCAAGCAATATATTAAAGTATGCAAGATTTGTCAGCGCATGAAGTCTTCCCCAAATTTACGAATGCCGATGGTAATCACCGACATTGCCACGAGGCCCTTCGAAAAGGTTTATTTAGATATCGTGGGCCCCCTGGACCGTACTCCTGAAGGCAATCTATATATACTTACGTTCCAAGATAATTTATCGAAGTATATAGATTGCTATGCCCTGCCCAATGCAGAGGCTGAGACGGTGGCTTCGGTCTTTTTCGACCAAATAGTTGCAAGGTATGGTGTACCTACACAACTGGTCACCGATCAGGGCAGCAATTTCCTGAGCAGCCTGTTTAAAAGCGTGTGCAGGCTGCTCCGCATCAAAAAACTGCAAACCTCAGCGTACCACCCACAATCGAATGGTGCCTTGGAGCGAGCCCATCGACCGCTGGTAGAATACCTACGCAGCATTGTGGGCACAAATCCCCAAACCTGGGATCAGTACCTGAGGGCGGCCACTTTCGTGTACAACACCAGCGTGCACGAGAGTACCCGATTGACGCCAATGGACTGTCTCTTTGGTTTTACTCCGGAGGTTCCCTCGAACATCAAATTACCTCCGGAACCGGTTTACAACCACGAGAGCTTCCATAAGCTATTGAAGTACAAGCTTCAGAAAACGTACGAAATAGCTAGGCGCAATCTGTTGATCTCGAAAAGGAGGTCCAAAGGGTATCATGACCGCCAGTTACGCCCGTTCACGTTCCATGTGGGCGATAAGGTCTTGATGCGGGAAGAAAACAAAAAAGGAAAATTGGCGCCCCTATGGAGAGGTCCTTATGACGTGGTGGAGGTGAAAAGTGCGGTCAACAGCGCGGTGAGGCTGGGCAAGAGGACGGTGGTTGTGCACAACAACCGTCTGAAGCCCTACTGGGAGTAGGGGAGTCGTGAGCTCGAAGTTTGGAAGACGTATAAGAGCGGGACGCTTTCGCCGGCCGGGTGACATTTCGGAGGTTGAACGAGAGGGGATCGCCTCGCCTTAGCGGGGGAGTCCTAACCGGATCGTGTGGGCGGTCGAGCTGTTGGTCGAACCATCGGATGGAGTGTCGGACCCGCCGTGGACGTGTGTGTTGTCATTGTTTCTGTGGAGCGCTAGTCTGTTGTTCCCCCCTCTTATATTAATAACTACGTGTTAGTTAATTTATTTATTTATTTATTTATTTGTACTAACCCTCATATACAAGTAGTATAATCCCTACTAACATTAGCACTTAAGCATGTGGATTGGTTAATTTATTTATTTATTTATTTATTTGTACTAACCCTCATATATAAGTAGTATAATCCCTACTAACATTAGCACTTAAGCATGTAGATTAGTTAATTTATTTATTTATTTATTTATTTGTACTAACCCTCATATATAAGTAGTATAATCCCTACTAACATTAGCACTTAAGCATGTAGACTAATTTATTTATTTAGTTATTTATTTATTTGTTGATTGGTCTGCTGTCTGTTTGTTTGTTTGCTCTCCGCCGTCCACTCTCCGGGGTGACATTCCTCTCCCAAGAATGCCACGCAGTCTTGTGCGGGGGGGAGGTGTGTTACGTACGTCGGCCACCACCATCATTTAATAATTTACACTTAATAATAATAATAATAATTGAATTGAATACTTTGTTTCAACATAGTATGATGGTAAGGTGGTGGAAGAATTGCATGATCCTGAAGTGAGTTTCTGAACCCACCCTGATTCGGGTGTGGATCGTGCAGTTCTTCGAGTTCGAATTTGTTTTTCGAAGTGGACGTGAATGGAGAGCGAAATGAGGGAGACAGGAGGATGTAAGAATTCGGTTTGTTGTGGTCCCGTTGTTGACAGTTGTCGACAGAACGATAAGAAGAATACGGTTCGGTGTTCCGTGGGCTGAAGAGGAAGAGAATATAGAAGAAGAGCCGGTTCCCTTTGATTTTTGTTCCTTTTTTGTCTTAAAAACGTAAAATGAATAATAGTAATGATTGTAAAGAAAACAAAAGAGAAAAACTAGACTGGAAATAAAAAATTATAAAACACTAAAAGTGTTCGTGGACAAAAAGTTCTTCTTATTTGATTTAAAAGTGGAAACGCAAGTGAAAAAGGGATCGAACTGGCCAGTCGCAGCCATATCGAAGGCTCCAAAAATCCAACGATTGGTAACCCCAATTGTCCCTCAAAGGAAACGAAGACGTCTTGCAGTGAGGAAGAAACGTTAAGCGACACCCAAGGAGGTTGCGACTGAAGAAATTTCTGCTAAAGTGTTGGCCCAAAAGAAGAAGAACCTGGACTGAGTCGGATGGAAGCTGCTGCACCGACCTCCAACTCTCCCCGGCAAAGTACTTGAAAACGGCAGGAAACTCAAGGTAACCAAACTATTACTACTTTAATAAAATCTTGCGTGGCTGTATATGCTACACTTCTCACACTAGTTGAATAACGACTGACTTGAATTAGGGATGAAAATAGGTAATTTAATTTTTGCACACCGGACAACCAATAGAGATCATCTTAACGCTTCTGCTCTCTCGTGTGCCACGCCCCTCGAGATGTGGTGAAGACTTCGGTTAATTCGATAGTCGACGAACATGGGAGAATCAGAGAACAGAAACACAATGTACTATGATCTCGGGGTGGGTTTGGTTGTGTGTGCATGAATCAATGCAACTTTGAGGGTAACCCACTGACCCAATTCGGTGAATGTAATGACCTCAGCGGGCATTGACCTGTGGGAAGACAGAACTGTGAAGGAGAGGAAAATTTAGCTGTTGCTATTCACCTGGGAATAGAGATCATTGATCCCCAGCGGATAGTGTCTGGGGAAAGTCGAAGGGACGCTACTTTGGCTAAGATAATATTAACGTGGGAAACATGTTATGGACTTCGATAATTACCCAAGTCGTTGCATGATTATGCAACATCGTCGTTTGATTCGACTTGTTGTTGCTAACCACATGGATTGGAGTTTCCGGTGGAAATCTCACGGTTAGATGACTGGAGTAGCCGTATTGCAGTGAGGTAGCTGAATTCAATTATGCATTACTTGCATAGAATAATGAATTCAGCTATGCGTCCGTTATTGCAACAATTTTTTCAGGTGACTAGGTAAGTAGGAGAAATTGGAGTTGGTTTCACATGGTATTGGCGGTCGAAATTAGGCGGAAATAGTGGGTTGGTTCTTTATGTATTTAGAGAACCCGCACAGTACCCCCCCCCCCCCGCCCAGTGACGTGGTCACGAAATAAAGGTGGTGAAATGGGGGAGTTTGGAGTGGTAAGTGGAAAGAGGGCTGGACGCTTGAAAGTCAAGGTAGCCCTTCTTGCTTCGGGAGGCGCGGTGGTGGGGTATTGGAACTATCCTGATGACGAGTTCCTGGGCCATGGTGGGTCTGGGTCGATACTAGGGGTGGACGCGACACCCCGCAACGGCGGAGAAAAATTAACACTGGGTTTCAAGCTCCTCCATCCCGCACATGCAACTTCGCCACGGCCGACGCGAGCAAGCTACCGATAGGCCACGACCTACTCGGGCGCCATACCTGTCGGTCTATGCAAACCACAACATCCAGTGGACCGCACCGCAATCCCTTTGCCCCTGCGGCAACACACGCGGTACCAACCAGGTCCACTTCCTTTATTGACCCAAGTCCAGCCACGACCCAGGAACTCGTCTACACGACAGTTCCAAGCATTAACACTGCGACTACTGGGGCAATCCAAACCACCCAGACACTAAGCACCTAACTCTCCTTGCACCATTCACCTCAAACTCCTTCCTCCCTACCAATTATTTCGTGACTACGTTACTGGGGGGAGGGGGGGGGGGTACCGTGGGGTTCTCTATACTACATGGAGAACCAACCCACAATTTCAACCATAATTTCCGCCTTATTTCGACCGCTTTCAACGCGTCATATCAACCCCTATCCCACCGTTCAGTTAATTCACGTGCAAAACATGTTTCCCAAAAGGACGCATAGCTCAACTCATTATCCTATGCAGATAATGCATAATTGAGTTTAGCTATCTATTCGCCATACGGCAACTCCATTTCGCTAACCCATGAGATATCCACCGGAAATCGCATCATGTCGGTTAGCAACAGCTTAGTCTGATCAAACGACACGGTTGCATAATCATGCAATCGCTGGGGGAATTATTAAAGTATTTAATTTAGTTCCCATGATCAGATTTCCCTAGCCTAGTCGGTGTACTACTCACTTTCCCCAGACACTACATTCGCTGGGGATCAATGATCTCTTTTCTCAGGTGAATAGCAACAGCTACATTTTCCTCTCTTCCACAATTCTATCTCCCTACACTTCAATGCACTCTGAAATCTACACAGCCATTGCACTAGGGCAATAGGTCATCCTCAGAGACTGCATTTAATACAAGCGCACAAGCTAAGCCAACCCCGAAGTTATTGCGCTCTCTATGTTGTTTTTTTCATCCTTCGCATGTCCAGCGACTGTCGAATGATGTGCAAGTATTATTCACCTCACTGAGACGTGCAATTGAAAAGATTCATGAGAGAGTGCGACGATGATTGGCTAATAGCCGTGCGAATGCATAATTAAAATTTCATCCCTAATTGGGATCAGTCGCTTGTCGTTTATCACCACGGTTTGGTCACGCCGCCACACGAAATTTTAATTTAATACTTCGCCGAATAAACTGTTACTAAACATCCACCATAAGGTGCGCAATTGTCCGGAGTCGTAATTCAACATTTACAGTGCGCGCACATTCCGAGTCAACTCGCTGTTGAGAATTAGTTGTGTTGGGTATTTTCGCCTTAAAATAATTCGTGATTACTAAAGTTATCTAATAAATAGTGTATTACAAAAATGAGTTTTCTTATAACAAAAATAGACTGGTATAAGTGGTAATAAACCAAATAAAAACATTAACTATAAAAGAACAACCAGTGCGTTTCATTAATTCGATTTTCCTCCTGGTGAACATTAATCCTCTTTCCTCTGTGAACAATTTTCGTCGTCGTAAGTGTTGGCGGATGAAGTGAATCCATGCCCGTGCCATGCATCAATACTTCGTACCCCCACAGATATATTTTATTTTATTAAAAATTTCATTTCCGCAGCTACTACATTTTATATTTTGAAACATTTAACTTATATTTCAATAGCAAGCCCTTCTTCATTGAAGTATATTTGGCGAGTTGAATTGTTCGATAAATCACTCCTCATTATATTTTTCTAATCTATAAAAAACTAAAAAAAAAACAAAAAAAAGGATATATATATATATATGCATATAAATATTAAAAAAAAAATATATACATACATATATATATATATATATATATATATATATATATATATATATATATATATATATATATATATATATATATATATGTGTAGTAAAGTTTTTAATTGTAAAAAAAGTGGAGGCAATGAGCAATCAAAAAAGAAATGCAATTAATAAACTTTTTTTGGGCGTTATTGGTCTGGTAAACATAATATTTCCAAAACTACCCTCGTTTATATTCAATTAATTTACCCAGAAACTCCCAAATTGTCAATAGGAGAGCAGGGCTGGTTAGACCAATTTCCTAGCGCTTGCTGCGATTTCCTTTTTCGACTTCACTTAACTCATTTTACGCTGAGGTACAATAGATTCTGGTTAAACACCCTTCTGACTGTATGATATAGTCTACATGACGGAGAATGTTATTTCTCTATTGAGCGAATCGGATATACACACTTTGCATCCTCTTTTCTTTTATCGCAATATTTGCTTAGTTTTAAATCATTCCCAATATTTTTAAACGTTTCGAAACTATTTGAACCGCCTGTCACGGAAACCATATTGACGATCATTCAGAAGTCCGTTGCTTCCAAATATTTATTCAACTCGCCATTGATGATTTTTTCCATCACCTTGGATTACATAGACAGTAATGCCGTCGGCCGGTAATTTGAGTGGTGAGAGACACTTTTTTCCCTTCTTTGGGATTGGATGAAGTCGAGCGATTTTCTATCCGGACCGGTTGCCTTCTTACTATCCAGTACACGTGGAATGCGTGGCCTCACATCCCGCAAGTGGGCAGAACCTCACACCCCGCATCGAAGACTGCATTGGCGCGATCGCAGGTGGCTCCAAAAAAATCGGGGTTCGAATTCGCGGAAAACAACTTCGCGAACACATTGGCTTTATCTTTTGAATTTGTGACTAGTGTCCCGCTGCCGATCACTTATAGGGATAAGCAGAAGGAATCAAAGTTACTGCTGATAGCCTTTGCTATCGTTTGAATTAGTTCCTACAAATCATGAAGATTTTTCATTACAGGCGTCATATCTGAGCTAGGCTTGGGACTTATTGAATGATATTTTAGGTATAAATAAAACCACCAACACTTCCTTAGGCACGTAATTGAGTTGCTATTTTCATTTTATTTATTTAAAAAAACAACCTCTTAAAAGATATGTGGGGAGGAGAAGTATTATGCCGGACACGGGCACACGGTTCACTTCTTCCCCCATCAATCACGAAACGTAAGTTCCACCGCAGCAACTGTTCATCAAAAAAACACAAAAACAAACTCCGCAACACACCGACCACGAGGAGTTCAGCGGGAGGAAAATAAATGAAACACTCAAGTTTATCTCTATAATTGACACGCACTTTTTATTAAAGGTTCTTACATTTCACAATCATTACTTTTGTTCGAAAACATTATTAAATATGTTAGCGTTCTTATACTCCGCGTAAACTTATTGTTAATACGAAATTGGTTTTTTTATAATTTTAGTTGACTACCCACACGACTCCGGATATTGTCGCGTCCTCGGCGCGCGACGCGGAGCGGGAGATCGCGTGACCATTGTGGTCAGCGGTTGGAATTTGACTCCACGATATTCAATCGTTTGGAATGAAGATCGTTGGTAGCACACATGTATGTGTGTACATGGGTTCTTTCCTGGGACACACCATGATAACGAATATGAAACACCAAGAAGGGGTATAATGTGCATCCAGGAGATGTGTGTTCGTTGAAACAAACAAATCGAATTTCGTGGGATGTTAATGGGTTTGTATTTGATTATGCATCGGGGTCATAAGGGATGGATTCAGGGCAATTACAATACAAAGGAAAAAGCGACCTATGCATCGTTCGATAATGAGGGTCAGCTGGATAAATAGCAGCCAATCGGTAATTGAAAACTACGTTTAGGATACCACAAACGATATGGATGGGTTATGGTATCGCCAGGAAGCCTATGGAGGAACAGCATTCTTTGTTTGCACTTGATGCAAGTTAGGGAAATTGATTTCAACGTCGATTGCGCTAATTGAATGCGGCTGTTTGGGTTTTTTATTGCTGGAAAAAAAAGGTCGGCGGCCAATGCGTACGTTAAGAGATTTATCGTACACATGGCAAAGCTGAAAAATTAGACAGCGCAATGTTTATGGCCCCTGGGGAAGGTTACATAGTATGTAATCCAAATCCTTTGTTATTAGGAATTCGTCTAGAGAATTCTGCCTGGTTTGGAATCCCTGATAAGTTGAGCAAGAAATCTTACGGGAATTGTATGCGAAGGAATGGATGAAAGGTAAGAATTCTTTTACAGGTACTTCTAGTTATATAAATTGGATCTATTTGATACGTGAAGCGTATAAGGTGCTAATGTGATTGCATTAGCGAAATTATGAGATTGGGTGGAAGTTATGGGGGTTTTTTATATAAGCGTACCGTGGGGTTTGACGAAAGCGCTACAGATACATTTTATGCTTTGCATACATTATTGTGTTGTTAAAGTGCTCGTGTCATTTCAAACCTACCGTCCGACCCACACATCATTTCAAAAATTAAATCAAGACTCTTTTGGTTCATGATTGTCGTCGTGTGATTTTGGAAATCTTTTCTAGCTTTGATTTTTGACTCATTTCAATCAGGGCACACTATCTGCGAATAAAACCTAAACATAGTTTTGGATGCTTGCATCGCCTACGCGTTCTTTATTAGCCCCGCAATTTTAGGAGAATGTTTACACACAATTCCTTAGCGATCGTTGGAACTTGTTTATTACTTTGGGATCAGGCACGATTCTACTTCCCTTTATTGTTTATTCTGCATGGAGTAAAGAGTGTCAACCCAAGGCGAATACCTGCCTCGATTCCGAGGAGAGGACTCCCCAGAGAAAATACTAAGGTTTACGCTTCCGTTGTATACACCAAATAATGCAGAGGAAAACCGGAGAAGAAGCAAGGGGGCTAAAAGTGGCCGCAATCCGTACACTCAACGCACAAAATGTGTGCATGACCAGAGAACTCTCCCGCAGGTAGTAGAAACTTCTGGGCCTTTGTACCAGGTGTACCGGGGTGAAGTGAGCGTCAAGATACAAATGTATCGATAGGGAACGTTTGTTGTGAACGAGCCCTTATATATTTTTTATTTGGTTGCTATGACATCTGTCAAACATATTTAGTATGCATCAAGTCATTGTACAAACAACATCGTTTTTTTAATCCTGTCAAAAATGTCGAATTTTGTACCAGAAAATGATGCTTTGCGGAAAGCATTAATTTTTTGTTTTCATTTAAAGAAAAGTGCTGCAAGAGTCGCATCGAATGCTTGTCAAGGCATATGGTGGCCATGCTCTATCGGAAGCAACATGCAAAAGATGGTTTACGCGGTTCAGAGATAATGATTTTGATGTGCGAAGTGAAGAACGTGGAGGACCACCAAAACAGTTTGTTAAATGTTGCACAACGAACAATTTCTGGCCGTTTAAAAGCTATGGGAAAGATCCAAAAGTGTGAAAACTGGGTGCCACATTTGAATTGAATTGAATGACAGGCAGATGGAAAAGCGAAACACCACATGCCAAACGTTGCTTCTACGACACGAAAGGAACTCAATATTGCATCGAATTGTGACTGGTGATGAAAAATGGATTTATTTTAAAAATCCTAAACGCAAAAACTCATGGGTACGGAGAAGCGTCAACATCGACTGCAAAGCCTGATCGGTTCGGAATAAAGACAATGCTCTGTGTTTAGTGGGACCAGAAGGGGGCGGTGCGCCATGAACTTATCAAACCTGGCGAAACTGTTGATGCGCAACGCTACCGACAACAAATGATCAATTTGAATCATGTATTGATCGAAAAACGACCAGAATGCGCCACAAGACACGGAAAGGCAATCTTGTTGCATGATAATGCTCCGAGTCATACAGCAAACCCGTCAACGAAACAATAAAAGCTCTCGGCTGGGAAGTGTTACCCCACCCGTCGTATTCACCAGACTTGGCTCCTTCCGACTACCATTTGTTTTCATCGATGGGACACGAATTGGCTGAGCGGCATTTCAATTCCTACGAAGAAGTCGAAAATTGGGTCTCCCAATGGTTTGCCTCAAAATGCGACCAGTTTTATTGGCGTGGTATCCACAAATTGCCGAAATGTGTAAAAAGCAATGGCCAATACTTCGAATAAAATGTCTTTTACTTCCCCATTTACAATTAGTGTTTTATTTAAAAAAAAACAACTTCATACCGGTACACGTGGTAAACAACATCGAAAACTCTATTTCTTCACCTATTCCTTTACTTATATTCGATGACAAATCAGACGTGAGTGCGATAGAGCATATGAATCTTACACCTAACTCAACGCTGCGTGACACCAAATCAGCTCCGCCTCAACTTGGGCACAAACGAGACATAATGATCAAAATTTACTTTCGAACTGGTACTGTTGTCCGAGAATTTATAAAACCAGACGCAAACAAATCCGCTGGTCTGTATGGCCCAATTCTTTTAAAGTGATGTTCTTCTTCGCTCGCTAAACTCCTGCTGAAACTCTTCCATCTGCCCTATTCAATTAGCAAATTTCCAAGTAAATGGAAGTTTGCGAATATTCAATCAATTCCCAAGAACGCCGAGAAATCATCTTGTGGCGGTTCCGCCAAACCCCACGGTTCACTTACCTGAAAAACCCCCATAACTTCCATCCAATTTCCTAATTTCACTAATGCAATCGCATTAGCATCTTAAATGCTTTACGCATTAAAGAGATCCAATCTGTAATCTAAAAAGCCCCTGGAAAAGAAAACTTACCTTCCATGCATCTCTTCGCATACAATTCTCCGTAACATTTTTTTCTTAACTTATCAGGCAGAATCCCCATTATTACAAACCAAGTCCCATTGTTTGCCGCCAATGCATTTGCATTGGCACCTGAAGACATTTTCCTTTTTCAAGGACATTTAATGCATACAACGAATTATCTAAAATTCTTGAAATAGTTCCTGTGCATATGCACCATAAATACAAACCATTCCTCGCCGAAAGGCATATATAAAAATCAAGTTGTAATGTGTAATTTAGAGAGCTCGCATAGAGCCAGTGAATTAATTTAAGGACTGTGATTGTAGAAAAGGGTTTAACATTTACCCCTAATATTATACATGTAAAAAGAATTAGGAAAATAAATGTGGTTTAAAAACTAAAAACTAAAACTACAAACCATTCCGCACCCATTGTTATCATTTGAAACGCAATGTCGGGCGGCTTGTTTTTACATCTGCAACAAGCCGACCAGCGATTCGTTGTTCAATAGACAAACAATCATCCATTTCGTACGTCGCCACAAACTAATTACCCTGCATATACAAATGCAGGCAAGGGATTTGTTTCTGCCACCAATCCCATTAGCATCTTTGTCCCAACGTCGATAATAGCGACGACGCATCGCGTAAACAATGACCCGCATTGCCGAACAATGCATTTGGTCGCTTCTCCCTCTGTCTGTTCATATTTCGGGTCCGGCTTCTCATCAGCAGCAGTATAAGCAAACACAAACCCAATTATCATCCAATGAGATTCGGCTTGTTTGCTTAACTGAATTCACTTCTCATGGATGCACATTTTCCCTTTCTTTGTTTAGATCCGTTCTCATGGTGTGTCCCATGAAAGAACCCATGTACACACATACATGTGTACTACCAACGATCTTCACCCCAAATGATTGAATATCGTTGAGTCGTTTGCCACCATCCAACCGAGCAAGTCGGTTCTGCTTTCGCTCTTCGTCGCGCGACGGAGAGGCGATATATATATATATATATATTTGGAGTCGTGGGCGAAATAAATCCTAATTATTCAGTATTGCTGTACGTACATTTTATTCGTCACCCATTGAGTTGAGCGTGGATTTATCGAAGTCTTGGTTTAAGTGAACTATAATAAAAAGGAAAGTTAATCTATAAGTAAACATTTAAGAATAAATTAAAAGAAAGTCGTGTATGATCAATTTCCAACTCTATGAACAGTCAACCTGGACCTATTTTAAACACCACAATAAATTGATGAAAGTGATTTGTCGTAGATGTATATTAATTTAATGTGACGAATATATAAAAAGGAAACGAGAAAGTTTGCAGCAAATCAGTGTTTTTACTTACTCCTGGTGGGGATGTTGCGTCGTCGACTTTGGTTTGTGCTTTTCAAGTTTACTTTCCCGCGGCTGAACATTTGGTTAGTGATAGGGACGAAGTAGAACTCGCACCCATGCCGGTGCCACGACTTCGCCCCCCACAATCTCCCTCTTATTGGCTCAAAGCACTACCTAATATTCTGGCGACGGTTATGGAGTCGTCAACTTTTGAAATAATTGGAATCAAGTGACCTCCTTAATGAACGCCATATGGCTGTCGTGGCAATAACTCCATAGGAAATCTGATGACATTCCTTACAGCAAAGTGGAGCCATTCCATCTACTACTTCCGTGAAAGCTAGTTTGTCGAACTGAATCTTTTAGAAGTTTTGTATTCACGCCTATTGTCGAAATTGATTCTCATGCTCATACGAACGATCCTGACCAACCTTATTATAAATCTGCACCTTATGCTCAAATCAAATCGCCAGTCAATTCATGTACATGATACCGGCTCAACCAGGCTTCTACGTCAAAACCTGTTTTTAATGACAACTGTAGTATCTGTCACAATCTTGCTTGCCCTAGATATGATTCCCTATATTTTTTACACATGTGTTGTGTTAGCATTATGTGTGAGTGGAAGGGATATAAGACAGCTGATGCAGCTGGTGCTCATGTTCCTTGAAAAATTTGAGAGTCCGGTTTCGTTGTCTATGATCATAACGAACTTTTACAAAGAAGTTCACTCATCAGCCTCGCTGTCATTTTGTGAGGATACTCTCCGTTGATACTAATAGAATATTTAAACTACATTTCTACCCATCTAAAACAGGTTTGCTTTCAAGGACATATGTTCTCCCATATGGCGGTTGTCCTATTCGGCTGGTAGACGCGTAGGGGAAATTCTTTACTTGATTTTTCAAAATCGACTCAAAATTGACTACAGCCCTTCATGGCCATATATAATTTTACAGAAAAATTAGCTACGCATTGTCACAAACTGGCAATTGAACTTACGCTCGACTCCTTCCCGCAATGTGTGATTAATTTTACGAACAAGAGCATTTTGTAGTCGGCAAGTACTTCTATCGATTCATCTATCTATGTTAACACTGACTTCTCATAATTAGTTAGCTAGTCGTGGTTTTCGATCTCTGCCTTTTCATGGTTTGTTTTATTGCACCGTTGGTTGAACTTATCTTTCAGCCCCATGGTCCAGTATTCTGATGCTTTATTATACTCCACAGACTGCCAAAATTAGAGATGGTAGCTGCCAGAACAAGCAGGGGACTTTTATTCCTCCATACATCAATCTAGGTAGCTCGGAGTCGTAAAGCCGTGGGAAAACATAAAATGTTTATGAGCTTAAGCTAATCTAACTTCTCCTTGACACGAAAGGTAAGCTACATGTTCGCAATTGCTACGGACTCGTAAGTCGCTAAATTAAACAGAAAACGAGATTCATATGCGTAGTACAGGTATGACTACGAAGTAGTCCTCGATGAAAACGAGGCCCTGAGGGAGTTAGACTCCTGTCTTTAAAAGTGTAAATATCGTAAGATGACTTATTGTTTATGATACGCGCGATAATAAAACTCCAAGACAATAACTCACGGGGACGACGTTTATTGCCATCTTAGATGTACTGACTGTTAAATAAGCCCGAAATGAGCTCCATAATATTTAATTCTTTTCAAGCAGTTTTCCAGTATTTCAGTAAGTGTCTGTACAGAGATTCTTGAACACGGACACACACCATTCTTGTTGAGCTTCGGCGTGCCAAACTCCTTGCCCCCCTCTCAAGTTTAATTGTATAAACGAATGTCCATGTGTACGTACCAGAGAGGTAATGTTATGCTTTATTAGCCTTACCAGGTTTACATTGTTTTCACAAGCACCCATTAATGAATTCTGCCTCTTTACGACTCAAGAACCTTTCCACTCGGCGTTTACAAGAACGCTGTTGTGCCAGGGAAAACAGAGTTGAGGGAAGTGCACTTGAAGTGCAAACGCAAAGCTGGCGTCTAAGGCCACAGAAACAATGTTCCCAGCTCAAGGTTAAGTTAGCTTAGATGTTGTTCACGTGTGTTTCTGGGAACGCAGACGTGGCTCATGAAGGAAATGTTGGTCAAGAACCTTGTTGACATCAACTGTGACGACGAAGTACCTTTGATGTGTACTCGTATGTTCGCATGAGGATCTATATTTGTTTCGAAGGGGTTGGCATTGAATTTAACGGTTGTGCGGTGCGGTGGAAAAAATGACTCAATGTTCACATCGTTGTTCGGAATAAGATTTTAATAATTTATCGTTCCTTCGTGTGGAAGCCAGGTGACTGGTGTGCTTTACTTGATTTGTGTATGAGTTTACGCATTTTCATGAATTCTTATAGTATGTTATATGGGGAGGAAAGGCGTTTGATAATTAATATTAACCTAAGGCAAAAGTGGAAAAACCAATTGGCTACGTTTGGCTTAAAAAAATAAGTAATTTGGTGTCACACAAATCCACTTGTATAGAAGGATGTTTGCCATCCTTGACATTTACTATTTTCAGAGATCGAAATCCGGCTAAAGGTTTTATTCGGTTTTCTTTTCACAAAAGCAGAATAATTATCCAAAGCATGTGAGATTAAAGTTGAGCACGTGAAGCAATATTTTAACACGTTAGCCAAGTTATGATTAGCGTAGAGTGTTCGCACGGAATCTGTTAGTGTTCTATGTATAGTGAGGCTGCACGTTTGGTTCCCTTAAATTTCCAATTCACAATTTTTTTCATTTTTAAAACATTTTTTATTTTTCTTTTTATATTCTTAATTTCTAAATTAAAGGCTAGACAAAAAATGCTTAAATTCTAGCTTAATTATCTTATATAATAACTTACTGGTCCTTCGCAGACGCTCTAAGCTAAACATTACTTAACATTTGTATAATTTGCCTTTCGGCGACAGAACTTTGTGGCAGTACTGATAATTAGTTGAAATTGAAAAACTTTGTCAATTTTTTTTGTTTTTTTTTTTTTTAATTTAACTTACTTAACTTACCTACTTTTTTTATTTTTTTTATTTTTTTTTTTTTATTTTTATGTAAAAGCACTTAACCTAACTTAACTTAAATCTTATACTACCCTAATTCTAGAAAAGCTAAGTCTATGTAAGCTAGCTGATGATACTATGATTCTATACCGACTTTGGTATCCAGGTCTTTATATGCCATTCAACCACCAGAACTGTTGACGCTGTCTAATACTATCGTCCCGGTCTCTGTGGGAGATAGCCCTACTGAAGCGCAGGAGCTCTTCTTCGGTGCGCGTTATTTCCCGGTCGTAGCACAATCGCCCGTCTACGGATGATCTACTTACATGATAGATCAGCGGAATTCCGGATCTATCCTGTATAAGCCCTTTCATATCCAAGTCAAGGAACGCCTCTGGTGGAACAAAGCCGTTGCGACGCACGCTCTCATAGTACAAGGTGTTTGGATAATAGGCCCCGAAAATTAGGTCATTGGACGAGCTTATTGCTCTCGCAACATGTCCTCTGATTAATTTAATCATAAAATTATCCACCCTATTTATGTACGCTTCATTATATAAAGTCTCATTTGAGTAATACTTTTTATAGTCCGATTCCGGTGTCCGATATAATCTGAGACAACTTCTGAGACACTTTCTTTCGAACACCCGAATCTTTTCCATAAAATTTGGACCTATGTTGAACCATACTGGGCAACCATATTCCAATTCACAATGTGGGTGGGAGAATGAGGAAAAGATTGGGAAGGGAGTTATTGATCCATATTGATAGCCTGTAAATTGTAACAATCATCATCGGCACAACAACCGGGAACCGGTCTTGGTCTTATTTAGCAAGTCCTGAGGCATGTTAAATTTTCCATGATAATTTGTTTTTCCGGGCAAGGTCATAAGTCGTGCGCCAAAGGCTTCCCGACGGGGAATCGAACCCCGGTCTCCCGCGTGACAGGCGGGGATATTAACTACTATACTATGGAGGAGCCTAAATTGTAACAATGCAGGCGGCGTAAACTGGTATGCTTGATGTGGCTGTTGGTTCCAAAGTGCAAAGTCTGATGATATTGATGGGCCGAAGTCGAAAGCATGTGCAATGAACGGTATCCTTCCTTTTGAAAATCGAATGTATTATAAACACAGCCTTCCCTCTACTTGGGAATTGTCGAGTTCGATTACATATATAGAACTCATTCGCGGCCTTTTCGTTCATGGAATGCTCTTTGCGTTCGTGTGGAGGCAGAGATGATGGAATCGGGGACATGGAGTTACCAGCGAAATATACGTCCTGAATACGGAACAGATAAAGAACACAGCTTTGCATAGTCTTAAAAATACTCAGAAACATGTACTCCCAATGGGATACTGTTTTTGCCCTCTGGAATTGCCGCCAGTCTTCATTTGAAATCTTTGATTTATCCAACCTGAACTTTATCTCCTTTGTCTTAACAGCTTCCTTCATTGAGAACTGAAGCACATGTTCGGCTTGAACTGACACAGTGTAGAATTGAACATAAAATCGGTCAGGTGTTGGGTGTTGTGTCTCTATACTACATGCAGAACCAGCCCACAATCCTAACCTAATTTCGACCACTAACAGCGCGTCACATCAACCCCTATCCCACCGTTCATGCTATTCACCTGAAATATCACATTTCCCAAAGGACGCATAGCTAAACTCATTATCCTATGCAGGTAATGCATAATTGAGTTTAGCTATCCTATTTGCCATACGGCAACTCCATTTTTGCTAGCCAATGAGATTTCCATCGGAAATCACATCATGTCGGTTAGCAACAACAAGTCAAATCAAACGACGCTGTTGCATAACCATGCAACGGCTGGGGTAATTCCAAATTATTCAAGTTTGATTTTCATGATAAATTACCCTAGCCAATTTGGCGTCACTTCGGCTTTTCTTCAGATCATCCATTCGCTTGGGATCAATGATCTCTTTTCGCAGGTGAATAGCACCGGCTACATTTCCTTTCCTCCATAATTCTGTTTCCATACGGTTCAAAGCACTCTGAGATCACCACAGCCGTAACACTGGGGCAGTAGGTCATTCTCAGAAACTGCATTTGATACCAGCACACATAACCAAACCCACCCCGAGATCATCATACATCGTGGTTCTGTTCTCTCATTCTCCCATGTTCGCCGACTATCGAATAGACCAATGTATTCACCACACATCGACGGGCGTGGCAATGAGAGAGCAGAAGGATGATCTCTCTTGGTTGTCCATGCAAAAGTAAAATACCCGTCTTCATCCCTCTTTGATTCAGTCGCTTGTCATTCATCACCGCAGTCGGACACGCCACCGCGCGAAATTCTAATTTAATTTTTTCCCACAACTGAGTCGCTTAACATCCACCAAACGGTGTACATCAGTCGAGTTTCCAATAACGTGAGCGCGCACACTCAAAGTCGAGAGTTAATCTTAAATTTGTTTCAAATCATTTGCACAACCGAACATATTTCTTTGAAGAAAGTTTAGTGAAATATAATTCTTCTTATTGTTTTCGTAAGAACCCGTTTTAAAAAAACGAAATAAAAAACTACATCAAGGACATAACGACAACAGTGAATTTTTATTTCCTTTCCTGGATTTTCTTTCGGCGAAACATCGATGGGGGTAAAGTGAATCCGTGCCATGCGTTGGCAATCATACTTTTTACCCCCACAGGTGCCCATATTAATGAAGCCACTGACAACTACCCCCATTGAAATCACCCGCAAAATGATTTCTTTGCACATATATTAGATTAAGACCCTTTCGCTAGAATAGAAAATGCAACGAACTCTTTGTAGGACTGTCCAGGTTCACGGCCTACTACGCGCCTTCGATCTGATAGCAACTTATCGATCAGGGGGATTGCCCGTTGCTGTATGCTAACAAGTAGGCCGAGGGTATGCTTAGGAGCAGAGCTCCAATAATGGGAATAGTATTCACGCGCGGGTCTAATTTTGGATTTGTACAGAAGAAGAAGTTGGGCCGGTTTAAAATATATTTTAGCTCTAAAATTTTTTTCAGTTTTCTGGAGATGAACCTGACAATATTCGATATGTCATCATGCAACAATGTATTCCCGCTAACTGAACAAATTCATGCTTTCCTTAGATTAAAAGGTTTTGCCATTCTGCTACACATTGAATCCAATAAATCTTTAATATAAAAAAGAAACAGGGTTGTAATCAAAACGCCCTGTGAGTAGGGTGTTCGAATATACTTAGGGGCAGGTCGGCTTGTCGTAAGAGGCGACTAAAGACCGAGTGGTAGGTGGAGTCCTAACGCCCTGTCGCCCAGTGAAATATCACCCCATCAAGCTGTAGGCTCCGTGAAATCGTCGGGAGATATCCCTGGCCATCTTTCGGGGCTTGGCTGGTGGACCGGTTCGAAAAAAGGTTGGTTCAGGTGTAGTCGGTCCAAAGGTGAGACATCAACCCTCTCACGCTACACATTCCGCGATATCGTTGGGATAAATCTTCGACTATGTTTCGAATGTGGGGCTGATGACCCTGACAGACACGGAGATAAGTCATGTTGGTACCTTCTGAAATAACGAATTCCGTAGGTAAACTACGAGGGTGAATCAAATATAAACGGTAAAATCTTCTTATACACATTGAATAATGTTACACACTAACTATACTATCAACATTTTTCAATATGGTCTCCTGCGTGATCTACAGGCTTTTGCCACTCAGATCACTGCTTGGTGGCGGTCGCGCAATTACTTGCATTTCAAGCGTATACCCGACCTAGGCAGCTTCGCTGTGGAGGAGGTACGAGGCTGCTAACTGGAACGATTTATGAGATTTTTTCGCATTCTCTCCGTGATCTGAGGCGTGGTTGGAAGACTCAGATGTTAACAGTGGCTCTTCACTCCCACCGGCGTTAACAGAACGAATTTTGTTAGAATCAGAAACGCGAGCAACCAGACGATGGTACCGCGAAGAAGGCCTACAACGCCAGAGTGACTAATAAACTCCTTGGGTTCCCAACTGGTTCTCCGCCCTTCTGGCCAATGGCAAGGGCTGTCAGCAGTAACTTCGCTTGCTCCTCTTTTCCTCCGATAATGACAGACAGCGAGACGTTAGTCAGAAATTCAAAGAATAAACCTAATGTATTCCCGAATTTATTTTCCACGAGTTCAAACCTCGATACCGATCTTTTGGAGCCACCTGATATCACGCGATACGATCGTTGATAGGAAATGTAAGGTTCCGCCTGCGTACTATTCATTCTACATGGACTGGACTGTGGGAAGCCCACCGGCCTGGACGGAATACCAGTAATAACCCTTAAGAACTGTGCTCTAGAACTATGGCCGGTTCTTGGCGGACTCTTCCGCCTATCTTATGCACGGATGACATTTCCTACCTGCTGGAAAATCCCTCAAGTTCAGTCCCAAATAGGGGAGAAAGTGTCTCCGACAAAATTACCGTCCGATAGCATTACGTCTATGTTATCTGAAGTGATGGAAAAGGTCATCAATGCCGAGTTCATTAAGTATATACTCCAAAGATTTTGGCCGCATCTGGCACGGGGCATTGCTGAGAAAACTTCGTTCATACAGACTTTCTCAGCCGCTTTGCGATTGGACGGAGAGTTTCCTCGAATATCGATCGATCCGGGTTGTTGTGGAAAGGCCAATCTCGTTGACTTCAATGTAACGAAGGCACAGTATACACCATTCACAAAGAAACGCGGATTATCGGTTCCACAGCTGATGATGAATGGAATGAGGAAAGCTTCAAATTGTCAGGTCCACCTCAGGATAACTGAATATGTTTTTAGAGCCAAGAAATGTTTTACTCCGGCCCAACTTATTCTTCTGTATAAATCCCAAATTAGACCCGCGCTCGAATATTGCTCTCATGTTTGGAGCTCTGCTCCTAAACATACCTTCGATCAACTTTAGAGCATACAGAGACGAGCGACCCGCCTGATCGGGGACACGACGCTGAGGTTGGGACTACAGTCGCTATCACATCGAAGGCGCGTAGCTGACCTCTGTCTGTTTTACAGATATTATCACTGTTCTTCGGAGATTCGTGGTATTGTTCCGTGCAAGTCGGTTTGTATGTGCTGCACACGACAATCCGACAGATCGCACCAATTTGCGGTTGATTTCCCGACGGTGCGAACATCCCTGCATTAGAACTCCTTCCATTACAGAGCGAGAAAGCTGTGGAATGTGGAATTCCCTCTCCGCACAAGTGTTTCCGGAGCGTTATAACCTGCAAGTGTTCAAAAATAGCTACAATGGTTATTTGGTGACATCTCGGCGCTATAGGTTCCCGAGAGATGTCCAATTAAAAAAAAAAAAAAAAAGAACTATAGAATAGAAAAACGAAAACACCCCACATTGCTTAGAATGGTTTTTCATTTAAGATGTAAGTGATTCCGGAACCAATATCAAACAGTGGTCCGATGACAGAAATGTAACCAGGGTGTTTGCCAAATCTCTCCGGTTATTCGGCATTCACCTGGGCTCTGTTAGGAGGAAGTGTTGTGCCAAACACGGACACTCCGTTCATCTTCCTCCTCCATCATACATTATACAGCTCCGGCGCAAATTGTCCATCAACGGAATAAATAAATACACCGACAAGCGAACGAAACGCCGCCACGTTTGTTGTCCACATTAAACGATCGGCACCACCAGAAGTAAATAATCGAAACGCATTTTTTATTTATTATAAAAGGTTCTTATATTTCAATTAGGACTGAATATTAATATTAAATTGATTTTTATTAATTTAATACAAGATGAAACACTTCTTTCTCTACACGACTTCGTGGTGTCTACGCTTCTCCGCCGCGCGACGGAGATCGGGAACGTCGCGAAAGTGGTGGTCCGCGGATGTAATTTGACTCAGCGATAAGCAGCTCGTGTAGAGCCGACTCGCTAGTGGAGTGATTTTGTGGTGTGGTGGTAGATATCCTCTCCACAAAGGATATCGTTTTTACCTACCACCAAAGAAACGTAAAGTCTCTCTTGGTGGAATAGAAAACCAGATCTCGTAATGG
The DNA here is from genome assembly GCA_963931805.1 of Microdon myrmicae. Classification (NCBI taxonomy): domain Eukaryota; kingdom Metazoa; phylum Arthropoda; class Insecta; order Diptera; family Syrphidae; genus Microdon; species Microdon myrmicae. The sequence goes on from OZ007496.1 coordinate 264,028,189, forward strand.
AGATCATGGTGGTATGTGTGATCGTTCAGATCTGTGTTTACTCATGCGCGAAGGCAATGGAAGAACAAAGCAGGCAGGCGGAAAGGACAAAGGAATCGGGGCGATCATGGTTTATGATGTGCATCGCGGCTAAATAAATAGACGAAGATGCATCGAAGAGATGTGCAAAAGGAAATATGGGACGAGGGCATCATAAAAGTCTTAGATGAGTGATGCCCTTGTGTAAATAGGCGAATAGCCATTGGGAAAAGGTGCTAACGGGTTGGTGGACGAAACGAATCCTTTGCTTGCATTTGCATATGCAGGGAAACTCGTTTGTGGGAAATGGATTCTATATTTGCATTGTTTATGCTTTGAATTCAATCCGGCGGCTATGCGCGAAGTCGATGATTGTTTGGAGATTCAAACAAAGGAGCATTTCTGGGTAAAGTGTTTGCAGCTGTATCGATAGTTGCAAGTCATTGCAATGTAGATTAGACGGTTATACAATGACGGTTTGCTATACCATCTGTCTCAATTGTACATGGCATCTATGGCGACGGAAGTGTCGAACTCTAGTGTGAAAGTCTACGCTAATTGGGAATTCGGTTCTTGGTCGCTAATGCAGAGATGCATTGATACATGTATGAATGCCCTTGTGGGGAAATTCTTACAGGAAATTTGTATGCGAAGAGATGCATGAAAGGTAAGGATTCTTTAACAGGGACTTTTAGATTATAAATTTGATAACCTAGATGCGTAAAGCACTTAAAGTGCTAATGTGCTTGCATTAGCGAAAACTTATGCTGATTGGGATGTAGTTATGGGGGTTTTTCAGGTAAGTGGGCCGTGGGGTTTGGCGGAACCGTCACAGCTCCCCCACATGTTGACTCAAAATGGGGCTAATACCGAACGGCTAGCTTCCCAACCTCGTCAGTTTTGTTACAATGTAGGAAGCCGTTGGAGTTCTGTAGGTTAAAGTCACCAAGAACGAAAATATCAGAAGCTGGATGTCCGGTTTCTATGCAGTCGACGGTACATGACAGATTCGCTGGTCGATTGTCATTTTTGGAGCAGTAAAGGCACCAACAAAGTTTTACAGAATTCTGGAGCACGACTTTGATTCAAATAATTCGTAGGCGAAACCGATTACAGGAAAGCAAGTTGTTTACAGTTTGGGTTTTAGTCAAAACATTTGCATAATCTTCTCTCTGAAATACTCCCTCATGGAGTTTTGAATGGGGCACTAGTTTATCTCTGGAACATCAGCCAATAGTCCGAAACATAGTCGACAGTCTTGACCATATCGCGATATCGGGCCTATGAAGTGGGATACTAAGATTTCAGTTTACTAAGCTAGATTTGAGGCGTTTGATATTTGGAAATAAGACAAAGAAATTCGTCGCATTTATTTTTTCGGGGTGTGTTAGCCTAATGCCAACCTTGGCATGCAATACCTACAATGAGTATTTCTTTGTTTTCTCTTATTTTTTCCGTGTTCTCGTTTTTTCCGTGGTAATTCCCAACTTCACATTTTTAAACTCCTTATAATATAAGTTCAATTCTAAGATTACATCGTATTAACAGATATTTATTTATTACTTTCTTTACAGGTGAGTACAATCTACTGTTTGGCATTCCACAGACATTGACCAAGAAAAGGATAATTTGACAATGCCTCATTTTGAAAGTTCGAAGGACTTTGTTCAGGTAATACATTTAACCTCTAAAGATGTGAGTATTATATCATGCGCGTGCAAACTGAAGTTTATTACCATTTCTCGTAACTATAGCTTTCAAATTTCATGTCCGTCATTATTCTGTTTTCGCGCACTTGAATAATCGACATATTTTAATATTTATAATTACCAAAAGCGTTTCATCTTAAAAACATGTACATTCCGAGTGAAATACATGGAAATTAATTAATTTACACATTGACGGTATTAGTTTCCAAATCGTATTGCAGTTTTATAATTCACTTTAGGTCTTCTTTTTATGGCTTATGAAATATTTGAAGTACAATTACTAAAGTTCCTGATCATCATCATCATCGGCACTACAACCGGGAACTGGTCTTGGCCTTATTTAGCAAGTCCTGAGGCTTGTTAAATTTTCCATAATGATTTGTTTTTTCCGGGCAAGGTCATTAGTCTTGCGCCAGAGGCTCCCCGACGGGGAATCGAACCCCGGTCTCCCGCGTGACAGGCGGGTATACTAACCACTATACTATCGAGGAGCAAAAGTTCCTGATCAATACTGATTTAATGTTGGAAATTTTGCTCAGGGGTGTGCTCAGATAACTAGCGCTCTATTTAGGAATATCTAAAAATAAGAGTTGTTTTAATCCAACACCGTGCTTCCTCGTCGCGGCCGAGGGAAGAGCGTGGACACTGTTTTAACGAAGTTAACACTTAATAGCTTTCACATAAGTAACACCATAAGGGAGGGAGTAAGGTAGAAATGGTCTGTAAAAACTGATTGTATAGTTAGTTAGTTATTTATTTTCAGATTTAATACACATAAATAAAAAAAATTAACAATATTTAATTTAAATTTAATTAACACAAAAAAACAATATTTAATTTTCATTTTATCAGCACAAAAATTGTTTAGCTTTATTTAAAACAAAATATAACGAACTAATTATAATAAAATTAAATTGATTTTCTCTGTGCGCTTGCATCAAACGTACATACTGTCTTGTGGTTTAAATTCTACTCCTCGTACTAAAGTACAAACTTTCTCTTTTACATTTTCTTCTTCTAGAAGTTTCTTTTGCATGAACGAAATCAAACTGCTACCGTTACCTTCCTTATATGTTTTTCGGTAGTGCTACCATAGTATTTTATTTTGTTTTATTTCTTTTTGGAATCGTCACATAGGGTAGTTACTATATTTACCTGGTGACGATTCAGGGTTCATCATATTAAGCAAACGCTATTGCAGCTGCTTATGTACTTAGGATAACGATTTTTTGGAAATCGTTTAGGAAAGTGTGATGATGGTTGGGATAGGTATTATGTATTATTATATAAGAAACCGTTTGAATTAATTGGGTATGTGTATGTTATATGAAGATATGGATTTTTGTATATTGTTATTAGGTAATGATGAAATATATTTATAATATGGGAAATGTGTATGTTATATGAGAAATGGGTTTTGATTAATATGTGTAGGACTTCCGGAGCACTACAGAGTTAAAAAATAGTCTAGGGAGTCTACTTACCACAATAAAATACCTCAATTACTTTTTGAAATACCAGAGTTGTATGAGTTTTTCTTAGAGTGTATCTGAGTTTGTATATAACTGTACTTTTATCCGTAACTGTAATACTGTTTAAACTCATTTGTAAAGTTTAAATACTTAGAGTACAATGTGCAGGATTTTCCTGACACAATATTTTTGAAAAAACAAGTGAATTAAAAATATAATACCGACTTGTCAGGTGAACTTGTGAGCACAATATGCGACGATTATATGCAAAAAAAAACATGAAAACGAATGAAGAATCGAATTCCTGGTTTATCACTTCCGTGCCCGCCAATGGTATCCCTTGTGGCAAGTGCCAGTTGCAATAACAACAATATTAATGTGGTACTTTATTGACTTCTTACGTTGCCATTGTAGTAATGAAATCATGTAAGAATCCACTAAGCTTAAGCCATAATTATGCTCGATTCGCAAAGATCCATTAAAATTATACTTGAGCAACTGATGCACTTAACCACAATCATCAAATTGCCCAGAGCTAAAACACATAGTACAACGTTCAGTGGTTGTGATCAGTACCATGAAGGACTTCAGCGATCCGTGGAGCACAGTCCGAACTTGCTATTCGTCGACTTGCTGGTGGCATAGCAAACTACAGTAAGTCGGTCAGATTGCAGATATTTGGTATTATTATTGCCAGAGGAGAAGGGGCCATGCGATAATGTGCGATTGGCTGCTGATATATTAAAAGTGCGTCTTGATATACCTAAGCTCAACGTTTGGTTATCCATTGTAAAGCAAATATCCATTACAAACGCTATAAGCTATTTGATTTTCAGGGCTCCTATCCCCCTAAGGTCAACGTCAATAGTCGTGAAATTTTTGTATTCCAATAAATCTCCACATTTAGTTCATCTCCATAAATTTCTAACCGAAACCGAAGTCAAGAGGAGGACGAAACAGAACTAAAGAAACAGCACACCATGAAAAAAGACAACAGTAACTAGAGCTAGGGGGGAAATAAGCAAAGCCAAGTCAAATGTTTGCGTTTCCATTCGAAGGTAATACAAGAGGTTTATGCTTAATCCGACAGAAAACAGAGAAAGTACTTTCATTTAGATGACCTCCTACAGCAGATTGTTCCCTTGGCGAATGTAGTCACGGTGTTGGGTTATTTTTTGCACCCAGTCTTGCTTCTTTCTGCTCTTTCTTTTCCTGTGTAACTTTTCTCCTCCAGCAACATTTCGGTTAAGAAAAGTTTCCTCCTTCGCTTTTATTTACTTTTCTCTTTTATTGTATTTTATTAATTGCTTTCTTTGAAAAAGGTTCCAAGCAACACCCACGCGCTTCGGTTGGAGTGTTTCGATTCAGTTTACAGTCATCCTCGCGACTTCCATTTATGTGTATCCTTACATTGGACCCGATAGTCGGCCTCGGATCGGTTAATCTGGGTGTAATTCCAATGAAGAATACCAAATGCAGTTGGTATCGTGAATTGAAATGAAAACAATTAGAATGTAAATGAAGGATCGGATTTTTTAGTGCTTTCTTTGCGGAAATAGGAAATAATTATTCAGTCAAGGTTCCTCGAATTGCTTTGGTCATTAAAATTGAATTAAAGACGGCGACGACGAATGAACTCGGAAGGAAAATCCGAGGTCGCTTCGTTGTAATTAATGCAGTGTTTTTGGTTTTAAAGGTCCGATTGTTTTTGGTCCTTATGGAATAATAAGATTGATCGAGCGGAAAGATATCAGCTTCCTTTACAAATTTCCGTGTCATGAAATGATATTGATATTCACTAATGTAGAAAAGATTCAGATACAATTTGCGTAACATGTCTCTGGAATATTATCGTGGACATTTTTGAATATAGATGGTTTTGAAGGTACCTGAACGTTTCTTCGCCTTTTTAGTGTTTTAAAGAGTCACATTTATTACACACATGCTTCCATAACTGAACAGGTCGATGACCATCTGAGATTCATTTGTTGTTGTCTGTTTAACTGTTAATCGGCAAGAGCCAAGAAAGCCACAAATATTTGTCTTCTGCTTCTTTTGTTTTTTAAAAGGCGATACAAGTGGGTGAAACACTTCACAGCGCCGGTCATTTCACACACTAGAGACGCCTCTCAAGGTGATCACTTACCTATTTAAGCTGTTCGGTCATGTAGTTGGTGTGGTAAATGACTTTATTCGTATGCCTTAGATTTCCTGGTTTTGGGTTTAGAACCGTGCCGTTGTTAGGTTTCGGTCTTATACGTTTGACCGACGCCTACTTTGCACTCGACTCAAGACGATAATTTACAGATTAAATGTTGAATTGCGGAAGTAATGAAATGCGTCGTAAAACACAGACTGCCGTATTTAAAAATATATACGAGTGCATACTACAATATTTTATTTATTTATTATTGTTGTGTTTCTAATTTCAGTATGAGTTTTAAAGAGAACGCATATCAATACACGCACGTATCACTTACCAAGCACCCACTTGGTAGGGTTTCATGTCAATGTGCTGTTAGAGGGCGTAATCGTTATTTATGTAACTACCTAGTTTGCTTAACAAAGTTTTCGGCATTTGAAGTATAGACGTTCGGTCAGCTGAAATTTTTATTTAAATTTAACTTGCCGCTGTGTATCCCTTAAATGTGTAACCTTACAACCTATTTCGTTCCGCTTGTTCAACTTAACGTAATGTTGATTACGATGTTAGGTACACCATCTACTTCCACTGCCTTTTTGTTTCTACATGAGCCGAAGATACCCTGGATTTTTACCCTCCATCCTCGTTATTACTGGCCCTAACTATGGCGTTAATGTCATTTGCCAAATTATCGTCACTGAATCCGATAAATCCGAGATTCTTTGAACCCCAAATTGAATTTCGGAGGTGCAGGTGATTCAGGTGATTCAGAAGAACTTAGTCCTCCCAGTCGTGATTCGGTAGACATTTCCTGAAAGACAGTTCCAACAGCGTTCATCTTTTCCAAAGGATCCTCGATCACGAAGAGCTCATTATTGAGGATAGCACTCCCTGTATCTATTCCCATCTCTGTTATCACCTGCCTGTTTTCGTTAGTACGCGGTATTTGGATCCAATCTTATTTTGATTATCTCTCCTGAATATCTTATTTATTTATGAAAACATATTCGGGTTACTCAATTTTATGGCCTAAATTCTGTTGTTCCAATACTAATTTGTTGCTAATCTATATTTAGCTTTTAGTAATTGTTGAAGTTTTTTTAATCCGAATTTCAGTGATATCTCCTGGTCGCGTCTGTCAGTATAATTGTTTTAGTTTTGTGAGCAGTCTGCTTTTTTTCCAGTGTCATTAGAATTGATCTTTAATTTCCAGTCGTCGCAAAAACGTTTGATTCAAGTGAGGTCATCTTGCAGAAGTCTGTTGAAGACATCAATCTTCTCCAGATCTATACATCACTATGTTGTTGGCGTATGCAATGGCTTCGTTGAGAGTACCCACTAGATCACTAGTGTAAATGTTAAACAAAATGGGTGAATTCACTGCTCCCTGCTGTAAGCCGTTTTTAATGTGAAAGCTCTTGTTGGATGGTATATCCCCACATTTCACCACAAACGGTTTACCCATTATCATATCGTAGATAACATACAATAAATATTCGGGCTACCTATATTTGATAACCTATATACAAGCCCTTCTAACCATATAGTATCGAAGGCCTTTTCAAAGTCAACCAAACAGGCCCCTGTGCATTATCGCTTTGCCATATACCAGTGTATGTCGGAAACAGGATGATGATGATGATGAGTAACGCATTTATTGTACACTAATTTAACAAATGTTTACATAGGACTAAAACTAAATGCTCCTATCTTACAAACTTTTCTTATTCTTAAAATAATTTACTGGCTCTACACGAGCACTCTAAATTACACGAGTAGGTTTGTGTAATGCCTTTCGGCGTACAATAATATTTTTATATTTTTATATTTTTATATTTTTATATTTTTATATTTTTGTATATTTTCTGTTAGCTGAACATTTTAAGAAGTTCTCTCGCTCTGTCCTTTTTTTATAACATAAGATAAAAAAAAATTAACAAAAATGTTAACATACAGAGATTGTAAAACGAAACAGAAAAGGAATCTAAATGAAAAATGGAAACGAAAAGGAAGAATAAATATATTTGAAAAGGGAAATGAGGAATAGGGAAAGGAAAGCGTAGCGTCTGAAGATCTTACTATATTTGGGGATGCTAAGTCCTTTCTTCATTGTAAATCCACCACCAGTTGGGATGGGATCGGTCATTTATAGATTTATCTCGATCGCATCTTGCCATGCTAAAGTGCAAGTGAACTGCAGCGTTAGATATTTCACTGTTATAAAGAATGTTTGTCTCTGGCACCACGAAAAGCGTGGTAAATAATAGAGACTCCATGCTTGTCTTGGTTGAAACCTTTTGTATCCAAGACAGGGAACACTTTAGGTGGGATAAACCCATTTTGGAGTGTATTCTCCAGATACATGTCATTGCGGTAGTATGCTCCCGAGATAAGATTATTTTCGCTGCACATTTCCCTTGCAGTGTGACCACGAATAATTTTGATAATGAAATTGTCTATCATATTCAATCCTGATTGGTCATACAATGTCTTATTAGGATAGAATTTCCTATATTGAAATTCAGGTGTTCTATGTAATCCGTGGCAGGAACGCAGGCGCTGCCTCTTGAACATGCGAAACTTTTCCATGTGGGATTGGGAAATGTTAAACCATACCGGTGAAACCATACACAAATATTGGACGGCTAAATGCTGAGTACGAAATTATTTTAACTTTGTGTTCTAGGAGACTATATCGGAACAGACTTCTTGTCATTGCATATGCACTTTTAGCTGCGGAGAGGGCAGCTGCTATGTGCTTATCAAAGTATAGGTAATGATCCACCCAAATACCAAGGTACTTGACAACAGTTTTCATTTGCAGCGGAAGATTATTGCTTCCTACAATGGAAAAGTTGTTCTGAAAACGATAGTTTCTGTTTTTTGGAAGTTAATTTTCAATTTCCAATCGTCACAAAAGCTTTTTTTTTTCCTGATCTGTACACCACAATATCGTCGGCATATGCAATAGCATGATTAAGAGACCCAACTAGATCACTAGTATAAATATTGAAGAGAATGAGAGAATTCATGGCTGCCTACTGTAAGCCATTTTTAATATGGAAAGTTTTCTTGCAGATTTTGTCACCACATTTTACCACAAATTGCTTATCCATTATCATATCCTAAATGATGTATAACAGATATTCAGGCAAACTTAGATTTGATAACTTATATACAAGTCCTTCTAACCATACGTTATCGAAGGCCTTTTTAAAGTCAACGAAACATACGCCTGTGCATTGTCGTTTTGCCTTGTTCCATTGTATATCGAAAACAGGTTTTGTAGGTGCATGAACTGTGACGTGACCCGCTCTAAAGCCAAACTGGTTGTTCGGTATGATGTCGTTTTCATCACACCAGTTTATCACTGCCTTATTTATGATTTTCTCGAATATTTGGCTAATGTTTGGTAGCAGACTAATCGAGCGAAGATTGGCGGGATTGCTCCTGTCCTCGCCGTTTTCGGGGATGGGATGGACTACTGCTATTTTCCAACGTCTTGGGAAGTTTGCATTATTTAGAGCGTTATTGAACAAGGTTGTGTGCATTTTCACCGCTTCCGGAGGCAAATGTCATTATTCGGAAAATCATCTGTTCCAGAGGATTTCTTGTTTTTAATGTATCCAAGAATGTCCATGAGTTCATTATTCTTAACAAATATATTTATGTGCAAAATTCTAAGCGGAGCATGCGCTCCATCGTTTTCACTTTCGCCTACCTCTCCCGAGAGAAGTCTAATTAAAAAAAAAAAAAAAAAAAAAAAAAACGATACTGAAACTGAAACTTTTGTTTTCAGAATGCCGACTTTGTCGTTCATTGTGCAGCGAAATATGGTTTTGGATAGCTCTGTTTTCGATGTCGAGGTTAGAATGAATGGATTCATTCACTCTGTGCACTGCCTCAAAACAGGCGCCAATTAAGCTCGCTTTCTCTTGCGGATCCTTGACTACTATTAGTTCTTCGTTGGAGTTGATGTGTTCCGGGGCGAGTTCAGCAGTATTTGACAACTCTCGGGAGTCCTCGGGACTCGAAGGCAGGGAATGTCATTATGCTCTTTTCTTCTAAATACTTTTGTTATTTGCGGAAACATATTCCTACCACTGGTTTTAATGGAGAGAATTTTGTGTTTCCAATCTTCATTAATTACTGATCTGTAGTCACGGATCAGCTACGTTTTTAATCAATGACTTAATTGTCCCTATTTACTGGCTGTAAGGATCGCTGAACTGATGTAGGGCAGTTTCAGCTGGGAGAGCAGAGCGCTTTTTGTCTATATAGGGCATCAATAGTTGAGTTTCTGTATCTATTAAAATTCTCCTCCATGTGCGCCGCTTTTGGAATGGAACGGTGCATTGTTTTGATGACAATGTTGTCCATCGTTGAGAGATAATGGTCTATTTCCTCAAAGGTTTCTATTAGGCGGAGGATCTACGCCATTGGAGTGTAGTTCTCTTTTTATCTTGCGATCAAAACGCGACCAATGTGCTTTTCGGAAAACGAACGAATGTATCTGGTCGTACTGCTCAAGTATTGTGTACTCGTTGGGAACATGTAATTCGGCCCCAAGGCTGTAATGGTCACTATCATACCCGATTGCGCGAAGGCAATTTCGAGGTCCGTGTCTAACAATTATAGTCTCTCGTCCATCATAAATAAGTCCAAAAAGGAGTTTCCTCTTGGATAAGATGGTGTACTTGTAGCGTACAATTCTAGTTTATATTGTTGGATTTGTTTGCCACCAGTTGAATAATGTGTCGTAGTTAGTTCAGGGAGCGTGTCTCCTTGTCCTGAAAAGGATGAGGGATCTCTATAGACCGCCCCTGAAAAACGTACTACAAAGTGGTCGTCGCCGTGCTTCCTCAGATCCTGAGGGAAGAGCAACGACCTTGGTTTGGTCCTGCCGCTTTTTCGTCCAACCTCAGTCCTCGTCTCCGCAGGTTTCCATGGGGGCAGGTGATATTCAGAATCTAAAAAAGTGTTTTGTGGAGGTACCACAGCTTTACTCACCAGTTGTCAGCTATTAAAAATTCTCTCTTTTCTTCTGTATATACAAGTGTTTATTTAGTTAAATTCTTGCATCAATTTTATAAAGTGTTTATTTAGTTAAATTCTTGCATCAATTTTATAAAGTTGTTCTCCTGGGGTACTTCCCCCAGGGACAATGATCGATATTCTACTGCGGCCGCGAGATCACTCTACTGTTCCTTTATAAAGGGAAACAAATCGAGATTTGTATCTCAAAAATGCATAATTTCCTACAAAAATCCCGAGTTTGGTATCCTGAGTGAGATGCTCAGTGTTTACTTAAATAAAAATTCAGTTTCTTGAAATCTTATGAAATTATTGTGCAGATGTGGGTGTGTAATCCGGGTTTTTGTTTGTTCAATTTGATGGAAGTTTTCCAGATTGAGATAACATATCTCTGGAGTTTGAATTTTGATGATTTGAATATTTGATTCGTTTATTGTGAATTTTGATTTTGATTAAGATTTTGGATTAAATTATGCCGTGGGGGCAAATGTTAAGCGATAAACGGATGTTTGATTCGTTTATTGCGAATTTTGGATCTAGTTTAGGTTTTTTCGGGTTTTGATTGGATTTTAGGTTTTAGAGTATTATTGCTGGGATTTGGATGTAGGAATGGGAGAAAAAGGTGGTAGGGCTTTTTAGAGCACTACAAGTGCATTGCCTCTTCTGTTCGGTGAGATATCACCCCAAGCACTGTGTTTGGAGTTGAAATCTCCCGCCAGAACAAAATAATTATTTTCCGAGTCTAACTTGAGATTACAAAAGAGGTATACGGTTCGCTGATAAATTGCGTACACTGAGGAGCTTCAGCTGCATACACGGATACCACGTATAGATGCCTTTGACTTTTCAAAGGTATATCTATAATGCAAGCTTCCAGTATCTGAAATTTATGTACATCTGTGCTGCAAACCACCTTGTGGTGGCCTTTCTTAATTAAGGCAGCAAATCCACCTCCTTGTGTGGCATGTGGACGATCTCGTCTAATGACTTTATAGTTTTTGTAGCCCAATTTGTGCCTCTGGTTTAGCTTGGTTTCGCTAGCCAGAAGCACATTGGTGCGTTCGGCTTCAAGCAGGTTATCGAGATTACGCCTCCTTTCCACGTGGAGTAGTGAATTCACATTCACAGCAATAATTTTTAGTGTTAAATTAGTTGGATAGTTCATCATTTGTGGTATGTTGGGTTGTCTGAGAACAAGGATGAGTAAACAATATCTATTCGGGCCGTTTTGTTTTTTTTTTCAAATCCAGCAATCTGTCCTTGTATGGCTAACAGGATTGCTCTTATATCTGAATTTGCCTCTGTAGCGGGCGGTTTTATGACGTTGCATGAAATTTCCGCCGCCGTTGTATTAATTGCATTACTAGCCATTTGAGAAAATGATATGCTAGGTGCGGAAGATTTTGTGACGTTTCTTCCCTGTGCCGCGAAGTTTGAATTTAATGGACTACCGGTAATTTGAGCGAATGATACACTAGGCGCAAGGAAGTTATTATAAGAACGAACCTGCATTCGTTTCTCTTCTTCAAGTTGTTTTTTTTTTATTTCTCACTTGGCTTTTAGTTGTCGGAATTTCTCGACTCCTTTTGGCATAAGCACAAGCCGCTGTTTTATCCATCGTTTAGGAAATTATCCTGTTTGAAGGCAGGTTGTGAAGAGACTTTGGCAGATTTGTATGTTGTTGTCGAATGTTTGATGATGCAGTGTTCCGCCGAACACTGTTAACCGTAGAGGAAAATACACAAGCGGAGCAAAACACGGTGGCAAAGGGAGCGACGAACTACCTTTAGGTGAACCAGGCCTGTTTATTTTACATAAATGAAACACGAACTAATTTTAGTGCACACTTTTGTTTATTAACATTTTTTGTTTTTAAATTCCGACTATACCCCACTGATGTGAATTCTTATGTTATCGCTTGGTATACGGCTCTGATGTATTTTCTTATTCGATTTTTCGTTCGGTGCTCTTCACTAGTTTGCTTGTGTATCTGTTAGAGTCGCCACACCACCCCCTTCCCAGTAACTTCGTTACGATCAGATTCGTATGCGAACGACGTAGCGATCGTCGGAGGCTTTGCTCTATGCCGAAGTCGTGATCGTGTGTGAAGTTCTGTTTACTATGGGAAAGTGTATGCTGTTTGTACAGATCACGTCGGGGTCACCAATTATAGCGTTTGAAATAATAGTTAAGAAGAAAGTGTGATTCGAGCTGACGCTATGACAGTTTGAATCACCAAAAATTGTACCTAACCGTTACCCATCAGGCTACTGGCCGATTTTAGAATTTGATTTTTAAACTCGACTATACTCCACTGATGTGAATTCTTATGTTATCGCTTGGTATACGGCTCTGATGTATTTTCTCATTCGATTTTTCGTTCGGTGCTCTTCACTATTTTGCTTGTGAATTGTGTGTGTATCTGTTAGGGTCGCCACAAGATTGCTGAAGACTTCCGGTTTTTTTGTTAAAGCAGTTTTCACTACAGCGTTAGGAATACCATCCAGTCCCGGGGTCTTGTTCTATTTTAACAACCCTTGAAGCCAAGAGCACCTCTTCGGTGGACACGGGAGTTGTTTCTCTTTCAGTGATGTTCCATTCCTCTTGCGCCCTCAGCACCTCACCACACTGCGCAAAGAGGACAGCAACGATTCTGGCCATGTTACTTTTGCTTTTTTGCATTGAACTATTGTTGTTGTGTAGCCTTTTCATGACGACCCTGTAGGCGCTGTCCAATGGCTTGTTATTTAATTCATGCCTTAGGGAGCAGAACGCGTGATATTTACTCTTGCGGATCACATTCCTCAACTCCTTCCGTCTATTGATGAATTCCGTATGTGACTGTGGGTAAGTGTTTTTTGCTCTTCGATGCAAGCGTCGTAACCTGTTGCACTCCGAATCCACATGGGCGATTTCTGGGTTCCACCAATACACTGGTTTGATTGCTCCTGTTGGTTGTCTTTGACCTGGCATAGAAGCATCACATGCGGTAGTTAACCACTTCATGACTTTTCCAGCCTGTGTGTTCCCATCGGCCTCTCCGTCAAACTGTTCGATTTGGTCTTTCAATATATAATTGAGCAGTGCCGCATCGAGGTCCCTCTCTTTCCACCCACTTTTTTGGGCTTTCTTCACCAATTTGCCAGTGATGAATCCCCTGTGTAGTAAAATTTCGTACATCATGGCTTGGTGGTCACTATGGGTGTAGGTGTCCAAAACTCGCCACTCCATACTTCTTGCCAACAAGAAGCTGGGAAGCCTCTCTCATTTATGAAGGTGTAATCAACACCATCATTAAAGAACATCACATCTAGGACTGCGAAGGCTTCGAGTAGTGCCTGGCCTCTACTGTTGGCCCTTGTGCTTCCCTATTTTACCGCCCAAGCGTTGAAATCTCTAGCAACTATAAGGGAGCTCTTATCTCTAGCTTATTGTGCTATCTTGCCCAATAAGCATTTGAAATATTCTATTTCCCACCTTGGCGGATCGTAACAACAGTAGAAATGAATTCCTCTCATCTTAGGATAGCCGAATTCTTCCTGCCGCTGTACACTTCTGTATTTTATGTATTTTTATATAATTGTCATTTTATACTGCTCATTGATGAGTACCACTTCTGCACCATATTCCTTAACCGTTTGTAAAGGAGATCTTGTGCGGTTCCACAATGGTTTAAGCTAATTTGAATGTACTTAAATCTGTCCATTTTTATTCAGGAGATGGAACATGTGTTTTTAAATGCTCGGCTTTTGTAACTTCCTGTTGAGTGATGGTTACCGCCTTCGCACCTTGATTCGCAGAACATCCATTTGGGCTGTGCTTTACAGCCCAATGCTTTGTGGGGTTTTTCACTGCATTTCAAAAGTTTTCCGAACGATCTTCTTCGGATTTGCCAATCTTTTACCACCGAGCTATTTCTACAAGTTTGGACAGAAAAAAATTGCGAGGGTGCTAAATCTGGCGAGTATCGTGCACGAGGAACTAATTCGTATTCCAAATTATTGATTTTTACCACTGCAACGGATGTGTGAACAGGCGCATTGCCGTGATGGAACAACAACTTCTTTTTCGGCAAATACGGCCCTTTTCTTAATTTCGTCATACAAACGCTGCAATAAGTTCGCATAATACTCGCCGTTGATGTTTCATTCTTTTTCAAGATAAACAATGACAATTATACCAAGCTGATCCTAACAAACGGAGCCACAACCTGCAGATGGAACCGTCTTTGTTTTCTTTGGAGCCGATTTTCCCCCTTCAGTTCACTGTTTTGACGATTCTTCGTCTCGAGTGTATGAGGGTGGCCAGAAAATTTTCCGACCTAACAAAGATACAAGAGGTTTTTTGTTAAAATTTACTTTATCAAATATTGTGAGGAAATCGACATATTGCATTCCAAATTGGCTAAAAAGCAGCCTTCGTGAGTCAATAGGGACGGGCGGATCCTTTTCCATGACAAAGCTACCATGGCGCCTGAAAAGTTTCCGACCTAACAAAGATGCAAGACATTTTTTCTTAAAATTTATTTTTCTACATAGTCTCTCTCTAACCCGTCCAAATAGTACTCGGCGTTTTTCTCTGCACAATAACTGTTCACGAAGGTGAGTAAGGCGGATGGTCAAGCAGTTCAAAACGTAATTCGTGGATTTTCGCCATGATAACCGCTGAGGTGAGAGACGGTGCGTTGTCTTGGTAAAACACGATTTTCTTTTTCTGCAAATGTGGCCGTTTTTCGCAATTTCTGCCTTCAGTTGGTAAGTAATGATGCGTAGTATGCTCTTGTAATTGTTATTCCTTTTTGAAGATAATCGATTAAGGTAACTCCACGACTGTTGTGGGGGTTTAAAGTAGTGTGCCGGCACGACGGATTCACTTAAATCCCCAGCGATGTTCCGACGAAAATTGTTAAGAAGAAATGAAAACGCATTGGTGTTGTGTTTTTATTGTTAATGTTTTTTTTTATTTCTTTTTCTTTTACTTATTAATCGTGAGCATTCAATATTAAGTTCATCTATCTCGATGTTTAAAATCGTCAATTTCGTTAAATTATGCAACAATTCACAGGATCACTTTCCTTCTGGAGATTGTTTATCAATTAAAAAGAAATCACAATCATCGAATTTAGTTAATTATGAACCATTGCACAGAAATACTTTCCCCTTGATATTGTTTATCAATTAAAATTACAAAAATCGACTCCCTTATAATGTCTTTTTAAACTATTTTACACTTCTACAGCAGACAACAAAAAAAACTTGCTTCAGCAGCACAGCCCTCCGGGTTGAGTAAACGCGACTTATATCCTTGTGGGATGAAATATTACTTTTTCGCACTGATCGCACGTGTGTGCGCACACACAGGTGGTTGAAATTCGACTGATACCAATCAGGGATGAAAATTGTCTTCTTGGGATATGCACAATGATGAATCAATTGGGATCATACTCTCATCTGGGCTCTCTTATTTTCCCCGCCCATCGAGGTGAATAAAACCTTTGGTATATATATATAGTCGATGGACTAGAGAGAATGAGAGAACCGAAACGAAAAGCGCAATGATCCCTGGGATGATTTGCTTATTGCATGCATGAACGCAAAATCTGGTGATGACAGAGTGACCTAGTTAGGACATCGGTTTGATCTCAGAGTGCAATGCACTCAGCGAAGGGGAAAATGAAATGGGAAGAACAGCGTGTCTGGGGGAAGTCAAAGGAACGCTGCAACGGCTTGGGAATTGTGGGCATGGAACTAAACTCGAAGAATTTGAAAATTACCCCAGCGGTTTTGCGATGATGTAACCGCGTCGTTTGGTTAGACTTGGTTGTTGCTAACCAATATGACTTTGAGATTTCCGGTGGAAATATCATGGGGTTAACGCAATGGAGATGCCGTATGTTGCAAGTGGTACTGAATTCAATTATACATCATTGTATAGTATAATGAATTCAGTAATGCGTCCTTTTGGGATATATCTTTTTTTCAGTTGAAATAGCTGGTGGAAGGAATTGGGGTTGAGGTAGTGCGCTGTTAGCGGGCGAAATCGGGCTGAAATTGTGGGTTGGTTCTCCGTGTATTGTAGAGAACCCCCACACTATCCCAAAAAACAGTCGCCATCACTTTCCCACTTTCCTCCTTTGCATTGCACTGTTTTGCCTGTATTTTTGTGTCGGGCGTATAATTGTGTATCCAAGTTTCATCGACAGTAATTAATTGGCGCCAAAACTCAGATTTATTGCGACTAAACTTCACGAACAGAGCGTTGGAAATGTTCGGACACGTTTTGCTCTAATGTGAGCAAACGCGGCATCCAACGCCCGAACAGCTTTCTCATGCTTAAATCTTGATTTAGTATGTAACAAACACGTTCTTTGGACATTTTCATAGCCTCTGCTATCTCTCACATTTTAATTTAGCCGTCGTCTAGCACCATTTGGTGAACATTAGCGATGTTATCGTCAGTTGTTGCAGTTTTTGGTCGCCCCGAACGGTCATCGTCTCCCAAGCTCTGAAATTCAGCGCCCAAAATTTCACTGTGGTAAACGATGGTGGAGAGCCCCCATACACAGAGTCCGTCATCTTTGATTTGCGTGGGCAGATCGATACCCAATTTTGTCCATTTTCACAAAAACACACATCGACTCACTCCAACGGCAGTCAAATAAAACCCGCGCGCCCAAAATAGCTGAAATTTTGGTGAGCAACTGTCGAAAGATGCACAACTACATTCACTAGCTTTTATTGACGAGTGCTGCTATCATCACGTTGAGGTCGGAAACTTTTCAGTCCACCCACATATAGGGATGAACCCGTGTTTCATCCATAGTTATGAATCGGCGCATATACTCGGCTTTGTTGCTACGAAATATGGCCAAACACTTGATTAAAACATCTTCACGGCGCAGTTTTTGGTCGATTGTGAGCAAACGCGACACCCATCTTGCACACAGTTTTTTAATGGCCATATGTTCAGTCAATATGCTATGTACAGCACTTTTTGAAATACCTACCATTTATACTAACTCCCACATTTTTAGTCGATGGTCATCCAATACAATTTTATGGATTTTTTTTACCATATTTGGAACATTCATTTAGTCGCCCATTGCGGTGTGCTTCTTTGCAGCTCGTACGGTCTCGTTTAAACTCTGCCACCCTATACTTCACTATTGAAAACGAAGGTGCAAACTCCCCCAAAGTAGAATCTAGTTAGGCTTTGATATTGGTTGCACTAAGTCCTTTCAAATGAAATTATTGAATCATATAACGATGATCAATTTTTTCCATGTTTACAAATTCACTGACAGCGTTTACTATTGATGGCTGTCAAACAAGTAATAAACAACGTGGCGTCTTCAGACTTGAAACTTAATCTTTCTAAGGTTGGTACTATATCTACCACAGTCAGTATATTTTAATAAATACCACCATCTATGGCTCAAGCCCATTAATATTGGGACTGCCCTCGTGTCCGGGAGCACTTACGGCGTAAACCAACTCTTATCCCATCGTAAGCACAGTCCTGTGTGTTCCGTCAGGAATCAACTTTCGGCTTTGTTCCATAGACAGAGTCGACGTATAATGTGCAATGTGCTGATGAATTTCCATTCGCCCGTCGTCCGTATCTAATTACGCGTTGACTCTGCGACCATACTGCGTTCTTCCTGGAATATATTGCATTCGGTTAAGGTATGTCCAACGTTTTCTATACATTTCTTGCCAGACGGCCATTAAATGTCTTCCATTACAGTTAATTAATGTGTTATTAAATCAATACAATAGGATACAAAAACAAATTCGTACCTTACATTAACCCTTCTTAAAAAGCAATGTTTTTAATGGATTTTTTAGGTAAAGAACTCTGAATCTTCAACCCAACTTTAATTTTAGATCTGGGTCGCGGTACATACATTTAATCATGTGTAAATATGTGTACCTTTTAAATTAAGTAATCTAACTGACCCTCCTAAACCGTCTCTACTCTTGCCGTCATCTGTTCACATTGAGTTAAGTCCAGTTAAGTTAGATTATACACACCTCAGTTTATAAGTACATGTTTTGCCTATATTAAGCCAATAAACTACTTTTGGGGACTCTGGAATACTAGGGCTATTGGGTGTTAAGGTTATTAAATATTCATGGGAATTTGAGTAAAATTAGGAAATTGGAAATTGACTTCAATCGAATATGGACTGTTAAAATATTGCCTTATGAGTTATGTTAAGCATCCCTTGAGTGTAATTGGATCGGCGCTATGTACAATACTAAAGTGTTACGACAATATTTATAAAAGCCTTCTACTAATTGAATAGCTGTCAATTTATCGTACGCGACTCTCAATCACATAAAAGGTTCTCTTTGCATGTTGTTGAGTTCAGTGTAAAAGTGAAATTTGCACGATTGAAGGTCGAGAATTACTCCGGGGTGGATTCGGTGAACTTATTGGATGGGTGTATGAGTTGCATATGAGCGTCTTCTTTATAGACCTTCCCACTCAAATAATATACCATAGTATAATATAGGATATAAAATGGACGTATATCGAAATTGATGGTACGAATAAAATTATTCAACAACTATATTTCGCATGGTATCATCACAGTTATTGTTATAATTGTGATGTGAGATCTATCTTGTAGGTCTAAAATGCCTATTTTATACTGTGTTCTAAAAAAGCCAGTTTCTTTTTCGCTTTGACATTCAGAGATGTGAATTGTCACTCAGTCGTTCATTCCCATTTTTTCTCCTTTTCCACCTCATTCTTACATTCTTTAACAATTCCAATTTGTTTCTTTCCTCATGATACAGTAAAAAAGACTAATGGGATTACTTTCCACATAGTGTCAACATTTTCTAAATATCATTCTAAACTCCCGATTTGAGAGGAATAAACAGTTAGCTTGTGGAGATTTTAACAGATTGTGCACACTCAACCGTAGTAAAGATCACAGCACTAAAAGAAAATCAAAACAAAAGTTGTCACATCAGTATTCCAGAGCATTAACGTAGCAATCCATAACGTATGTAGCGAGTTCATACGCGGCCTTAGTTCGATGCATTTTTCTATCCGTTTCCCTATGGGTTTGAACAACGGCCTTAACTGGCAATTGCTATAAGTTATATTATCCAAAGTAATCACTGAACGTACCTGAGCTTAATATCACATTTAACCTGTAAAATAATATTACCATAAGTAGTCTATGGTTATTTTTATAACTTCTTTAGTGGGTAGTAAATGAACTAAGAACCTTTTAAGTGACTTTGGGGCTTTTGTTATCAATCTAACAAATATGGTTATTAATTTTAAAGAGTTCGCTGTAAATTGATAAAAATAATTGTGGCAAATTATTTCCTTCCGGGGATTTTATTACACTTGAAATACCTGATATCACATTCGTGGCTGAATATTACAACTGAGTTTAATTGTATGGAACTTGCCTGAACTTCAATAACATATTGCTTAAGTTGAGAAAAATATTGTGTTTTACCCAATAAAAAATGAAGAAAACCTACTCACTTAATAAGGTAATGAACACATCCTAAATTAACAAAACCTGTTTGTTTCATAAAAAGTAGGTAAAATAAATTCATTTAAATTTCTTTTGAAAATAAATTCTCTCACAAAGTACTAAAGGACTTTATGAAACTGGTCCACCATGCACCCGAATCTCTAGGCATTATTTACTTTCTCAAGGAGATTCAAAAGTGGACCGGTTTAACCACTTAAAATTTACTAGCAAACAGTCATAACTTGGACCAGATAAATCTCCGCCATAGCTTGTGGTATTCAAAGTCACTTCTCTTTTCAAATACCTGCTTTAATACCACGAATTTAGAGCACTCTTACCATCGTCGAGGTGTCATCGCTTAATAGACTGACATTTAGCTCGTAGATCTACCACATTCAATCTCATACAGTGTGCTTCCTAGTCACCATACTCTTCTGCTCACCTACCAAAACTCAGACACGACAGAATTTCCGCAACTTTTAATAAACATCAAGGCCTCTACTTAGGTCACAAGTTCTCCTTTACGAAATATGCGTAAACTTTTCGAAATTCAATGATGTGAATAAAATCATCCTCTTTCGATGGGTGACTATCCGCTTAATGAAGTGCATCTACCAAGTAAGGGATTTGCATAAGCGTCGATCCCCTGGTCCCTTGTCCCGTAGTTTCCATATCGCAACCAACAAATGCGGAATAAACGAGGCTAAATGTGGATTTGCAAAAACTATAAAAACCGAAAGCATAATATTTCCATAAAAACGGTCAGCCCGGCGTTTTATTTGATTGGCAGGGTACGTTGGTGTCGCCCGACGTTGGCACGGCGTAATTAATTGGATTCTGTTTGGGGATCGTAGTCTTTCGATATTTCATTCATGTCACTGGCATTTTGGATTCATATTTTAATAAGGGTATTTTGGGCTTTTGTGTGGTTTGTTGCTTCCGACGTTACCAGCGTTACGACGCGTTGAATTTTACGATTTCACAAACGTTCATTTAGGTTTTCGGTGCTCTGAATGGAAAGTGAAAATTAATTTGCTTGCGGAACTGACCGTATGGCGTTCGGTTGGATCCGTGAAGACAGATAATAACTTCGGGAGGTCGAAGTGGTTTCGTCATCGGAGAGATAAGTTTATTTGGATGATTGTACTGATAGACGCAAAACGCATCCTAATTGGGAGTTGTTATGTGAGCAAGTTGTTAGAAAGTTGAAAAAAAGTAAACATTCCGGTTTGGCTAAAACAAATGAAATATCAATTGGCTTTGCAATTTAAATAAATAAATCAGCTGAAGGCGGGTTTGGAATATCTTTACAGTTTCGCAATCGATTGCGGCCAAATGGCGACCTTCGGCGATTATTTATTTGGAGGTCCATTTTACGTAGTCATTCAGACTAATCACTTGTATTTGGAAACCTCTAAGAGATTTACTAGTCACGTTAAAGTAAAGTATGGTTACATGTTAACATGACAGACTTTTCAAAATATAATGTGATCCTATAACATGTCCTATAATGATAACAAATATCAGACTACTGATGTAAAAAGAAATTATATGTACTTACATATATGTACTCTTTAACGACAAGTTTTAACAAACCGATATTCCACAATATTTTGTTAGTTCTGAAAAACTCTTTCAACAAATTTGTTTGCCAATACTTCCAAAAAGCCCTGTTGGCGTGCTGATATTTCTTTCGGTTTCCATTATTCGTAGATAGGACAGCGATAGAGCTGTAGAATGATACTGGTATTCGCCTAGTCTTAAGGAACCAAAAAAAAAATCATTATGGAAAATTTAAAAAGTCTCAGGACTTGCTAAATAAGGCAAGACCGGTTCCTGGTTGTAGTGTCTATAACGATGATGAAGGCTGCTTATCTATGACATTCAATATTTCTGTGCTGCGGCATTATCTTGATAAAACCGGACGTTTACTTAAATTATTGAGTTTGGATCCGCTTGATTCACTTATTTCATACTTTCATTTATAATTTATAATAAAAAATGTGCAGCGTTTCTTAATGAAACCGGCAATCTACTAAAAGAGCTTTAACGTTAAAGGTTATGTTATCTATATGCAGTAATACTGTTGTTAGTAAATACCCAGCCCTTTGTGTTTTACCCAATTACCCGTAGTCAGTCCTGCTTCTAAAAATAAACATCGTATTCATTGTGATGTTAATGTATACCACATTTGTGCTTATTTTACTCCACTTGGAGTTATAATAGCTAAGTTATTACAATATATTGACAATTAGCGGATTAAGGTGATGATTTAATATATTGACCAACTCATTTTGTCGTAGAGGCAATTTGAATTTGGAAACATCAACGAGATGTACATCTTCCACTTTGCTTAGTGATGTGGCTGTGTTATCTGGTTCTTTTGCAGTGAATGAAAAATTGTCGCCTGACTTAGAGGAGTCAGCAATCGAAGACGTGAAATGGGATTTTGATATTAATGACGCCATTGCAAATTTGCCCAACGAACCAGACCGTGTCATCCCCGAAAATTCTAAAATACGTGCCATGTTAATTTTCCTTCTAATGATCATGGTGCTGAATACGTTTGAAATTATGAATTATCTGGCAAACATGTTCTGAAAAATTAAATAAATCAATTACGGTTTGTATCTTCTGATATTATAATCATTTGGTTGCACGTTGTGAAGTCAGACTTCATCCTGATTCCGTAATGGTGATCCTACAGACTTACCTATTTTTACAGCATTTATCTCGTTTGAAGTTGTCCCTAAGTTTCCCAAACGTGATGTTGAGACAAGTTTTGTAACCGAATATTTAGGTGCAGCTTCCTCCAAACTTTATTGGTTATAAATGTTGTCCACCCCCAACTACATCCTTGAATGGTGCTCCAAAGTCAATCGGAAAAAAGTGTCGACTTGAGATCCGGCGTTTTGTTTCGTCCAAAGCCCATCAGAGAGTAAATGTTTCAGGTATAATGGTCTTTTTGGGTTTAAAATCCCATCAAATATACAACAATAGAAAGACTATAGGTCTTTTTTGTATGAATTAGAAACAAATTATGAAATTAAATACAGCAGATTGCCTACAGAAAATTTTCGTTAGGAAAACTCGCATGCTTTAATTACTGATTTTTTTTCTTTTTTTTTTCTGTATTAGAATTTAGATTTGAACACTATAGCGTTTGGGATAATAGTGAAGTAAGTGTGATTCGAACTGACGCTATGACAGTTAGAATCACCAAAAATTGAACCAAAGTTGGGGTTTTCTATTCTACCGGAGTGATTTCCTTATCCCATATTGTTTTAGCAGGTGGACGATCCGAGTGGTTGCCTGTCGTCCATACTTCATAAGTTCTGTCGGTATGCAGTCGACACCAGGATTCTTGTTGTTTTTTAATCGATGTATTGCGTCTACAACTTCGTTGAAGGAGTGCTCTGAGATCTGTAGCACAGGTGTACGTCTGGTGCGTTTATTTGTGGTTAATTGATGCTCACGTTAAACAGGTTTTCAAAGTACACTTTCCACATAGTCACGATATTATTTGTTTCTGTGACCAGACAGCAGTTTGCGCCTCGAATTATTTTGGCTCTACCTCGGTTTGAATTTCTAACCGGATTTATGGCGGCACATACGTGGGGGTTCTCTATACTACACGGAGAACAAAACCACGGTGTCCGCCTTATTTCGACCGCTTTCAGCGCGCCATATCGACCCCTATCCCACCGTTCAGTTAATTCACCTGAAAATCATGTTTTCCAAAAGGGCGCATAGCTAAACTCACTATTCCTTGCAGACAATGCATACTTGAGTTTAGCTACCTTTTGCCATACGGTAACTCCATTTCGCTAACCCATGAGATTTCCACCGGATTTCGTGTCGGTTAGCAAAGGCATAGTCTGTCCAAACGACGCGGTTGCATAATCATGCAATCGCTGGGGAAATTATGAAAGTATTTAATTTAATTCCCACGATCTGATTTCCCTAGCCGATTCGGCGTCCTATTCACTTTCCCCAAACACCCCATTCGCTGGATATCAATGATCTCTTCTTGCAGGTGAATAGCTACAAAACATATTCCTCTCCTTCACATTTTTATCTTCCCCGGGTTCAATGCACTCTGAGATCACCACAGTCATCGCACTAGGTCAGGAGGTCATCCTCAGAGGCTGCATTGATACAAGCACACAAGCTAAGTTAACCTCGAAGTTATTGCGCTCTCTCTTTTGTTCTTTTCATCCTTCGCATGCCCAGCGACTGTCGAATGATGTGCAAGTATTATTCACCTCGCTGAGACATGCACTGAAAAGATTCATGCGAGAGTCGATATTCCACAATATTTTGTTAGTTGTAAAGAACTCTTTCAACAAATTTGTATGCCAATCCTTCCAAAAATTCGTTGTTGGCGTGCTGATATTTGTTTCGGGTGCCATTATTCGTAGATAGGAGAGATAGAGCTGTAGAATGATACTGGTATTCGCGTAGTCTGAACGCTGCTTATTGATGGCATTCAATATTTCTGTGCTGCGGCATTATCTTGATAAAACCGGACGTTTACTTAAATTATTGAGTTTGGATCCGCTTGATTCACTTATTTCATACTTTCATTTATAATTTATAATAAAAAATGTGCAGCGTTTCTTAATGAAACCGGCAATCTACTAAAAGAGCTTTAACGTTAAAGGTTATTTTATCTATATGCAGTAATACTGCTGTTAGTAAATATCTAGCCCTTTGTGTTTTACGCGATTACCCATAGTCAGTCCGGCTTCTAAAAAACAACATCGTATTCATTGTGATGTTAATGTATACCACATTTGTACTTATTTTATTCCACTTGGAGTTATAATAGCTGAGTTAATACAATATATTGACAATTAGCGGAGTAAAGATGATGATTTAATGCATTGGCCAACTCGTTTTGTCGTAGAGGCTTACCACTGGCGACAATTCGAATTTGGAAACATCAACGAGATGTACATCTTTCACTTTGCTTAGTGATGTGGCTGTGGTTCTTTCTCTGACGAAGAGGAGTCAGCAACCGAAGACGTGAAATGGGATTTTTATATTAATGACGCCATTGCAAATTTGCCCAATGAACCAGACCGTGTCAACCGCGAAAATTCTAAAATACGTGCCATGTTAATTTTCCTTCTAATGATCATGGTGCTGAATACGTTTGAAATTATGAATTATCTGGCAAACATGTTCTGAAAAATTAAATAAATCAATTACGGTTTGTGTCTTCTGATATTATAATCATTTGGTTGCACGTTGTGAAGCGAGACTTCATCCTGACTCCGCAATGGTGATCCTACAGACTTACCTATTTTTACAGCATCTACCTCGTTTGAAGTAGCCCCTAAGTTTCTCAAACGTGATGTTGAGACAAGTTTTGTAACCGAATATTTAGGTGCAGCTTCCTCCAAACTTTATTGGTTATAAATGTTGTCCACCCCCAACTACATCCTTGAATGGTGCTCCAAAGTCAATCGGAAAAAAGTGTCGACTTGAGATCCGGCGTTTTGTTTCGTCCAAAGCCCATCAGAGAGTAAATGTTTCAGGTATAATGGTCTTTTTGGGTTTAAAATCCCATCAAATATACAACAATAGAAAGACTATAGGTCTTTTTTGTATGAATTAGAAACAAATTATGAAATTAAATACAGCAGATTGCCTACAGAAAATTTTCGTTAGGAAAACTCGCATGCTTTAATTACTGATTTTTTTTCTTTTTTTTTCTGTATTAGAATTTAGATTTGAACACTATAGCGTTTGGGATAATAGTGAAGTAAGTGTGATTCGAACTGACGCTATGACAGTTAGAATCACCAAAAATTGAACCAAAGTTGGGGTTTTCTATTCTACCGGAGTGATTTCCTTATCCCATATTGTTTTAGCAGGTGGACGATCCGAGTGGTTGCCTGTCGTCCATACTTCATAAGTTCTGTCGGTATGCAGTCGACACCAGGATTCTTGTTGTTTTTTAATCGATGTATTGCGTCTACAACTTCGTTGAAGGAGTGCTCTGAGATCTGTAGCACAGGTGTACGCCTGGTGCGTTTATTTGTGGTTAATTGATGCTCACGTTAAACAGGTTTTCAAAGTACACTTTCCACATAGTCACGATATTATTTGTTTCTGTGACCAGACAGCAGTTTGCGCCTCGAATTATTTTGGCTCTACCTCGGTTTGAATTTCTAACCGGATTTATGGCGGCACATACGTGGGGGTTCTCTATACTACACGGAGAACAAAACCACGGTGTCCGCCTTATTTCGACCGCTTTCAGCGCGTCATATCGACCCCTATCCCACCGTTCAGTTAATTCACCTGAAAATCATGTTTTCCAAAAGGGCGCATAGCTAAACTCACTATTCCTTGCAGACAATGCATACTTGAGTTTAGCTACCTTTTGCCATACGGTAACTCCATTTCGCTAACCCATGAGATTTCCACCGGATTTCGTGTCGGTTAGCAAAGGCATAGTCTGTCCAAACGACGCGGTTGCATAATCATGCAATCGCTGGGGAAATTATGAAAGTATTTAATTTAATTCCCAAGATCTGATTTCCCTAGCCGATTCGGCGTCCTATTCACTTTCCGCAAACACCCCATTCGCTGGATATCAATGATCTCTTCTTGCAGGTGAATAGCTACAAAACATATTCCTCTCCTTCACATTTTTATCTTCCCCGGGTTCAATGCACTCTGAGATCACCACAGTCATCGCACTAGGTCAGGAGGTCATCCTCAGTGGCTGCATTGATACAAGCACACAAGCTAAGTTAACCTCGAAGTTATTGCGCTGTCTCTTTTGTTCTTTCCATCCTTCGCATGCCCAGCGACTGTCGAATGATGTGCAAGTATTATTCACCTCGCTGAGACATGCAACTGAAAAGATTCATGAGAGTCGATATTCCACAATATTTTGTTAGTTCTGAAAAACCCTTTCAACAAATTTGTTTGCCAATCCTTCCAAAAATTCGTTGTTGGCGTGCTGAAATTTCTTTCGGGTTCCATTATTCGTAGATAGGAAAGAGATAGAGCTGTAGAATGACACTGGTATTCGCGTAGTCTAAAGGCTGCTTATCGATGACATTCAATATTTCTGTGCTGCGGCATTATCTTGACAAAACCGGACGTTTACTTAAATTATTGACTTTGGATTCGCTTGATTCACTTATTTCATACTTTCATTTATAATTTATAATAAGAAATGTGCAGCGTTTCTTAATGAAACCGGCAATCTACTAAAAGAGCTTTAACGTTAAAGGTTATGTTATCTATATGCAGTAATACTGTTGTTAGTAAATACCCAGTCCTTTGTGTTTTACCCAATTACCCGTAGTCAGTCCGGCTTCTAAAAATAAACATCGTATTCATTGTGATGTTAATGTATACCACATTTGTGCTTATTTTATTCCACTTGGAGTTATAATAGCTAAGTTATTACAATATATTGACAATTAGCGGATTAAAGATAATTTAATATATTGGCCAAATCGATTTGTCGTATAGGGATATCAGTAGCGAAAATTGGAATTTGGAAATATCAACGAGATGTACATCTTTCACTTTGTTTAGTGATGTGGCTGTGGCTCTTTCTCTGACGAAGAGGAGTCAGCAATCGAAGACGTGAAATGGGATTTTGATATTAATGACGCCATTGCAAATTTGCCCAATGAACCAGACCGTGTCAACCCCGAAAATTCTAAAATACGTGCCATGTTAATTTTCCTTCTAATGATCATGGTGCTGAATACGTTTGAAATTATGAATTATCTGGCAAACATGTTCTGAAAAATTAAATAAATCAATTACGGTTTGTATCTTCTGATATTATAATCATTTGGTTGCACGTTGTGAAGTCAGACTTCATCCTGATTCCGTAATGGTGATCCTACAGACTTACCTATTTTTACAGCATTTATCTCGTTTGAAGTTGTCCCTAAGTTTCCCAAACGTGATGTTGAGACAAGTTTTGTAACCGAATATTTAGGTGCAGCTTCCTCCAAACTTTATTGGTTATAAATGTTGTCCACCCCCAACTACATCCTTGAATGGTGCTCCAAAGTCAATCGGAAAAAAGTGTCGACTTGAGATCCGGCGTTTTGTTTCGTCCAAAGCCCATCAGAGAGTAAATGTTTCAGGTATAATGGTCTTTTTGGGTTTAAAATCCCATCAAATATACAACAATAGAAAGACTATAGGTCTTTTTTGTATGAATTAGAAACAAATTATGAAATTAAATACAGCAGATTGCCTACAGAAAATTTTCGTTAGGAAAACTCGCATGCTTTAATTACTGATTTTTTTTCTTTTTTTTTCTGTATTAGAATTTAGATTTGAACACTATAGCGTTTGGGATAATAGTGAAGTAAGTGTGATTCGAACTGACGCTATGACAGTTAGAATCACCAAAAATTGAACCAAAGCGCAACCCATCAGGCTACTGGCCGTGTTTAGAATTCGATTTTTAAACGCAGGTATGTTCCACTGAGAAAGTACTCTTCTTCAGCCCCTGTTGTAGAGGAGGAATGGTTGTCCTTAATTGAAATACTGTACGAAGCGTTTAGTACCAAGTATTGGGTTTAGTCCACCGAACTGCATCTACTATATTGTAAGGTAAATTTTTCAGCACTCATGAAAATATAAATAAATCAATAAGCTACGTATCGAAAAAGTCTTGATTATGGTTATAATAATTCCTTGGACATAACAAGCTCCCTGAAATATATACCCAATAGTTTCTGTCTGCCTCTTGTAGTGAGTCTGAATGCATTGCCGACCTGCGAACTCTCGTTCATTTTAATTTAACTCCGCACCAAGCTGACGTACACAAAATTCGTCCAAATCCATAGCTTCGAAACTGCACTGGCCAACAGAACCAAACCATTACCAAAATTAGAAACAAGACTCACGAGTCATTTTTCCTCCAGCTCCTTATCTTGCCCCGCGTTTGTATCAACGAAGACCCTTCTCGAAGTCGGTAACCAGTTTGATTGGCATCGTCTTGTCGGTATAAGCCGTATACATTTGTATCTCAGTTCAAACTAATCAAAAAGAAAAACAAGCAAGTTAGAAAAAGGAAGGAAAAAGAACAAGATTTATCGGATGTTGTCGCTACAACTTTATGGAAATCTGATTTCGCTTTCGTTGGAATCTGTGAGGTGCAGTCACGGAAGACCTGGTGATTACTTTGTATCAACGTCATGTACTCGCCGGTTGGTAAAAACTAAAACTTGGTTGCCTGATGTTTGTTAAAATAACTGTATCTAAGTATCTGTGGCCCAATTACCGAAATTGTGATTCGCGTTAATTTGGTTAAGACCTAAGGCATCACCATGTTGGCTCTGGCAAAACCGGTTTGCACTGGAGGTGATTTGCCTTTCATTTCTGCTATGAAGTCAGTGAACAATGGTCTCTTTATGCATTATAATCGTTGGAACGTTACTTATCGGCAGTTTTGGATGGAAAATGTTTTATCCGCCCTTGGCAAATGTCTCAAGCAACGCACCACCCCACCGTTGAAGCCGAACTTATCCACATAATTTGAAATGGTCGGTTGAGAATACTACTACAATATATGTACGTATTAAAGCATGTACGACACCGGAGTTCTTGGTAAATTTATGGAAAATAAAGAGTGAGAGTTGTCCATTTATTAGTTTATCTTCTCTGGAGATTTATAACAAAATTCTATGAACATTATCTCTGTTGTGCCTGTGACAGGTTATTTCGAATATGGGACCACTTTCAACTAGGAACTTTCGTTTATATATAGTGAAAGTATTTAAAAAATAGTCTTGTGCGAAGAAGAAATAACGTATTTTGAGTGGAAAACAACTAACAAATCTATAGCGAATTGTTCTCACTTGCCGGGTTATCGCCTAATAATTTCGAGAGACTCCTGCTACGAGAAATCAATACAGGGCTTTTATTTGAATATTTGGGGACCATATTTTTGTAATTAAATGAAAATGCAATATAATCCCTGTTTGTAACCACAGAGGACGGTTTGAAGTCGCAATTCTGTTTTTCCGCCAAACCGATGGGTACCACCTTTCTAAATGATTAGCTTGTTCTCGAACTCGTGTAAGAGTTTATGTTGCTAATTGCTGTGCCGCTTGCATGATGATTTCACTATTTTCACTTACAGTTTCTTTATTATCGCCCAACACGGCAATTTCGGACACTTGTGTGACTCCGTTCGGGATAATTCGACCATGTTCTTGTCTTGTACCTTTCTGATTTCTGACATACTCGAGCACACGGTTAAAAAGACATGGTTAGAGGCCATTCCCCTGTTTTAATTCGTCGTGGATTTGAAATGGTTCTGAGGGGTGGTTTTCTATTCTAACTCGCCCCATGCAGATTTGAATGAGGGCGACATATTTCTTCGGGACTCTCAGCTCAACTACAATATTGTAAAAAGCCTTTACCTTACGACTGAGTATTAATAATAATTTGGTGTACCGTCTCTCCGTATTTCCACTTCTTTTCCAACAATTGCCTCATTGTGAACATTTGGCCGCTGTTTGACCGCTTCCTACAGAAGCCACACCGATAGTCTCCCAGTATTTCTTCTGCATATGGTGTGATTTTCGGCAGTACGACATTTGTTAGTCATTTATATGTGGTTGGGAGTAACACTCCTCTCTAGTTATCGCAGTTGGGGTTTTCTATAATATTATTCCGGAGTGCCTTCCTTATCCCATATTGTTTTGATTAACAGGTGAACGATCCGAGTGTTTGCCTGTCGTCCATGCTTCATAAGCTCGTGTATGCAGTCGACACCAGGATTCTTGTTGTTTTTTAATCGATATATTGCATCACTTCGTTGAAGGAGGACACTGAGATCTGTAGCACAGGTGTACG
Source organism: Microdon myrmicae (assembly GCA_963931805.1). NCBI lineage: Eukaryota > Metazoa > Arthropoda > Insecta > Diptera > Syrphidae > Microdon > Microdon myrmicae. The sequence continues at coordinate 264,058,930 of OZ007496.1, forward strand.
TCTGGTGCGTTTATTTGTGGTTAATTGATCCTCACGTTAATCAGATTTTCAAAGTACTGTTTCCACATAGTCACGATATTGTTTGTTTCTGTGACCAGGCAGCTGTTTGCGCCTCGAATTATTTTGGCTCTGTGGGGGTTCTCTAAATACATGGAGAACCAACCCACTATTTCCGCCTAATTTAGACCGCCAACAGCGTGTCAAACCAACACCATTTTCTCCTACTTACCTACTCACATGAAAAGCATGTTGCAATAACGGACGCATAGCTGAATTCATTATTCTATGCAAATAATGCATAATTGAATTCAGCTACCTTTCTGGCATACGGCAACTCCAGTCCTCTAACCATGACATTTCCACCGGAAATTCCAATCCATGTGGTTAGCAACAACAAGTCGAATCAAACGACGCTGTTGCATAATAATGCAACGGCTTGAGTAATTAGCGAAGTCCATAACATGTTTCCCACGTCAATATTACCCTAGCCAAAGTAGCGTCACTTCGACTTTCCCCAGACACTCTATGCCCTGGGGATCAATGATCTCTTTTCGCAGGTGAATAGCAACAGCTAAATTTTCCTCTCCTTCACAGTTCTGTCTTCCTACAGTTCAATGTCCGCTGAGGTCACCACATTCGCCGAATTGGGCCAGTGGGTTACCCTCAAAGTTGCATTGATTCATGCACACACAACCAAACCCACCCCGAGATCATAGTACATTGTGTTTCTGTTCTCTGATTCTCCCATGTTCGTCGACTATCGAATTAACCGATGTATTCACCACACATCGACAGGCGTGGCAATGAGATAGCAGAAGCACGATCTCTGTTGGTTGTTCGGTGTGCAAAAATTAGATTACCCGTCTTCATCCCTTTTTCAGTCAGTCGTTATTCAACTAGCGCAGCGTGTGCACGCTGGTACACGCGCTCAAGTGAGAAGTAAAAGGGAAGTGTTGTCAGACGAACGTAGTGTCCCATTAGTCAATCGAGAAAGAGAAACGCGTTGCCCTTTTAAAATAGACTGTTTACAATTATACATTTGCCACCAAAAGTCGGATTAATTATCTTCAAAAAAGCACTAAATTTCATTAATATATTTGTGCATATGGAAAAGTTTAAAAGAAAATTAAAGAAAACATTAACCAACAAAAGACCATCAGTGCATTTATTTTCTTCATCTTTACCTTTGGTGTTTGAGTTCTGGAATTTCAACAATTTTCAGCGGAATAACATCGTCGCGGGACAAAGTGTATCCGAGTCATAGGTTGACTAACAAACTTTTACCCCCACAGGTCTACCTCGGTGTACATTTCTAACTGAACTTATGGCGGCACATATGTGGCGGTTCTACTAACGCCACTGCTACCTTTTCAACCTACCCGCAAAATTTCCTGCCCTAAAGCTTTAGTGACTTTACCATTTGTCGCGTATGCAAGCACATTAACTCCCCTAAGCATTCTCCCAGCGATTTCATCATCTTTCGATTATGCAAATCGCATCCAACACCGCAACCATTTTCCTCACCGAGGACATTCACGCATTCAATGCGTAATATCGTTTCCTGGAAAAATTCGATACACCAGTACCGCATACATCAATGCATCTCAGCATTGCCCTAAAGAAAACATTTTGGTTGCCATATTAGATAACCGAAATGAACAACAGAAACAATCAGCGGAACCCCTGCTGCCTGTGTTTCCTGTCCCACACGTGCGCGACAGATTTTCATGTTGTATCTGTACCCAGGCGGCTTTTACGCAACCTACAAAGCACCAGCGCAATTCGCTCCTAGCTGCCAAGAGCCGAATTCAATGCCAGTGTAAATAATCACACTGGAATTCGGCCCGTGACTCTTTAGGAATGCGATACGCAATCGTCATGGATGTAAACACAACTTTCATTGTGTAATCATCCCAAACGTATCCTAATCCCCAGCGCAATATTTATGCAGCTGCAAACACTTCTTCCCAAAGATGCTCTTTCACGAATTTTCATTCCCACGGTTCGACCACCCATGAGCCCGCATCACGAGCAAACAAAGTGATCCGCGCGCAAATAGACACACCCTCGATAGAATCTATGTACTGGAGATCCACTCCTATTGGTCGAGCCAGCAGGAAAATTTCATTGTCTTTCTCGGCACATCGCCCAACTCACCCCAACCGAAGAGAAAATAGGAGGTCGAATTTCAACCCCTGAGGAGTGAGCACGCATAAGTCGAGTCTGATACACGGTGTAATATACACACCCCGGGTGGAGTTGAGTCGCTGCGCATAACCGAAAGAGTTTCTTTAAGTTAAAAATTCAAATAAACCCTCGTTGAAACGGTGCATCAAGTGGAACATTTTTAAGAATATGCCACGTAGAATGAACCTACAATATGCCACGTAGAATGAACCTAGTGAATAAGAATCACCTAATTTAGCATCGAAATTAACTTTTGAGAAATTTTAAATAAAGAAAGCATTTATCACCAGCCATCAAAACCAGTGTTTAATTTGTTTTTTTTTTTTTTTGCATTGATTGAGTTTGCCGCATGTAACAGGACATCTGAGGATATCAGTAAGAAGTGTTGTTGTGTTTAGTAGGGGTTAGTTTCAGGACGCGAGTCTCCTGATCCTTAAAAGGACAAGGCGATCTCTTAAAACAGACCGCTCCTGAAATCTTGTCCTACAAGGGGTCGTTACCGTGCTTCCTCTGATCCAGGGGGAAGAGCAACGTCCTTTTGGTTTGGCCTCAGTCTTGATGTCTTCACTTGGTCTTCCGTGGGGGCCAGGTGATGCTTCGCTATCAGTCAAGTTAAAATGAAACAAGTTGAATCACGTATTTTATTTCCAAGTGGTTTTTATTTTCCAGCATTCCTCTATTCTTCTAGTTACAATTTAGATATTCTCCTGGGGGTACTTCCTCCAGGGACTAGATATGATGTTATACTGAGGCGCTACTAGTCCTATCGGGACTATTAATCATGTTTAACTGCGGCCCTTCTCCTGGGGACTTCCTTCAGGGACAGATCTCGATATTTAACTGCGGCCCGGAGATCACTTGACTATTCCTTTATAAAGGAAAAGGAATCGAAAATTGTATCCCAAGGATACACATTTTCGTGCAACAATCTCGATTTTTTGGATATCTCGAGCGAGATGTTGTATTTACCCAAGATAAGAAATCAATTTCCTGAAATCTTATGAAACTATCGCGCAGATGTGTGAATGTATCTGCTTTTGAGTTTTTTGTTTGTTTAACTCAATGGAATTTTTGGGATAGAGATAATGATCTCTGAATTTTGGATTTGGGTGATGCTGTGGAGCAAATGTAGAACAATAAACGAATATTGGATTCGTTTATTGTGAATTTTAATTTTAATTTTGATTTTGGATTTAATTATGCCGTGGGGGCAAATGTTATGCGATAAACGAATGTTTGATTCGTTTATTGCGAATTTTGGATCATGTTTGGATTTTTTCAGGTTTTGATAGGATTTTGGGTTTTAGAGTAATATTGCTGGGATTTTGGATTAGGAATGGGGGAAAAAGACGGTAGGGCTTTTTGGAGCCCTACAGTGTTTAGGTGTTGCTAAGTGAATCTCTGCAATCGTGGTGATTGAATCTGACTTGAAATTGGATAGACGAACCTCGATCAAGTGTTTAAAGGACAAATTCCATCTGGGAACGAACATTAAGATTGGTTGGACAAATGTGAGTTAGTATGTTCTTACCATTTAACGAGGTTGGCATTTCGACTAGACACCAAGTAGGAAATCTATTGAACCTGTGCCCCTGTTCGCACCTTACTAATAGGCGCACACTACCTACACATATACCTCTGATGTTCTAGGCTCAGGCATTTTCTAGAATTTTTTCGATCCGAGTCTTCTCCTGTTCGCGTTTTTTGCGCTTGAAAAGTCTCGTTTTCTCTTTCCGGATCGTCGCATATCTTTCTGTGTTGACTTCATCATATCTTTCTAAGTGGATTACTTTGAGGCGTTCACGTTGTTCGATATTCGCCTTGTACTCATGGCTAAACCAAGCTTTGGACTTAATTGTTTTCTTAAATCCTATTACCCTTTAGGCTAATTATTTGATTACGTCTCTGATCGATGCCCATTTAGTGTTCACATTATTGGTTTTAGTTTATCAATGTCGCATTTTTCGCTCGTCTCCCGGACTCCTTATTTTGCCAATCACTAGAAAATGATCGGCGTCGCAATCTGCTCGTCTGTACGATCTGACGTCAAGGATGTTCGAATGGTGTCTTTTGTCTATAAGGAAGTGCTCTATTTGGTTATGAGTTACGCCGTCGGCTGATATCCATGTGGTTTTATGGATTTGCCTGTGCTTGAACATCGTGCTTTTCACTACCAGATCTTTTGACAATTCGAATTTCATTATCTTTTGAGACGTCATGTAGGATTTTAACATCGATTGAATAAATCCCATCAAACACTTTGTCTAGGGTCTTGTAGAACGTGACCCTCGTTTCTTCGTCGGTAGATTGTGTTGAGGCGTGTACCTTTATAAGAACATACTTGTACTACGGGCCCTATATTTTTATCACCGACAGTCGGTGATTAACAAGCTTATTACTATGAATGATATCTTTGTTCAGTTTACAAAAATTGCTACTGGTGTTTGTTTTGTATAGCATTACTGATTGAACACGGGAATCCGTACAACAATCGTGAGCGAACCTGCGTTGCAACTTATTATAAAAAACTAGAATTAAGAGTTTAATTTATAAATTTTAAAGTATGAATTAAGACTTCTAAAAGTAAAGAAGTTGTTGGTTTCTTTACTCAGGGCGTTGCTGAGCGAACACACATTTTTGAATACAGTTTCCTTTTAAGTCAATACAATTCTCTTATTGAGATTCGTTTTCGCTTAACTGGTGGAAAAAATAAATTGTCTCGAAATCATCGGAATAGGAATTAGTTTCAACCTCCCTTTTGAGAATCTCTTTCTGCCACACCAACTTTTTAGATGTGAAACCAGGAAAAAGCCACAGGAAACCGAATAAGGAAGCAATATCCAATTCAACTCGACTATTTTGGTCGCGGTAATGGCTGCTGTGTGAGTCGATGACATTTCGTCGTCCATGAGATTTCGTTTTTACTATGAACATATAGGAACGCTTTTTTACCAAAGCAAGAAGTTGGTCTAATACGTCACCATTACTTTTCCGGCTGAAGGATACTCTTTGCTTTTTTGGGAGCACTTTTATAGTGGCCATTTCATTGTTTTGAGTGACTATTCGGTTCTGGATTGTATATTTTCATCCACTGTCCCATAACTTTGTAAACATTTTCTTGGGTTGCGCTCAAACAAGTCTGGTTCGTTTAAAATATTGAAAACCTATTCATTTGAGATGTTTAATTTAAAATGCTAATACTAGAATAAATCAGTAATTGGAGCGTACCCTCTTATGAAACTTACTGACTTATCAAGCAGTCCTCGTATATAAACGGATAAAAAAAGGAAATTCAACGGATTCCTCTCGTTATAATGTTTGTAATGAAAAACTCAATATATGTGGTCGATCAAACAGTTAGCTCACTTGGTCTGACCTCGACGTTTTTTTTTTTTTTGTTTTCGTTTCCCAAACTAATATTAACGCTTCGAGGAAGGCGTTAATAGTCCAAATTAAATTGGTAAAGCACTTAGTGTTATGATAAAGCGACAGCTACTGTCAATTTGCCACGCTCGTATTACATCAGCTGAGTGTCATGGTGTCAAATTACGGAAGTCATGGCGATGTTGTTTACGCGCATGTTTTAAATAACAAATTTCGAATACCTACTTCGAATAATTACAATTAATTTGCTTTATTCAATACAATTATTTCATTTATTATTATATTGTGAATTGTATTTCTTTCCACTATGGCTTACCTCGTGATTGTTTTCTTACTTCTTGTTGTTTCAATACTGTAATTACTTAAATCACCTATCCAAGGTCTTTTGCATACATACAAAGCCGGTTAAATTCAGCATCAAGTAACAATAACTTCATGTTTCACATTTGAAATAACTTTCGTTACTTACAGTGGTGACCAAGATGACAAATTAATATGCAGTAAAGAGTGGTAACTGAAGCCCGATACTTACTCTGGTCTTAAATCAAACCGAGTACGTACTTGCTTATCATAAAACTTTCTCATTCAATTCTATTTTGTATGCAAAACTTGATTGTCACAATTTTTCAAAGCGACCAGTACAGAAGGCGACAGCCGGTAATTGTCTACAATTTGATACTTTCGCACGCCCACTTCCGTTAAGTAGGACTATCGTGTGCCTATCGTGTTATTCTGTTCTCGATTAGCGACGGTATCCCCCACTTACATCTGCGAAAGATCGGTCTTAATTATGATAAATTAAATAAATGCGTGTGGAGGGATCGAGGCAGGAAAGTACTTGATTTTGATGCCCGGCTCTCACAGAATCTCCTGGGGCAATTGAACTTAATCCCATGTCTGTTATCCGACAGATCGCTGCAAGACTTCCGCTTTACTTCATTACCATTGCGCGTCTTTGGTCCCAAAAGAGCGATAATTAAACCATAACTCATAGAACACAGACGGATCCATCTCTTTTTAAGTACGATAAGTGTTTACCACATGTTTATTTTTCATAGCCCGTTGTGAAACTTCTTAAGTGATTGCAGTGCCCAAAGATACGGCTAATCATAACTCAGATACTGCGCCCCACATTCCCCGTTTGTGACTACTGTGGTTGCAATAGCTGGTGAAACGAGAGGACTGTAGCGTAAAGTTCACACACAAGGGCCAAATTACCACAGCTTATTTTACAACAGTCGTAGATACTCCCAATCTCCGCCATAACTCTTCAACTTCAGGCAGAAAAATCGGAGAATTGGAAAACAACCCAAGTGGCAGACTCTCTGTTAAAGTGGCACTTCACAGTGGAATGGGAAGAAAAGGCAGACAAGGAAATCTTAATCAGCGATTCTTTTTAAAGAACTGAAAGAAAAGTCCCCCGAGTAATCGGACATTTTGTGGGTCATTGCTAACTCTCTACAAAGAAGCGCAGCCAACGATCGCTTTCAAGAAGAAACGTAAAAGAAGAACCGAGTTGAAGTTCCGTGTATCGATTGAAGACTCCGGCGCGAAGAATGACCCCGATGCCAGAGGTGCCATTCTGAGACAGACGGTGTGAAATAACTCCGCACATAAATGTGATTGCTGGCAATCAGCATGTGACTATGGCTAGTGATGACAGAGGAGACATCTGCTATGTGGATCACTGAAATAATCGGTCCATATGTCGAATCGAATAGCTACAGAAGAAAGTCACCTGTACATATTTCGTAACCCAGACATGCCGACCGTGATATGAGATATACTTTCTATCCTGTGTTAGCTAGAGAAAAAACGCAAGAAAGACCACAAAGAGGATATGGTGCATGTGCGGTGACCGACAAACTACCACTTTTGCAAAATGTATCAATCGGGTTTAATGTGTTTGTTGTAATGTACTCAGCTACAATTCTCATGTAAATTTAAAATCTTTTATTGTTTAGGTTCAATTAGCTTTTTAATTTCAGTTAAAAGACTGAAAACTATCCTTATACGAAATCTATTAAAGAAGATTTTTTTGTGTGTATAACACTTTCACACAAAAGGATTTTGAGGTACTTTAAATCCCAAATCACAATAAGACCTAAAGAGGAAAGAGAGAATAGGGAAAGGAGATAGCAGTCAGTATACAAGTGTTCTGGCAGAGCGTTGCAGATACGTGTGGTTCGACTGAAGAACGATTCTTTAGTTTGGCTGCGCATCTAAACTAAATTTTTATATGATTCGGTATTCTCCAAAAATAGAGTACGTTCCCTAGATTTACTTGCGGCAATGACTAAGTCATATTTTTTTATCACCGAACCCCGTGTTAGATATTTGATTGGCAATGAAAACCAAAGACCTTAGCTTAGCTTGTTTGAATGACGATAAACAGTATTTTTAAGAACATACTTCTTTTCGAAAAATGGGAGAGAAATTCCGAACTTATATGCTGTGTTGTATGCCAAGAAATGGCAGACCTTTGATTCCAATGATGCAAATCGGGAAGGCGTTAGAATATATCCACGATTGGGCTTGTTTGTTGTAAGATGTGACTAAAGGCGTTTTTTGAATCAATTCACAAATATCGAATATGATAACTTCACCACATGAATATCTTGTCATTTTCATTACTTTTTGGTGTTTTATTTCAACATTGCGTGGGCTTATAATGACGTGACTATGCGAAGCAAATGATCGGTCGGAAGTGATTTTTTGGCTAGTAGACCAGCACACTTTGTTGTAAAGGCGTATCGCGGCAATTTGTGCTTGATAAACTTACGATATTTTCACATTTGCCTTTGCAATGAGGTGGTTAAATTGACTGGAGGACATACTAACTTTTATATTGCACATTAGAAATCTGTTTCGCCGATGAACTGTTGCAGGCCTACAGAGAGTTCTCTGGACACAGATTCCATGTGACAGTCCAAAGAGTTTGGTCGATCTTATTCGAATGAATGAGACGAATCGCTATCAGGATAATAGGGTATTGAATTTAGGTAAAGGATACGGGATTATTTATGCAAATATATAATATATTGATTGTCAATTCGGTGTCCTTATTAAGTCTCTACTATGCATTAAGGGGGAAACCTCATGTGAAATGAAATTTTTTAGCCATTTTTTCATCATTATCATTGGCACTACAACCGGAAACCGGTCCTGGCCTTATTTAGCAAGTCCTGAGGCTTGTTAAATTTTCCATAATGATTTGTTTTTTCCGGGCAAGGTCATTAAGTCTTGCGCCAGAGGCTCTCCGACGGGGAATCGAACCCCGGTCTCCCGCGTGACAGGCGGGTATACTAACCACTATACTATCGAGGAGCCTTAGCCATTTTTTGTTTTTGCCTAAATTCATAGGAGATTTCCTCAAAAATACGAGAAAAAAAAGTTAGAAAGTGATCTGAGACCTCCTTGTACTTTATTTTCAAAAGAAAGTAAACAGTCTAATCGGGCTTGATGCCACCAAAGAGGTTTGTACTTTTCGACAACAGGAAAAAACGGCTTAATTAGAACAGTTTGAAGAAGAGGAAGCCCTGGAATCACAGATTAGCAAAAAACTGCGGTAAGTTAGAACGAATTACGTTTTTTTCTATTACTCAAACTTTAAACGCATTTTTCTCGAAACGCAAAATTTCGCACGCCGTGCAACGTAGCTCAAAAACGAATCAATCGATCTTTATGAAGTTTGGTATAGAAATTCTATAGATATTTGGCCTCAGCATGACGAGCTTATTTTTTTATTTCCAACAAGCGTTGATTACACACGGTCAGGAACACGATGGTGTCTCCCGACGTGCAATATGTTTTGCTGGTTTCTGTTGCGAAACAATGTTCTCTCCTCTGTAATTATCCGTTCTATAATTACCACGGAACTGGTCACCAACTCAGTATCAAAAATGGTGGGCCAAAGCAATGGCGTCGGCAATACTGCTTCACTCTCTTGGATTGCAACGGTGGTGGTTCCGATGGCTGAAAAACAATGGCTAATGATATGCAAAAGGGAAACGAATACCTCAAGAACGAATCCTCCAATTAGTAAAACGTCTATTTTGTTTAATTGATTACTATTGATTTTCTTTATTCCAAGGATGTCGTTGATTCTGGTTGATTGATATTACAAAAACACAACTGAGTCGGTCGAAGGGTTGAAAAAAGAATGATAAAAACAAAAAAAGGTGGTTGTCATTTGACAACCAACAGAATTAATTCCATAATGTCAGCTGACTGCTGACATTGCTTAAGGTGATGCCACATCTTGTATTTAATTGCGAATTCGCCGATTGTTTAAGGGCGAATCCGCAACAAAAGTAAATCCTTTTTTTTTTAAATTCGCCATTTTTGCAAATTTGCAATTTTTAATAAAAGGGGAACGTCATGCTGGGCGTTTTTGCATAAACTAAAGAACCCATTTTGTATTTTTTGTTTCAGATCATTTTTGTGACCTGTATGCTGCACGGCGGATTTTCAAGATGCTGTTTTCAAGCCGCCATTACACCGTTTTATTGTTAACGATTAGTCTTAAACAAATATTTTCTTTAAATATTATAACGTAAATAAATTGTGCCTTAAATTGCAAATTAATCTACGCATTACTTTTTTCAAAAAAAATTCTTGAAAAACAGGCTATTTACATGAGGTTCCCCCCTTAATCGTCATCGACAACCTCTAGGATTGTGCTTCTAGAAAGGTGGTTTCCAGTCATCAAGTGTAACGTCAATTCTATAGCATAGCAATTTTGAAATAAGTTTTTTGTGATAATATTCTTCAAGAATTATTAATAGATATATGGAAAGATACAAATTGGACAGGAGAGAGGGGAGAGAAAAGAAGGTGAAAAAAGACACACAAACCGTATACCTTGAAACCAGCCATTGGAGGACGAAGTGAGTTGAAATGTAACGTAAAACTGAGCTGTTCAAAACAACACGACAACAACTGCTCATATTATCGACTCCAATATATTTGGAGCAATCGGCAGTTAAATTTAGTCCCATTTTACAGAAACTAGCCCAACTATATTCAAATGGCTTACCGCACATGGTAGTAGCTCGTTTACTCCACTAAATTCAAATTCAAATTTAGATTAGCATAGCCCCAATCAGCAACATTTAAAATCCAAATCTAAACAGACCGATAGGGATAGTGAGACGGTACACATTTTGTTGTATTAGTAATGAGTTACATAGATGGGAAGCTGCCGTATGAGCCTAATTAGTGTAGGAAAACACCTTCTCAAAAGACCACCTTTATTCCATGTGGACCAAAAGATTTTTAAAATAAAATATGTTATACCCTCTTATAATTACAGTTAATGGTTATATCAATGCAATTTTTAATGGTAGATTTCCGAGGAGGGAAATCCAGTCGGCGCGACATCCAAACGATGATTATATTATTTGCGTTCATTTGATCCATTTGTAGTTGAGTTCTTAATACCTACGATTTAGAAAGCTAATCGAGATCTATCGATAATGCCTTTTGCTTTCACTTTTTGGCAATCGTGAGTGGAGGTATAGCATACCTATTAAAATGGGACAGGTGGTTCTCTGAAAGGTGAGGGGCAGGGGAGTATAATCTCCCCAGGACGATCAACGAAAACAAAACCGTTAGTTTGCCTAGCTATTCCACGAACATGACTTCCTTATATTCTCGAGGCTGACAGAATCATCGAATAAAGACATTGTGCCACCAGAAAAAAAAAATTGCTGAAGATAACTGAAACGTGAGATATAGATGTATCCATCGAAAGCTAAAAATGAATTCCTATACTCGGAAAAAAGCATCATAGTTAACACCATTTAATTGGGTGCCAAATCGAACGCGGAATTCATAAGTATTATTAGGAGCGATTCGAGAGTCGTGTTAATGTGGCTGTGGATGTGTCGCAGTTTGGTTCTGACAAATCCGCGCACTGGTCTGCTTCCGTCGCAGTTTCTTTAAATTTTGCATTTTTGTAATTGCACTCTTAGTTGGTGGTTGATGTTGCGAAACGCGGCGTAACGTATTTTTATTTGTTTGCCGACTTTCGTATTTACTATTACTCTACTATACTACTATTGATTGGCCTGTAGGAACCCGGAAGTTCATGACTTCGCCGACTCGACTCCACCACCGTTCCCTGCCCCATGCGCTCTCCTTCCACAATTGACCATCCGATCCGATTTCCTCAAGGTCAAACCTAACATTGTCCTCCTATCTCCGTCGCGACCCTCCTGTCGGTCTCTTTCCCGTTGGTCTACTGTCAATAATTCTACGCACGGTCCTATCGTTGCCCATTCTCGACACATGTCAGGCCCATCCTAACCCATGCGACCTGATTACTCTCACTATTGTAGTTTTACGATATATCTCTTCCAATTCGTGGTTGTGGAGTTTCCTCCATTGCCCTGCCTTCTCATCATATTTACAGCCAAAGATGCCCCTTAAAACTTTATTCTCGAATACGCGGAGTTTGTTTTCTTCCCGTTTTGTGAGAGCCCATGTTTTGCATCCGTATAGAACAATCGGTATGATTATGGTTCTATAGACCCGGAGATTTATAGTACGTGATAGCAGTTCAGTTTCAGCAGATTACTGACTGCGTGCCAACTAACGTTGTCGGAATGCAGTCTTTTGTTAATTTTCTTCGACATTTTGTTACTGGCTGTCAGTATCGTTCCCAGATATTTAAGTTCTTTAGCTTTTCCAAATATCTGCCCTCTGACGTTTATATGTGTTCTCTGAGTTCCACCTGCTCTTTGTTTTGTCTTCATTGTCGTCTTGTACCTTTCTGATCACATACTCGATTGTTTTTGTTTCTGTGACCAGACAGCCGTTTGTCTCTCGAATTATTTTGGTTCACCCTCGGCAGCCATTTTTAATTTAGTTTATGGCGGCATACATACCTCTGATGTTCTTTGCTCTGGCATTTTCTAGGATCTTCTCCCATTCGCGTTTTTTTTTGCGTTTGAAAAGTTTCGTTGTCTCTTTCCGAATTGTCGCGTATCTTTCTGTGTTGACTTCATCATATCTTTCTAAGCGCATCACTCTGGGGCGTTTACGTTCTTTTCGATCTTCGCCCTGCACTCATCGTCAAACCAAGGTTTGGACTTAATTATTTTCTTAAATTCAATACTTTTTGGCCTGTTTGTTTGATTGTGTCTCTGATCGATGCGCATTTAATGTCCACATTATTGGCTTCCTCTTCCTAACTGCTCCCATTTTCTAGGATGCTAAATCTATCTGTTAGTTCGTCTTGATATTCAGCCCTTTTGCGCTGGTCTTTTAGTGTATCCATGTCGAACCTTTTACTCGTCTCCCGTGACAGCCTGTGTGGGTTTGCTGCGAGCCGAATCCTAATCTTGCCAATCACTAGAAGATGATCGGAGTCGCAATCTGCTCCTCTATATGATCTTATGTGAAGGATATTCGAGTGGTGTCTTTTGTATATGAGGAACTGGTGTATTTGGTTAGGCGTTACGCCGTCGAGTGATATTCTGATGGCTTTATGAATTTACTTCTGCTTGAACATCGGGCTTTTCACTAACAGATCTTTTGACGCTGCGAACGTGATAATTCGAATTCCATTATCCATTAAGATATGTTCCTTTCCAATTTTGGCATTAAGGTCCCCGAGGAGGAGTTTAACATCCAATGATGAGACCCCCTCAAATACTTCCTCTAGGGTCTCATAAAACGTGTTCTTCGTTTCTTCATCCGCAGATTCTGTTGGGGCGTGTACGTTTATAAATACATAATTGTACCATGGGCCTTGTATTTTTAGCACTGACATTCCGTCATTATAAAACTGCACATCTTTTACATGGGGCGTAATCTTCTTGCTTATGATGAAGCCGGTTCCGAGGTTATGTGTATCGGTACCTCCTTACACCAGTGTTAACCCGTTGGTTTCGGTTACTTGATGTGGGAGTCGGACTTCCTGAAGCGCGTAACTGTCCATTTTATATTGTTTCACGTTTTCTACGATCGTCTGTATCGCGCCTTATACGAGGGTTGCCTCTTATGTTTCGGGATTTGGCAACCCCAGTGTTGCAATCCGGCAATTGACAGCTCTGTCGTAAAGTTGGACATTTTTGAGGTTATACGCACTCAGAACGTTTTGACATACGAGCGCTATTTGTGTTGTTTACAGTAACTTAAAAGATGCATCTCGGTCCAAAAATGGAATTAAATCGTCAACATTTTCGTGCGATTATTTTTTACAACTTTCGGCGTGGATTAACTCAGCAACAGTGCATGGATGAACTTAATTCATTTTTTGGCGATGAAGCTCCATCAAGGACCAGTGTTTATCGATGGTATGGTGAATTCAATAGTGGTCGTAGTTCACTCCAAGATGAATTTCGTGAAGGTCGTCCAAAATCAGTTGTTGTTCCGAAAACCATTGATGCTGTGCGCGAACTGATATTGGAAGATCGTCATGTGACCTATCGTGAGATTGAGACAACCTTAGGCGTTAGTGGAACCAGCATACATTCAATATTGCATAAACATTTGACTGTCAAAAAAATTTGTTCGCGTTGAATCCCACACAATTTGTCAATCGCCCAAAAAAAGGCTGGTGTCAATTGGTCGAAAGAAGTGCTCAAAAAATACGGTCGCGGTGCTTCGAAACACGTCTATGATATCGTGACAGGTGATGAATCGTGGATTTACGCGTATGAGCCCGAAAGTAAACAGCACTCGACTGTCTGGGTGTTTCAAGATGAGCCAAATCCAACAAAAGTTGTTCGCGCACGAAGCACTTCCAAGCAAATGGTCGCCTGTTTTTTCGGAAAAACTGGACATGTCGCAACCGTACCACTAGAACAACGCAGAACAGCCAATTCTGAGTGGTACACAACCATTTGTTTGCCAGTTGTCTTCCAAGAAATCAGGAACACCAACCGCCGAAGACGGATCACTCTTCACCACGACAATGCGAGCTCTCACACATCGGCTGCGACAACTGCATTTTTGAGAACCCAATACATCGATTTGATGGGTCATCCGCCGTATAGTCCTGACTTGGCAACGAATGACTTCTTTTTATTCCCGTACGTAAAAAACAAACTGAGAGGTCAACGTTTTTCGACACCTGAAGAAGCGGTTGCTGCATTCAGAATGCATGTGTTGGAGATACCTCAATCAGAGTGGCAAAAGTGCTTCGACAATTGGTTCAAACGCATGCAAAAGTGTATAGATCTCCATGGGGAATATTTTGAAAAACAATAAAGTGATTTTCGATGATCAATATTTGTTTTTGTTCTCTAATCCCGAAATATAAAAGGCAACCCTTGTAAACCGTTCAAACATTCCACGTGCGGACGCGTATAACCCGCTTTTTCCGTGTTTCCCCACGTCTTCTTTTTGCCGAGTCGGTGTTTTCTTGATGATTTGTTCCCGTGTGGTAGTGTCGGCTCGTCACACCTACGCTTACCGTATTTTTTATGGGATTGTTTTTTGTGTATTGATAATTCATTTCTGTTCCCACGAGTCTTGGTGTTTCAAATATTCCGCCATATCAGAGCCAATTTTTGATATGATAAGGTCTGCTATAATACAGCCGGTATACCCCTGGCTGCAAACTTTCCAATGGGCATGGTGAGGCGTAACACCCTGGATTAGGGCTGGTAAATCTCTGTGTTTTACTCCTCGCTAGCCTGTCAGATATGGGTGGCCCTACTAGAAGGTTATGCTTCCGTCAGCATAGCCTGAGTGATTCATTGTAGCTTAAGCCCGCGCACCACGTCAAGGTTTCTATCGAGCCGGGGGTCGATTTTCGTAATGGTGTTTAATAATTTTACCAAGATCTTATCTTAGTAATTTTCCCATAGTTGCCAAAAACTTCTTCTAAATGGAACACTCTTTAGTTGATTTAATCCTGTTTTGTCTTTCGAGTAAATTTTCTTAAGGGGAGGTTCTCATCAGAACCGACAAAAAAATCAATTTTTTTTCATTTTTTTTTTTGTAATGAATCACCCTATCGAAAGATGTTATAATTATTGAAAATGGCGTCGTACGTCAATCATATTTGACATTTGTGAACTAGACAGCTGCAGTATACAAACAGACAGGCAGTGGAGCTATACTCCACAAGAGCGTGGAATAATTGTGTCGATTTTTTTGAATAACGAAGAGGACAATTTTGTGTCGAAAATCATCATGAAGGACGAGGCGCATTTGCACTTAAGCGGTTACGTCAATAAGTAAAATCTTCGTTTCTGGGGCACTGAAAATCCGCGTCTGATGCACGAAGAGCCATTATATCCACTCAAAGCCACTGTATGGTGCGGCGTTCACGCGGGACGAGTGATTGGATCGTATTTTTTAGAGGACGCCATCGGCAATCGCCACAGTGCTATGATAAACGAATTCTTACTGCTGGAATTGAATGAGCGGGGCTTGGTGAACATGTGGTTTCAACAAGACGATGCAACCGCACACAGAGCACGAGCCAAAATGGATATTCCCGTTTTGCCGATTTGCCATGGCCAGCAAGATCGCCCGATTTAACCATCCCAGAGTTCTTTCTTTGGGGTTATTTGAAGTGTCAGGTTTATGCCAACAAGCCTTAGACAATCGCAACCCTTAAGGGGAATATTCGACAGGAATGGGAAGAGTTATCACCAGAAGTCTTGCGTAAAGCCATAGAAAATGCGATAAAACGGGTACAAATATATCAACATTGGCGGTAGCCACTTGACGGATATTATATTTTCCATGTAACAGAAAAAATTGTTAAGGTCCAAATAAAGATTTCCATCCCGCAAAATCCTTTTTTTTTATTTTGTAAAGTAGTAATTCAAAAACAAAATTGGATGATTAATTTTACGCCACCTTGTAGAAGGTAACCTTTTGTTTAAATATAATTTTTTTTTAGTTATAGAACAAAAACGAGACCCACCTTTGTAGTCGAAAATTGGAATCGAGCGTCTATATATCCATACTATAGTAAGTAGAGTTACCAAAAGTACCACCAGATGTCGCATGCACGCTATGACTCCGAAGAAATTCGAGGCTACGACTCCATACACAGTATATTATTTTCATGTTAACAGACAAAATGTTAATAGAAACTTTAATCGCGTTTCCTGAAAAATCATGTTTTTCAAACTGTTGGCCAAGATTTCTCAAAAACAACTTGACGGATCGCCTATTTTCTTTTTTTATTTTAAAGTAGATCATTGGGGTCCCTACTAAAGATGATATATGCATCGTTTTTTAAAGTACTGTATTTAAAGAGAGAAAAAAGGTGGCAAACCGTATTTAAAAATTCAAATTTTCGCCGTTTTGTTAAATTTCGACTTTCATGGATAACTCATGACTACGCTCATATATATAAAAATTCTTCGATTATTGATTTCTGATCATTTTTGCCGGTGCTAGAGTGGCCAACAGTAAGGTACCATTTTTCAGGCCGCCACATTACGAGGCGTGCCAACAATTATTGCCACTATATTTTTACATAAAAAAAGGGTACTTTAGAACATAATAAACAGCTGACAACAGGTTTGAGTTCTTTATTTATTTCCTTCTATGAGAAGAAAATTCAAGAAAATGACTTTTTGTTGAGGCTCTCAGATGACAACCTTTCCTTAAGTTAGCCGAAGCTAGTGACCATCTAACAATTTCGGCAAAAAATATAGTGAGTATTATCTCGGTCTCATTTTAAAAAAAAAATGATGGGCGCTTTTTTTAATTCTTCGAAAAACGCTCGCGGCGAACTGATGCAGTTTACCTATGGCTAGATTAGAATAGTTTATACAATTATTGAATAGAACAGTACAATTTCTACTACTGCGAATATTTGGAATGCTGTTAGTTTTAGATTTTAACCAAAGTTAGGGCACATGGAATCATCTGAGTAAAATTGCTTCATAGTTATTTGATTTAATGTGTACAGGGGTTAAATCAATCCCACCGATCTCTTTCTTGATAAACACTTAAATCCGGGTAGGGAAAACGAGTGATGCCAGATACCACCTACGTTCTCATAACGCACACGTTGTATGGAAAATGTATCCCATATTCATATGGGTAAGAGTTATTATCTCAGTCGTTATTTTGAATAGGCTTGTCCATTCTCAGAGCCGATGAATTCTCCACCAAAAACTAATATCTCAGATTATCACACAGATAAAAAACCATGTTAGTTAAATGAATCCTTCTGCACGCGAGCATTCCCGAAACTGCTCATAAACATTTCATCACCACTTGGCTGTGAGCACATAATTTCCACCGATATCGGGGTTATTCATATGCCATTAAAATCCAAGTGGAAACCAGATTCCCGAAGTCACTCGCCGTAATCCATTTCATATGTGGAACCGATTGTGACATGTTTGCTGATTAATCTTAAATCTTTCAAGAAACGAATCGTCGTAGGGGAATTGGACCCATGTACCCCATGAAAATGTCTTTCACCCATCCAATGAGTCATTGCTTCGTTCTTTTCAATGACGCCGCTCCGGGTACACCAGCCCTGCACCAGCCGGCCGACATATGTGTTAGAGAGCCTCCACCAAAAAACAGGACTGACAAACGAAAGAAACAAAAAAACATATTTTATAAATGACTCCAATAACTCACGATCATAAACAATGTGCAGAGTCGTTGAATGGTAACGCTTGCCGCTTGCGCATCGCACCATCCTAATCAAAGTAATTAATTCAAAGTTTATTTTTGAAACCTTCAGCCTCGTGCGGCGTTGCACAGTCACCGGTTCGGCCAAATGGCGACGACACAGATTTCACATTTTGGATGCATTTTTTCGTGTCCTCGTTTTTGGCTCCACTCGCATGCCGCCATCAGTTTTCGATTTCATTATTGTAAGCTGGCGTCGCTTTTTCGGGACGATTAATTACGTGCTATAAGACTTGTGGATGGTGAGCGTGCTGCAACACCTACCTCGTGACACATGGCAGAGAATTGTTGGCTGGGATGTAGGTTATTAATTTGGATAAAAAACAAATTGTCGCGAAACGTGATAATAGAGCTAAAACTTCGTTTAAAATAAAAAGTCACGACAATGCCCTCGAAGGGAGGCTTCACCTGTTTTGCTTGTAGTGAAAAACCCGGCGATCGTTTAGACCGTTTCGAACGTTACAACTACAATAAAAACAGAGTTTTTGCGCCTCTTCCAGTCAATGGTATTTTTTAATATAATTCTGTAACAAACATCCACTGAAAGACATTAGTCGTAACGTTATGGCCACTGATGATATGGAGGAGTGAATTGAAAAACTACCAATTTGCATTGGTTCTGCCTGCGAAGAAGCAACTTCAGAGAAATGCATTAACGTGTGAGAGCCCATACACCACATCGTTTATTTCAGTTTAACTTTAATGAATGAAATTCATCTTTTGCTTAAATATATTTAAGGTATTTAATGTATAGAAGGACAAGTCTGATGATCCTTCCATCCCTATGGCGACCTATTCAATTTTTTTGCGACTACTTATTAAAACTGCCTTCATCTGCGGTTAGTTTCAATCCGGTCATATCTAGCCAGCATGTTCTGAATTGTACGTGTACAATTTTTCTTCAAGTCTATCTAGGTATTTAGCTAAGGCCACCATTGCCAAATTATCAGCATACATGATCATTCTTACTGCTTCCAATCTGTTTTTTTCCTTATATTTGCGGTTCATCGGTGTCATAAAGAAGTGTTCTATTAGAGAGATACCTTACGTACTTGGCAGAGTGGGACTTATATTAAATATTGTAAAGCCCATCTCGGATGTGATTCCAGTTGACCAAGTTCAATGTTTTTTTTTTTTGGCATTTGCCGTTACCACTGCGTAGTGTTTGTTGGGTTCTCCCAGCGACAGTTGCCGGGGTCCTTCGTTGGGAAGGATATAATTTTCAATTGGCTTTATGAGTTGATCCCTTCATCTTGAACGCAAATTGCCATTCACAGAGTCGCAGTGTGCCCTGAAATATTCCAGGTGGATGGGAATTACTGGTTTGAGCAGCTCCCGGATCTGTGTGAACTTCTCTTTGCTTCCTTTCTGTAAGTGTGAGCACATGCCGCTGTTTCATCCATCAAAAACTCCAATTTGAAGGCAGACGCTGAAGAGACTGCTGAAGTCTTTTTGCTGAAGCATTTTTCCGCATATCAATGAGATTTCCATTCTGTCATGGGCTCTTATTGTTTTTATTGATCTTTGACGTAATAAATACCATCTTTTCCCGAGAGTCGAAAAACTTTACTGCAGGGTTTTCAACCTCTCATCGAGTTTTGAACTGCCGATCGCACCTATGATTGTACATGGCCAAAAAGCGATGATAGTCCGACGGAGCAACACTTGGTGAATATGGAGGATGCGGTAAAAGCCCCAGTCTTGTGATGAAATCACTTCCAAGGTCATCCTTGCTACATGAGGCCGGATATTTAATTCAATTTTTATAATGAATTCTCTATGTGGTAATATTTGGTAAATCAGGGCTTGGTGGTCACTGTAGGTGTCAGTCTTCAGTACTCCCCACTCCATGGTGCTCGCAAAGTGGTATCGATTTTGGCTTCTTTCAGTATGTAGATATCCTCAACACCGTTTTTGCACCGTTACTTGTAAGGTATGGGATCTACGAGGGTGACCAACAACCTCAACGTGGAGATAGCAGCACTCGTCAATAAAAGCTAGTGAATGTAGTTGTTCATCTTTTGACAGTTACTCACCATAATTTCAGCCATTTTCTACCATGACTTGGGACTATTTTTTGGGATAGTCATGGAGTTACCTTAATCGATTATCTTCAAAAAGGAAAGACCATTACAGGAGTGTGAGGATATAAGTTGGTGTTGCGGATTCACAATTATATGCTCGGGGAGAATCTAGTACGCTCATCGTCTAGTACTCTCCCCGACAAACATATTTACCACACCTGTTGACAGTCCATCATCAACTGAATACATACTTACTGGTCAATGGCGCACGATATTTGGCTTCTTGAATTTGTTTGTAATTGGATCTTAATTTGCACGCCACGATGTGGCTTTTAGATTGTAAAAGTGATCATAGTTTGCATTAAATTTATAACTAACTAAAGCGTTCGTTCTAGTTATTATTCTGATATATTTTGAAAGTCCGTAAATAATTTCATCACTGCATCAAATCACACAAATTATCGATACATTCAGAGTGAGAAGGTGAACTGATAAAATCAAATGTCAATCAATGATCAAGTCTGGATTCGCTGCTGAAGCACAACGCAAATGAAAGTTTATTCGCTTACGGAGGGCAAGCAAGTTCATCACATACATCAGCAATCAGCGCGCGAACTTTAAGCCGGAAGATTGTCCAAAAAGGTGTTACTTCCTTTCGACACTAAACCCATTTGTTTCAGGCAACGTTGGTTCGGACGCCATTGCGTCAATCCTTCATCCAACGTGCTCCATCCATATTCCCCGACGATATTCCTCGCTCGGCGTCGAGACATCACGTTGGTGTGCCGGCACGGGGACGGGTTCACTTATCACCCACCGAATACTGCAGCAAAACGATCACCAAACAATAAGAAACACAGTGGTATTGTTTTGTATAAATGTTGTTTATTTAAATAGATACTTAGACGAAACACTAATTTGAACAGTCAGTAACAAACGTTTTATTTTGGGGAAAACTAGAAAAATTGTACAACATGGACATTCAGCGGAACAATCACAATAGTAGAGATTTTGTTCTTATCTTAACCACACACACGTTTAATTAACACCAGTTTACATTATATTAGTGTTCACTTAATTACAACATTTAAAATTGTTTGCATTTAAAAATCTACTCGATCTGCGAGCGTCTAACTCCGTCTCCGTGGCGCACCCTGGGGTGCACTCCCGTGCGCACTCGCTGATGGTTAAAACTCGACTTGGGTGTAGGAACCCGTTAAACGAAATCGCCACTGATCCCTTTTGTGGTTGAATATTGACTCAGCCATACTCAAGACTAATGACCTTGCCCAGAAAAAATAAATCATTATGGAAAATTTAACAAGCCTCAGGACTTGCTAAATAAGGCCAAGACCGGCTCCCGGTTGTAGTGCCGATGATGATGATGATACTCAAGGGTTAATCTCGAGAGACTCGTGGTGAGTCCACTCTCAGATAAGGGTGAGTTTTTTTTTCTTGAGAGAAATTTGAAGTCTCTCGTTGTGTTGGTGAATTGGGCGGGATCTCTCTGGGTCGATCTTAGCTAGTGTGCTAATTGATCCATTGTTTACTCATGCAGCGAGGTCATGGGAAAATGAAACTGAGAAAGGAGGAAAGAACAAAGGGCATCGTTGAAGACATAGATGCAGCTGTATAAATAGTCTTCATGCAGTTAGGGAAACTGGGAGCTAAAGAAAATTTGGGTACACAATGGTGATTGTGCACTGTATCCTTACTGGCGGAAAGGGTCGAATTCTTTGTATGCATGTTTATATGCTGGAGAATTCGGTTGTTGGCGGCTAGCCGCTAGATGCGAAAACGCTTTTCTTGATTGGACAAAAGGCTGCCGAGAGTTTGTATAAGCCAGGAAAATGTGCCGCGCACGTGTGTGGCAGGATACGCTGGCTGACAGGGGCGCCGATAAGGTTTTCCTAATTAAGGATGATGCTTTGCCTGTAAGGAATTCTTTTCAGAGATTTTGATAATGCGTTAAATGCATGAATGTTAGCGAATTCTTTACAAGAAGTTTTCGGTGAGGTGCATTAAATGTCCTTGGAAAGGAAATGCTTGCAGGTAACTGCAGGTTGGCAAAGGGAGTTGGGGTTGAAGTTGTGGGTGGTTCTTTGCGTAGCTTTAAAGAACCCCCACAGGAGCATACTACGGCATCATTACTTGATCAAGTGAAGGCAGAAATTGTGAAAGAATGGCCACATTTGCAGAAAAAGAAAATCCTGTTTCACCAAGACAAGGCGCCGCCTGACACCTCAGCGGTCGACATGGCAAAAATCCACGAATTACGGTTTGAACTGCTTGACCATCCGCCTTACTCACCAGATCTAGACCCAAGCGACTTCTTTTTGTTCCCTAATCTAAAAATTGCGCTCGGAGGATAGAGATTTTCGTCAAATGAGGCAATCACCTTCGTGAACAGTTATTTTGCAGAGGAAAACGCGGAGTACTATTTGGACGGGTTAGAGAGATGGAAGCATCGCTGGGAGAAGTGCGTAGAGTTACAAGGAGACTATGTAGAAAAATAAAAATAAATTATAAGAAAAAATGTCTTGTATCTTTGTTAGGTCGGAAACTTTTCAGCACGCCCTCTTAGCATTGTCATGCAAGAGGATCGGGTCGTCCCTGTTGAACCACGCACGCTGCTTTTTAGCCAATTTGGCAGGCAATATGTCCATTTCCTTACAATATTTGATAGCGTTTTTCGTTTCTCCTGGTTGAAGACATAAAAACGGAATTGGTCTTTTCGATGTCCACCAAATTGTCACTATAACCTTTTTTGGGTGAAGATCGCGCTTGGGGGTATGTTTTGGTTTTTCACCTGCATCCAATCACTGCCCAGGTCTTTTACGGTTATCATAAGGAATCCACTTTTCATCACAGATGACTATCCGGTGCAAAAACGGTTCAATTCGGTTTCTTATTCTAAGCGATGGGCAGATTTCCCGGCGCCGTCGTTTTTGTGACTCGTTCAGTTTATGGGGTACCCCTTTATCAAGTTTCTTTACCGTTCCTATGAGAGAAAGGTGTCGACTTATTGTTATTGGTCTTACCCCATGCTTTGTGCAATCTCTCGCACCGATCTCGTTGGGTCTGCACCCGCCGTTGCTTTTAAAACATCATCGTTAACTATCGTTTCCGGCTTCCCACGCGGTTCATTTTCGAACTGAAATCTCTCGAACGGAACTTTCCAAACCAATGTTGTATAGTGTTTTCGTTTACTGCTGCATCCTCAAATGCGCCATGGATGTTTTTCATTGCCAATGACGCATTATGTCCCATTTCAAATTCATAAAGGAAAAGGGTTCAAATTTGAACTGCCGACAGCATGGTGAACAATTCCTAGAAAAAATATAACTATACTTGTAACAAACCCTAAACTTCTCACAAGTGGCACGTACCACTTTACTTTATAAAAAACGAACATTTAACGTTCTGTAGCAGATGTTCACTCGAGAACTTCTTATTTCCGACTGAGCGAAAATCGGACATTTTATGTGGTACAACCCAATTAATTAGCATTTAGTCCTAAGTAAAAAGTGTCCCTTAAGTTTTAATTCACTGCGTATTTTGAAACAAAAAAATAGGCGTTTATTGTAGAATATAGAGGTCTAATCTCTGAAAAACAAATACAGACAATTTTCGCAGTTCTCTTTAGAGGTAAATGCAGAAGTCTAATCAGCTGATGTCTTACGGCCCAATGACAGGACTATGTGGTGTATGCATCCAAACTTGCCACCCAAGTTTTGGCACCCCATCAAAGATGTGTGCGGCTTTTCGTTGCCATGATGAATCACAAACACCTCGACACATTGTTTCTGCTACAAAAAAAGTGCTACTATAACCACATGTACCCACCATTAGCTTGAATTTATTCCCTCATACTTCTACTTTGATTTGCTCGAAAAGTCCCATATAAACACATCTATTTAGTTGATGGCTAATATCACCATGCAGAACTTTATTGCTGCTGATTAATCTTGCTGAATTATCATAGATTAATTAAATAGTCTCGATTTAATGCCACCGCTAAATATTGCGATTTTAATTTTTAATGAGCGGAAAACATACAATTAATTAATCAATACCACATTATGGGACCATTTCGTTTTACGATTTGGGTGCCATCAAATATTCTTGTAGCGGAAAAAGGAGAGATTGAATAGAACCGTTTCGAAACCCGAATTAGCTCTAATCGTGCTACATTTGACAAGTCTTTAATGTTTAGCACTTTCAAATGGAATCATTAAATAGAGACGACATTGAGTTGTTACCAAATTATACGTGTCGCAGCTGTTTCCCCAGTTGTTTGCTTACTCAATATTTCTGCTTGAAGTTTTAAAATAAAATATCCATTGCTCTCCTGTGATTACTACATAGTTCAAGTACCTATTCAGCAATAATTTTGAAAGACTCCGGCGATATGTGGGATGCTTAATTGTATCCATAGTTTGAATAACTCTCGATAAAAGCGTGTCGCTTAAGTCTTAAGTGAATCACAGTTTGGGGAAAGTTTTTAATAACCTCTCTTGCTATTGTCTAGACCTAACTTCTGTACTCCATCCCACATCTTACTTCGTTGATGGTTTTCTCCCACTATTAAACTGCTTAAGACCTGATTCGTGAAAAGACCTACCAAAATTGGTAGAAATTATTCGGTGTACTCTAGTGTTGTATTGGGTAGATGCATACATTACAATGAATTGTGTAGGGTCTTTTCATTTTTCTTTTTGGAAAAGAAGGTGGCTGTGAAAGCCATTTGAATTGCCGGGAATGTATTTGAGAAAGTTTCAAGAAAACCAAGCTCTGACACATGTAGACTGTGTAAATACCAAAATAAATGACATTACACTTCACTAATATTGATTTGTGTCTATTTCCATTACTTCGCGTACTTTAATGAATCAACTACATTGGTTGCTTCTATTTGCGTGTGAATTAGTAGATCATCTTACCACTAATAGAGTAGTAGGCCAATGGAATCCTTTAAATGTGTCCGAAAGTGTGTAATCCTCCTTTCTTAGAGTTATACTGGCCTACACTTGCCTTACTAGCAACGAGGTGGTAGTTTTTGTTGGTGTGATTACGCATTTATTATTTAAACAATACCCTATTTACAACCTTAAAATAATTGCAACTTTGATTTTATACTTCTTTACATGTACTCGGAGCTCTATGTTATTTGTACAAACATTTTATTTTATTTCCCGTAGAATTGGACTTTTTATTTGTTTGTTTTAAAATGACATCGTAATGTAAACTAAATATATTAGAGAAAAAACTTGTATTTTTAATTCTAACTGGCTTTCCTTGTTTTATAACTTTTTATTGTTATTGATTTGTTAGTTATTGTATTATTATTAGCGCATAAGGACCCAAAAGAACTAAAAGATTCTAACAGGAATAGAAGAAACAACACCAGACAAAAAAAGATTGTGTATGTGTTGGACGTTTCCTTACTGATTTATTTTGTTCTCTTATGAACACAATAATATGTTAGCGATGTGGATCATTAGATTTATCACTACTATGGTGAAGTATTTTATATCTGGTACCGTGAATAATATTGCCTATTGTTTGGGTTGACTTTTTAATAAAAATTTGTTTAACAAGATGAAAGAGCGAATTGCGGTATGAGGACTAGAGACGTCATGTTGTACACGGTAAAACATTTCACTTCAATTTTCATAGCAATCGTTTTTTTTTTTTGTCGTCATACAAGTTTACTTCAAGACCAAAAAGTTTACTTGACTCAGTCCGGACTACTTTTTAAACATCGCACTCTCTAAAAAAAAATTAAATACATAATGCTGTAGTGTTCCCGGTAGGTGTAGGTGTGATGAGCCGACACTACCATAAGGGAACAAATCATCAAGAAAACACCGACTCAGCAAAAAGAAGACGTAGGGAAAAACGGAAAAAGCGGGATATACGCGTCGGCACGTGGAATGTTCGAACGTTATATAAACCAGGCGCGATACCGACGGTCGTGGAAAACGCGAAACAATATAAAATGGACATCGTCGCGCTTCAGGAAGTCCGACTCCTACATCAAGTAATCGAACCGAACGGGTTTCCACTGTCGTGTGGAGGTACCGATACACATAAGCTCGGGACTGGCTTCATCATAAGCAAGCGGATTACGCCCCATGCAAAAGGTGTGCAATTTATTAATGACCGAATGTCGGTTCTAAAAATACAGGGACCATGGTACAATTATATATTTATAAACGTACAAGCCCCAACAGAATCTACGGACGAAGGAATGAAGGACACATTCTACGAGACCCTAGAGGGAGTATTCGATGGGATCTCTAATCATTCGATATTAAAATCCTCCTCGGGGACCTCAATGCGAAAATTGGAAAGGAAGACAACTTCCAACCAACTATAGGCAAAGAGAGCCTACACGACGTTTCAAATGATAATGGAATTCGAATTATCACGTTCGCGGCGTCAAAAGATCTGGTAGTGAAAAGGACGATGTTCAAGTACAAGCAAATTCATAAAGCCACATAGATATCACCCGACGGCGTAACGGGTAACCAAATAGACCACTTCCTCATAGACAAAAGACACTCGAATATCCGCGACTCCGATGACCTTCTAGTGATGGGCAAAATTAGAAGTCGGCTCGCAGCAAACACACACGGGCAATCACGGGAGACGAGCAAAAAGTTCGACATTGATAAACTAAAAGACCTTCACAAAAGGGCTGAATATCAAGAGGGAGTAACGAACAGATTTAGCATCCTAGAGAATGGGAGTAGTGAGGAAGAGGAAACCAATAATCTGGTCACTAAATGGGCACCGATCAGAGACGTAATCAAACAAACAGCCCAAAAGATATTAGGATTTAGGAAAACAATTAAGTCCAAACCTTGGTTTGACGATGAGTGCAGGGCGAAGAACGAACAACGTAAACGCCTCAGGGTGATACACTTAGAAAGATATGATGAAGTCAAGGCAGAAAGATACGCGGCAATTCGGAAAGAGCCAACGAGACTTTTCCAACGCCAAAAAAAAACGCGAATGGGAGAAGACTAGAATCGAAAAAATGTTAGAAAATGCCACAGCAAAGAATATCAGAGGTATGTATGCCGGCGTAAATTCAATTAGAAATGTCTACCGAGGGAGAGCGAAAATAACCTGAGACGCAAACGACTGTCTGATGACAGAAACAAAAAATATCGTGACAAGATGGAAGCAGTACTTTGAAAACCTGCTTAATGTGCGCACCCATCAACCACAAATAAACGCACCAGACGTACATACAGCCAAGCCTCAGATCTCAGAGCCGTCTTTCGGCGAAGTTGTAGATGCAGTAAATCGATTGACAGACAACAAAGCTCCCGGATTCGACTGCATACCGGCAGAGATTGTGAAGCATGGAGGAGAGGCAACCCCTCGAAAGATCCTCCAACTGATTAAAACAATATGGGATAAGGAAGTCATTCCGGAAGAATGGGAAACCTCAATAGTCGTCCCCATTTACAAAAAAAGACGACAGATCTGACTGAGAAAACTACAGAGGGATATCATTGCTCCCAACCACATACAAAATACTAACAAATGTCATACTGGCGAGAATCACACCGTACGCAGAAGAAATATTGGGAGACTAACAATGGGGATTCCGTAGGAACTGGACAACAAGCGACCAAATGTTCACAATAAGACAACTACTGGAAAAGAAGTGGGAATACGGAGAGACGGTTCACCAACTGTTCGTTGACTTCAAAAAAGCCTACGAGTCAGTCGCAAGGCAAAGACTCTACCATATTGTAGTTGAGCTGGGAATCCCGAAAAAATATGCCGCCCTCATTCAAATTTGCATGAACGAAAACAAAGGGCGAGTTAGAATAGAAAACCACCTCTCAGAACCATTTGAAATCCGGGACGGACTAAAACAGGGCAATGGCCTCTCACCATGTCTCTTTAACCTTGTCCTCGAGTATGTCATCAGAAATGTACAAGACGAAAAATATGACCGGATCATCCCTAAACGGGGTCACACAAGTGCTCGCATTTGCGGATGATATCGCCGTTTTGGGCGATAATCTAGAAACTGTAAGTAAAAACAGTGAAATCATCATCCAAACGGTAGAAGAGGTGGGCCTAGAAATAAATGAAGACAAAACCAAATATATGATTACGGCGAGAGCGGGTGGACCTCAGAGAACACACATAAACATCAGGGGCAAGTTATTTGAAAATGTCAAAGAATTTAAATATCTGGGAACAATACTGACGGCCAGTAACGAAATGTCGGTGGAAATTAACAAAAGACTACACTCCGGCAACGCTTATTGGCATGCAGTCAGTAAACTGCTGAAATCCAAACTGCTATCACGTAACATAAAGCACCGTGTCTATAGAGCCATAATCATGCCGATTGTTCTATACGGATGCAAAACATGGGCTCTCACAAAAGGGGAAGAAAAAAAAATTGCGCGTATTCAAGAATAAAGTTTTAAGGGGTATCTTTGGAGGTAAATATGACGACGAGGCAGGACAATGGGAGAAACTCCACAATCGCGAATTGGAAGAGCTATACCGCAAACCTACAATAGTGAGAGTAATCAAGTCGCGAAGATTAAAATGCCGGACATGTAGCGCGTATGGGCAACGATAGGACCGTGCGTAGAATTCTTGACGGTAGACCAACGGGAAAGAGACCGGTAGGACGGCCGCGACGGAGATGGGAAGACAATGTTAGGTTTGACCTTGAGGAGATCGGATCAGATGGTCTAGCGTGGAAGGAGAGTGCACAGGGATAGGGAACGATGGCGGAGTCGAGTTGGTGAGGTCATGAATTTTCGGGTTCCTATAGGTCAATAAATAGTAAAATAATGCTGTAGTGTTATGGTGTCGGAAACAAGACTATTTTCGCAGCAATTTGTACATTGGGTTTACATTGGGACAATTTGAAGGATGAAAATAACTGTCTAATTTAGCTAGTGTACAGACACATTTTAGGGTACTATTTCTTATGTTGCCATTCTGGTGTTCTACTCTTATACTTTGCAAAGTGATAAACGTAGTTTGTTCCTTTCCAACACCTCTCCAAACAGAATGGATTACGTAATGCCATAAACGTGTTCGGTATGTTAAGGATTAAACCTTAACAAACACACTATTATTTGAGTTGAATTTTTAACTTTATTTAAACATATATGTACTCTATAGCACACAAATGCACAATATTTAACCACACATATCGACCACCCACACGACTCTAATTTGCACGTGTCCTTTAACTTCCGTCTTCAATAACGGGTTAGGCTCGACTCGGTTAATATAATATTAGCGTTTTTTTTTGTTTTATATCCACATTTATTTAACATATTAATTACATATTTTACTTAAGACTAAATGTTAACTTTTATTTTACAATTATCATTCTTACATTAACTTACTGGCTCTTCGCAAGCACTCTAAATTATACATTATTATTTTTCTTATGCCTTTCGGTGTACACATATAATATTAGCGTCCGATCGCTATGCTGGTCGGAGACCCACTCCGAACTACACGTCCCTTTCTGTTCAAAGGTTACAATATGACTCTTTTTTTCCTTTTATTTTTTGATTTTTAAGATGCGTTCGACGAAAAGCGAAGGTTGGACTCATTAATTTAATGACTGTCCAACGTCCAGTCGCGACGCGGAATATACAGAGACTCTAATTAATTTTAAATTGCCTGTCTTCTAAGACAGTTTATCAGTGAGTCTGTGATCCCTAATAGGCACTCATCTGGACGTGCGTAACACGATTCTTAGAAAATTATATTTACACAAGGTGTCAATGCATGGTCAACGATAGCAAACATATTTTGTATATCTTATTGCATCGTTTCCATGAAATTGGTTATTGTTATCAGTAGCACATTATTTCCTTTGTGCCGTCATAGACTTTTCCAGATGTGGTATCTAGCTTCTATGATCTGCCCGTGTATGCACTTTTACAGGTACTCGTTGCATTAGTATTGGAGTTAACTAAACGATAAGTATTAGGTGGAGGTATGTTTTATGTGTAACAAATACACCAACCTTGTTTATAAAAACCGCATGCAAAATCATTGGTTTTATAGTCGACGAAAATTCTTCGTGCATAAGCTCCCTACGAACATTTTTCATGTTAGAACATAAACACCTTTTGGACAGAGAATACGGATTTTATCCAACATATACGTCACTTCATTTAATTTAGCAACAATTTAGAAGGCGAATATTCGTCCAATGGTAGAATTCAATTACAATATATGAACAGAATATATCATCGATACTAATGCATGTACCTAATAGTAAGCATAATCTAGCAACGACCTTAATAATAAACCCGGTTCCATCTAATGGCATTAGCATACACACAGAACGTATTGCGTTTACAGCGTTCTAGATATATTAAAAACCACTCTGCGTTCGCTATTTGTTCTCCATTCTTCTGTACACAAAATGCATGGATGTTCATAGTTATTAAAGAATTCCCTTGAAATGTGTCAATTAAAACGAAAGAAAAAGACACATCCATGCATTTTCTTATTTTATGGATGGGACTATTTGTCGGTTGTCCCATTACAAAATATATTCAGATGTGGGTCTGCAAGTATTTCCTGTTTATAACATTTACATAGGATTACCCATGAATAATTTGGTCTGTTTATCAACCACAAATTACGTTAAGTGAAGCCATCACTGTGGGGGACGGAACCACAAATATATTAGTGTGGCTGATTCTGCCTTTGGTTACTAGTCGGTTTAAACTCCGCTTGACCTTCATTTATAGTCACAAATTGCAGAATTGACCATTAAATCAATAAACGACTAGCTATGTACCATTTTATAGATTTTTGTTGTTGTTACAATTACATTAGTATTTTTTCTTTAAGTAAACTGTAATGACATAAAATTTATTTTTGGGTATTTTTTTTAATTAATTGGGGAATATTTGACAATGAAATTATAAGGAAAGGCTAATGAAGTGATTTCAGCTGGAATTTTATTATGGTAAGATGATGAACTTCCGTTATATAACATCTCATAGCTTCCAAAGTTTAAAATGATGTGTTGCGATTTCTTTCATCTCAGTTAGTTTTTCGATCTGAATGAGGAATGCACGGATTATAAGAAGACGACTATTACAAACTACGATTATGAAATGACAGTTTAAACATCACAGAGAAAGCTTTAAAATAGAACTGATTTAGATCGTCCTGTAACTCCTAAAGCCATCCGCCCCCAATGATTATGTCAGTACAACAAAATCACTGCGATACTCATTTGATTATCACCGTTTTTTTGGCGAAAACGCAACTGATGCGGAAATTAAATAGCGACAAGCTTGAAAAAATCCAAAATAAAATTATTTACAAAATTGTTGTGTCACGTAGATTCTGTTGGAGTTGATAGCACCGGAAATTGGTTTGAATTCACAGCATATCAACCACTGGAAATGTGAGCACTCAGCAAAACGTGATTTCTTTATGTAATAAATTTGCAGAAACGAGATAACACGATGTTGGTTATAGTTAGACGGAAGTGCTGGCTGTGGATGTGATATCACATGAGAGAAGAGATAAATCCCAACCTAAATACAATTCAAGTTAATCTCTAAGTGATGCTTCATATGATTATAGCTCTGAGAATGGTTTGAAAAGACTAATGTTCTTCATATTTGCAATTAAAGTTTCAAATTCTAAAACAGCGATCAAGCAAATTATTTGTATTGGCGTTATTGGAGTCTTTATTTGTAACCCCACTGAAGCGGTTTTAAGAAAGGGGAGTTAAGAATTAAATTTTTAGAATCGAAAATATACACCATGCAGGTTAATAAAAAATGTATAGCAGCTGTTATGTTACGGGTCAGTTAATCAGCTGAAGACACGATTTTGACAATTTGTCACAATTATTAAGTGGTAGTTAGAAATACCAACTCATCAAGCTATAGGCTCTATGAAGCGGTTAAGTGAAATCCTTGACTATCTTTCAAAGCCCCACGCGCAGAAACTCCCTACCAACATGGCTACCAGGGCACACATTTCGTATTACTTAGCTCTCAGTTATTAGGCTTATCTAGAAATAAATTTTATTATTGACTTCTTAAAAAACACATCTCTAGACTAAATGTTACAATTGAGTCTCAATGAAGCAAGCATTGACGGATCTGACCGCGAAGTTATTGGCATAACTATTGTTTCGGAATGAATGATTTATCCAAATCCTATTTGTCTATTATATACATCATCATCATCATCATCATCGGCACTACAATCGGGAACCGGTCTTGGCCTTATTTAGCAAGTCCTGAGGCTTGTTAAATTGTCCATAATGATTTGTTTTTTTTTTTTTCAGGGCAAGGTCATTAGTCTTGGGTCGGAGGCTCCCCGACGGGGAATCGAACCCCGGTCTCCCGTTTGGTAGGCGGGTATACTAACCACTATACTATCGAGGAGCCCATTTATATACATCACTCGTTCGCAACCAATTATACTCAGTCGCTCCTGTTATGGTTTTTTAGTGAATTTGCTCGTTACCTAGATGCTTCAAATTCTCCAGCACGAATAAGATGTTTACTTAACATTTGGCTTGTTTTTCTACGGCCACAGGACAGCAGATAAGGATATTCAATGTTTTCTCCATTAAACTCTCTAACTGAAATAGATATTTTTGATTTCAATCTACTTTGTTATAACGTAGTGCCTCTGATCTTTCCACATCGTGGTCTAGCCACATACATACAAAGTGATATTGAGATTGAACCGTCATTCCGTATTCCCACTTTTTTTCCAGCAATTGCCTTACTGTGGACATTTGGTCGATCGTTGACCGGTTCCTACGGAATCCGCATTGGCATTCTCCCGGTATTTCATCTCTATAATATGCCCAAAACGGCAATGTTATCCGCATATAGGATCAGTCATGTGATTTCACTCAGGGAAAATCCGACCATGCTATCATCTTGTGCCTTTCTGATAACATTCTCGAGCACAAGGTTAAAAAGCACGGTGGGAGGAGTCCCTCGATACTTTGTGGGGGTTTCTTAAAGCTCACCTGAAGAACCCCCATATTCGCAACCCATATTTCCATCTCAATCACCAGCTTCAGGTATGCTTTCCTTTCTCAAGGACATTTAATGCATTCAACGCATTATCTAAAAATCCCTAAAAATAATTCTCCCAGCATTCACGCATTTAATGCGTTATTCAAATTCCCTGAAATTCCAAAATACCTGAAAAGAATGTCTCCCACAAGGGCATTCCCACGTGCATCAATGCATCTCAGCATTAGCAACCAAGAACCGAATCCTATATTGATGTAAATATTCACACTGGAATTCGACCCTTGAGTTGCCATAGATGCCATTTACAATCGCTTTAGATGTTATACACAACCGTCAATGTGTAACCATCTAAATCGCTTCATAACGACTTACAGCTATTGATTCAGCTGCAAGCAATCCTCACAGAAATGCTCCTTTAATTCGAATTGCATTCCCACGGTTCGTCCAGCCATGAGTCGCGTCACGAGCAAACAAAGCGATCCGCGCATAAGTAGACACACCCTCGTTAGGATTTTTCACCCGGAGATCTACTGCTATTGGTCGGTCTCAAAAGGAAAATTCCATTTCCTTTTCACCACACCACCAAACTCACCCCAAACGAGGATTGAATCATTGAGTCTTATTGCATCCACTGACCGAGCCGGTCGATTTTTCTCTTGCTCCCCGCAGCCCTGCGAGGACGCGAACGCGTATCGAGTCGTATTAATTAAATACAATATTTGCAATTAAAAGTAATTTTTCTTGTGTCCCGAGTATAATGCCATACAAGTCTTACATTTTTTTGGTGCATCCGTTTCATCGTCAGTGTAATCAAAATCTGTTTTCTGTAATCTAATTAAATGTAGTAAGATTTGTTGTGAATAAAAAAGAACCTTAATAATATTATAAATAAAAGTGAGTTTCAATTAATTACTTCTTGTGGACGGTGTGTTGCGAAGTTTTCTTTTGGTATTCGACGTAACTATTAGCGACGATGGGAGTGGAAGTGAAGCCCGTGCCGTACGCCGGCGCAATATACTTCCTACCCCACAACCTATCAATCAGAAATACTACTGCCTAAGTTGAAAATTTATTAACAACAGTTTAAGCACTGTTTAGCTACCACCCAATTTTGATATTTCTGATCCAGTACTCCCTATCTTATAGTGAGCTCCATGGTGCGGCAAAAGCTACTTAAGGCAGCTGCTGGGATCGACTTTGGTTTGCACATACAACACCGTTAAGCACCGTAATCCGAACCCGAATCACCACACTAATAAGTCCAAGATCGAAGTAATCGTTGACACCTTGTGAGGTTTGTAAGTTTGTTATCAAATTGGATTTGTGGTATGGATACCGCGTCGGAAAAATCTTTTGAGGCATAGAATCGAACCAATTTTTGGTACGATGGTACGATATAAAATGCTGCTCTGAGAAGTGAAGCAAACGATATTCAGAAGGAGCAGGGAATGTTCCTAACTAGGCTTTGACCGTGAGTGAGCATTATCAAACAGGAAAATAATTTTTTTCTGATTGGAGTAGTATTGAGTATGTTTGTCCTGCATTCATTATACAACCGCAGTAATGGTTTTGCTCGGTTGAATCACATTACGCCTATAATAGAGGACACTAAGCTGATCCCACCAAATACACAACATGAGTATTTTCTCATGAATATTCAACTTGGGTGTCGATATTGAAGCATGGCCAGGTGGTCCGCATGATATCCTCTTCATTGGGTTATCGTAGCGGATCCATTTTTGATCAGCTGCGACCTGACGATTCAAAAAACATTTTCGCCTATGCCTGGAAAATAACATTTTACATGTACAAACTCATCCTTCAACTTTTCTCGGTTGTAGTTCATATGGAAATCAATTTCCTTGCTTTTGAATCATTCCCAATGATTTTATATTATATGAAATTGCTTGTTGAGTCACTCCTAATGTGCGAGACACGAATCTTCCTTCAACGTTGCTCCCAATTCCGTGACTTCGAACGCATTTGCTTTTTGCTAGACTCTTTGCCTTTGACGTCAAATTCATCGTTCTTAAACTTTTGAAACCATTTATGCCCTGTGAGTAGGGCGTTAGAATATGCTCACAGCTAGGCCAGCTTGTCGTAAGAGGCGACTAAAGGCCGAGTGCTAGCCGGGGTCCCAACGCCCTGCGCGCCCGGTGAAATACCACCCCATCAAGCTTTAGGCTCCGTGAAATGGTCGGGAGAAATCCCTGGCCATCTTTCGGAGCTTGGCTGATGGACCGGCTCGAGAAAAGGTTGGTTAGGTGGTAGTCGGTCCCAAGGTGAGATACCACCCCGTCACGCTGTACATTCCACGATATCGCCGAGAGAAATCTTCGACGGTGTTTCGGATGTGTGGCTGATGGCCCGGACTGACACAGGGATAAGTCATGATGGTGTCTTCTGATATAAACAATTCCGGAGGTAAACTAGTCTCCCATTCGGATCTCCGGGGGGGACTATGTCAAGGGGAACATCATGCAGATATCATGATAAATAATGGAACTTTGAGAGGTTCGTCATCGCATAACCGGGCTAGCTCTCGAGGCTCAGCCCACGCTCGACTGGTGACGGCATTTTGTAACATCAGGGGCATCGGTTTCACCAATACTAATGTAAACGCCGTCCACCAATATTTGCAAACAACGAAACCTGATATCCTTGCCCTAACTGAGACCCAGGTCGATTCGTCAACTGATTCGACATATCTTCGTTGCTCAGGATACGACTTACATTCGAGATTCC
Source organism: Microdon myrmicae (assembly GCA_963931805.1). NCBI lineage: Eukaryota > Metazoa > Arthropoda > Insecta > Diptera > Syrphidae > Microdon > Microdon myrmicae. Next base: position 264,094,949 of record OZ007496.1, read on the forward strand.
ATTTTAAGGGCGGAGTCTGCGTCTTCGCGCGGTCCGATCTCGCTTGCCAGAGGATGGAGGCGTTGGAGCCCAATAATATGGACATCATATGGTTGAGGGTCGTGCTGAGGAATTCCGTTAAATTTCTTTGTTGTCCTCACCGCTCCCCGAATGACGATCGACCGGCGACATTTTTCGAACATCTTTCACATACCGTTGACTGGATACAGATCAACCACCCAGCTTCTGAAATTATTGTCCTTGGCGATTTTAATGTGCACAATTCCGACTGGTTGTTACATTCTAACAGAACCGACAAGTCTGGGAGCCTGGCGGAGATGTTTGCTGTAAGCCACAACTTGACTCAACTCGTGGGGGGGCCGACGCGAGTACCGGATGCCCGAGGCGATTATGCGAACACCCTGGATCTGTTTTTGACATCCGAACCCAGTATTTATACCATAGAGGTTTCTGTGCCATTTCTGAAACTCAGATCAGTGCTTGGTATCTGTCGCGCAAGCACTTGCATATCAAGCGAAAAACCGGCCTAGGCAGCTTCGCCATGTATGGAAGTATGGGGCTGCTATCTGGGCCGATATGCGAGATTTCTTCGCATCCTTTCCATGGTCGGCGGTGTGCTTCGGAAACTCTGATGTTAACGCTTTCGCGGAGTCGGTATCAGAGATTATTCTCCTGGGGATGGAGATGTATATTCCACATTCCATCAAACGAAGTTCGTCTGATAAACCTTGGTTTGACAAAAAATGCGAGCTGATTACAGCGGCAAAAAATAGAGCTTTTAAGCAATGGCGCTCCAATCCCACCGATGATAACAGAACGAATTTTGTTAGAATCAGAAACGCGTGCAACCAGGCGATTGATACCGCGAAGAAGACTCACAACGACAAGGTGATCAATAAGCTCCTTCTGTGCCCAACTGGTTCGCGCTCCTTCTGGTCAATGGCAAAGGCTGTCAGCAGTAACTTTGCTTCCTCCTCCTTCCCTCCGTTGGTGACAGACAGCGGGACATTAGTCACGAATCCAAAGGATAAAGCTAATGTGTTCGCGAATTTATTTTCCGCGAATTCAAACCTCGATCCCGGCCTTTTGGAGCCACCTGTGATCTCGCCGGTACAGTCTTCCATGCGGGATGTGAGATTTCGTCCGCGCACTATTCAACGCATTCAACGTGAACTGGATTGTAGGAAGGCAACCGGCCCGGACGGAATACCAGCAATAGTCCTTAAGAACTGTGCTCCAGAACTATCGCCGGTTCTTGGTAGACTCTTCCGCTTATCTTATGCACGGAGGACCTTTCCTGCCTGCTGGAAAATCGCTCGAGTTCAGCCAATCCCAAAGACGGGAAAAAAGTGTCTCCCACAAAATTACCGTCCGATAGCATTACTGTCTATTTTATCTAAGGTAATGGAAAAAGTCATCAATACAGAGTTCGTTAAGTATTTGGAGTGCAACGGTCTTCTGAATGATCGTCAATACGGATTCCGTGGCAGACGGTCCACAGGAGACCTTTTGACACTTATAACCGATATATGGACATCTGCGATTGAACGGCATGGTGAGTCAAGGGCGGTCGCATTAGATATCTCCAAGGCTTTTGACCGCGTCTGGCACGAGGCATCGCTGAGCAAACTTCGTTCATATGGACTTTCCCAACAGCTTTGCGACTGGACGATGAGCTTCCTCGAGAATCGATCGATCCGGGTTGTTGTGGACGGCGAGTGTTCGGATCTGTATCCTGTTAATTCGGGGGTGCCCCAGGGTTCTATTTTAGCTCCAACCTTGTTCTTGCTTCACATAAATGATTTGTTGGAGACAACGGATAACAAAATGTTCAGTTTTGCGGATGATAGTACGCTTGTTTCCTCCTTTTCGAGTGATCGGCCGATTGGTGCATCAACGTCGCACCAGCTGAGATGTAGACAGATTGACTCTCTGAACCAGGATCTAGATCAAGTCCTGCAGTGGGGAAAGGCCAATCTTGTCGACTTCAACGCAACGAAGACCCAGTATACAACATTCACAAAGAAAACTGGATCATCGGTTCCACAGCTGATGATGAGTGGCCGGGCCCTCGAAGCTGGGGAAAGTTTGAAATTGCTCGGCGTCACGGTGGGAATCTATCATAGCATAAACACGTATCGGGTATCGCCAGATCAGCCTCAGGAAAACTGAGTTATCTTTTTAGAGCCAAGAAATACTTTACTCCGGCCCAACTTCTTCTCCTATATAAATCTCAAATTAGACCCGCGCTCGAATATTGCTCCCATGTTTGGAGCTCGGCTCCTAAGCATACCCTCGACCTACTTGAGAGCGTACAAAGACGAGCGATCCGCCTGATCGGGGACTCGGCGCTGACGTCGGGACTACAGTCGCCATCACATCGAAGGCGCGTGGCCGACCTCAGTCTGTTTTACAGATATTATCACGGGTGCTGTTCTTCGGAGATTCTTGGCATTGTTCCACGCAATTCGGTTTATATGCGCTCCACAAGACAATCCGACGGATCGCACCCGTTTGTGGTTCATCTCCCGACGGCGCGAACATCCCTGTATCAGAACTCGTTCCGTTACAGAGCGGGGAAGCTGTGGAACTGCCTTCCCACGCGAGTGCTCCCGGAGCGTTACAACCTGCAATTGTTCAAAAAGAACTGCAACAGTTATTTGATGGCATCTCGGGGCGCCCACTCGACGCTATAGGTTCGCCTCTCCCGAGAGAAGTCTAATAAAAAAAAATAAAAAAACTTATTTTACCAAATGCTTCCAGAAGGTAACAATGTGTTTTAGCAGCAGATTTCTTCAAATTAAGACGTAATTCAAAACTTCCCACAAGTGATGCTTATACAACTTAAAATATGACATTTGTGCACGAAAACAAAATTCGGTGAGGCTGATACAAACTCGAAAATATTTCAAGGTTATGGTGTTGCCACATATCCAACCCTGCGATATGACATCTCACAATTTCGGAGACTTCTCTATACTCCGTAATTATGTTAGAATTATATAGTATGTTGACGAGAAATCGACTAATTAAAGACATAGAATCCTTCCTTTCTAACAAAAAAAATAATGCATAATTCGCCAATCTGTCTTTGTCATATTGATTGTCATATATGTTATGGTAAAGTTTGGTGCCGAAAGGTCCACATATGTTCGGATTGTAGCTAGATACTACTTTATGGCCCATCGAGTTCTTCTTTCATTACCGTCGTTTTTCCTTATGTTCTATTACAGCCAGTCGTTTAAGTGCATTATGTGCACTCATCTTTTGAATTGATCACAACCTTTTTACCGCCCATGCTGCTTCTTATATAAGAAGCATGCGTAAGCCAATGCATGCAAAGAAAATATCGTATAACAATACAACCCGATTATCATAGTATTTTACTATCCTAAATAGCCCAAATTTATTTGGGGCACTTACGTGGTGATTGGCTTACATCATTGAGATAGCTTAAACCGATGTACAAGAATAGCCGACATGGTCCAATGATCTCATCCCAGTGCCTGACACTTGTGAGCTAATCTTTTCTCATAAGGATTTGGAAATATCCCGGAAGTATAGGTAATAAAGAAAAATTTATAGCCAGCAGAAATTGCTGGGAAATGACGCCCATGGCAACACTCGGCTCGGTGGTCTTCCAACATACTATAATGCCTTTTGTAAATTGTGTCGAAATCTTCACATACCTCAATCTTCTTTGTTCGATCCAATTTATGTTTCTATTGTTTGAAGCAATTTCTTCGTTTCACCTCATTTGCATATTTTTTATATTAGAAACGACGAAAGCGCTGAAAAGCGAGAATACGTTCGCTTGACCCATCTAACATCCAAATTCATTATGACAAATAAAGTCAGAAATATCAACGACATAAAACACAAAGTTGCTGAAATAAATTGAAATGTACCTCCACGGTGACATGTGCGCAGAATGTTCGACCTGAATGCGTCCTAACAACGGTAAGGTCGATCGGTCATCAATTTCCGCCATTCCCAAAGGAGGAATACGAAGATGTTACTACCATAATATAGAAAGCAAAATGTCTAAGAAATAAAAATAGGCATCATTCTTTTCTTCTTCAACACGAACTTTGAATTATTGCAAATGCAAAAACGGTGTTCCCTACAGATGATTGTCGCACCCACCCGCGAGATTGAACGCCATCGGCAAAAAGGCAAATTACTGTGAGAGAAAAAATAATAAAAATTTCAATTACTCCGTTTCCTCCTGATTCGCCTTAGTGCCTAAATAACAGCTTCGGAACGGCGATTGAATATTGGGCGCCTTCCAAATATACAGGGCTTCAGAGGACTACTACACGAAAGGTGAGGGACGGGTTTACAGATAGGAGATACCTTGTAAAGGCGAAACCGACTTAAAGTTATGTCCACAATCGTCCTTGTCTGTGCTATGCGCACTTATCCATCAATTTATTGATCCTATATGGAGTGTACAGAATATGACTTCTTATGTTGGCGCAAAGAGCCATTTTTTCACTTTGCATAATGTGTGGTGGGAATTTTTTATTTAAAAATGGGTCTCCGGACTGTAGCGCGTGCTACGAGTACAAATGAGATATCAAGACCCATCAGACATAGTGGAGACAACATCTACTAGCGGGTTAATACTTCTGTGATATAAGAAACATCTAGTATGCTGGTCTCCTGCTTGTTCACTGGTTTACATTTATAGTTTTACATAATTTTAGTTCTAAAGTTTTTATGTATTACAACTTCTTCATCCAAAACTATGCGAATATTAAAGGAAACCGGGCGTTGGGACAGCTCTTTTGTTTTGATTGTTTCTCCCACAGCTAAAATTAGTCGTCGGTTAAAAAATTCGTCGTGTGTTAAGTAAAAGAACTTCATAGATTGTTTTTGATTGATGTAAAAGTAGTTATACAAACATAAGCGTAAACTATTCAACGATGTGATTTCTGAATGTGATAAACATTGTTATAAATAAATTATTTACAATCAGAAAAAATTTAATTGGGACCACTTCATGAGAAGTGATTGCTGTTGCACAGGTAGTTTCAAGTGGAGTTAACTTCATTAGAGGAGCTTACACTGTTATTACTTATTGAAAAGAATTCGCTCCACGAATTTGGTTTTAAACAACGTCAGATGGGATCAACTTAGAACTTTTAAGAATAACTTACACAGAGAATTCGTTGATTAGTTAGCGATAAACAATTTGCTCCAAATTTGGATTCTAAAGAACCTCCACGGATAAATACTTTGTAATATAATAAATTATATAACAATATTTTAACTTGGAAACACGTCCACTATTACTATTACGATTTATTCGTCTATAGGAACCCGGAAGTACATGACCTCACTGACTCGGCTGCGCCATCGTTCCCGGTCCTATGCACTCTTCTTCCACGCTTGACCACCTGATCCGATTTCTTCAAGGTGAAGCCTTACATGGTCCTCACAACTTCGTCGCGGCCGTCCTATCGGTCTCTTTCCCGTTGGTGCTCCAAGAAGCCCTACCATTTTCCTCCCACATACATTTCTACCCACCTACTATATCATGCTTCCACATCCCCAAACTAACAATCTAATTTTCAAATATCAAATCCTTCTTAAAAACTAAACACCACAATGCATATTTTCACATGCAAACAAACCCATACTAAAACATATTCATTTCGTTCCTATACACACAATTCTAAAATCCTTATCTCCATCTGGATTGCAGGCAGATGTGTATATTCTAAAAGTAGGTATCCCATTCCTTTTCTCCAGTACTCGACTCCAGTCGAAGTACATTTCGAAATTCTGCTTGCATTTCGATGCATCCGCGATACAAAATCCCGATAAGATTTTGTATAAAAGGGCGATGAATTTTAGATTCGGAGATCAGTCGTGATTGGCGTCCGACATGTAAGGACGCCATTAAGCAAAGTTTAAAACTGTATTTATCTCAATCTCTTAAAGTTTGTAATATAAAGCAGTCGTTAAAAACAGTGTTTTATGAGTTTTGTTAATTCAATTTTAAATTGAAGACACGGACGAGAAGGAGAGTGGCTGATCCAATTTTACATAGAAGACGAGAATGAGCATCGGCTACTCAACTTTAAATCGAAGGCGTGAGTAGGTCTCTTTTTTCAGCAGAGGCAGCTGAAGCATGGTGGCGACCGCAACGGGTCCCCTGAGGAGCGGTCTAAAGAGATCCCTCGTCCTTTTCAGGACAAGGAGACACGCTCCCTGAGAGAAAGACCACAACAAGTCTACCGCCAAGAATTCTACGCACGGTCCTATCGTTGGCCATTCTCGCCACATGTCCGGTCCTTCTAAATCTTCGCGACCTGATTACTCTCACTATTGTAGGTTTGCGGTATAGCACTTCCAATTCGTGATTATGGAGTTTCCTCCATTGTCCTGCCTCCTCGTCATATTTACCGCCAAATATATCTCTCAAAACTTTATTCCCGAATACGCGGAGTTTGTTTTCTTCGCGTTTTGTGAGAGCCCATGTTTCGCATCCGTAAAGAACAATCATGATTATGGTTCTATAAACACGGAGCTTTATATTATGTGATATCAGTTTGAAATTCAGCAGTTTACAGACTGCGTGCCAAGTAGCGTTGTAGGAATGCAGTCTTTTGTTAATTTCGTTCGACATTTCGTTACTGGCCGTCAGTATTGTTCCCAGATATCGCCCAAAGCGGCGATATCATCAACATAGGCGAGCACTTGTTTGACCATCAGGGATGATCCGGCCATGTTGTTGTCTTGTATCTTTCTAATGACATACTCGAGCATAAGGCTAAAAAGACATAGTCAGAGGCCATGCCCCTGTTTTAGTCTGTCGCGGATTTCAAATGTTGCTGAGAGATGGTTTGCTATTCTAACTCGTCCTTTATTTTCGTTCATGCAGATTTGAATGAGGGCGGCATATTTTTTCGGGACTTCCAGCTCAACCACAATATGGTAAAGTTTTTGCCTGGCGACTGTGTCGTAGGCTTATATATCACATGGAGATATATGTGACTTTATGAATTTTCTTGTACTTGAACATCGTGCTGGTAATGGAACCAGATCTTTTGACGATGCCAACCTGATAATTCGAATTCCATTATCGTTTGAAACGCCCTGTAGGCTTTCTTTACCTATAGACGGTCCCCGTTACAGAGCGGGAAGTTGTGGAACTGCCTCCCCACGCGAGTGTTCCCGGAGCGTTACAACCTGCAACTGTTCAAAAAGAACTGCAACAGTTATTTGATGGCATCTCAGGGCGCCCACTCGGCGTTATAGGTTCGCCTCTCCCGAGAGAAGTCTAATAAAAAAAAAAAAAAAAAAAAAAAGGAAGATATCTTCCTTTCCAATTTTCGCCTTGAGGTTCGGTGGAGGATCGAATGATGAAATCCCATCGAATACTTCCTTTAGGGTCCCGTTAAACGTGTCCTTCGTTTATTCGACTGTAGATTCGACGTTTATAAGTACATAACATTTTGGCGGATGTTGATCTGTAGGAAGAAAGTCAATGTGGTCCGCCGAACACTGTCCATGAACAAAACCACCTCGAACACGGAGAACACCGTCACCAAACAGAAAGGACGACGGAGCGACTGTTGCCGCAAATGAAACACGAAAAGCTTTTCTTTTTCAATATATTTTATTCACAATTTTTGTTTCGTCCTTTTCCGTTTCTCAAGTTATTACAACACGAGGCGAAGACTGGCCACCAAAAATGAAACACTGTACGTGTCTTTGTTTTAATGTGGTTTTTTTTGTTGTTCTATTTTAGTGCGTCAAGATCACTTTACAATATTTTACCTCTTATATCCTGGGATGTGTTTTGTGCGACGTAACTACACGATTGCGAGCGACGTGTCGAACTCAGCGGAGGTTTACACGTACTTAATTTCGCTTATCACTATCTACGGCCACAAAAAATGTTTTACTTAATAGCACACTTATTAATTTACGGGACGCCGTTACCTTCGTTTTCTTGTTCTTCCGACACATGATACTTTTCGTTCTTGGCGATACACGACACTTCCTCCTCGGGTTCTCTAACTGGACTGATGCTCGAAGTATACTGAAAATTCTCCTCCCCATTTCGAATTTTTTTCATCCCCCATCTGAAACAGAAAATTTTCCATCCAGTCTGCAAAGAAAATATTCCCATCATAGATCATTCTCGTTTCCGTCTTCCTTATCGGAATCGCATTCCTTTGTTTGAACGATCGATCGTACCGCCGCTTAATTTTCGATCTTTTCTTGGGGTTTGTTTGTGTTCCCCATCTGGCCTAAGACAACGAGGATTCTTGTGCGCTTCAGGTGGGTACAAAGGAACCGGATTGGTAAAGTTTTTGTTTGCATTTCCAACTCATAAACATCTAGTGTGTGATCTACGTTAAGATGTTTATGATTGCATGACTGTTGGTCGGCGGCGAATCGCTATCCTTTGATTGCACAAGTGTGCCTTTTAGGTTTCGGGTCATGCTAGGAATTTAGGTGCTAATTGCTATTAGCTACCAGAGGAGATATTCGTTGATCGGTTTGTTTAGCGGAGAACGCGTTTAATGGGTGTATTGAATTGATGCCCTGAATTGGATGCGTTGGACTGGATGCGTTGAATTCAATATTAGAGACTTTTGCACGTTTAGTTCGATTGATTTTTGCTATTGAATTCAACGTTGGTGTCTGAAAAGTTACTTTTTGTTTCAGGTGGGAGTAAGGACTTTTGGGACACGTGTCTTTGAGCACGTCTAATGGATAAAGGTGAGTATGTTCCTTTGCGGAAAGGACATCTCAACCTCGAGTGGGTTGTTTGGTTCGTAGAACCGCCACAACTTTACCATGGGCCCTGTATTTTTAGCACCAACATTCGATCATTAACAAAACTCATCTTTTACATAGGGCGTAATCTTATCTGCACACGCCAGTGTGAACCTGTTGGTTTCGATTACTTGATGTGGGAGTCGGACTTCCTGAAGCGCGACGATGTCGCTTTTATATTGTTTTGCGTTCTCTACGACCGTCTGTATGGCGCCTGGTTTATATAACGTGCGAAAATTCCACGTGCCGGAGGGTATATCCCACTTTTTGCGTTTTTCCCTACATCTTCTATTTGCTGAGTCGGTCTTGATGATTTGTTCCCATATAGTAGTATCACGTAATCACACCTACGCCTACCGGATTTTTCATGGGTTTGTTTTTTGTATATTAATTAATCATTTGTGTTCCCACGAGTCTTGAGATTTCAAATAGTCCGCCATAACAGAGACCCATTTTGATATGGTGAGATAAGGTAAGAGAAGCGCCGTTATAATACAGCCTACTTTGAAAATCAAGCCCGGTAAACTCTCGTGGGCGGGACACTTAGCCCGAAAGAGCGAAGCCTGCTCTGAAAGTCATTTGTGGCAGAATGTATGAGAGGCGACAGCGTGGAAGACCTGGTCTGCGATGGAGCAATGGCGTAGACCAGGATGCCCAGAGCAGAGCCTGGGAGAACCAAACTAGATGACATCGGCTCTAAATCGGGACCTGCTAAATAAAGCCAAGATCGGATCCCGGTTGTAGTACCGATGATGATGATGATGATGATACCCTGTATACAAACTTTCCAATGGGTACGGTGAAGCGTATCACCCTGGATTAGGGGTGGCGGATCTTTGTGTGTTACTCCTCACTAGCCTGTCTGACATGGGTGATCCTACTTGAAGCATATGATTCCGTCCGCATAGCCTGAGTGATTTATAGTATTTTACCCCCACACCACCTTAAAGTTTCTTCATTCTAAAAAAAGAATTCTCCGAGGGATAAAATATACATTTGTCGACTCTCGACATTTATTTAATGAGAACCTGAAAAGGAATTCTCCAATTATATCAAATGACTGTGAACGGGTTTTCCAATCGGGACTTGACAATTTTTTTTTAAACAAAACGCAAACCATTTGAGATATTTCAAAAACTATATTATCGGCTTGAAGTACAATCAAAACATTTATGGATGGAACTCGACTTCGTTGATATGGCCAACGCAAAATGATGGGTTCACAAATTAAATTCAAAGTTGTCAAGTCCCTATTGGAAAACCCGATATATAAACAAAACAGCCGACACCGGCCAACTAACAAATAATATTTTCATCCAGTTTATAAAGAGGTGTTTGTTTTGAATACTTGGTGCAGAGGTTGGAATTTGAAAGGTAACTGTCGATTTAAAGGCGAAGCACCAGAGGAATCGACAATCACGCAGAATGTAGGCAGAAAATATTGTAAAAGAGTGAGCACAGTTTTAATACTACCTCCATTAATTAATGGGATTCAATAGTTTAGTTTAGAAATTTCAAAGTCTATATGCGTCGTTTCAAATCCCTTTTATGAGAATATCAAATAAAACAATAATAAAGAACAAATTGCATTCACTACTGGCGTAAATAATTAATAGTTCAGTGTACTAGTCACATTTTCCGTGCCATTACATTTTAATGACGTCCTGCTTTCATAATCTGGACTGGTTCACGATTGGCATAGGTTAACATTTAACAGTTTTTATTTTATACAAGTTGAAATAGCCACACAAAAATGTCGTGTTCAAGTACAAACATTGTTACATACAAAATAAATCCTTGCTTCCCATTGATTTTCTTTTAGCTACCAAAGATCTTTTCCTACCTACTGTCACTATGATTTTTGCAAAGGTGTGATTATTTTCCGCGAGCTAAAAGAGTACTTCTTCCACTCATGGCGATAATGTCAATACCTCTGTTCAAAAGTCCATATATGGTTATACGGATAGGTAAGTCGTCGGTGATCTTCCCAAATAAGTTGTACTCGCAGATCGGGCTACCATATCTGCTGTTAATTGTTAGTCGTGAATATTCACAACCTGGTGTTGCCCGAGAGCGCAACGCTGATTGAATGTTATTCCACCAAACAATCAACGTTTTGTATAACCTCTTTTACATTATTGCGGCAGAGTGAACATTTCGCAGAATTGAGTTTGGAAAAATTGCTTTTCTCTAATTGGTTTATAACAAGTCATCAATGGACGCTTTTGTGTGGATGTGAGGTAACAGAATAATATATGCGACAAAATATTAACAGATGGTGCTCTTGTTATCCTGCCTCAAAACACCGATGTGTCTTTTTTTGTTGTCACTTTTCGTGTTTTGAAAAAAAGATTTAACAGCATGGCACTGCTTTGTAGAATACATAGAAAATATTTGCATTTAATGAAAAAAAAAACCCGTGGGATGGTACTACTTCAAATAAATACGAGTATATTCCTATGGTGGCACCGTTAAACTTCGTTGCTGGAAAAATGTCTTGTACAGAACAAAGGGTATCGTCCACAAATAAAGAAGTTTGAGGCCACGATTCCATTAAAATATGCGCTCGTACTCTTGCCCATCAATAAACACTTACCTAAAAAAACGAAGGGTAATAACAACCCAAGTTACTTACGATCCAAGATAAACACTTACCTAAAAAAACGAAGTATAATATAATTACAACCCATGAAGGTGACTTGGAATCGTAAGTGATGTTCGTTAATTTATGGCACTTGCGATCCAAGACAAAATTCAAACCTTGGGTCTAGTGGCTAACAGAGGATATCATAAGTAAAAAATTTTGGATTAGATAATCCGCAAATACTAAAACGTTGTCAGGGTATGGCAACTTGTGGGTGGACATCAAAGAGAAAAAATGCATTGTGAAAAGGATCGCCGGGGGATTCGAGTTTCTGATATCGAGGATCGTTTTGGGGTTGTCAGTCGTGAATGGGGTAAAGAGTCGCCATCTCGAACGGTGATAATTCAATGTGATTCATCTTTGATGTGTGGATGTGCGAAATGGTGACCAGTTTTTCTGAAGTACAATTCATTTTCAACCAAATAAGAAGAAAAATGAATTGTAACAATATGTGTGGGAATTAAATAACTAAAATTTGAGTTTCAATTACTACTGTGCTCCCACCTGGACGTTAAGAACTACGAACGGGCATTCGAAGACGCTAACGTGACACCCGCCAACGATTAATCATCACGAAATCCTAAGAGATGGTCAGTAAGGAAATCTTAATAAATACTACAGTCTGTTAGTTTTCAAGAAGAATTTATATATCATCCCACAAAAACAACAGCGGGTTAGATAAGCATACAATGTTCAATTTATCCGAAGAAAGGTTGTAGCGACGAAGTAGGAAAGAATGTAATTGGGATCCACCCTATGAAAAGGTTAGAGCCTCACGTTAGACCGCGAGCACGTGTACATGAAGATTTCAACTCGCCACTTAACCTTAGATTACTACGTGCAATGATCTAGTATATGACTCTTATGATTTTTTTTTCTATTATCTTTTGTGCTGTGCTATTTGCTATGATTGCGAGTTCGAATCTGTCTGTTGGAATCGCCACACGATGTGGGTGAGAGAGAGAGAGAGAGAGAGAAAGGCCAATGCAACCAGAAGGTTGTATTGTGGGGGTTCATTTTTTAGTTTTGAATGTATATCAAAATCGAACAACACATAAAATCACCGATTTTTATCAATACTTTTACCAACTTTAACACGATTGCCAACACGTCTGCTAGTTTTTATACATTCACAACTTTACGAAAGTACTTTCAAACATTAAATGTGAACTAAGAAGGTTGAATGTTAGCTTTCTTCAAGAAAATAACTATTGTTTATAACGTAAAATAAGAACTATTTAGTTATCACTCGAAATATCCACGTCAGAGCGATATTCCCCAGCCAAAACTTTATTTCCAACTTGTCCTACTCGAAAGTGTCGAGTTATTAAGCGGCGTGCCCGACCGGTGTGATGGTTGAGATGTTACTCTGGATGCAGCGTAGTGTGTGATAGTGACTGACTAATTAGGGGTGAAATTCTGGATTCTATTTTTGCACACAGGACAACCAATAGAGATCACGCCTCTGCTCTCTCATTGTCACGCCCGTCGAAGTATGGTGAACATCGGTTAATTGATAATCGACGAACGTGGGTGAATGAGAGAACAGAGACACAAAGTACTATGAACCCGGGGTGGGTTTGGTTGTGTGTGCATGAATCAATGCAGCTCTGAGGTAACCCTAACCTAGTGCTAAGGCTGTGGTGATCGCAGAGTGCATTGAACTGTAGGGAGACAGAATCGTGGAGGAGAGGAAAATGTAGCTGGTGCTATTTACCTGTAAAAAGAGATCATTGATCCCCAGCGAATAAAGTGTCTGGAGAAAGTCAATAGGACGCCGCTGATGCTTGGGAAATAATCGGCGTGCGAACCAGACTCTAAGACGCTGAAATAACCCCAGCGGTTTTGGTATGATGCAACAGGGTCGTTTGGTTAGATTTAGTTGTTCCGGTAGAAATCTCATAGGGTTAATGGTATGGAGTTGCCGTATGGAAAAAAGGAGCTGAATTCAATTCTGCATTATCTGCATAGAATAATGAATTCAGCTATGCTTTCTTTTACAGGTAAAATAGCTGAACGGTGGGATAGGGGATAATGTGACGGTCGAAATTAAATTGAAATTGTGGGTTGGTTCTCCATGTAGTATAGAGAACCCCCACAGTATCAATATCGTTAAAGAGAAAAACCTATCTCTCTACTATGGAAACAAGTCATTCGTGTTCTGCTTTTTTATTATTCTGGTAAAGGTTTTCAGTCTTGTATTCACCTAATGATAACGGCCTTTGTTCAACACTGTACTAATCTATTATTATATACTTATAACTTCTTACTTCACATAATTCATCTGGGCTTCTTAGAATTGAGATTTGACCTATTCTCCACAAGTGTAATTTTATTAATATCATATTTCGCTTCTCCTCAGCTTTGCATCATATCATAAATGAAAAGAATACATATTCTATAAACAAAATCAATTGGTGTTATAGTTATACGACTTTCAAAACATTTTTCCAAATTTGGGTTTCATTCCAAAAAAACAACGAGAAAGTTACTTAGATAAGTACACAGATATATTAGATCCTCGTTGGTATCCTTGACTGTGTAATAACTTCAACTAAAAGTTAACTCCCAAGTTATAACCTTTCAAATCCAATTTATGAGCAATGTTTCAAAGTTAGATACTCACACTTATTGCAGAATTTAGTATACACGTATATATCGCATTTGATTGAGGTGAGCTTGACATCTGCAGTAGAATATAAATCATTTCTGCACTATAAGGGTAACAATAGTTCTTTTACTGGTGAGCACAATGTATATACATCAATCTTAGGAAACAATTCAACAATAAAACGGAAATCATAGAACATGACTATCCAAGACTATCCACAAATGCACCCTATTTAAGCGGTTACCTATCAATTCCTTCATAGAGCAACAAAATTAAGGAACGCCGGCCAATGTTTACAGAGAGTAATGGCTCCTTTGCTCCGGCTCGTCCCTTAGGTCATGTATTGTGGTGTTCACCAGGCGGTCCCTTCATAGTTTGTGTTTCATAAATCACACAGCACTTTCCAAATACCTTGTACGCATACACCGAAATGAAAGAGAACCACAGAGCATGAAAAATGACTAAACATAACCAGCATCAGACTTTCGCAGCGTGTCACAAGGATCCCTAATAAGTGGAAAGTATCATTCGTGGTTTAAGGAAGTACACAACATTGCTCAGGGAATTATTCGCCTTCAACTCGTGCTAAACCATTAGGTGGTGGTATCCCAGTGAAAATGTTAATGGTTTTCCTTCGCTTTGCATAGAACAAGGATAATAAATTACACCTATATTGTAGGCGTGGTACAAACGTCGAGCCACCATCCTTTTGTTATGCAAAATATTTCTACCACTGCCGTTTATGTGCGAAACAAAATAATATTCCAGTTCTAGCATTTTTATCGGATCGAATAGAAAGGGAAACCGGAATTCGAAATAATAAAAATTCATTAATGCATCTGTTCTCGTTTCAATAAACACTTTTCACACTTGTCATATTTTTAGACCACTTTCTCTGGATACCCTCGGCTACTTGGTGAAATAAAATACCTCGCTATTGCCTGCGAAAAACTAATAAAAAAAAATATTTAAGGAGAGTTTCCTACTTTATTTTCAATAGCATTCCACTTGGCGTGATCGTGGGTCAAGCAGTCCTATGGAGTGCTTATAACAGATGCCAAGATTAACAGAAGACTTTCACTGGAAAATTCGAATATGTCAGACGCCCAATATCATAATTTCGGAACTGAATCTCCCTCACTATAAAGTTTTTTATCATTCTATTAATCAACGGTTATATGCTTCAAGATACGCATAAACACATTTATTTCCTGCGAAACAATAAAACGTGACAAAAATACAGTTTTATAGTGAGGTAATGAATAAATTGTTAAAACGTAGTCGCAAACCTTCCAACATTTATTTTAAATAAAGTAGACCCTGGAGTGATGAGACACCGTTTGTGATTAAAGGTAATAAATTGACATATATTTGTATTGAACTTAAGAAAATTCTTTTGAAACCACATCAAGAACTTCTCAAAACATTTGGAACAGTATGACATCGTCGGATAGTGATATTCTAGATCCGTCTACGAAGGATAAGATAAGTAAAACTCTGTGAAAACGAACGATGTCGCATATTGATAATATGAAGATCAGTGGGCCAAGATTGCTTCCCTGTGGCACCCCAGATTGACCTACAAATTGATCAGAAATGCGGGCACCGATCGTAGTTCGTACAAGCGCTTTTCCAAGTACGACTGAATCCATGATTTGAAATGTCATGTGGAGTCTATAGCTTTCAGTTTGAAGACAACTATTGTGTGAAACCTTTTGTCGAAGTTTTCGGATATGGTCGTGGCGATTGTGTACACTTCAAATTCGGGCACTAATGATCGTTTCCTATTGAAATAAACATTTTGGAAACTTTGTCCAAAATATACTGCACATACTGTGGACTTGTAGTAAAACATTAAAGTGTTGTACATGATGATATCTCAGATAGCTTGAATTTGAGGGACAGTTCGTTGAGCGTTTCATTGCTCGTTTTTGCATCCTATCGAGCACGTGTAGTGCTGTTTTGAATGCGCCTGACCAAATATGGAAGTTGAACTCCATTTTGTGACGAATATACGCCTTGTAAATAGTGGCCGGGTTGGATGGAGTGAAGTATCTTTTGCATCCCTTAAGGAACCCCATTCATTTGGCAGCACTTTTCGGAGCATCAAACATGTGGCCTCTCCAATTAAGAGTCGAATTAAATTTGCCAAATGGTTATTTGTTCGAATGTGTGATCGTGCCATTAAAGCCCCATCATGGGGAATCTAAAGTAAAGTACGTAAGTGTTGGTTCTATAAAATATACTATATTAAAAACCCATAATACTGAATTATAAGGATAAACTTTGCAGTAGCCCGTATTGACAGGGTAATAAAGAAATTTCGTAACTATTACCTGAGTGTGATTCGACAATCCTTTTAATAAATATGCAAAAGACAAAACATTCAAGCACTTTTTCAATGAATTAGAATGGTTGAGGATCGCATTACTTTAAGTGGAGCTTAACAAATGTTGACCTTGTGAGCCATTTGTCAATCTCTTTAATGATCAATTATTCTTCCTCAGCCAACCGAAAATAAAATCTATCCACACTAACGCAATAATTCAAAATTCATTTCAATTATAAAGTACTTTGCAAAAACAAAACCACGTTCGGAGACTAAATTCCGTCATTTCGAATCACTTGACGTAATTACTACCGAAACTGATTACACTGGGTTCGAGGAATGGATAGCTATTATTGCCGTAATAAGGACTGAAACACATGAGCTTAATGCGAGCCATTTCGGTTTTCTTGAAATTGTCAGATCTTCAACAATTACATGCTGTGTGTGGTATTCAATAAAAGTTTTAGTTTTCAAAGCAGTAAACCATCACATAAAAGCAGTTGACACAAAAACTACTTGTAGTATGAAAATTGCCATTAAATTTAGCAGAAATGTGGAGTCGACGTTATTCGATAGCACACGTAAAAATAAATGAATTTATCGAGATTCTCTTGGTTACTCGTACACTATTTAAAACTAGTTCAAGGCTTTTGGATGACTGCAAACGTTTTCACCTCGTCTATTATCCCACAACAGAATCGAGTTGATGTTACAATGTTGGTCATAATAAACTCGTCTGACGAGTTAAATTATAGTCCGAGGTGCAATTAAATGTTCACTGATTGCTAAAAGAAATCGCATTGGCAGACGAGCTGCCCTTGGCACCTAGTGTTTGGCTTTCAAATCTTGCGTAATGTGTATGTCATGTGAGCTGGTTACAAAGCCTGATGCAACTGACAGCCGACTCCTACCGTCATGGGGTGCTAACTTCTACATTGAAATAAATACGGGTTGATAGAAGTAGTGCTCACTTCGGATTATTTCTGTATATACTACTGTAGACGGCCGTGCTTATATGACGGGGTTCTTTTTCTATTAGAGGAAAGCAATCCACTCAATGCAACTGTAATCAAGCAGGAAAAATAGGAGAGTGACTTTAATTCAACCGCTTAATCAAATTGAATAATTTGACGTTGCTTAACAATAACAGCTCATTAGAAGTGTACAACCTGTAAGGTATCAGTACACTTTGTAGGTTGCCAGGGCATTGAGTTAAAGATACAATTAGCACGAGATGTACAGCTTTAAATCCAAGGAAGACACATACTGCCGGTCCCGCAAGGGAAGTGTTTAATAAAACACGTCATTAGTCCACTTTGGGCGAACGCACTATGTTCGCAGGGCATATCAGTGAAATAATATATGAAGCTAGCACCCAATGGCTAATGAAGCACTCCAACAACAGATGATATAGGGAAAAAGAAATCCATTATTTCTAGACTGTGGTTTCCATTGTCCAATTTGGGTCAAATATGCACCGATTTCGTCTGTAACACTGATTTACAACCAAAGTTTAAATCCATCATCTTCCTTATTAAGCAAGTCTCTCCACCAGTCCCGAATTCGAGCCGATATCATCCAGTTTGGCATTCCCAGGCTCTCCGCGTCCTGTTATACCGATCTTGTCACAAAGGAATTTCTGGGCAGATTCCTCTTCGCTCATTCGAGCTAGGTGTTGTGGGGGTTCTTAAAGCTCACCTGAAGAACACTCCATATTCGCAACCCATATTGGCATCCCAATCACCAGCATACTTGAAGCATTTCCTTTCTCAAGGACATTTAATGCATCCAACGCATTATCTGAAAATCCCTAAAGAGACTTCTCACAGCATTCACGCATTTAATGCGTTATCCAAATTTCCTGTAAAGAATTCTTCACCTCATACGACATCATAAATCCCCAACCATTCGGCACCCTTGTCATCATAAAATGCTATGTGGGACAGCTTGTTTATCATCATCACCATCATCGGCACTACAACCAGGAACCGGTCTTGGCCTTATTTAGCAAGTCCTCAGGCTTGTTAAATTTCCCATAATGATTTGTTTTTTTTTTCCGGGCAAGGTCATTAGTCTTGCGACAGAGGCTCCACGACGGGGAATCGAACCCCGCTCTCCCGAGTGACAGACGGGTATACTAACAGCTATACTATCGAGGAGCTTGTTTATACAGCTGCAATAAACCGACCCGCGATTCGTTTGTCCAATCGACAAACAATTACCGCATCCCAGGCATTATCATCGGAACCGAATCCTCTAGCATTTCCTAGTACAAACAAGAACTCGGTTCCTACTGCAGTCTGAGAGGCCATAAACATTAAAACCCATTAGCACCTTTTCCTAATGGCGACGCATCTATTAACGCATCCGCACCACTCATCCATGACTACAATGATGCCCTTATTTGTTCTCAGCACCATTTCTCCGATGAATTGCCGTCTATGATAGCCACAATGCACAGCGTAAACAATTTTCTATTCGATCCTTTTGTTTTTTTTCCTCGTTTCAGGTTTCGTTTATCCTTTGCTAAATGCATTGATAAACACGGTGATGGGTATGATCACACACGCGCACCCCTGCGTGCCAGAGATCGCCTTCCATTGGTCATTGGTCAAAGGAAATTTCATTTCCTTTTTACCACACCACCAAACTCACCCCAAACGAGGGTTGAATGACTAAGTCGTATTCCAACCACCGATCCGGTCGGTGCGTCTTCCGCTCCCCGTGGCGTCCGGGGACGCGTACACTTTCCTGTGCTGTTCGTGTGTGTCTGTAGTTAATGAATTTGTTATTATCGTTTATCTTAAAATGCCGTCACCCAAATTAAAATTCTATGGAACACCAATTAAACCTTCTAACAACGTGAAATTTATAACTAGTGCACTAACAATAACGATCAGGATACAATAAAAAGAACCATATATTCCATTAAACAGCGCGTTTTATTTTCGAATATCTACGGTGGACAACTTTCCTCTTTCGAACAATTCGTGGACGTTGCGTTGTGGAGTTCTGTTTGTGGTTTTCTTTTTGTGTCCGGCTAAATAATCACAATTGGTGGGACGTTTAGAGGAAGTATTGGCTGGATGGTAGAATCTGCGTCCATGCCGACGCACAGACCATCTATCCCCACAGTGTCCCGCCCAGCGGAGCCTACAGAGCTTGATTTTTCTTACAACATTAGCTTCAAGGTAGATCGCGAACAACTCATGGTTGTAGCGTCTCTGGTATCGGGAGACATAATGCAATAATTTAAACTTGAATTAACAAATAATTATAACATTAAAAATAATAATAGTGATAATAATAATTGTAATGATAAAATAATTATTTTGGGAAAAAAGAAAGCCATTACTTATACGTGTATTGTGAGACTTTATTTCACGTAATTAGGGTTATCCGATTCGGGTCAATCATCATCATCACCGGCACTACAACTGGGATCCGGTATTGGCCCTATTTAACAAATCTCTCCAACGGTCCCGATTTCGAGCCGATGTCATCCAGTTTGCCACTTTCAGGCTCTGGGGGTCCTGGTCTACGCCATCCCTCCATCGCAGACAAGGTCTGCCGCGCTGTCTCCTTCCATACATCCTGCCACAAAGGCCTTTCCGGGCAGGCTCCTCTTCGCTCATACGAGCTAGGTGTCCCGCCCACCGTAGTCTACCGAGCTTGTGTTTTGTTACAACATTAGCTTCAAGGTAGATTGCGTACAACTCATGGTTGTAGCCCCTCACATATGGGGCCAACAATTCTCCTTAAAACCTTTCTCTCGAACGCGGCTCAGAGTTCAGAGTGCCTTTTATTGAGCAGCCAGGTCTCGGATCCATACTTGAGTTTTGGTAAGACCATGGTCTTGTACAGTAGTAGCTTGGATGTTCTGGATAAATTTCGGCATTTAAAGAGCCTTGATATACCATAGTAGGCTTTGTTGGACTTAATCAGCCGTTCGCGCAATTCTTCTTCTTCTTCTTCTTCTTTACTGTTTCCTCAATGCTTGGTGACGGCAGCATTTGGTCTTGATCTTGCATTGGTGGAGCCTCCAATTCTTCTGTGGGCTGACCATTTAGCAATTCATTGAATTGCACTTCCCATTGCTCCAGAATGCCTTCAGGGTCGGTGATCAGATTGCCCTCTTTATCGTTGCAATAAGCGCAACATGATGTGTAGTGCGCCATACTGCGGATTATTTAGTAGAACTTCCGCGCCTGGTGCGGACCTCGCTCTCTACTTTTCTTTATTTCACAGACAAGGTTTTTTTCCCAGGGACTTTTCTTTTTTCTGTGCAGCCTTTTTTCAGATCTTCTGAGCCCTTTGTATTTCTTCCCGCGTACCCGCGTCCTATGAGACTGATGCATTCATCGGTATGCAGCATTCTTACGTTCAGTCGCTAGTTTGCACTCATCATCAAACCAGTCGTTCCGATCTCCACGACTACCGGCTAAGATGGAGTTGGCAGTACTAAAGACAGTATTCTTAAGTCGTGTCCATTTCTCTTCTACGGCTAGCATTCTGGTCCCGGGGCTAACTCTCCCTCCGCCGAGCTCTTCGAGGGCGAGTCTTAGTGCATAACCAAAGGTGTTACTGGTGTTCTCATTGTGTAAGGCAGCCGTATTGATTCGAAGCCGATCCGTGGATGCAATACATCTCCGTAAGGTAATCCGCGCTCGGAAAACTGTACCAACAAGATAGTGATCTGAGTCGACGTTGGCACCTCGGTACGTTCGTACCGTCATCAGGCTCGAGGTCAATTTGGTTGTGAGTGGCTCCATCAGGTGATACCCAGGTGGCTTTGTAGATATCTTTACGCGGAAACCTACTACTTGCAACGACCAAGTTTTTTGATGCTGCCAGTTCGATGACTCGTAGTCCATTGTCATTAGTGTTCTCATGCAAACTATGGGAACCTACGTGGTGCCTGAAAACCGGCTCCCGACCTATTTTCGCATTTAAATCACCAAGAACGATTTTCACATCGTATTTTGGGGAGGCATTGAGGGCCCGTTCGACGTTCTCGTAGAATTGTTCTCTTCGTCGTCAGAGAACTCCTCTGTAGGTCCTTGAACGTTTATGAGGCTTTTGTTCTTAAACTTGCCTCGCACGCCAAGAGTGCGTAACGTAACGTTATTGCATTAAATCCGATAATAGCAGGCTTCAGTTTTTATCTGACTAGAAAGCCTACCCCGAGCACATGGTGTTTTGCATGACAGCTGTATGAAATGTCATACTCGTTTCTTTGAATAACACCACTCCCCATCCATCTTATTTCTTGTAATGCTGTTATGGCCGCCTTATATTCGGACAGGGTATCGACTAGCTGCTGTGCAGCTCGAGCTTCGTATAATGAGCGGACGTTCCATGAGAAAATTCTCAAATAGTTTAACCATTTTCGTTTCCGTGGTCATTGTCGTGTATTCGGTCCATATCCAAGGGGTTGTGTTTTGTGTTTCCAGACGAGATTGTTATTCTTGCGCCAACCTCTCCCAGGATGTCGCTGCATGCACTGGATGGATTGAATGCCAAAGTAGCTATACAGGGGTGTCACGTGGAGATTGCATATCAACTTGGATTGAACAGGGACAAGGATCGTCCTGGCCTACGCCGGATAGAAAGCCATCAGTTCGTTTGCTGTAGGTTCGCCCCCCAATCGAACGTTTCTAAGTTGCTATACGGCCTAATATACATAGAGCACAGAGGATAGAAAATATCCAAAAATTAATATTTCGAAATCCATAAGAAAATTTCTTCCAGCCCAGTTCGGAATTAGCGGGCCAAAAGACAAGCAAAATATAATGGCTTTAAATATACCGATTTTTTAAAAATGTTTTTGACCCAATTGGTTACCACTTCAATATAATATCTCTCCAATGGTAGCCCTGATCTCTATTCACATAAAGTTCAACCAAGAATTTTTCACACTCTTCTTTTGATTTTTTATTACTAAAAAAGTTCTGCAATGATAAAAAAAGTTAGTAACGTTCTGGCGCAAAGCCCGGATTAGAGACGCATGCATCAAAGCTTTTCCAACCAAGCTACCCGAGTTTCTGGCGAATCGTTATAAACGTGGTCTAGCTTAGTCTTAATGGTACACAAAAACGCTCCTGTTGGCCACTTCGGTAGTTTCGAATGGCCCGATTATAGACCCGCATGAGGAATCGGCTCATAGTATAGTGTGATACCTTATCAGTTCCACCAAATATACAGATAAATCTATTGGTCGATATCCGTCATCCTGGTTTGGTTACCATTTAAGTCTTAAGTTTTTTTTGACTTTGACTTAAAAAAAGCACTTTTTTTACTATTCTTTTGTCGCTGAAGGGCAATAGCGTATCCACGTTTCGGCCATTTATGGACCGACGGAAAAATTTCTCACGACTCCGACGAAAAGGTCCGCCCTTGAGTCGACCACACGATTGCGTTTTTTCTTCACTGAAAGTAAATGCGGCACCTATCTTGACGAGACTTTGTTCAACCCAATTTTTGTGCAGCTGTCTATGAGTCTATGATGCTTACTAAAAGCAAACTATTTTCGAATGTTCTAAGGACTTATTGAACGCCCCTCGTACCATGATCGTGTTGTCATTTTCGACGACGGCGTTACCTAGTGGCCAGGTGTACCTTTCTCAAAAACACCGGAACGGATTATGCGAAACGAAAATTACGCGAAATTGGTGGCGACCGTATCGAGACCGTAAACATCATTCACAATTCAGCCACCACAGTTGCATATAAAGCAAAATTATAAAGTATACTCAATTTTCTCTTTATTAACTCCCTTAATTTATATTAAGACAGACAACGGAATCCAGTATTCAAAAAACCGTCAAAGAATAAAAAAAATTTAGAATGTCACTTTTCCATCCACGCCAAATCTGAATTTGTTTGATCAATACTTTACGAAATATATATTACTATATCCATCTAGCGATAAAGAAAAACAAATTTCCCCCAAACTAGTATGCAAACACAAATATCAGAAAATAGTCCTTGGAGGAAATAAACAATAATGCGTTGTGAAATGGGGTCGGATTAAGTGTTGAGTGAATAAGGAATGTGTGTAAATTCGGGTCATTTGTAACTTGAGAAAAAAAAAACATTTTTTGACTTCATACGAACCATGTTCAATCTTCCCAGCTTGTTACCAAGTTAAGGCCTGAATATATTTTCATAGTTTCCTATGCCGTTTAGAAAAAAAAAAATAGCATATAATTCTAATTTAGGAATTCAATTTTTAAGTCAAATGATCTTAAATTACGCAAACGCCATATATTATCGAGTTTACCTAAAACTCACAAAGAAACATATTAAACCTAAAAATCTAGTCATTTACATCAGCTACTGAAGTTATAAGACAGGCATCTTACTCACCTTTGGTTGCGTCTTAATCCAAATGACACCGAAGCGAACCCATTTCGTATTATTTCCCACATTTTTTTGCCAAATTAACGTTTTTGGAGTCGTGAAACATTTACATAATTATTCACTTTACGTAAAAGAATCGCAATCTCATAAATGGGCTTCGACATCTTGGCCAAACTAGTCGATCGCCACTGAAAAATAAAAGCAATTTATCCTTTCACCTGTACCATGTAGCGATGTTATGTGGATCAAATGTTTCATCAATTTTCATGCGCACGGTCGCAACACTTTATCAACTGTTTATCGTGACCAAGACCTATTTGAATTGAGTTGTTGCAGGCAGACATGGCAGAATAAATTAAAGGTGCCGACAGCCCCATTAGTGCGTGTCAAGCAGATGCAGAACAGGAACTACTTTCACTTTTGTTGCGATTTCGTGTCCTGCGCGATAAATTGTTGTAAATGCGACGCAATTACGTTGTACTAAATATGAGGTTTTCCTTGGGCAGTGGTGGCAATTTATGATATCAAAGTACTATAGGGAGGCAGACTTATGGACACTGGTATCCTGTTACACAAATTAGAAGGAAAATACGGTACCAGCGAACATATGTTTTCTATAGTCAGTGAGGATATGAAATATTTTACGCGTTTTCTTCTTCACTTCGTGTTTGCGTAACGCACGTGACACATTCGAACGTGGTACCCTAGAGACGTTGTTAATGTAGTCTGTTAAAGACGAGATGTGTGTAAAGCGACTGGTTGTCAAAAACGAAAACCCTTTCCTATAAAAGTTAATTAAACCGAAAAAATGTCCTGCGATTAAAATATCTGGAGAGAACAAGAGGAACCCAACTGTTAACAGCATCTGTCGGCAATCTAATCTTTTACACATGAAATTGGATACCCCTGACATTCTGCATATGCCTTGAATCTGTTTCTATACACTTGACGACAGTTTTACTGTAAATAAGCAAACTGGATGCTCATTGAGAATTTAAAAAGGGATATTCATTTCATCAAATGTACGATCAAAACTGGAGGCTAAACCTTAATTTAAAAATACACCAAGATTTTAGTGATGTCTAGAAGTCAGACTATCGTATGAAGGTACGTTGATTTTCAATAACAGGAACAAGCCTAATTGCATACTGTAAATCGAGGGTAGCAAATAGTTTTATATACCCCTTCTCTGTCGAAAGACAGGGTCGCCAGAAGATGAGCAAAAGGCCAGGAAAGGGAGTATTGACATTGTTACAAATTCAAAACCGACACACTTGTCAACCGTTAGCGTGACCTCATGGCGTCGCACCGAGCCTTAAGCCAACTAATACGACATCAACACACCGATTCTGGAGCCATCTAGAGGAATACAGGAGAGAACACGTGGAACAACGAAGAAAAAGGAGAGCCAGAGGAGACGAGGAATTGAGGAATTTAACGGAGCAAAAGAGGTTGCCCTTGAACATTGAAGCACTCTTGCGATCCAGTGGTCGAACTCGCGTAAAAGAACGGATAGTTTTAAACTGGACATAGTTTAACGGTCGTGTGCGAAGTAAAAACATAACAATATATTGGGTTAGAAAGTAATTTAAGCCGTATACTACACGAGTATATAAAATCCATTTTACTTTATGAACTATAACCGATTATACATTTTCCATCAGTCCAACGGTATTTGCCACTCTTTTCCATGATTTCACACTTCTCGGAGAGATGTTGGTCGCTATTAACAAAAAGGTAAACCAACTGCGGTTAAAGATATTTCTCATTTGAGAAGGTTAAAAAGAGTTTGCCTACTTCGAAAAAAATGGTAATGAAATAATGCTAAATCGGTGTTAGACGGAGAACGACGTATGACTTCCTAAGCAAGCTCCGTAAAACGTTCATGGACTATTAATTATTGCGATTTTCAAATGTTGGTCCTTTGTCCAATTTATAAATAGGTCTTACATATATTTTAAAATAATTCTTATTCTAAGGAGAAAGATCAAAATTGGTTGTCGAGAATAACAGAACTACTTTTAATAGTTTTTGAGTGATCAAATTACGCAATATTCGATCTGCAAATGTATATACAATCTAATAAGACATAGTCCTGTAGAATACAAGCTTGCCGGCGCCATCTGTGAGTCGGGCCGGAAACTTCACCCCACGCTCATATGAAATTAAACGGAACTTAAAACTAGATTGGAGGGATGGATTTTGCGGTATACGAAAGTATATGAAGATATTACAGGTCCTGCAGTTGACTTGTTACAATTATTGTATAGAAAACAGTGAAACGAGATCCAGTCAGGCCGAGTCGTCCTTAACGGATGCTCCAAAAATGGGGCGCTCCCTCTACATCGCTGAGAAAAATGGAAGATGAAGCAAATATACATTTCGAAGGCAATTTCTATAGTGGTGGTATCGCTGACTAATGGTAAAAAATAATGTTGATATAAATGTTCACGTTTAAAACATAGAAATCAGAACTTAAAACTTTAAACGCGATTATCTCAAAACTATGTTTTTCAAATTGGGTTGCAAGATAACTCTCTCAATTTTTATCCGATATAATTCGATACCGTGGCGAATGTCGTACCGGTTTTGCCAAATATTAAACATAAAAAATATGAACAAAAAGCTGTCATTTTTGCGGAAAAAAGTTTGCCATATTTTCAAAAGTCAATATTTTCAAAATTTCGTACGACATTCTCTAGATATTTTCATGTAGTTTAAGAAGAATTTTTTTTAAAGAATCTCTGAAACTCTTCAAGACATTTTACAAGCCCTGAAGAAACTTTTTAAAAACAAGTTTTTTGACAACGGCTGTGTCCCGCCAATTTTTTTTAAGACATATATAAATATGTGGTAAACTTCGTTTTATTATTAATTTTCTCATCCAAAAAAAAAAAAATAATTACAAAAGAAGTGGTCGGTTTTCGGGTCTCTACAGTGGCAGTGGATTTCTTGGAGCGGTTTACACTAGGCGTTTAGTCAGTTTTTTTTCTTTTTTTTTGACAAAACAGCCCAACTGTGGGTATAAAACAACACCTAGCCACATAAGGCATTCTATAACTTATTGTGAAAGTAGATCGACTTCCAAGTACTGTTGGGCAACTCCTAATAACGAATAAAATCCAATCAAGATATTGATATCCAAATTTTAAACCAACAGTGAAAATACATAAATTTATAGAAGTGGTAGGCAGAAAGTACATCTTCCTGAAAGCTAAGCTGTGCCATTTCAAGTGGATTCAGTCCCGAATAACGTTTGGTCTGGTGTTGGGAGAAGTCTTATAGACCATCGATAGCGGATCGGGTTGTGGACTAAGAATTTGCACCGATTTGATGACTACTATCCAATCGCATCAACTGTAACAGTTCCTTTTGTTCACTTAATCCAGAACTCGCCAGACGATAATTTAAAAAGCCACTACTTCTGGATTGTTGCAAGGGCACAAGACTAACTCATTGACTATAAAAAACTGTAAAATCTGCAGACCAGCAAGTGTTGCACTAAGTAAAATATAAACAATCATTGATATCGATACTACGCATGGTTATAACTATACCCTTAAATTAGATACGATAAGCTTCCGCACGAAAGACGTGTCCTTGACTATTTAACCCCTCCAAGTTTATTTTTAAAACAAGAAGAACTATAAGGCATGTGATTATATTTACAGCGCTGTGGCACGATGAAATAGGAATTAGGGCAGACTAGATGACGTAGATTGGCTTTAACTCGCCAGTGTTCAGCATGTTTACTTGTTTATTTATTTATAAACTTATTTAAGTTACATGCAGTAAATCGATCATAATCTTTTGGTACATCACTGTCATTCATGAAATGTGAGTTAAATGGAGTAAGTGATTACCACGATCATTTTCATTTTTTTTTTTCATTTTTACAATTTTTTTTTCTTTTCTTTTTATATTATTAGTTACTAAATTACATACTAGAGAAAAAATGCTTAAATTCTAGCTGAATTATCTTATATTAAAACTTACTGGCCCTACGCAGACGCTCTAAGCTAAACATTACATAATTAGTATTATTATTATTATTTATTGGCCTGAAGGAACCTGGAAGCTCATAACCTCACCGACTCGACTCCGCCATCCTTCCCTATCCTGTGCACTCTCCTTCCATGCTTGACCATCTGATCCGATCTCCTCAAGTTCAAACCTAACGTTGTCCTCCCATCTCCGTCGCGGCCGTCCTACCGGTCCCTTTCCTGTTGGTCTACTGTCAAGAATTCTACGCACGGTCCTATCGTTGCCCATTCTCGACACATGTCCGGCATCTTAATCTTCGCGACTTGATTACTCCCACTATTGTAGGTTTGCGATATAGCTCTTCCAATTCGTGATTGTGCAGTTTCTCCCATTATCCTCGTCGTCATATTTACTCTCAAAGATACCCCTTAAAACTTTATTCTCGAATACGTGGAATTTTTTTGTTTCCCTTTTGTGAGAGCCCATGTTTTGCATCCGTACAAAGCAATCGGCATGATTATGGCTCTATAGACACGGAGCTTTATGTTACGTGATAGCAGTTTGGCCTTAAGCAGTTTACTGACAGTGTGCCAACTAGCGTTGTCGGAGTGTAGTCTTTTGTTAATTTCCTTAGACATTTCGTTGCTGGCCGTCAGTATTGTTCCCAGATATTTAAATTCTTTAACTTTTTCAAATATTTTGCCGCTGACGTTTATATGTGTTCCCTGAGTTCCACCTGCTCTCGCCGTAACCATATATTTTGTTTTGTCTTCATTTATTTCTAGGCCAACCTCTTCTGCCGCTTGCATGATGATTTCACTGTTTTTACTTACAGTTTATAGATTATCCCCCAAAACGGCGATGTCATCCGCATATGCGAGCACTTGTGTGACCCCGTTGAGGGATGATCCGGCCATGTTGTCGTCTTGTACATTTCTGATGAAATACTCGAGGACAAAGTTAAAGAGACATGGTGAGAGGCCATCGCCCTGTTCTAGTCCGTCCCGGATTTCAAATGGTTCTGAGAGGTGGTTTTATATTCTCACTTGCCCTTTGTTTTCGTTCATGCAAATGTGAACGAGGGCGTCATATATTTTCGCGATTCCCAGCTCAACTAGAATATGGTAGAGTCTCTGCCTTGCGACTGAGTCGTAGGCTTTTATGAAGTCAACGAACACTTGGTGCACCGTCTCTCCGTATTCCCACTTCTTTTCCAGCAGTTGCCTTACTGTAAACATTTGTTCGCTTGTTGCCCGGTTCCTACGGAATCCGCATTGGTAGTCTCCCAATATGTCTTCTGCGTACGGTGTGATTCTCGCCAGATTGGCATTTGTTAATATTTTGTATGTGGTTGGGATCAATTATATTCCTCTGTAATTTTCGCAGTCAGATCTGTCACCTTTTTTGAAAATGGGAACGACTATTGAAGTTTTCCATTCTTCCGGAATGACTGAATTATGAGATCGTCTGCGTACGCAATAGCCTGTGGGAGTGCATCTAATAAGTCACTAATGTAAATGTTGAAAAGAATCAGAGAAAGTACCGCTCCCTGTTGCAAGCCATTCTTGATATTATACGTTTTATTAGAGGTCACATTACCATTTGGGAGCACAAACCTCCTGTCCTTTAACATATCGTAAAGTACATATAGTCGATTCAGACGGCATCAAAGGCTTTTTTCCAAGTCGCTCAGGCAGCCACCTGTGCATTCGTTCCTACATTTATTCCATTGTATGTCAGAGACCAGTTTAGCTGCGGCATGTGTGGTTTCATGACCCGCCATAAAGCCAAACTGGTTATTTGGAATAATGTTGTTGTCGTCTACCCATTTTAGACAAGCTTTGTTAATAGTCATTTCAAATACACTACTGATGCTTGGAAGTAAACTTATCGAACGCATGTTCATTGGGTTTGTACAGTCTTTGCCCTTTTTTCCATTACCAAACGATCTATCATACCCAACGAAATGCAGGCATTTTCGCTGCATCATTTCATTTACACAACATTTGAGAGACAGGTTCATTGAGAACATGACTTCAATGTCGGATTACGTAGAACAAGGAAACCATGCAAGAGGTGTATTCAGGTAAGGCCGAACGGTTAGGGTAACTATTCAATAGTTCATGTATGAATAGAATCGGGACACAATTTTTCCCTTGGAAAGTAGTTACATTCCGATCAGCAATAATGTATTTTCACACTGGGGAAGTAGTGTTGGATGGGTCCAAAGGAAACCCACGGAAAGCAAATCGAATAATATCAAGTTGGTTAGGTTCAATCCTGTGAATATACAAACTATTGTGTGGGACAATACTTGACTTTCTTACTCAAGAATTTGAGGAACGAATTCTCAGAGCGAACTGGTAACATAAGGATCTCAAAACTCCTTATAGTAACTTTTTATGAAACCAAGCGTCGAAATCCGTTGGGGTATCATTTGCTCATACTATATCCTGACGTTTAGCTACCTGCCTTACAACTCAAAGAATGGGGTCATATTACATTATTTCGTCTGTGAAAACAAATAAGCCGGACTCCTTGAAAATTAATGGTAAATATGTAGATTAAAGGGCTGAAATGACTTCCCTGGGGCACTCTGTTTGAATCGTTACGGAACCCATTTAATAATTTTAAATATTGTAGACCACTCATTATGGAAGCCACGTTGTGTCAATGGACTTGATGAACATGGTACATGGCACATGAAGCTCTCAAATAAATTGGGTATGGCAGATAACTTTTTATTGGGGTGGTAATTACTTACTCCCGTTCCGTTACGAAGTTGCTTGAGTTCTTGAGTTTAGGAGCGTGGAGATGAGATAAAGTTTTTCGTTGTTAATAAACTATGATGATGATTTCAGCAGAAAAGCAGTTTCACCTAAGTTTCCTTTTAGAAAATCTACAGATTTAATTTATCCGTTGAGATTATCGTGATTATCTTTACGGAAGTTGAATTATTAATACAGTTCTTAAGTAGATCAGGCATTCCCGGAACCATAAACGAATGTAATTGAAAGAGAAAGAGGATAATTATCTAATGCAAAAAGCAGACATGAACTTGTAGTGATGATCGAGTTATCAATGTCCAAAGAAAGTACTAGATTCAGTTAATAATGGGTGAAGTTTTTGATGTCCAGCAGTGTTGTTTTCCTACGCGGACAAAATATGGGAACTATATTTCCAGCCAGAATTTATTCGAATTTTTAAGAAGCCCATATTATGTCGTTCCACTATTTGCACCTTTAGACATGTATTAGTTCCAAACAGTTATCAAATTAATTCGAGAAGCCTAAGTTTTAAAGTTTTTTTTTCAAGTGCAGTTCATCGTCTTTGGGTCAACGTTTGAATCAGATTTCGGTAGATGATCTGTGGACAACTCAGCCTACTGAGCATGCCCTCCTGTTTGAGAAGAAGTTCGCACAGGACTATGTTCAACCAATTAAGAGTTTCATGAGCTGCTATTAGAAAATGCGTAAAAAACAAGCGGTGATTTATACAAAGTGTCCCAGAGGACGCGTTCAATTTGTTTTACTCCCTCAATGCAATCGATGGGAGCTCGGTATATGTCTATAGCTCAGTATATGTCGATAGTTTGTGCCGTAGTTGACAATGTAGTAGATCGCTTCATGGGAGCGAAATGTGCTGGGTGCGTGCGCAACTTTTACAAAACAATAATTTGTTGTTAAGGTACGTCAGAAATGTTACCATGTCTACCAAATTCGTCATGTGAGTGAAGCTCTTCGTACTCAAGTTGTCAAAACAGGGTTTTAGAGCTTTAATGAAATCTATTCAACAGTCGAAACACCATGATCTAGATGGTCAACAAATTAGAAAAGCTTGGAAATAGTGCCCCAGGTCAATCAGTTCGACGATCATAAAAGGGGCAAATGTTTGGAATGTTCCTAAAAGTTGCTTACATCCCATAATGCATTAATATTTTATATATATTCATATAGGATAGAGCTGTTGTAAAAACTGAAGACAGCTGATATTGCCCAGAGTGTCGAATTCGGCAACCAGACGATTGATCTAACAACATTTCTCATTTTAATAGCTACGCGAATAAACAGAATGCCGATATTGGAATAAGATGAATCCAAAACGTAAACAAAAGAAGCAACTTTATTCGATAAAAGTTCCTGCTTAGACTACAATATCGGTGCGGGAAATACTCGGAGAATTTTTTTTTTTCAAGAAGAAGGGCGCACATGTCGGTGATTTATAATATTCCAGTTCTACACAATTTTATTGATTTTAATTGTAAAGCCGGTTTCCAGGAAGAGGAAGCAACATCTCACACTCTGACATGTCTTCGTCAAGTTTACCCTAGGACATTGGTATCCCGACGGGGCTAAATAAACTCGCTTATAAGTAGCGCGGATTAGACATCAATGTGCTTTCTCCTTTGGGGCTACTTAAAATCCAAAATATACAGCAACTGATCTCACTCTCTGGACCAATTAAAAGCAAATATCCGAGCAGAAATGGTCATAATAAAGAACACGTGATGGGCAGTTGTCAAAGTCTATCTTCTTTTTAGCAAAGTGCCAGCAAAACAGCAAAACATTTAGATGACTTAATTTCTATCATATAAATTGCCAAAGATTAATAAAATTCAAATTTTGATTTATAAAACCTATTCATTGTTTTATTAAAGAATTTTCGTTGTGGAAAAAAAACACCTTTAGAATCTAGAGTTGGTCACTATTCGGATCTGTGGGAATCATTTTCATTAATTCTGTGGGATGCAGAGGTAACTCCATCCAGTAGAACTTGAATTAAGCGCCCAAAAAGATTGTTTGTTATCTATTTACTTAATGCAAACACATTTTATCGAGTATGATGTCTTCCGCTAATTTTTCAAGTTTACGTTAACCACCGACTGAAAAATAACGTGAATGGAAATGTTTTCGTAGCGATCTTGAGAATAAAGAGAAACACTCTCTCTAAACTACATGAGCAACGTTATTCAGATCTCCGAATACTCGAGCAAAAGTGTAAGTTTGAAGGTAAATTTGTCTAAATGAGTGGTGTGTAGTTCAACGCTGCGTGCTTTCTCCAGTTTAAGGGAAGAGTGTTGGCTGTAATTTGATTTGTTTTTAAATAAGTATAACGTGTTCAATATTTTAAAAATAAAACACAATAAAATTTAAGTGAGAACTATATACAGCTGAAATGGTAATGTCATATGTCACTCGTATACCGGTTTTGACAATGTAGCAAATTTTCGGCTGTCCTTCAATCGATCGTTTCCATAAACAAGTATCGTTTAAATTCGCTTAGCTAGTTTTATGCAAAAATGATAAGTGGGCAGCCATAAACCATTTTTTTTTTTAATCTTGCTGATTCCAACAAATGTCCCCAACAAAATCGAGAAAATACTGGGGAAGCCGCTACCATTCAAAAATGACTTTATTACTGTTGTCTGGCGTGTCGCTGTTGCATAATGATAATTATTAAAATTAGAAAGCAGTCATCACAGCGAAATCAGACGTATGTGTGGACACTGAAACTAGAACAGCTGTTCAATTCGAACCTATATGGAAACCCGATCGGCATTGAGTTTAATATTAATCATTTGACAGGGTTACCGAACGCGTTACGTACTCAATATTCCATGTCGCTATGAATGTCAATGGCGACTCAAAACTTAATATTCAATAAGCATAAGTTGTTACACAATCGACTTGCTATAGCATTTTCAAAAGCAGTTCAGAGTCACGCATGTGACCTTCATATTTAAACATACAAAACAAAACATTGTGTCGATCGTGAGATATAACTTCTCGAGACACTTGATCATTTGTATTGAAGTATTTATGGAGATGAATTTATTTACTCTATTTACAGGTCACCTTCAGAACGATCAGGGAAAGGATGTTGCGGTCAATGGTTTGCGGGGCCACCGTTACGAGCGCTTATTGCTGTTGTGGCCTTGGGCGGTGTTGCCTGTGCTCTAGGAGGTGCTGCATTGGGAGCTACTGGTTTGGCTGGCCCTCCTTCATCACATTTGACAGCGGCTCTATTAATGATAGGTAAATTGCTAAAAATTTATATTTTGAAACGTAATAAATTTATATTTTAAAGAAAATATTTCTTTTTCGTTCATTGTTACAACGACTTTCTCAATATTTCCTCTCTGTCCCAGAAAAAAAAGAAGAAAAACGACAGAACCGCCTTCTGTCGGTTGATGATTAATTTATCTAGTGTAAACCTTTCTTAACAAACCACCAAAGTTGCTTGACATCTCTTTCAGTGGATGCCGAAATACCACGCATAAATTTCGAAACTTAAGTGTGAATATTAAATTTTGTTTTAAATTTGTTCAAAATACTACCGAAACTTTTGAATTGCTGAAGAAGGCTTATAGTGATAATTTTTTTGGCCAAAACACAGGAATTTGGATGGTTTCGATGATTCAAAGATGGTAACCAAAACGTATATGACGATAAACGTACAGATCGTTCATCTGATGTGAATACCAAAGAAAACATTGATAAAGTACGTGAATTCATAAACTTTTTTAGAAACAGACAGCGGGATTATCGGAAGTGTAACTTAACATATGGTAAACATTAATTCGTCGTATTTTAACAATTCAAAGTTTGTTCCATATCAACTGAATGATGATCGAAAATTCTACCGAATTGAACATTACAAAGGCATCGTTAAAATCCTTCGAAATGGCGAAAACTTGCTAAAGACTTAGTGCAACTGGTGATGAAACATAGTGTTTTCAATACGAACCAGAATCATAGTCAGAGTGCTGAATGGAGATCACCGAATAAGTGATATGCAAAAACAAAAGGCGATTAGTGAAGTCAAAAAGACATTCGCCCGACGACAACCCTCCTTCTCAACAAAATTCCAATTAACGACATATATCAGCCATTTGATGTGCCCTCCCGTTGATCTTTGTACCATTCGTCGCCTAAGATGCAGTTTCTATTCTATGTCTGCCCACGTTTCTAACCAGAAACCAGCAATCCTTGCACTTACCGAAACCCAGATAATAACTAATAGAGATATTACCGATTTCAATATAGCTGGTTATAATTTAGTGCCTCTGTTCTTTCCACGTCGTGGTCTAGCCACATACATACGAGGGTTGCCTTTCATATTTCGGGATTAGAGAACAAAAACAAATATTGATCATCGAAAATCACTTTATTGTTTTTCAAAATATTCCCCATGAAGATCTATACACTTTTGCATGCGTTTGAACCAATTGTCGAAGCACTTTTACCACTCTGATTGAGGTATCTCCAACACATGCATTCTGAATGCAGCAACCGCTTGTTCAGGTGTCGAAAAACGTTGACCTCTCAGTTTGTTTTTTACGTACGGGAATAACATCAAATCGATGTTTTGGGTGCTCAAAAATGCAGTTGTCGCAGCCGATGTGTGAGAGCTCGCATTGTCGTGGTGAAGAGTGATCCGTCTTCGGCGGTTGGTTTTCCTGATTTCTTGGAAGACAACTGGCAAACAAATGGTTGTGTACCACCACACAGAATTGACTGTTCTGCGTTGTTCTAGTGGTACGGTTGCGACATGTCCAGTTTTTCCGAAAAAACAGGCGACCATTTGCTTGGAAGTGCTTCGTGCGCGAACAACTTTTGTTGGATTTGGCTCATCTTGAAACACCCAGACAGTCGACTGCTGTTTACTTTCGGGCTCATACGCGTAAATCCACGATTCATCACCTGTTACGATGTCATAGACGCGTTTCGAAGCACCACGACCGTATTTTTTGACCATTTCTTTCGACCAATTGACACGAGCCTTTTTTTGGGCGATTGACAAATTGTGTGGGATCCAACGCGAACAAATTTTTTTGACAGTCAAATGTTTATGCAATATTGAATGTATGCTGGTCCCACTAACGCCTAAGGTTGTCTCAATCTCACGATAGGTCACATGACGATCTTCCAATATCAGTTCGCGCACAGCATCAATGGTTTTCGGAACAGCAACTGATTTTGGACGACCTTCACGAAATTCATCTTGGAGTGAACTGCGACCACGATTGAATTCACCATACCATCGATAAACACTGGTCCTTGATGGAGCTTCATCGCCAAAAATTGAATTAAGTTCATCCATGCACTGTTGCTGAGTTAATCCATGCCGAAAGTTGTAAAAAATAATCGCACGAATATGTTGACGATTTAATTCCATTTTTGGGCCGAGATGAATCTTTTAAGTTACTGTAAACAACACAAATAGCGCTCGTATGTCAAAACGTTCTGAGTGCGTATAACCTCAAAAATGTCCAACTTTACGACAGAGCTGTCAATTGCCGGATTGCAACACTAGGGTTGCCAAATCCCGAAACATAAGAGGCAACCCTCGTACGAAGTGATATTGCTCTGCTACAATATACGCTCTGCTCCAATCCAGAATTTAATTTTTCGTGGGTAAAACTTCACGTTGGTAAGCATATCATACATTACTGTTTTCTTTACAGAAGCCCAAACTTGGATAGAAACGCATCCTTTAACGAATTTCATGCTCTGTCTGATTCTATCGATAGAATCTTGACCCTTTATCTGCACACTGAAATCGTTATTGGGGGTGATTTCAATGTGCGTAACTCTCAGTGGCTTCGCCTCTCCGGACACACAAGAACTGAAAGTCAGTGTTGCCAGCTCTTTCCTGTTTCAAATAGTTTAACTCAGCCCGTCAATGAGCGAACACGGGGGTACCAAGCATAGCTGGTCATTCCTTCAACACGCTGTACCTGTTTCTCACCTCCAACCCAAGCAAATGCACAATTGAAGTTTCTTCGCCCTTAGGCATCTTTGACCACTATGTCGTGTCAGCTAAATTTGCTCTAACCAACAGCAACGTTAACGAAAAACTCCTAAAAGAACAGTATAGTGCTATAAGAAAGTGCTATAAAACTGGGAAGGTCTGAACGACTTTTTTGGGAAGTTAAA
Source organism: Microdon myrmicae (assembly GCA_963931805.1). Taxonomy (NCBI): domain Eukaryota; kingdom Metazoa; phylum Arthropoda; class Insecta; order Diptera; family Syrphidae; genus Microdon; species Microdon myrmicae. Next base: position 264,131,617 of record OZ007496.1, read on the forward strand.
TTGGTAGTTATTTTACCTCAATAACGATGTTGAGTCCATAGCGTACACATTGACAGACACGATTCTACTTGGCATGTGAACCTTTAATGCACACAGGGTAAAGGGTAACAAACCCAAGAGAAATATGTGATTCGATTCCGGGTACAGAGAAGCCATTAAGCATAAAGAGGTGAGCTTCCGGTTGTATAAATCAAATAATACTGAGGGAAACCGGAAGAGATTCAATATGACCGCAATGTGCATATTCAACGCACGAAATTCTTCCATGACCAGAGAGTGGGGCAAAAAATATTACACTCTCCCACAGGTAGTAGAAACTTCTGGGCATCCGTGAAAGACATCCAAAAGTCGGTCTCCTCATTCATTCCTTCGCTTATAGTCGATGACAGACCAGTCACCAGTCTAATAGAGAAGGCGAATCTACTTGTTGCACATTTTGTAGGGAACTAAACACTGCCTGATGCCAGAACATGAGCCAGAGTCACTTTCGAACGCGTACTGTTGCCCGTTCATTAAAGGAGTTGAACGTAAACAAATCCGCTGTCCGGGTGGCATTCACCCAATTCTCTTGAAGAGATATTCTTCTTCACTCGCTAAACCACTGCGGAAACTCTTCCATTTGTGTTATTCTACTCCCCATTTCCCAAATAGAAAGATGTCAGCGAACATTCAACCAATCCCCGAAAAGGGGATCCCTTTCTTCTTATCGACCCATAGTGATGATTGATGATGATGGTATATGTCTGGTTTCTCCTGCCGTGATGTCCTGCTTGCCATCCCAAAAAAGCTCGCCTCATCTCTCATTGCCATCTCTTCTTCCCCCAATCTAGACTATGTCGCGCTAAAAATTGACCAACGCCCAAAGTCGTTATACATCACATGTTTCTATATACCTACTTCACAACCAATCGTGTCATACGAACTGGCCATAGCAACGGTTCATCACCTAGCCGAGTTAAGTACTTCCCTTGACGATATCGTTGTTATTGGCGATTTCAACATCCCCCATCTCCAATGGATGCTGTCAGACGATCAATCTTTTTACACCTCAACCTCCACTAGTACCAAGAAATGTCTCTTTATTAACTTTCTCACCGACTCAAGCCTCCGTGAAATAAGTAATGTGCCAAATCATTTGAAGAGGCAACTTGACCTTGTGTTTACTACGGACCCCTATAATTCCTCAGTTGCCCTTAGTCTCCACGACCTCTCCACCATCGACAATTACCACCCCCCGCATTTCGTATCCCTTTATCGTGATAGCTTATCCCAAAGCTCAATAACCCACGTCAACTTTTCCTACAACTGCCGCAAAGCTACCTTTCGCCTATTAAATGAGCATCTTAGCAGAATCGCACCTAGAGGTAGAAGAAGCTACTGTCACTCTCTATAAAGAAATCTACATTACCATTTCCCTATATGTCCCTTATTCTCGACATAGGACATCGGTTTCATCCCCTCTATTGTACAACCGCAAACTCCGTACTCTTCGGAGCAAGATAACATTTTCCTAAGAATGCGCTCTTCCGTAGTCCAGGGAAAGTCCATCTTTCTCGGTTACTTTTATAAATTCACCGAGCTTTACCGCCCTTTACTGCAATTATCTCACAAAAACACAAAACAACCTGATCAATGGCCCCAAATCTTTTTTCCACTTCATTAACTACAAACGTAAATCTGACGCCTATCGCACCACCCTTTCCTATGACACGATTTAATTCAACCGACCCACAAATTGCTGCCAATCTTTTCGCTTTTTCTTTAAAAAATTCTTCACGGACAACTCTTTCGAGCCTAACCGGTCTTACTTCAAAGACCTGCTCGAATTCTCCCTTGGCCTCTTCATCTCACAAATTATTCAGCATCACCTATATGAAGAAAAATTAAACTTTCTTAAAGACGAGTTTAGCCCTGGACCTGATGGACTTCCGGCTGTCCTTTTAAAAAAATGTTCCTCTTCTATTTTTCTCCCGCTATCAAAGATATTCAATCGATCCCTTACACAGGGTGTCTTCCCAAATATTTGGAAATCCTCTTTTGTCACTCCCATACATAAAAAGGATATTAGTAACTACCATCCCATCGCCAAACTGTCAGATTCCAAAACAGTTCGAAGGCATTCTTTACAACGCGTTATGTTTCCGCACCAAATCCATCATTTCACCCAACCAGCACGGTTTCCTTACCGGTAGGTCGACCACCGCCGATCTAGTTGAATTCTCATCCTACGCTTTCCGTGCTTTAAAGAACGACAACAAAGTTGATGTAATCACAACCGATTTCAGCAAGGCCTTCGACAAACTTTCACACAATCTCATCCTCTTTAAGCTATCCTCCCTTGGCTTCGAACCCCTACTGATTAAATAGATTTCTTCCTGTCTTAACGATCGAACCCATCGTGACAGATTTTCTTCCCACGGCAGGGGTTCCCCAGGACAGTCATCCCCACCTTATGTTCCTATGTCTTACTCAACAGATAACACCGGTACAAACGATTCGTGACCCTGGCGTCTTATGTGATAGGGAGCTTAACTTCATCCCATATATTTATGATATTAATCCCAAGGTCAACGCGGTCCTTAGTTTTGTGAAACGGTGGTCTAATCCCTAAGTTTCCAGATCGCTCTATATATCTATAGCGTTTGAAATAATAGTGAAGAAGATCGTGTGATTCGAACTGACGCTATGACAGTTTGAATCACGAACAAAATTGAACCTAAACGTTACCCATCAGGCTACTGGCCGTGTTTAGAATTTCATTTTTAAACTCGACTATACTCCACTGATGTGAATTATTTTTGTTATCGTTATGGTATACGGCTCTGATGTATTTTCACCACCTATGGCTTTCGTAGCAACGGATTCACAGGAGATTTGATTGCGTTCCTTACCGAAAAATAGAGTCATTCTATCCACTACCTAGGCGAAAGCATGGTTTTCGCATTGGATATTTCACGGGCCTTGACAGAGTTTGACTTCCAGCCCTTTTACCACAATTACTTTCCTATGGAGTGGACAATTGCCTGAATCGATGGATAAGAGACCCTCTTTCTCACCGTTCAACCCAAGTCAAATCTGCATCTCATCAAATAAATTCAGGTGTTCCCCTCTTGTCCATTCTCCACAGCCCAATTCACTCGTTTGCTGATGGTAGCACGTTGAGTTTCTCATACTCGTACGAACGTCATTACAAATCAGCAGGTTATGCTTGATGCATTGAATTCCGACCTCAATGGGGATTATCTAACCGAATTCAATGTCTTAAAAACTCAGTGCTGCCTCTTGTCGTCTAAGGCCAACCCCAAAGCAAATAAACTAACGATCAGCGACACTTGCATCCACAAAGCCAAGGAACAATAAATCGTCGGTAATTCGACTCTTAATTGGAACGAATACACATATTTGAAAATGAGAAAAGTGCGGCCACATGTGTGGGGTTCCTTAAGAGCTGCAAAAAATGTTTCACTCCATCCAACTTGGGCACTATTTACAAGGCCTACTTCGTCCCAAAATTGAGTGCAACTCAGGGACATCCAAAACTGCGCTACACGTACTCGATAGGATGCAGAAACGAACAGTAAAACTTATTGAGGATCCAGCCGTAAGTCGATCAATCCCATCGTTAGAACATAGGCGCAACGTATGATGGCTGTCTCTTTTCTATAGGTATTACCACGGCCGTTGCTTCACTAAACTTGGTGAATGTGTCCCGTCCCTTCAGACATTTTCTCGCGATACCAGTCAATCTGAGAATGCACATCAGTTCACATCGAAAATCAGGTCAGGCCCACAAATTAACATAGACAGTTATTCTTTAGCCGAACCACACGAGTGTGGAATGCTCTACCTGATCATGTGTTTCCTCGTCGTTGTAATGTCCAGGCGTTTAAAACCAATGTACCTCTGTACCTCCTTATCCACTTTTCCTCCATCCGCTCGCACTGTGCTGACATTTAAGGGTACTCCAAAACCCCGTTTTGCGCGTGGGTTAGTTAAAAGAAAAAGTTTGACGAACATATAAATGTGTTTCAATTCAGGAAAATTGTTTTGAATAAATAAAATGATATTTGTAAAGAAAATGTCTGTTTTAATCTATTCCGATTTATTTTGGGACAGACGGTGTATTTATCTTATTCCTTAGATTTAGTCAAATTTATTTTACAACTATATACAACAAACACATTATAAAATTTATTTATATGTTGGACATTTTCGTTTCCGCAAGAAGATAGCTTGTTTAATTATTTGTCTTACATAATTCAGTCATCATCTGTCAACCAGAGGCATTCTGGCTTGAACTAAGGAATGATCATATTGCTATAGTCACACAACTAACGACTGTACGTTCAGCTTCACAACTCAGCGCCCAGATCCTAAATTCAATTTTCATTAGACAGCCCACACTGTGCCACACAATACCTTTTGTGTGGCTCTTGTTGAAAAAAGCCCCAAAATCAGAGGTCATGGGTTCCGAAATACCTCGAAAGTAGACGGCTGTGCACTGACCTTCGACAGATTAGAAGGTTATGCTATGCGTCTATAGAAACGGGGGAAGCTGGTCGCCCTTTTGAAAATTGGTTAAAGGGTAAGTGTTTTTGGAAGCTCACCAACTTACGCAACGGTTTAGCAAACGATATGTAAACTGAGAAAAGTGAAAACGAGAACTACAGGTGTTAACCTTTGTAACAGAAGCTTCGCGGAATTCTTGCAAGCAATAACTTTTCCACTCGATTACCATAAGCCTACTAATGACAAGAATCATTCGAAACTATTAATGTTTGCAGCTCGAATGAGAGATGGGAAAAACTGGAACAAATCCGCTGATGAAGGGGATGAACGAATTTTCTCACTACACTATATTCGAGTACGTTTTTATCGCACTACACGTGACTTATGTATTTAGACACACATGGAAATACTGTTGTTTACCTTCCATACCAATGCTGGCAGCAGAAGCTGATGAATATATTGTAATTGGGGATTGCACTACTGAAGTATTGAATTGGGGATTGTTCTTACTGAAGTTCGAAACAAGAATTTCGAAGCAACAGCGAATTTACTACAGATGAGATGTGATGCTATTTCGTAATGTAAGTAAAGGAAAGGTTCATATGTCACCCACTACAGAATCACATTCTCTGACTAGTACTGGCCGACCCGAGAGATATATCTCACATCTGCACATAATGCAATAATTTAAACTTGAATTAACAAATAATTATAACATTAATAATAATAATAGTGATAATAATAATTGTAATTATAAAATGATTATTTTGGGAAAAAAGAAAGCCATTACTTATACGTGTATTGTGAGACTTATTTAACGTGATTAGGGTTATCCGATTCGGGTCAATCATCATCATCATCGGCACTACAACTGGGATCCGGTATTGGCCCTATTTAACAAATCTCTCCATCGGTCCCGATTTCGAGCCGATGTCATCCAGTTTGCCACTTCCAGGCTCTAGGCGTCCTGGTCTACGCCATCCCTCCATCGCAGACAAGGTCTGCCGCGCTGTCTCCTTCCATACGTCCTGCCACAAAGGACTTTTCGGGCAGTCTCCTCATCGCTCATACGAGCTAGGTGTCCCGCCCACCGGAGTCTACCGAGCTTGAGTTTTGTTACAACATTAGCTTCAAGGTAGACTGCGTACAACTCATGGTTGTAGCCCCTCACATACGGGGCCAACAATTCTCCTTAAGACCTTTCTCTCGAACGCGGCTAAGAGTTCAGAGTGCCTTTTATTGAGCACCCAGTATCCATACATGATTACTGGTAAGACCATGGTCTTGTACAGTAGTAGCTTGGATGTTCTGGATAAATTTCGGCATTTAAAGAGCCTTGATAGACCATGGTAGGCTTTGTTGGATTTAATCAGCCATTCGCGTATTTCTTCTTTCATATTGTTATCGGCTGATACTATTGACCCAAGGTAGTTAAAGGATTGCACTACTTCAAATTCGTGCTCCACTACCCTGATAGTTTGACCAACGTTAGGTCTTCTTTTCGCAGAAGTCGCCACCATGTACTTAGTTTTTCTCTCATTAATGTGCAGTCCCAGTTTTTGTGCCGCCTGCTCGATCTGGGTGAAGGATTCCTGTACCGCCGATTCGGTTCTACCGATGATGTCGATGTCATCTGCGTAGGGAAGTATCTGGCTGGACTTGGTGACAATAGTCCCTCTTGTTGTAACGTCAGAGTCACGGATTGCTTTCTCCAACGCCAGGTTGAAGAGGAGGCAGGCCAGGCCGTCCCTTTGTCGGAGTCCATTATAGATGTTTATCGGTTTGGACAGCAATTCCGCTTTTTTACTTGACTTGTTACGTTGGTCATGGTCAAGCTACAAAGTCGTGTCAATTTGTTGGGAATGCCGAATTCTCTCATGGCATTATATAGTTCTACCCTGGCTATGCTGTCGTAGGCGGTCTTAAAGTCTATAAACAGATGATATAATGGAAACTTAAATTCCTGACATTTTTCCATCGCCTGCCTAAGGGTGTATACCTGATCAATTGCTGATTTGCCTGGGATGAAGCCATACTGATATTGACCAATGATGGCTTTAGCGTATGGGGATTTCCGATCTTGTAGGATAGTGGAGAGTATCTTACAGGCGGTACTCAGCAATGTTATACCCTTATAGGTGCTGCACAGTGTGATATCTCCCTTCTTATAACACCACTCCCCGTCCATCTTATTTCTTCCATTTCACGACGCCAACCTTCCAGCATCTCCTCTTGCTCCCATACGTGCACTACAATCTCATGAATTGCGTATGTAACGCTGTCCCTCCTTGTTTGATCAGCTCAGCTGGTATGCCGTCAGCTCCAGGGGCATTATTTGATTTGAGCTGTCTGATGGCTTTTAATGTTTCCTCACTGCTTGGTGGCGGCAGCTTTTGGTCTTGATCTTGCATTGGTGGAGCCTCCAATTCTTCTGTGAGCTGACCATTTAGCAACTCATTGAAGTGCACTTCCCATCACTCCAGAATGCCTTCAGGATCGGTGATCAGATTACCCTCTTTATCCTTGCAGTAAGTGCAACGTTGTGTGTACCGCGTCATACTGCGGATTATTTGGTAGAACTTCCGCGCCTGGTGCGGACCTCGCTCTCTACTTTTCTTTATTTCACAGACAAGGTTTTTTTCCCAGGCACTTCTTTTGTCTGTGAAGTCTTTTTTCAGATCTTCTGAGCTCTTTGTATTTCTCCTCGCGTACCCGCGTCCTATGAGACTGCTGCATTGCCCAGTATGCAGCATTCTTACGTTCAGTCGCTAGTTTGCTCTCATCATCAAACCAGTCGTTCCGTTCTCTACGACTACTGCCTAAGATGGAGTTGGCAGCACTAATGGCAGTATTCTTAAGGCGTGTCCATTTCTCTTCTACGCCCGGCATTCTGGCCCCAGGACTTACTCTCTCTCCGTCGAGCTCTTCGAGGGCGAGTCTTAACGCATGACCAAAGTTGTTACTGGTATTCTCATTGCGTAAGGCAGCCGTGTTGATTCGAACCTGATCCGTGGATGCAATACGTATCCGTAAGGTAATCCGCGCTCGGAAAACTGTACTAACAAGATAGTGATCCGAGTCGACATTGGCACTTCGGTACGTTCGTACCGTAATCAGGCTCGATGAGTGGCGGCGATCTATCAACACGTGGTCAATTTGGTTGCGAGAGGTTCCACCAGGTGATAGCCAGGTGGCTTTGTAGATATCTTTACGCGGAAACCTGGTACTCACAACGACCAAGTTGTTCGATGCTGCCAATTCGATGACTCGTAGTCCATTGTCATTAGTGTTCTCATGCAAACTATGGGCACCTGTGCAGTGCCTGAAAACCGGCTCCCGACCTATTTTTGCATTCAAATCACCAAGAACGCCTTTCATTTATTGCATTAAAGCCGATGGTGGCAGGCTTCACCGAGCACATGGTGTTTTGCGTGACAGCTGTAATAAATGTCATACTCTTTTCTTCGAATAACACCACTCCCCGTCCATCTTATTTCATCCAATGCTGTTATGTCAGCCTTATATTCGGACAGGGCATCGGCTAGCTGCTGTGCAGATCGAGTTGTGTATAGTGAGCGTACGTTCCATGTAAAAATTCGTAAATCATTTAGCCATTTTCGTTTCCGAGGTCGTCGTCGTGTATCCGGTCCATATCCGAGGCTTGTTAAATTTGCCATAATAATTCATTTTTACGGGCCTGGTTATTAGCCTTGCGCCAACCTTTCTCAGGATGTCGCTGCATGCATTGGTTCACTACTTGGCGGGTGTCAAAGTAGCTATCCAGGGTTGTCACGTGGAGACTGCATGTCAACTTGGATTGAACAGGGACAAGGATCGTCCTGGCCTTCGCCGGGTTGAAAACAATCAGAGACTTAGCCCTGTATGTTCGCACCCATCCCCCCATTCGGGTCAATACACATCTTTTTATTATACAGTTTGTTGTCATTTTATAGATTATGCCCACCTCATTCAAACCCCTATCCTTATTGGTGTAAGGCTTGATGAAAGGATTTTAACTATCAACTTTTGTTACTTGTAAGGAAGTTTTAGATTCGGACTATAAGATGGTCGGATAAAAACTTTCCAAACAAGCTTTCTTTCTGGCTGATTCTAACGACGTGATAAAACATACACCTTTCCTCTTGGTCAATTCTGGCTTCTTCTGGTCAATCGTTAGATACAAATGGTTTAAATGTTGGCAAAATTTTTTGTTTCGCAATATGGAAATAGTTTTTAGAAACAATTCCTTTACAATCCCACCAAATGTATGGCAAAACCTTTTATGCTGTTAGTCCTGGTTTGATTATCGTTCGCCGTTTGGTCACCATTGTTTTTCCACTATAAGGAATGGAACCCATTTATCACTGAAGATGATTTCGTACTATCTGGCCACTACATAACAGATGAAAATTCGATCCATCAGTTTTTTAAAAAATCAAATAATGGCCAAACAAATACCCGCAAATGCTTTAAAACTGTGTATAAATAACATAATCATCAAGTAGTCTAACAATATATTTCAATTAAATTTACGTTTATCCACCTATAATGAATATAATCTCGTTTATACACAAGATTCGCTGAATTTCAAAGTATTATGACACCCTATGCAGGACACAACATTGTCACATATTTTCTACCATGCCCGCAATGGCAAATACTTCCTTCAAATTATGAACTTCAAGCTCTATGCCCTTGATTAATTCGACTCACGTCAAGACGGAGTTTGTGCAATTCTAACAAATACTGCGGTTCACCAAATGGGCGTTCAAGGTTATTTCTAAGGCAACACCTTTGTGAGTTTCAATTTCTAAAAGAAGAAATAAATGAGGTATCCATTGTGTGTGTGTTTACCCATCAAGCCTAACAATACCCAATTTCTGTCAGCCTTGCTGAAACTTCCCTGATTACTTTTTCATTGAGCCCTCGCCGCTATCGTTGAAAATTGCGCAACACTAATTAGCGCTATTTACACGTATTGAAGCGGTACTCATCACGTTCACTCCCTGCACAAAACAATATCGCGAAAGTCAATATTAACTTTTAATGCCGCCGCAACTCGATCTGAATGTCTGCTTCTCCTTTACTGTTCCGCGACGAGTGAGAACAATCGGCTCCTTAAAAAAAACGAAAAAATAAATGTTTTGTGATCTCTTTGTATTGTAGAGCAATTTCCTGCTCAGACAACCATAACGTTTGTTCCTGCACTAACTTCGTGTATTCTCATTTTTTTATGAATTCGCATCAGTTTAACCAAAAACATCGATTACATTAAATGTCGACTTCAGTATTCGAGAGCAAACGTGAGCACCAGATCATAACCTACCGGTTCGATTTAGGACGTGGCCATGAATTGTCGGTTTCTACGTCCGGGTTTTGACGTGCAGTAACCATCGACAAAGTGCACAAGAAATTAATTGCCTCACTAAAGGCATAGATTCCACACTTCATTGACCACAGTAACACAAAAGCCAGTTTTTTAACAGTCTCGTTGGCCATGGCAACGACTTTGTTAAGCATTTTTGTTGAAACGTTTTTCAAAAAATCTATCCGACGGTCGTCGTTGTCCTTGAGCGCAGGGCGCAACCTGCCAGGCTAAAAGTTATATCAATGCCTCTCGCCAGAATTACCACGCGCAATAGTGGTACAACCATCCCTAGCTCAATTAATTTTCAGCATTCTTCCGGTTTACTGCAGATATACAATTGTTCTACAGCCGCCATTCTTTGGCCCACGTACGGGAACTAGCTTAGTTTGTGCTGGCGGATGACTTAGAATCTAGCAGAACGGCAGCGTATAGCCGACTGACTGCAAGGGGAGTAATAAAAAACATTTTTGAACACTAAATTCGCTGTAAACACCGATTGTTTTGAATATTTATATTGTGTTCACGTATTCAACCTTGACACGAGTGGTCAATCCTGAGGTACTTTTTGATGGCTGTAAAATGTAATTGGTCTTGTTTTTACCGTTGTTTCCATTATTTACACAGAGACAATACTAAAGTACATGAAAAACGTAATTCTATATTTTGGAAGTACGTTTACAAAGATGTCCTCACATCTAGAAAAGATACACAATCTCAATATCGAAATAGAATGCAGAAAGTTTGTAAAAGAATTTGATCTCAAACACGTCATTTCAATCTCAAGTTCTCTTTTTTCACGAAGAAGGTCTATTCTGCAATTTTACGAGTTTTTATGTACTTAGATGTATGCGCATCACAGATGCAAGCGAAGTATTTTACATATCGGGATGCTTTACTTGGTGTAGGTTATCGAGTATTGAAACAATTTGTTAAACTTCTGAGCTGATCCTCAAGATACCTGGCCCTTTCCCCTAAAAAGAAAATGAAATGTTCCCTTAACTCAGGAAGGAATGCCAAAAGTATCTGAGAGACTATTAAAAGGCCAAAAACACGCATTTTTAAATAAAATTGTATCTTAGATTCTTTAATTAGATAATCCTATAAAAATTTTTTATACAAATTTTTCCATTCTTCGTAAATAGAAAATTCTTTTTTTTTATATATATCAGTGTTATCTGTAGAGAAAAATCCTTGCTATACTGGTGTCAGTTAATTCCAGGATTACAATAATGATGATGAAAAATTTAACAAGCCTCAGGACTTGCTAAATAAGGCCAAGACCGGTTCCCGGTTGTAGTGCCGATCATGATGATGATGATGATGAAACGGCGTCTAATAAAACAAAGTGCAAATATTTAAAAAAGCGGATGTTTGAAAAAGAGCATGTTTAACAATGTGTCAAAAACTCTACCTTCTAAAAAACAAAATCTTTTATCTTTGGCAAATTTATATTATACTTATTGTGGTTTTGGCTAAATGGTAATGAATTAGGGATCCTTCATAGAGAACGACGCTTTTTTGACAAACAAATAATGGCTTTTGCTTCGTATGACACCTTTTACAGCATCAAATATGTGACAATTTCAAATAAAAGTTGCATTGACAAGTGCCATTCATCTGGAATGAGTCACGTTGTGCTGCGTCTCTGATGACAATAGGTATTGTATTCTTCAACGTTAGATAATTCTCGTTGGTAGGTTTTTTGAAATTCTAATTCAATAGGAATTTGATCAAGGTTAATCTAGCATCTTCCAGCAGTTATCGTATTAACCAGGAAACGAGTGAATGGCATTGTGAATAATGGACAGGATTTTCTAAAAAAAAAAAAAATAGAAGAAAAGCAAAAAGGGGGGGGGGGGGGGCTATGGGGAGTAAATTCAACGCCATACAGAACTAGTTAACTAACTGAGCGACCAAAAAGATATGCTCTCGTCCACGGTATCAGTGTACTGTTAACCACATAGACGTCCAGTTTCATCCAAATGGCTAGGTATCAGGGGCCCCCCTTTGAGCCAAAGCAATACCCTTGCTTTCATTAAAGTACTATGTAGAATAACTCCATTATTTTTAGGAAGGGGTTGTGGGGGTTCTCTATACCACATGGAGAACCAACCCATAATGCCAACCAATTTTGACCGCTAACAGCGCATCACCCTAATCCACCCTGCAATCCATTCCCAAACATGCAAAAACACATCCCAATATGCAACAGCATCCTTCCCCAAACCTGCAATTGCATACATCCCCAACCTACCAAGAACCCATTTCCCAAGCTGTAATAAACGCATATCCGATTTACAACGAAACACACCATCTCCATCAACTACACCGAGCCGCATACATTTTCCCAAAATTGCTTCGGTTAATTCTCTATCTAAATTATACTCCTTGCTTGCGACCAAGCAACCCTAATTTCCCCCGAAAATCATATCCTGTAATAAACGCATATTCAAATTTACAACCGAATACTCACTATCTCCATCAGCTACATCGAGCCACACACATTTTTCCTAAAACCGCTTCGGCCAATATCCCATCTAAATTATATCCCTTGCTTGCAACCAAGCAATTCCAATTTCCCCCGAAAATCATTTCGGCTCGCTTCTCGCTTAAACTATCTCCTCGCTTGTAACCAAGCAATATTTAGTTCCCCCGAAAACTAATTCGTTTCCCATTCCACCTAAACCATGTAGAACCACACCAATTCCCTCTAAACTGGCAAGCCAACAGCATGATGCGTCGCCTTTCCACGAAACGACCATCGCAACGATTAAGACCCTTGACCATACTTGGCTATACCGCCGAAACTAATTCCCCGGTACACACAACCAAAGAATCCAACTCAGCCTATACGGCGATGATTCCCCGGAACTAAATCCCCTATACAGGCATAGCAACCGTTTCAAAGTTCCTAGTAAATAGGTCAGTCTAGTTTTAGCAGCCACCACGAAGAGAGTCAGATTGCAACCCCCTGTGGAGCGCGCAACACGTTTTTCATTTTCCTTGACGAGCAGATTAAATACATGTTTCGATCCCATTGATAATATATCTAAAAACACTTGTGTACAAAAATAGTAACCCGAGCGGAGGTGTGGTGCTCCTTAAGATCAGCGTAGACATTAAGAAAAACGATCTGGCGCGAGCAAGAACTTTAAATACATGTTTCGATCCTATTGATAATATATCTAAAAACTTTAAATACATGTTTCGATCCTGTTGATATATGTTTGAGAACACCAGTGTGCAAGAGAAGTAGCCAATTGGGATGTGTTGTACCCCTTAAAACTAATATAGACGATAAGGAAACCAAATTTGAGATTATGTACGCAGTCAATTAAGTGGACCCCTTGCGAAGTGAATGTTGGAGAATAAAGTAAAGCCGAAGTTACGTAAAACAAATCAGCGTTTTATTTTTACTTGTTTCCGTCATCCTTGAGGAATAATTTTCGGCATAGCAGCCGGTGAGCGTAATCTAAAGGTGTTGGGGATTAAGTGAACCCGTGCCGTGCCAGACACCCTGTAGCGATTCTAACAGATACACACAATTCACAAGCAAGCAAAAATAGTGAAGAACACCGAACGAAAAAAATCGAATAAGAAAAATACATCAAAACCGTATACCAAGCGATAAATAAAAATAATTCACACCAGTGGAATATACTCGAGTTTGGAAATCAAATTCTAAACACGGTCAGTAGCCTGGTGTGTAACGCTTAGGTACATTTTTTTTCGTGATTCGAGCTGTCATAGCGTCAGTTCGAATCACACGATCTTCTTCACTATTATTTCAAAGGCTATAATTGGTGACTACGACGTGATCTTGTACACACAGCATACACTTCCCATAGTAAAGCAGAACTTCACACACGGTCACGACTTCCGCATAGAGCCCAGCCTCCGACGTTTTCTCGTTTCTCTCTCGTTCGTCCGTCGTCCGCATACGAATCTGATCGTAACGAAGTTACTGCGGCGGGAGTGTGTAGCGATTCTAACAGATACACATAATTCACAAGCAAGCAAAAATAGTGAAGAACACCGAACGAAAAAAATCGAATACGAAAAATACATCAAAACCGTATACCAAGCGATAAATAAAAATAATTCACACCAGTGGAATATACTCGAGTTTGGAAATCAAATTCTAAACACGGTCAGTAGCCTGGTGTGTAACGTTTAGGTAAAATTTTTTTCGTGATTCGAGCTGTCATATCGTCAGTTCGAGTCACACGACTTCCTCCTCCATCATATTAATTGATAATTGGCCCGCCGTCGCAACAAGAGAAAACACGAAACAGGATCTCATAACACGACGTCCACGAGGAGCAAGTTAAAGAAAACACAGATTTTTATGGTTTATTTTATTCATTTTAGGTTAAACGTTAACTTTGGATTACACGTGGTTCACGGGATCACAATTAAATGAATAACTTGTGTTGAAAGACTGTTTTAATGATTACAAGGTGAAATCTATAATGTAATAAAATATTGTGTATTTAATTAATAACACTTAATATTGACTCGTGGAGACAAGGACTCGACTATTATAATCGATTATCGCTTCCCTGTGCGCACCAGGACAGCGATAGGAGCCACGACCTGCTCAGGTCGAAGGATAGATTAAGACTCAACGATAATCATCTCGTGCAGCGTTGATTCGCATTTTTTGGGCGAGTTTATTGTGCCGTGGTAGATATCCTCTCCAATAAGGATATCGTTTTTACCTACCACCAGAGAAACGTAAAGTCTCTCTTGGTGGTATGTGTGCGATCGTGCGGATCGATGCTATTCACACGTGCTCGACAGCAGTGGAACAACGAAACAGGCAGACTGCAAAGACAAAAGGGAGAAATAACCAAATGCGCCGTTGGTAATGCGGGTCATTGTTTACGTGCTGCCTCGTCGCTATTATCGACGTTGGGAGAAAAGGTGCTAAAAGCAAATTGGATGTTTATGGCATCTCTGGCTGCAGTAGAAACCGGGTTCATGTTTGCATTAGGAAATGTTGGAGAATTTGGTTTCAGCGTCTATTGCGCTAATTATATGCAGCTGCTTGGGTTGTTTATTGATGAGAAAAACAAAAAAGGTTGCCAGGCAATGTGTATGAAAAGGTACATGACGCGGCTGGGAAAATAGACGGCGCAATATTTATGGTCCCTGTCATGACGGTTACATTGAATGCAATCCGAATCATTTTGTTTACAGGAATTTGTCTGGTACCGAATTGGTTTAGAATACCAGAGAAGCGAAGAAAGAAATCTTACGGAAAATTGTATGCGAAGGGATGCATGAAAAGGTAAGTTTTCTTTATAGGGATTTTAAGATTATAGATGGTGATCTATATAATGCGTGAAGCATTCACAGGTACTAATACTGTTGCATTAACGAACTTAAGGAAGTTGGGTAGTAATTATGGGGGTTTTTTTCGGGTAAGTGGACCGTAGGGTTTGGCGGAACCGCTACAACCCCACAGGGATATAATCAGATGTATGGAAAACGAGACAAAAACTCTCCACTCTTTTATTTCGCTGCTGGTTTTTCTGCTCGAGCCGAACAGTATTCCGTCGTTGATGTTTACCCTCCCCTTACTGACGTATCAGTTTCCCTTTTTCTTTGGTTCTTCTAAGACACTCCTGCATAGCAGCCCTACAAATCTTATCACCTCTGTGCTACTCTTCTTCTTTTTTCTCTTTCCCTTTCTTCTTTAACTTAGCTATCGGCTGATTATCACCTTCAAAGTCAGTATCACGCTCATCCTCGTCCATAAACACGATTGCACATTGGTAGTATTTTCTATCACTGTATTGTAGATGACGAATTTCACTTGAACACTGTCCCTGGCATTGCAGCCATTAAGGACTTAACCCTGACTTGTGAGCGAGGCGCCCGGTTCAGAGACTTTACCTTTCTTTAGTCTCTTTGTGACTCCCAGCTACCAATTATATTTTCCTATGCATAATATTACAGATTAGTTGGCCATGAGTGTTCTGTAGGCAATCGGACATTCTTCTTATCTTATCTCCTTCTTCCTATTTCCTATTTCGAGAGTTCTATTTGTCGACTGTCTGTGGACTGTGGCTCTCTTTGATCTGCACATGGATCATCTGCGAATCGCCTTTCGTTGTAGATTTTCCACCGACCTTCTACGTCAATATTCATGGCGGTGGATTAACTCAGAAATAATTCCTTGAAGCCTTCATCATCATCATCATCATCGGCACTACAACCGGGAACCAGTCTTGGCCTTATTTAACAAGTCCTGAGGCTTGTTAATTTTCCATAATGATTAGTTTTTTTTTTTTTTTTGGCAAGGTCATTAGTCTTGCGCCAGAGCCTCCCCGATGGGGAATTGAATCCCGGTCTCCCGCGTGATAGGCGGGTATACTAACCGCTATACTATCGAGGAGCCCCCTTGAAGTCTTCACCGGAAGTAAAATGTCGGTCCATATAGACCATCTTTAGGTAAACCCTCCCACTGTTGTTAGTACATAAAAAACTAAAAACTTTTTTTTTTTTGGTTCTTCATTGGGATCGTCGTGGCTTACCTTTCTTCCTTTCCCACGTATCCTAGTTGGTATAGAATCGGAGTGAAAAGTTAAGTTAGCCCATTTCGTAAATTTCTTGCAAATTAACGCTCTTCTAGTCAATTTTGATTCCCGCTTTCCATTTATGACCAACACTACTTGAAAATTATTTCGTGCATTATGGGCACACCGACTTGTTTTGGCTTTGATGTCCTGCAATTTTCCATAAGGTATGTCAATGCAAAACTGTGGCCAATGCTCTTCCATTGGAAAGAGGCACAGTAACAGATACTTTATAATCTCCCACAAGGCACATAAATGATACTTCGCCTGTGGTTCGACGTGATCTACTACAGGATAGATAGTCGATGCTCCTTAAATGGCGCGTGCTGGAATTGTCTGATATGTGTAACAGACAGTCTAAGATATCTGTCGAAAGAGCAACAGTTCTGACGGAACGGCATCTTACGTGGAAAAAAACCCTGACTGGATTCTCGCAAACCTATTGCCAACGAAGACTGTGTATTTTATTCCTAACCTATCGCGAGCTTATCTGAAAGGGTCTCCCCATGTGTATTGAAAAATACACTCCAATGACGATTTTCCATTTGACTAAAAATAAGCTCTTGTTAATTGGTGTATAGTCGTTGGCGATGGTAGTGAAGGTGAACACTGCCTAGAAAAGTTTAGGGCCAAAGCACGGACACATCACCCTGTAGCGTTCTACGAACGCACAATTCCGCGCAGGTAAGGTTCCTACCTTCAAATAACTTACTTACCTGATAACGCAGCGCACGTGCCCACAGACACGCGGCCAATAGTCATTACAATACCTGTAACAAAGGTCATAGGAGGCTGCAAAATGCGAACCGATATAAAAAGAAGCAAGGAACTGAACGTCCCAAAGCTTTCAATATCAAGTAACAAGCCGAGTGTAGCATACCTGAAACAAAGGTAAAAGCATTCATTCATCTTATCCATAAAGATTGAAATGCGCCGCACTCCAACACTGCACAATCGAAAATCCTGAACATCTACACGATGTTACAAGGATTCGCTATCACCAGCAAATTCTCCGAATAACGGACGTCTACCACAAAGACCACCAAATCGATCACCCAACAAAAGAAACGGCAACCGTATTTATCTCAGCAAGATAATTCAAAATGTATGAGGCTTAAAACCTACAAGGGAACTACTCCTATCCCACGGTGTCTGTTTGTATTTCACACCCATTAGAAAGATCTAATGGATTTCGGGTGTATTGACAAAAGTCAAACAAAACCCATGAACCATACATCCATGCAAATTGCAGTATATCTTTCGGCCGCGTGCCAGATGTGCTATGCAAATAGAAGCGGCACACAATCGACAACCGTCGATCCGAACTTCGATCACCACCACGGATGGTGGTAATGATATAAGGATGTATGCGTCAATGACTTTCTCCTTTCAGGAAAATAGGAAATTACCCCTGGGATAAAATAGCATGCTGCTAACAGAGATTTCCGGAATTCTGTAAGCAGATCGAATAGAGAAATTTTTCAGTACAGATACAGATACCAGTTTGGAATCTGGATATCTGTGTGTGGAGACAGGAGGTGGAATGTTGATCGTCAACGAGACGAGGAGTCTACTTCGAGTACCTCAACGACGAGGTTGAGACCGAACACGATTAAAGGAAAAGGGAGTCGTTGTCGTGTATCGAGAGTAACGTGTGTGAAGAAAGGACGAGGGTAATACGTGTCATCGAGTTAATTAAGCGCGGTATTAAACGAACATTTCGTAACAACAGTTTATGTGTTAATAACGAAACAGTTTTTAATAAAGTTGAAATAAGAGTTGTAAATAACGCTCCAGGAAACAACTTATCTGCGTTTCATTTGTGTCAAATCCGCTCCGGTGCTGTTTTGTTTTTCGGTGAACAGTGTTCGGCGGAACACCCATTCAGACCTTCCACAAATCCACCAAAACCCCACAGCCATCTATATGCGAGGAGCTATATAAGCTACGATTGCTACGGTAAAGCATTGGAATGCGGCCCTAATGACTGTTTATCTTTTCGATTTTCTTTTATTGTTGTGTTCTTCACTACGGTTGCCTGTGTAGAAACTAATAGAATCGCCACAGGTTCATAAGCTGAATTGATGCGGCATATAATTACGTCCTAATTATACTATACTTACCTGGCGCACTGCCTTTGTGCCAACGTTTGTAAATTTGTGTTAATGTGTACGCCTCTTCATTTTTCTATTACGTATCATTCTTCTTGGCATCCTTCGGGTATTCATCACCAATATATATCGATTCCTGCTCTCCTTATCCTAAATATTTGACCTTTCAGAACACCTCGAAATCCGTTTTCTACGTGCGTTTAAAAAAAAAAGCAACTAATGAAAAGTCAAGGTAATATTTGCTTTAGGTCCCTCCGAGCCCGTAACGTTACAATAATATAGGACAATATGATCATTGAATCAGTGAAGCGTGTATCGGGGACTTCTTTTCCTCATTTATATATTCTACCACACATAGTGTGCCGTCTAATCATCATTTGTTCTCATAACTTTGGAGCTAAAAAAGCAATCGTCCAAAGTATTATCGTAATGGAGAAATACAAACAAAATTTGAATGAACAGTTAAGCTGTTTACTCCAATGCATATTGAGAAAGTTACCTGACAGAACTTTAACATACTGCAAGGAATCCTGAATGGCTTTTGAATTAACTGTAATTGATGACTCCTTCTGGAAACTTGGAGCTTTTGTATGGGCTGCCGTTAAGAAAAATACATGTTATCTTCCCTGATCCTAGGTAAACATGTGAAACCGAATATTTATCCTGGTTGAGAAACTAAGCTCATTCATATAGAAACAAAAAAAAAAATGCTTGTCAACTGTGAAACCGACAGATAATTAATTGAAGGACCCCATACCCATATCGGCAAAGTGCAACAAGACTCTCAAGACTGTCCTGAATGAACGCTTTCGAAATAATAAATTACTTTACAAATGCTCCAATGGGCACGAAATCCCTCTCCGTCACAATCCTTTCAATTTGCATTCGCTGCGGTAAAGTATACTTAAAATTGAATGCACCACGATGCAGTCGTAAGCAACATTATCCTTGTTCGAGACCCTTGATCCTACCGGCGTATTCCCTTTTTCTTTACCCTCGGCACTCAACCAAAAATCATCGAACGAACTGCAGAGATTCTATTCTCTACTCCACCCTTAATAAGTGCCCTATCATTTCATAAAGGACGCTCCTAGTAGGAAGCAAATGAAACTCAATGAAGCCCAAAAAAACGATACCAGATGGCCG
This sequence comes from Microdon myrmicae, assembly GCA_963931805.1. Taxonomy (NCBI): domain Eukaryota; kingdom Metazoa; phylum Arthropoda; class Insecta; order Diptera; family Syrphidae; genus Microdon; species Microdon myrmicae. The sequence goes on from OZ007496.1 coordinate 264,151,335, forward strand.
AGTCGAATGCACAAGGTTCAAACAAACTACCAACGTTCGAAAATTTAATCCTCGAACCCACGGCGCGCCGCACAGGCCCCTGGAGTCAGTTATAATAATTGTTAGCTATTGTTGCATTTATCGTTAAATTTGAATGGGCAAAGTTTTTGTGGCTAACCAAAAAGTTATCATGATAATCACATTCGTGTCTTGTGAGGCAGGGAAACAACGAACGAATGCGGCAAAAACGAAATCCGAATGCTGCCTAACTTGGACTCTAATTGGCAGAAGGAAATTAATTCTCCGTTTTCTGCAGCAACAATAACTTTCACTTTCCTTTGTTGAATCGTATTGTCTCTGGGCCATAGCTGACTGACTGCAGTTAGGCAATGGGGAAGTTATAACATCATCACATTAAAAGCAGAAAACCATCATCAGAAAGCTTCGTCTTGCCCAAATCCTCCTCGCTGTAGGTTGCTGGGAAATTTTAAACTCTGACCGAGCTAATTTTAATTTCCACGGTTACAGATAAGTTAGTAGTTGTTACAAATTTTTGTAATCTAATTCAAATTAGTGATGCCATTGATTGGCAGATTTCAGCTTCAATATCCAGTAATCAAGTCCAAGTCGACATCGGCCAAGATCCTTTCACTATTCCTGTAAAGTGGAAATTGTGAAACTTTTACGTTGGAAAAGAAATCTCTTGTTATGCACACACACACTGAAGGAACTTCACTAATCAGAGATAAAGTTTATGCAGTTGTTTAATAATTACATTCTCTTTTGTTTTGTGTTTTAACCTCTGCATTACACAATCTTTTTGTTCTTATAGTTTCTCACAATTTCCCGCCGATGTGCTTTGATTAGAAATAATGGAATTATTCTTCTAGAAATATGGCCAGGAGTGTGAAACCCTGAAACTACAAGTAACTATTACGAGTATCTATCACAATGAGGAATATCTACTCCGGTAGCCCATTTGAACCACATCCCCACCTCCTTATCTTTGTATTTAACCAAAAGTGCTTCTAGTTACAGAGATAGTCGTTCAGTGGTCCATAGTACACTAGTATTGGTGCAGTCTAAACCCCACTAGATGATTCGGTAACATACTCTTCTGAAGTAATATTACAAATTGTTCTATTCGCACCATATTATCGCGATGAAAAAGTTGTTGTAATTCATACGATCGCGATGCTTTCTTTGCGGTTGGCTCCATTCAGCTTATATTTTGGTGTAATTTCAAGTTACTGGGTCCTCCTTCGTTAAAGGATATCCAGATGCTTTAACATAAACGAACACCTGTTATTAAAAAAAAAATTTAGAACACACTCCGTCTTCGACGAATAAATCAATCACTTATTGTCCAACTTTCACAACACAGGCATGCCAGCCGAACGTACCTACGTAATCCTGTCACATACTCAGGTTTTCAAACACAAATTGTACCAAATGTCCTGCCTACATGACAAAACTCTTAAAACAATTGACGTATATTCTCATAATCTAGTGGTTGCATGTTAAAATCCCTTAAAATAAACCTAAACTTATCATTCGTAAACCTCAACTGACTTGCAATGATCAAGCAAATCAATCCAATGGTAGTTTTATCGATTCTGAAATTTTGAAGCGAATTTCACTCTCTCTTAGGCATGGTTAATGACAAGTCGGCGTAAGTATGGGTTATGGTCAGTCCTTTTTATACTCTGTAAGTCTTTTACATCTAACAATTTTGACAGATTCGGTTGGGAGGGGTGTCATTCGATTTGTAAAATATTCACAACACATAATACGCTGAGTTTGCGACTTATTGGCACACGACTGTCGATAATTGAATAGTCTTTTCGGCACTACTCTTCATAAAGACGGATCGAGACCTTTATCTGCCTTTGTTAATTCAAGGCTTCAAAACATAAAGACTGACCAACCGATCTCGAGAACTTGTGTACAATCACCTTGGCGCTTCTCAACATGACTTCCTGACGGCTCTTTATTACGCCGCTTCTAAAACCTAAATTGTTATACAATAATTTATGCTATTGCAAATTATAAAGTTCATTTCCGGAATCAAGACACTCGTGCCGATAGTGACACAACGTACAATGCCACTCTAGCAATTTCGATAGCGTCGGTTTTTTTTAATCTTCGGGGGACTCAACAAATGCGTGCCACAAAACTGTATTTAAATTGTGTAATATTACTATTAATAAGTTAAATACAATACTTCCAAGTCATAAAATCAGAGAACGAACTGTTTTATTGTATAATAAGAGTCAAATGAAAGTTTTAAATGTATTCCGTGACTTTCGGTATTCAGTTGTAAGGACATGAAACGCCAAAACTTTACAATAAAGGTAACTTCTCAAATAGACGGAGATTCGTCTTTGATATTTGTCAACTTTCATTTTATCAATTTATACATAAAGTCTGTTCCTACTTCCATGTCGTAACTTTATTGTTTGACATTCAGTTCGCCGACTTAGGACCTTACTTCCTTTTAGGAGGAAAAATCGCAGCTGAAAAAAAGCAGCCTTTTTCTCCCTTCTGCCGCTCACATGTGCTTTGGCATTTAAGAATATCAAACAATCCTTAAGTGATAAAAAGGTAATAGTACCGTGAACTGTAGTAGCATTATGCCCTGAAATGAAGTCACTAAACCTAAATTTACCAAAGATGTTTTGCTTTCTTATTTCTGTATTAAAGTTATCTAGGTTGATCTGGGCTAAAACAGAATTTATAGAATCATACTTCACATATCATTATTTGCTTAAGAGAGTCGAGAACTGTTACAAAGTATTCTCTGACGTGTGGTATTATGAAACTCACACAAACTGGACTCTAATGTTCATAATTCCCAATGAGTTTCCTCACTAAACTAAACTAAACTAGGCAGATAACGACCGAAGTCGAGTCCAGGGAAAACATTTTAACTTAACTCGTAAATGAACAACGACGATAATCACTACACTAATAAATTGGTCCTGGATTTGGGATTAGCTCAAAATACTCTTCTCTGTCAGTAAAATTTTCTGTAACCAAAACCGCGTTAAAGAAAACTCTATCGTAACAAAAGTGTAATAGGCAACATGGGGGGTATAACTATTTTGGAAAGTTAAATTGATCCTCACCACTAAGCCACACAATAACATTTATAATTCTACTTGGTTTGGTGACCCTCATTCCACACAAAATAAAGGGTATCAAACCTAAAATTAACATGTTTTTCTTTTCCGAGTGTAGAAATTCGAACAATTCATAGATAATCTGAAGAAAAAATTCAAGAGGGCTAGGAATGACTGCAGTGAGCAGCAGTGCCCACAGACACGTGTCCTTAAAAGTCCTCCACCACACCTGAAACGAAGGTAACATACATCTGGAAGGCAACTACCCCACGTGCCCACAGACACATGGGTCACAAGTCCGACCAATCATCCTACGGCGATCGAAGGACACAACAAACGGACAAACATTGCCTTACCAAGGACATTTAACACATCGTCCAAAATTCCTGAAAATAATTATATACATCATACAGGCATCGTAAATTCGAAAACCTGATCGGCGCCCCTGTTAGCCAGCGTTACCTGCAAACGTGCAAATATAATCCTTGCCGCCAGCTAAGATACGGGACACAATTACCATTGTATACCGAAATCCCTTATAGCACCATTGTCCTAATTGCGTCGCAGGCTATTAAGCAGCTACACAATGATCCTATGGTGTGTTCCTTGGTGGAACGACGGCATCTCGATCAATAGTGGATTGTGTGGTTCGTAGAACCATAGAGGTTATCATTGTAGTGCTTTGCAAAGGCCCCCATCCACTACCTCGGTGAAAGCAAGGTTCTTGCACTGGATATTTCAAAAGCCTTCGACAGAGTTTGGCATCCAGGTTTGTTGTCAAAATTGTATTCCTATGGAGTGGACAACTCCCTGCTCCAATCGATAAGAGACTATCTTTATGGCCGTTCAATTCAAGTGGTCCTTGATGGTGTCAAATCTGTCTCCCAACAAATTTATGCAGGTGTTCCCCAGGGTTCGGTACTCTCACCCACTCTCCTCCTGATCTTTATAAATGATCTCTTGTCCTCACAATTTACTCGTTTGCTGATGATAGCAGGTTGAGTTTCTCCTACTCATATGAACACTCCCGTCCAAATTCTTCGAAGGTTATTACCAACGAGCAGCCTATGCTGATACATTGAATTCCGAGCTCAACAAGATATATCAGTGGGGATTATCTAACCGAGTAGAATGCAATGCCTTCAAAACGCAGTGCTGCCTCTTGTCGTCAAAGGCGGACCCCAAAGTAATATACTGTCGATGAACGGCACATGCATTAATTCGACTCTTAATTGGAATGACCACATATTTGAAGCTGCGAAAAGTGCAGTATGGGATCCCTTAGGAGATGCGAGATACTTCATTCCATCCAACCTGGCCACTATTTACAAGGCGTATATTTAATCAAAAATTGAGTTCAACTCCCATATTTGGTCAGGCGCATCCAAACCTGCACTACACGTGGTCAACAGGATGCAAAAACGAGCAGTGAAACTTATTGGGGTCTCAGTCGTAATTCGATCAATTCCGTCGTTAGAACACAGGCGCAACGTATCATGCCTATCTCTTTTCTATAGGTATTATCACGGTCGTTGCTCAACTGAACTTACTGAATGTGTTCCATCCCTTCAGACATTTTCCCGCGATACCCGTCATTCTGTGAATGTGCCTAAGTTCACGTTGAAAGTGGACTTCAGGCGCACAAATAAACATAGAGAGTCATTCTTTAGCCGAACCACACGAATGTGGAATGGTCTACCTGATCATGTGTTTCATCGTCGCTGTGATGTCCAGGCATTCAAGACCAATATACATCGACACCTCCTTCCCTTATCCGCTTCCTCTCCATCCGGTCGCACTGTGCTCTGACATTTAAAGGTACTTCAAAAAACTCCTTTTGTGTGTGCGTTAGTGTAAAATATATATATAAATAAATAAATATATATATATATATATATATATATATATATATATATATATATATATATATATATATATAGTCATTTAACTAATAGACTTTTTAATGACGCAGGGATATTTTGTTTTTAAAACGTACTCCTTTAATTAATTCGTGTATAAATTCTGCTATAGAAAATATTCATAAGAGGAACATTTCCTTATTAAAATAATGTTCAATTCGACAAACCGCTAGACCGTCATTTTCTAAGGAGTCATAACTCAATCAATCGCATTAGTGTTATGATATCTATGAAAATAAGTAACAAACTTTTTTTCCAACACCTAAACAAATGTCATTGTCCTATGAATGTTCTAGAATAAAAACTCTCCAACAGATTGTATCCTTTCCAAATAAAATTGTTTTAGGAGCACGAGCATTATTCCATTGCTCACTTGCTAAAAAAAAAAAAAAAGAATAGTAATTCAAATATAAAGTGTAGACCCTGCCCTGTCTTTCACATCTACCACATTTCATTTATAATTATAGTGCTGTTGAATATTAGACCTAGCCGTTACCGGAAGTTGTACATTTACCAACAACGCTCCGTGCAATTATACATAAGCAACTGTTATTTTGTTCAGTTACTAAACACCAATCACCCTCAAACAATTTTTTTTTTGTGTTGAACATTTTTATCACTTCACACTACATTATTTTTGATCGATGTTTCAAAGGTTCTCTGAATAACAACAGCTTTCATCGCTTTAACTATATTTTCAGGTGTGGGTGTTGTTCTTGTCACGGTGAGTGGTGCCGCATGGCGAATGACAGCACCAGGTGGTCCACCCTGTATGGGCTTAGGTTCTAGTGTTGATTTGGGACGTTGCGGTCGACGACCTTGCAGTCGCGGTGGTGGCGCACCACATGGGCTACTATATCCTGAATTTCAACATCGGCCACCACCGCCATCATATCAGGCCAGCATGCAGGAATACCGACTCAGGTTAGTGTAGTTATTAGTCACTTGGTAAACAGTGACCACAACAAAGGGCTGTCATGCAGATGAATTGAAGGGTGCGCTCAGAAACGACTCCGTCATCCCCCTCAACTTATATCGTGTTCCGATAAAACTCGCTGTAATCATATTAAAACCAGTATTAAAAAAATGTACGTGTTTCCACACCATTAATTCCCATTTTTCATTGCAGACTTTTACTCCTGGACCGTGACCGGCAAAGCGGTGTTGTTCGAGGCAATTCCCCACCACCAACGTATCGATCTCATGCAGGCAGTTTGCTAAGGTAAAACCCGTATACTTGTAAACATTATACTGTAATATATTTTTCGTCGAAAAACGAGAGAGAAAAACCCTAATAAAATGAAATTGAATTTTGAGACTCAGGCACAAATCATCGCTTACCTGATATCCTTTCGCCTTGCCATTCAATGCTCCTAAATCGCTACAGAAATTTTGTTGGGTAAGTTTTTTGGCCCAAGAGGCGGAAAGTGTCGCAAGTTATCTTCGTGCCCTCATACCCGGGTGAGTGTTTTTGAAAAGTTTGTGAATACTGAGAGTATCCTGTTCGTGTTTGACCCGCTGTGTGTTGGTGAGTGTGTGCTGGAATGTGTCGCCATAAATTCTCCAGAGAAACTTTCCTCCGTGAAAGTAATGAATTATTTGGCTGCGTAGGTTACGTTCCTTAACCTGCCACAGAATGAAATCCCCTGACGTTATTCATAATAATAGTAACGAAAAACAAAGAAAACTTACCTTTGTTTTGGCACAGCATCATTGAACTCGTTATTCTAAGTTTGTTGATGGCTGTCGACGATTATAGAAATAACATACAAAACCAAAAAAAAATTGTTTGTCGGCGCTAAGCTGGGGAGTGAAGAAGTTTTGGCTATGACCTTCTTCACTGGTAATGTATTGACCTGTTGGAAAAGTTAGTCCTTCGTTTATATAACAACGACATGGAATGACAATCGCTGCCTTATATATGCGACTCTTATTGATGATAGAGGAAGACGAAAAGGGAGAGCATTTAATTTGGTAACATTTGTTGTTGGTAAAATCCACTAAACAACCCCAGAAAGTGGCAAAGTAATCAGGCAGAAGTGCACCCCACATCGATGTCTCCTTGGCTCCCTTTTCGTATATATTTGTTTGGGGCTTACAATCTCGTAGGACTGTTTCTTTTGATGAGGCCATCTTTTTGTTTACTCCGAACTCTTGCTTTGATCGTAATGGTTTTTAATTAGTGAACATTTGTCTTTGCCTTCCCCTGACTTGAAGGGAGATCTAGAGCATACATTTGAGGCGGAAACTGTGGTAATTTGGACGTGGCACTAAGTTGTGTATATTGCTCTGACGGATTGTGTGGGTGGAGCAGCCAGATGTCCTTCTGAATTTATTTCTTACTTTCCTCAGTAATTTTCTTAATTTATTATCACAATTTGTTACTTCATAATGTTTGCCTGCTGGTTAAGTTCATTAGAGGAAACCAAGATGTAGAGGGCTCTATTTTTTACCAAACACGAAGATAAAGACTAATATTGATTTTTTTAATATCAAATGCTGAATATTTTTTGCGGGGAAGGAGCAATAAATGAGGCAACATTTATATATACATGAAGAGAAAGCCGGACATTTAATAAGAAGCTGCTTACCTTTCTTAGAACCGTCATACTCAGATAACTTTTCGGAATATGACGGTTCATTGAGATAATTACAGAATATACTTAAACTTGTACTCGTTGGTAAAGTGACATTCACAACAAAAACAAAATCACTGGATATTGTTTGATAGATTGATTTAGTTCTCAGTTACAAGATGTAAAATATGGAAGTTAAAAGCCGTCATTAGTTAAACATCAAACGCAAAGTTTATTCGTGAATGGATCATAATGTTTCAGAGAACCGGATTAACGCCAAGAATAACAGATAAAGGCCGATTGAAGTCAGAGAGGATACTAGAGGTTATTCGGGATGGTAAAGAATCCTTAAACATTAAGAGAACTACTTTACCAAGAATTTTTCATCAACATTAGCATTTTAAGGCGTATAAAATTCAACTAACACAATAACTGAAACCAAAAGACCAGTTGAGTAAGGTACACCCGGGGATGTCATACACGAAGAAAAGCCATTGGATGGACCAGATCTTACTCCGAATTGTTAGTTTCTGTAGGAAAACTTAATTTAAGAGTCGATAAATGTAATCAGAATACAATAGATCAGTTACAACAAAACATAGTCGATGAGATTTTGAGTATATGCGAATCCGACTTGAACAACGCCAATAATCTCGTAGAAGTCACGTCGGCAGCACAATTTTTAAAAATGAGATTATAATTTACTTCTAAAAAATATTAGTAAAATAGTTCTAAGTTGTTTTTCATCATATATTAAAACTAGGCATACAGCATACAACAAAAGATGTAGTGCACATTTTACCACAAACGGACAATTCAAAATATGTTAGATAAAATAAGAAATGGGTAAACTATTATAAAGTAGATTTTAGTGACGCGCTGAATAATATATACTGTCCGACTAGGAAATAACAATCATACAATCAAACCCTGAAGAAGGGCCAAAACAGTACCAATTAACCTGCGGTAGATTTACCACCGAATATCAATAAAGTATTCGGAATCCTTACCAATATGTACATTCATGTTCTCTTAAGCATGCCATTGTGGTGCAGACCATTTCATAATATAAAGAAACACTCAGAAAATTAATGTCACTAACATACTAGTTGTGATGCTTTAAAACGATCTGTCTCTAACTTTAAGAGCAACTGGAAGCTTAAGATCTACTTTCGGTTGTGTGAAACCATCCATTTCAGTACTCGTAGCGTGAACTATTAGTGACCAAAAAAAAAAAAAAAAAACATGCTACATTGGTATCGTAAGACTGCCACACTGGTGATAGGGAATGTAGTCAGATACCTTGCTAGCTTTCACCAAAGAAAACTCTTACTCTGGCAGGAAAGTAATGATCAAACTGATGCTTATTAGAATAATTTTTTTTTTGGAAGATAGATGGGAACTTCTAAAAGATATCTGTCGGAGTAACTTTCCGCCTCATATGTAGCTCAAATGTCATGCATTTGGTCTCCGCATGTTACAAGCAGTATGGATGATTGACATGACTTGCCCAAGCACTATAGGACTATCCATGTCCTGATAGCAGCTGACTCAAGTGGCAGTTTAGCCCCCATGATTGCTTTTCACCCAAAGTTCTATATTAGGTATCATGATGTGCGTTTGCCTTCTCTTTAATCATTTGATGGGGATATCTTTGTGGAAGTATCCCATCTTTAATGCCATTCTCCTTGACCATTCCCTTTGATTAGGGTGCACATTTTGGAACTGTATTCGCAGGTGATCCTCTGGCGAGACAAGTACGATAACCTTTGCAGAGCGGTGGCGTATCTAACTACGACGTCCGTGCGATGCCCTTCCCATTACGATATTTACGGATACTGAAAGGACTGTATACCCTGAAATATGATTGCCTATGTTCTGAGTTCACTCTCCTCATGTACGACTGCACTTATTCGAGGAACAACCTGTTGTGTAGACTAGATGATCTACATTAAGTTGTTCAACCTCCTCACGCTTGCTTATTGAAACTACCTCCATCATATGTGCAACTAGTTTTAATATAGGCACAAATATTGTCCAAATATGGGATCTGTGGTGAGGAAGTAATGTACCTGCATGGGTACTCCGTTCTACTTCCTCCTCCATCATGTATTGTTCCCGCTCGAAGGTTCTTCAGTTGTTCCGCCGGCACAAAAGGAACAAGCAGACAGCGATCAATTGTCACAGAACATGCCATCACCAAGTGAAAATATAAACACCAACACATGACCAGTAAACATAGATAACACACTATTTCTCGGTTTAGTTATATTTGTATTTTAAAAGGAAACAAAAAAAACTATTATTGTGATTAACTACAAAACTAATCGGAACACTTATTGTACGGACTTGGGATGCAACACGAACTCGAACACAACTCGAAATATATATACGCTCCTCCACAGTGACGGCGGAGAGCGGGAGTGACGCGTGCGACCAGCGTGGTCGGAGGATGGAATAAACTGGTGCCGAATTGGTTCAGAATACCAAATAAGAAAACAAAGAAATCTTATGAAAAATTGTATGCGAAGGGCTGCATGAAGGTAAGTTTTCTCTATAGGGATTTTAGGGTTATAATAATTGGGTCTGTTTGATGCGTGAAGCATCTAAGATGCTAATGCGAATTGCATTAGCGAAAGCTGGTGCAGACCCGGGTTATGGTTATGGGGGTTTTTTCAGGAAGGCGAGCCGTGGGATCTGGCGGAACCGCCATGTTTGATAACTGATCCCCTTCGAATATTTCACAACAACGCTCCTGATACAGTTCGTTGTGGTACTCCCTTATCAGTACGAGGATAAGCAGTGTTCTATCAGATAGATAGCACTAGGTATGGTGAAATTTGTAGACTCTTCAAGGATCCTAGACTACGATCTAATGTCACCGCGGCCAAGTCTTTTTTGGCTCCTGCTAACTATCGTGCTCCGGCAGTTGCGGTGCAAGCGAAGTCGGATACAACAGATATGGCCCAGTCTGCTCTCGGTGAGCTGTTCCAGGCGCGATGCAAAGATTGGTTCGATTACTTTCCTTTTGTGTCTAGCGTATATAACGGGCGGAAAAATGACTGTGTTTTTGCTTGCTTGGCTTTTTTAGGTATGATATAAGTCGCTGCTTTTTCCCATATAATGAAGCTTTCCTGTTTGAAGGACGATAGCGCAGGTAGTTACAGACCTTTGGGTTTTTAGTTAACCAGTTTTTACTACAACATTGGGAACTGCATCCAGTCCTGGAGTCTGATTGATTTGAACTATCTTCGCTGCCATAAGCATTTCTTCGATGGTCATTGAAGGACTCTGGTGGACATATCATTACTGTTGTGATCTTGTGTCTTTAGACTGCGGGAAGAGAGCTGCAATGATTCTGAACATTCCGCTTTTGCATCACGCTACTGTTGTTGAATAGTCTTTTCGTTATTACCTTGTAGGTGCTGCTCCTGGGTTATTATTTTATTCAGCAACTAGGACACGGAATGCATCGTATTGGAATTCGCCGATCATAACTATTTACGTTTGTAAGCATTTCATGTACTTTGTTGCAAGAATTATAACCTTTTGCATTCCCCTCGTACATGGATAATTTCTGGTTTCCACCAATGTACTGGTGCTGTAGCCCATGCCGGATGTATTTGTTGTGGCATGACAGTGTTAATTCTATGTGAAGTTCTTCGATTGTGTTTCCCAGTATATAATCGAGCAGGTCTGCATCGGCGTCTTTTGTAATATAATATTAATATTGGCTCACATTTCACCCGGAGCTTTCGACTGCGTTTGACGTGTTCATCTCGGTCGCGAGTTCTCATTACAACCATTCCCAAACGCGATAGATCGCCTGATACCGGGGACAATTGCTTGTCCTCGGATAAAAAACTTCGTTCCACTATGCATCCAACAAGTGGGCTTGGTAAAAACCCCTACCGTAATAAATTCACTCCCCTACAATGCCATCCAGATACAGATAATTCTGAAATGGACGAAACTGATTCGCCAATAATCAGAAAAGTGTATGTGCCACCAATCAAAGTGCTGCAAAAATCATCAGAATATGTGCATAGCCTCATGAAAAAGCTTAAAATATCCAGTTATTCAATAAAAAAATTAACAATTGGTATAAAAATAATGTTCGGAACTATTGAATCATTTAATATTGTGTTAGAAAAACTAAAAGAGGATAACTGTCAATATTTTTCTCATGATATTAAAAGTGCTAAAACTTTCAAAGTTATTTTGTATGGACTGGATGATATAAAAACTAATGAACTCAAAGCTGAACTCATTTCGCTTGGCTTAAAATGTTCTGATGTTAAAAAAATTGAAAAAAAACATGATAAATTTACTGACTTTTTTTATCTCATTCACTTTGAAAATGGAACAATTAAATTAAGTGAACTTAAAAAAAATTATCGCTCAATTTTTCATACCCAAGTGAGCTGGAACTTCCAAAGGAAAATCAAAGGTAAGGTGACACAATGCTTTAATTGTCAAATGTTTGGACATGGTGAGAGAAATTGTCACATAAAAACATATTGTGCTACTTGCGCTGGTTCACACAAAACAAGCGAATGTAATAACGCTTCGGTAAATAAATGTGCCAACTGCAACGGCAATCATAAAGCTACTGACGTCACATGCACCAGTAGATCTAAATACTTAGAAATAAAAGAAAGATCATCTGGAAGATCCAAGATCCATCCAAGAACTCATTTCGCTGCATCAACTCAAATTTCAAATCATCAAGCTTGCCAAAAACCGATTTCGTTTGCCTCTATGAGTGATTTTCCTACGCTTCCACAGTCACAGCGACGACTGGGACTAACCAATGCTCCGAGCAAAAGCTTTCCAAATTCAAGCCCGCAAATTCAAAGTTTACCACCAACAATTAATGCATGGGAAAATGACTCACGCGGCGCTTCTTCATCAAACAATAACAATAATTTACCCAACAACAATTCAGCACTCTTCACAATCGAGGAACTAAATTCCTTGTGCATGGAAATGATCTCAAATTTATCAGTTTGTAAAACGAAAATAGAACAATTTAATGTGATCGCGCATTTAGCCACTAAGTTTTTATACACTAATAATGTTAAGTAAAATGGCAGATACACATATAAAAATAATTACTTGGAATGCTAAAGGCATACGTAATAAATTTCATGACTTTTTAAACTTTTTAAATAGCTATAAAGTTGATGTTGCTCTAGTAACAGAAACTTGGCTTAATTTTGATATAAGACTCCCATCATCTGACTTTAACTGCTATCGCATTGATAGAGTAGACCAAAGGGGTGGGGGAGTGGCGATTCTTATCAGGAAGTCAATTCAACATTCGCTTTTACCTGTAATTCCAACTAGGCTTGTGGAGAATGTAGGTGTAATGATTAAGTTAAGAAACCATAAGACAGTAAAATTCTATTCTGTTTATTTCCCTGGTGGATCTTCGTCGGATATTAAAAGAAAATGGCTCAAGCAGGATTTAAAAAAGTTATTCACAATGAATGGTGAATTTCTATTAGGTGGTGATTTTAACTGCCGGCATAGAGATTGGGGGTGTGTAAGAGCAAATGCTTGGGGCAATATATTGGCTGCCCTTCCATTGGCACTACCAATTAATATTTTTTATCCACCTTGTCCAACTTATTTTCCCGCAGGTTCTCGTGGCATCCCATCTGTCCTTGACTTGTTTGTGTCAAATGTCCCTGGTCTTATAACAGAACCCGTTTCGTTAAGTGCTCTCAGTTCAGATCATAATCCTGTTTTTTGTAACCTTTCTTGGTTGGGTGAAAGAAAGATTCAATATTTCCTGGACATGAAGAATGCTAATTGGAATTCATTCAAATCAAAGATTAAAATGAGCCTTCAAAATAGTACTACAAATCTTGAAAGAGTGTCTTGTAAAGATGATGTTGACCTTATTGTACAAAACTTTACACAAGCTATAACTTCTTCGGTTGATGAAAGTATTCCCAAAAGAGTAAAAAAAGATATTTTTAAAAAACTTCCAATCCATATCTTAGAGCTTATTAAAGTGAGAAACATTCATCGAAGAAACTGGCAGAATTACCGTCAGCCCTTTTCTCGATCAATGGTTTCCCATTTTAATGAGCGCATTACTGACCAGATACAAATCCATCGTAATAGAGAATGGAACAAAAAACTGAGCGTTATGGATAAAAATGCTAAACCGTTCTGGAATGTGGTGAAGTTAATCAAGAATAAAAACCGTAAAATACCATTTCTGAAGGATTCTTCTACTACTTTTTTTACAGGTTTTGAACAAGCAAACCTATTTGGAACAAGTTTTTCAAAAAATCACTTGGTCTCTCAGCATTTGGGTGAATTTGAAACTAATGAACTTGTCGGTAACAGAATCGAAAGATTCGACACCACAAACGAATTAACTCCTCTAAATGCATTTGTAGAAAAAGAAAACGTAAGAAATGTAATCAAGTGCTTGCAAACACGAAAAATAGGAGGACTAGACAAAGTTAAGAATGCCTATCTAAAACAATTGCCTCATATTGGAATTAAATACTTAACATTTATAATCAATGCATGCCTTAAATGTCAATACTTTCCTCAATGTTGGAAAAAAGCAATGGTTGTACCTATCCTTAAGGCTGGAAAAGCCCCAGGTAAACCTGAAAGTTACAGGCCAATTAGTTTACTTAGCAACATAAGTAAAGTTTTTGAAAAAATCCTGAAACAACATATTTTAAAAGTTGTTTCAGATAAAGATATTTTCCCCGATATCCAATTTGGATTTCGACGCTTTCACAGCACCTCGCACCAGGTTAAACGAATTTGGAGCCATGTTCTAGACCATCGTTCACGTGGTCAATCAACGGGTATGATATTGTTAGACATTGAAAAAGCTTTTGATTCCGTATGGCACAATGGGATAATATATAAAATGATACAGTTCGACTTTCCTTTGTATTTGTGTAAGGTCGTCCAGAGTTTCTTATCCAATAGATGTTTTCAGGCTCATGTCAATTGTGATGTTTCTAGATTGATATTTTTTGATTGTGGCGTCCCCCAAGGCTCAGTACTTGGTCCAGCTTTGTACAATATCTACACTTCGGATTTTCCAAATCTACCGCAGTGTGAATCAGCTATCTTCGCTGACGACACTGCAGTATTTGCGTCGCATGAATTTTCTCTCAACGTTGAGACAAATCTAAAGCATGCGATCGAGATACTTGAAAAATATTATATGAAATGGAAAATCAAGCTAAATGTTGGGAAGACACAAGCCATCTTTTTTACACGAAACAGAAAAGCTTGCTATCTTCCCAGCAGTCAGCTGCAAATAAATGGTACCACGATTGCATGGGAGCAATCCGTAAAGTATCTTGGAGTTCATCTCGATACAAGACTCACATTTAAACAACATATTCAAAGTACTCTTAATAAAATGAGTATTCCTATTAAGATGCTTTACCCTTTTATTAATCGCAAGTCTTTACTCACAAATGAAAATAAGATTATTATTCATAAAGTTATTTTCCAAGCTATACTGTTATATGGGTGTCCAGTATGGGGTAACGCTGCAAGGTGCCATTTAAAGAAGTTACAGGTATCACAAAACAAAGTTTTGAAAATGATGCTAGACCTCCCTTGGCACTATTCAACCTTAAGTCTCCACGGAAGGGCGGATGTTGAATTGATTTCTGAAAGAATTCGTAAACTAGTATATAACTTTAACATCAGCTGTGAAAGTTCTGAAAATCCTCTCATAACCCAGCTTCTTGCTTAATTTGTCATAATTTAAAAAATATTTACATTTTATATTATTTATTATTGGTTTTATTTTTTTTTATTATTATTAATATTTTTTTTTTTTTTTTTTTTTTTTTTTTTTTTTTTTTTAAATGAAGGTTTTTCTTTTTCGTATTTTCCTTCGATTTATTCTTTTAATTATTAATTATACATATTTTTCTTTTCTTTATCCAAGATAATGTTTCAGTTGTAAGATATAACATCAAATCTCTGAATTGTAAAATGTGCGGTCACAGACTTTTTTTTGAAAATATTATTACGAAATAAAAGATTTCTCTCTCATTAATATTGGCTGCTCCTCTTGCTGTGGGTGGCAAGGACTTACCACACCGTGTTTCAAATGATTATTTAGTAGAATTACAACTAGTCCACGGAGGGTTTCAAGTAGTGTCCGACCTTCGCTATTTGTCACATTCTACTGCCAAGAGTTGAAGTTTATTAAGTGAAAGTGTGTAAGCTTAGTTGATTTGCCACCTACACTGAACAATAGTAGGCAAACGACTTCACCACGATTGCCAAACCGGGGCAATGAAAAAGTACGCTTCCGCTTCACCGAGGCGATATCCCTTAGAGATCATCAATAAACACCGCCAAGTGAATCGATGATTGAATATCAATTAATGACATGGTAAGGTTGGCTCACTTGGCTTCACTAATGGTCACTTTGAATAGACTTAGCTCTTCCAGGTTTAGACTTATAATAGAATTCTCAAATCTGTACAAACAATAAACAAAAAAATAAATAAGATTAAGTACATTAAATTAGTAATGAAGTACAACGTTTTTAAAAGTCTCTGAGTTTTCTTTGCGTTCATAAGTACCCAACAATTATACAAAGAATAGGAAAGATAGAGTAATACGAAAAAGCAATATTTTAAGATGCTGGACGTATTTAACTTAGAATGTAAATGTGGGACGAATTCTTGATAAGTTAAGTAAATTTAATACTTTATAAACAGAGTTCAAGCACGTTTTTTAGCTATTACGGTAAAATGTTAGAAGCAAATACAACTTTTCGGTTACAGACTTCTCATCTGGTCGGCCAAATCCCTACCAAATTTTGATTATTTAAAACCCAATGGCTCTCGATATACGCTTGTTACTTTTTTCGATTTTCATTTGTTTATCTGTGCAACTAGAAACTCGTCTTTTTTGTCAAATTCAACTTCATTAGAAAATATAGTTATATAACGATTAATAATCGAAATATTCGTCATTACTATTGCCATTTATCGGGTAGATGATTAATAGATACTTAAGGGTTTCGAAGCAAACTAGTCATCGTCATTTTCGCACATCTTCAATTTTCACAAACCGCTGGTCTTTCAAATAAGACGATATCGATCTGAATAGGTCCTAATCACAGAGACCCAATTCTGAAGAATAGGCCACATGCTGGACAACTTTCCACCATAAGCAGAGGATTAGTTTTTGGGTTGGTTTTGTTGTATCTGGACGAGCATTGCCATGCAGCAACATCATTTGGAGCCTCCCTTGGCCGTGAATAGTCGTTTTCCTTCTATAGCATTGTGGCATCTCTAACAGATACACACAATTCACAAGCAAAATAGTGAAGGACACCGAACGAAAATCGAATAAGAAAATACATCAGAACCGTATACCTAGCGACAACATAACAAGTCACATCAGTGGAGTATAGTCGAGTTCAAAAATCAAATAAAAAACACGGCCAGTAGCCTGATGGGTACGCTTAGGTTCAATTTTTTTCGTGATTCAAACTGTCATAGCGTCAGTTCGAATCACACGATCTTCTTCACTATTATTTCAAACGCCATAATTGGTGACCCTGACGTGATCTGTACACACAGCATACACTTTCCCATAGTAAGCAGAACTTCACACACGGTCACGACTTCCGCATAGAGCCCAGACTCCGACGTTTTCTCGTTCTCTCGTTCGTCCGTCGTTCGCATACGAATCTGATCGTAACGAAGTTACTGCGGAGGGAGTGGGGTGGCATCTCTAACATATACACACAATTCACAAGCAAAATAGCGGAGAACACCGAACGAAAAATCGAACAAGAAAATACATCAGAACCGCATACCAAGCGATAACAAAAATAATTCACATCAGTGGAGTATAGTCGAGTTTAAAAACTAAATTCTAAACACAGTAGCCTGATGGGTAACGCTTAGGTAATTTTTTTTCGTGATTCAAACTGTCATAGCGTCAGTTCGAATCACACGATCTTCTTCACTATTATTTCAAACGCCATAGCATCACTTCATTCGATCAATTGAGTCTGATAACGTTCAGATGTAACCGTTTGACCAGGTTCCCGAAGTTCGTAGTAAATAACTCCTTTCCGATCCCACCCGACATAGAGTAACACTCTCTTGGCATGAAGATTCCGTTTTGCAATTGGTGTTGATGGCTGATCTGGATCAACCCCGGCTATTTGAGGTTGTCCTACAAAATCTATTTTTCATCACCCACGTCGTACAAAATCCACTTTTTTACCAACATCTCTCTCTTATGCAACTGATGCATACGGAATGACAGCATGACTAGGTTGTAGCGATTCTAACAGATACACACAATTCACAAGCAAAAATAGTGAAGAACACGGAACGAAAAAAAAATCGAATAAGAAAAATACATCAGAACCGTATACCAAGCGATAAAATAAAAATAATTCATACCAGTGGAATATAGTCGAGTTTGGAAATCAAATTCTAAACTCGGTCAGTAGCCTGGTGTGTAACGCTTAGGTAAAATTTTTTTCGTGATTCGAGCTGTCATAGCGTCAGTTCGAATCACACGATCTTCTTCACTATTATTTCAAACGCTATAAGGTTACATACAGACAAAATGGCGAGTGAATTGAAAACGTTCAAATATATTTTTAATGCAACCAACTTCAGAGCAAAGTTTCTACTTGCACATCTATGGGGGTTTAAAAAGTAGTGGTGCCAGCACGGCACAGGTTCACTTAACACCCACCGTGGGAAGGACAAAACACAGATCGCACCAGAGAAAACAGGAGAAATTAAAACATGGGTTTTGTTGAAATTTTTTTACTGATGGAAGGTTGCGCGTTTTTAAAACACAAAAATGGTCACCAATGTGGGGTTGAAAAGTAGATTTCCGGCGTGGGCATGGGTTCACTAATATCCCTAACGTAAAACTGCTGTGGACTGTTCACGAAACGAAAAATGAAATACACTGAATTTGTTGGAAGTTTTCTTTTATTGTTCTCTCTTCTATGTTTAATTATACATTAGTTGGCGTTTTAGTGGACACTTCAACAAGGGACCGAGTCTCGTCTTGAATTTGATTTGTGGCGGTTTCAACTAACGCCGCCGCTAGCCTTTACCAGGTACGACACTCAACTTCCCCCTAGGGCATACAGAAACCATAAAAACCGGTAACGGGGCAGTTCCATGGAACACCAATACTTACCTGTCTAATCGCCAACACAAATCGCTCCTAAAAATCTAAATTCATAAGTTATGCTAGGGCAATAAGCATTAACATCAAACAATGATTTTCCTAAGGGCATGGTTACTGTAAATGTACTTATTCCCTAAAAGCAATTTGGTCGCACCACCAGCGGACTAATATGACTCGAATCATTGCGATGCATGAAACTCTTGCCCAATGCCGCCACACACGTACGGAGAATATTCTCTTGTATCCGTTCTGCAGCGAGTGTCTCGGTCGCGAAGCCAACCACGGACAAGGAATGAACCATGCTCAGCCGACGTTCGAGAGGAAAACCAATGATGCAACAATGTAAGTGCCGCACACTTACCAGACGGAGGATGTACGATCGGCGTGGATGCGGCGCATAGTCGCCAGTCGTATAACCACCCAACGTCCTCCTAATATCACATACCGTACAATTGTAACCCCTTTGGTTGCGATCTTTTGTTTCTGGTGTTTCGACGGGCCGGGGATGCAGAGCGAAGTTTTCGTTTTATCTTTTGTATCGCACGGATAGCTTTTAAGGCAGTCAGAAAATAGCTACCATTGAGGTAAGAGTGCCTGTCGTCAGCATGTTAAAATTGTATATCCAAATTTATATCAAAAGTGTTTAATTCTACTCCTAATGTGAATAAAAGTGTACAGACGATAGTCTCTATTTTATGTTAGTCCTACTTATGACAGTATAAAAAAGTTATATCATATAATTCTTACCTACCTATACTCCATAATTCTTACCTACCTATACTCCATAATTCTTACCTACCTATACTCCATAGTTCTTAAGTGTTTAATTGTACTTCTAAGATTATACCCAAATATGCAGTCTGTAATCAATATTTTATGTTAATTCTACTTCCGATAGTACATCAAAAGTTATATTAAGAAGTGTTCCTCAGTTCTGCATCATGGTTATTTACGGCTTAATAACAATAAAGAATATCCATTGAATGTAAGCCGGTGTTTAATTTCCTTTTTTTTTTTTGGTTGACGGTGAGTGGCGGAGTTTCTCTATTAAGCTTATGATGAATGGATTTCCCTTCGGTGTTGGTACGAGACGTAACCACAGATTTACTTTGGTTATTTTGGAAATCACTCCGTTAACAAAATTTATAAACTGCTTATTGTTTGTATATTTATGGTACATTCAATTTTAAAACCAAATTTTACGCTAAATAATCCACATTATTCCTGATCGCAATGTATAAGGAGATCTCGGTACAAAAATAACACTTGGCGTGGACAACAATTGAACCTTGAATTTATAAATTTGCCGTGAGCACTTCGACACCTTTTTCTTCGACGAATCTTATTTGATATTATTAATGCTCTCGTGCGCGCACACTCCACGGGGGTTGAATAACGACTGCTGAGTAAGCTCACACGATCAACGAATCTTAGTCGCGCTCTCTTCTGCATTCTCTCATTTCCCACCCCATCGAGGTGATTAAACTCTTGTGAATTCATTCAACAGTCAATGGGCATAGGGAGAATGTGGAAACCGAAAAGGAGAGCTTGATGATCCCGGGGATGAGTTTATTGATCCCCAGCGAATAGCGTGTCTGGGGGAGGTCGAATATGTCGAATATATTAATGGCTTGTGATAATATTGTGGGAACAAATTGCAACAGCATCGTTTGCACAGACTTTGCTGTTGCTAACCAAGCATGAAATTGTGTTTTTCGGTGGAAATCTCATGTGGTTTATGATATAATGTTGCCGTATGGCAAGAAAGGGCTGAATTCAATTATGCATTATCTGCAAGAATAATGAATTCAGATTATGCGTCCTTTTGGGATATACCTTTTGCAGGTGAAATTGGCAGCGGGCGGGATTGGGTAGTATACCCGACGTGGTGCGCGGTTAGCGGGCGAAATTGAGTTGTAAATGTGGGTTGGTTCTCCGTGTAATATAGAGAACCCACACTGCACCCCCCCCCCCCCCCCCCCCCCCCCATCCAGTAACGTAGTCACGAAATAAGTAGGGGGCGGAGGAGAGTTATGTGCTTAGAGGTCCGGGTTGGCATGTTTGCTACAATAGGCGTGGTGATAGGTATTGGAACTGTCGTGTTGACGAGTTCCTGGGTCGTGACTGGGCTTGGGTCAGTATTGAGAGTGGACAGCGTGTGACGCCGGCAGGGGCAAGGGAATTGCGGTGCGGTCCACTGACCTGTTGTGGGTCGCATGCACCAACAGGTGTGACGTCCGAGTAGGTCGGGGCCTATCAGGAGTTTGATCGCATCCGCAGTGACGAAGTGGCGTGTGCGGGATGGAGGAGATTCAAGCCCAGAATTAATTCGCCTACGCAGTGACAGAGTGCTGTGTGCGGGATGGAGGAGACCCGGGTCCAGGGTCGGAATTTTTCGTCCATACAATGTGAGTCGGTTCTCCGTGTAATATAGAGAGCCCCCACACACCTATTATATGGAACTTGGCACAATCACTTCCTTTTTTTCTTTTGTGTTCACCTTTCAACACTGTAAAGTAATTTGATATGATTTATACACTTTGCTTGAAAACCGAGTCATTTTATCTTTCCGTTCTTTGGCTGAGTTTGGCAATTCTCTTTTTGTCCACGGATTGTCCCAACAATTGTAGTCTTTTTTTGCAAATACCTTTTTGGCCACTCGTGTATATGATGTTACGTTCCTTCCGCGTCATGTGAGTGGTTCCATCAGTTTTAGAACAACGAACTGCCTAAGTGAAATGAAACGTTAATTTCTTCCATCCTTTTCAAAATAGAGGAAACTTATTTAGTATATCCTTATTATCGACGTCGCTCCTCGATAGTATAGTGGTTAGTATACCCGCCTGTCACACGGGAGACCAGGGTTCGATTCCCCGTCGGGTAGCCTCTGGCGCTAGACTAATGACCTTGCCCGGAAAAAACAAATCATTATGGAAAATTTAACAAGCCTCAGGACTTGCTAAATAAGGCCAAGACCGGTTCCTGGTTGTAGTGCCGATGATGATGATGATGATTATCGACATCCCAAGACAATCAAAATGTTCTCCCAAATTTGTGTGGTTTGTTTGGCATATGCTTATTGAATTGGTATCTAGTCTTCGACGGAAACAACTGCTCAATAGTAATACACAATTCACACCAGGTTTTTAACAGCTTTGCCAATTCTCAATAAATTGGTCCCATATTTTATATATAGTAAATTTATCGGTTTGTAAACGCTGGCTTCTTTCGCTCTTCTTATCAAATCATATATGTTAGATCGTATAAGTTCAAAAATGTCATTTCTTCTCATTGTTTTTGGAAAAAAGTAGCAACTCAACTTTCATACCACAAATATGAGATATCCAAAGACTTGAGCTCATATGCGCCCCAGGTATATAGGACGCCAATAAATACATTTCGTTCTGTAGCATATACCTCCTATTCAGCCCCCCAATACCTCAAACACTTCTTCCCCTATCCAACTTATTATAAGAAACACTGCGCTATTTGAGACTACACTTTTTCAATTGCCATTCGCAATAACCGGTAATCTGTACTGATATTAACACACGACAAATATTTCTCGGATACAAAAAAAGAGAATTGGAAGTAAACACTGAAAAATTCATTTTATGTATATTTTAGGGTAAGTCATTAAGTTTGATTGCGATATGACAACGTTTGAATATGTTAACGTAAGTATGACAATGGTTAATTTGACTGCTCCGGTTACTTTAGGTTTAAGGCAACATCGCATCATTGGAAAATTAGAAATATATGTTAGCTGTCTCGGTGCAACGCATACGACTGATTGACACTATACTTATATGCTAGAGTATTTGATAACTTAAATTATTAACATTAAAGCAATCGAATGGATTTGCAACCGTGTAAAGGTGAATGAACTTTTGCTGGTGTACATTTCGGCAAAGACAATATCCTTTTTCTTAAGTTCTGGATCATGCCCTAATGTCTTGGACCAATATGTCAGTTTTAAGATGACTTTCAGCATAATCCTTTCAAAAACGCTTTTCTATTGTATATACTAGTATGGGAATAAGTTGAAAGGTTGCTGGTGTATCATCTTTCGGCTCTTATCCTATAACTTTCTATGTGCAGCTAAAAACATTCAACCACACATCAAGCACACACTACTCATATCTATCTTGCGGTAATCAAAACAAATTTTCACTTGCGTCCGTCTATAACAAGCACATATGTGACTGGGATGATCCCTCTTATCCGTATATTATATAACATATTTTCCGCATTGTCCTTTACTGAGGAAACTATCCATCATCATTGTATTCATTAAAAGCAAACTGTCGGACGGTATCTTTCGGAATTATTATTAATTTTATCAGGTAGCCACCACTAACGGTCCACCGGAAGGATTTCGAGCAGCTGCATGATATGGTTGTAACAGGAGAGTGTGCTAATCTCTGTTGTAGCTTGCAGCACTAGATAAACGAAAGGTAAATTAATGATGGTATGTAGGATATCACAAGGACACGTCGAATGAGCTGTTTTGTCTGTCCTATGTATCCGGAGATTAGTACGAGTATGTGAGTGGTGCAGTTATTTGTAAACAGATTTCCTGTATCATAAGGATGTCCAAATTCAACAGGTACAGGAAAATCCGACAGAAACCCCGTGAGCACCAACTGATGTTTGCTCTCCTCTTTGCAAATTGTCAAGTCCTTTTCGGAAAGGGCAGCTTCCTCAATGATTTAGAATTTAATACAGGCAAGATTCTTAAGACAAGTCTAATTTTAAGATTTGAGCGAACAAGGCGGAACAAAAAGGTCCTTATGGCAGCAGAGGAATAAATTTACAATTTGATTGATTATTTATTCAGGGAGTGATTATTCCTCGCTTCAGTGCGATGATTGTGACACTACCATGTCTTCTGTTGGTTGTTAGATTCATTTTCATTTTGTGACAGACTGTCTTACCGAACCACCCTGACAGCACCCAAAATAAATTGGTGAGTGCACGCTGTGAATGTGGAATCCTGGGGCAACTTACATTTTGATTTATGTGGAGCGACTGTTTGGGGATGAAATGAATAAAGGAATTTATTGTGGCGGAACAATCTTCATAGCAGGAGTGTGGAAATGTACTCTGACAAGTCTGAAGAACTAATTAGAAATGTGCCCTTTTCGTGGCAGAATCAAAGATGAAATTAATTTTTAATAATGACCTCTTTCGAATGAGAATTTTCCATTATCTGTTGCAATATTGATATTCAGGACTTATTTTGGTCGGGTCTCTGGAAAGAAGTTAGCCTCGGTCGAGTGGGTCCAATATTTAACTTGATATAAATCCATAAGGAATGAGCGATGCGCAGAAAATATGAAATAAGGGGCAGTTTGAGAATAATATGAATTAGAGTGAGTCTGACTTTATGCATAAACGGACACCTTCAGAAGACCACAAGTCTTAGTCAACCGGTGGTATGTTTAACTATAATGCCCACTCACGTTGCATATGGTGTGAGAACAAAATATAATACATTTTTTTATGCAAAAGATCTAATAGGAATAGTAATCACACAGAGCTCAAAACTACAAGCGCCCAAGATGTTTCCACATTTTTTCTGTAAGTTAGTGACAGAATGGTAGGTATATTGTAGCTAATACCTTTTCTGTTATGATGCCAATGGCTCAAAAGCCTTTTCCGTTGTATGATTTTTAGCTACCGGAATAGAAGAAAGTTATTTGGGATCATATACCACCCTTCTCTATTTAACGTTTTTGAATTCTTGACTAAAAACTCTCGTTAGTGCTGGTATTATTTAAAATGCGTAATCCACAAAATCATAAAAACTGTAACTGAGATAATTTGTTCCTTTACATTTCATCCGATGCTTAAGGGTTGCTGGTTATAATTAATGAACGTCATAGATTAAATTCATTCTTACTACATGGCATGATACAATGTGGTTCCCGGAGAAATATTTTGATGTAAAGGCGACAAACAGAGACTTAAAATAAAGTGACTTTAAGGTAAAAGATGGCCCTACGAGAAGATAATGTCATCAGCAGCGTTAATTAATGATTGCGTGTTTTGTAACCTATACCAGTTAATGTAAAATGTTTATACCATGTCATCAAATAGTAATCAAAACGGCAAGAGCAATCCCGCGGCCAAATATGATTATCTATTTCGAAGCCCTCAGGAAGATATATTCAATCAAGGAAAATTAGGTATTTGCAAATGGAGGGATTAGAAAGTTGCTAAGTTTTACGGAAGGGTTAGACATATAGTCGATGATTTTACTCGGGTTCAGGTGTAATATTCTAAAAGTGTTTTTATGTGCTGGTGTCCTACAATTGAAAATGAATACAATCTACATAGAGTGACTTCCAATAAATGCGTTTCCAGGAAGGTAATCATCGTTTGTGATGTTTTGGTACAAACTGCCATCTTTTGTATATGTGGAGAAAACTATTGGAGACTATTAGTTTTGGATTTACATGTTATATTAGGCTTCTGTTTTATGTGGTGGGTTGCATTTGTTACGGATTCTTTGGGCGACGTTAATAAACCCACTTATTATCGAGGTCTGGTTGCCCAAGTTGATATGCAGGATGTGGTACGTCTACCAGACTAGAAGCAACGACGAATGCCTGAACATATGTTTATTGCTGGTTGTGAATTTATTTTTAATTATGTAACAGACCGCCTGTCGTGGAATCCGTATTGACGATCATTCAGGAGTCCGTTGCACTCCAAATAATTAACTCCACGTTGATTACGTTTTCCATTACCTTAGATAACATAGACAGTAATGCTATCGGCCGGTAATTTTGTGGAAGACACTTTTTCCTTCTTTGGGATTGGCTGAATTCGAGCAATTTTTCAGCAGACAGGAAAAATCTATAGCGTTTGAAATGATAGTGAAGAACGTGTGATTCGAACTGACGCTATGACAGTTAGAATCACTAAAAATTGAACCAATGCGTGACACATCAGCCTACTGGCCGTGTGTACGAATTCGATTTCTAAACTCAAGTACACTCAACTGATGGGGAATTGTTATGTTATCGCTATAGTATACGGCTCTGATGCATTTTCTTATTCGATTTTCCTTCGGTGTCCTTCACTATTTGCTCGTATATTGTATGTGTATCTGTTAGAAACGCCACACTACTCCCTCCTCAGTAACTTTGTTACGATCAACTTCGTGTACGAACGAGAGAACGTCGGAGCAGGCGAGTGTGCCGATGCTCTATGCGGAAGTCGTGAAGTTCTGTTTACTATGGGAAAGTGTGTGCTGTGTGTACAGATCACGTCGGGTTGTTGCGTTAAGCAAGGATAGTGAAGACGGTGATTTGAACATACGATGAAACGAGTGAGAAGCGAAGCAATGAAGCATCAGTCTACTGGCCGCGTGTGCGGATTCGATTTCTAAACTCACTTGATGTGGAATTGTTATGTTACCGATATGGTATACGGCTCTGATGAATTTTGTTATTGGATTTTCCTTCGGTGTCCTTCACTATTTGCTCGTGTATTGTGTGTGTATAGGTTAGTAACGCCACAAATCCTTCGTGGATAAGATAAGCGAAAGAGTCTGCCAAAACCGGCGATAGTTCTGGAGTGCAGTTTCTAAAGACAATTTCCGGTATTCCACCCGGGCCGGCTGCCTTCCTACAGTCCAGTCCACAAAGAATGCGTGAATAGCACGCCGACGAAACCTCACACCCCAGATCGAAGACCGTCCCGGTGGCATCACAGGTGTCTCCAAAAGACCGGCATGGAGGTTTGAATTCGCGAACACATTAGCTTTATCCTATGAATTTGTGACTAACGTTCCGCTGTCCGTTACCAACACAGGGAAAGAGGAGGAAGCGAAGTTAATGCTGACAGCCATTGGCATTGACCAGAAGGAGCGCGAACCAGTCGGGCACTGAAGGAGTTTATTGGTCACTCTGTCGTCGTAAGCTTTCTTCGCGGTATCAATCGTCTGGTTGCACGCGTTTCTAATTCCAACAAAATTCGTTCTATTAACATCGGTGGGATTGGAGCGCCATTGCTTAACAGCTCTATTTTTGGCCGCTGTTATCTGCTCGCATTTGTTATCAAACCAAGGTGTATTAGATGAACTTCGTTTGATGGAATGTTGTATGTAGATCTCCATACCGACTCCATACAAGCGTTAACATCGGAGTCTCCGGAGCACACCTCCGACCATGGAAAAGATGCGAAGAATTCTTACAAATCGTCCCAGTTAGCAGCCCCATACCTCCATACATGGCGAAGGTGCTTAGGTCGGTTATTCGTTTGAAGTGCAAGTGGTTGCGCGACCGATACCAAGCGGTGATCTGAGTTTTCCAGTGACGCAGAAACCGCAACGGTATAAATACTCGGTTCGGATGTCAAAAACAGATCCAGGATGTTCGCATAATCATCGACGAGTTGAGTTAAGTTGTGGCTAACAGCGAACACCTCCGCCAGCTTCCAATTCCCATTGTATAAAATATTGTAATACATTAGCACCTCTTTCGCATATCTGTTCGTATATTTACACAAGGGCATCACTCATCTTAGACTTTTATGATGCCCTCGTCTCATCTTTTCGCTTACCACATTTCTTCGAAGTATCGTCGTCTATTTATTTAGACGCGACGCACTTCATAGACAACGATTTTCTCGATCCCTTTGTCCTTGCCGCCTGCCTGCTTTGTTTTGCCATTGCCTCCGCGCATGAGTAAACAACACAGATCTGAACGATCACACACATACCACCATGATCTTCATTACGAGTACTGGTTTCGTATTCCACCAAGAGAGACTTTACGTTTCTCTAGTAGTAACTAAATACATATCCTTAGTGGAGAGGATATCTACCACGACACCACAAACTCACTCCAAACGAAGGTTTTATCGCGGAGTCCATTGCCATCCGCCGACCACCATGGTCGTTGTCGTACCCTCTCTCCGTATCGCTGCGGAGACGCGTACAACCCGGAGTCGCGAAAGTAACACCCACTCGAGTGTATTCTTGAATCGTGCGAATAAAATTTACATTTCATTGACTGGACCAAAAGAAGGACATTATTTAAATTAGTGTTAATATTAATTTGCATCAGATCCAATAGTGTTAACAAAAGTGGTGGTTTTTAATAAAGAATAAAACTAAATCAGTGCGTTTCATTGTTCTATTGTTGTTCGCCTGGTTATCGTGCTTGAAACTCAGTTCGTTTGGTGTTCGGCGGAACTTTATAATAAACGGCGAGTGGGGTGATAGTAGAACTCTCGCCCATGCTGGCGTCGCGACTATCTACCCCACACAAGGATTGCTAGTTTGTGGCTTATTTGTAGAAATGCGGGCAAACACCGAGGAGAACTTAATTCGTAAGTCGCGAATTTTACACGGATCCACACGAAACTTTCATATTGTTGGAATGACGCTTTATAATGGGATGCGAGTCGAGGTCTGCAATGGATTCGTTCACAAGAGAAAAACCTGTTGAGGAAGGCCATCACCACTCTTTATATTTGGGCGCAATAAATGTAGCCTAATAAGCTTTTAATTAAACTATTTAAGCGATCTTATAGAAAAAGCGAAACGTATTTTGATTCCAGCTTCACTAAAGTGTGCGAAACGAAGATCTTACATAAATTGATACTATGGAATCTAGCGACTTGAATGATCATTTATTTCAAATATTGTTATTTACCACAGACAAAAAAAACTGGCACATGCTCCCATAATATTCTATATTCTTCTGCAACAATTGGTTTATTGGATTACTT
Organism: Microdon myrmicae; assembly: GCA_963931805.1. NCBI lineage: Eukaryota > Metazoa > Arthropoda > Insecta > Diptera > Syrphidae > Microdon > Microdon myrmicae. Next base: position 264,179,871 of record OZ007496.1, read on the forward strand.
TACCCGATTTAGACTTCCATATTATACTTTATTTTGTTTTTAAATAAAAAATACTTTTGCTCGCACTGTGCTCTGACATTTAGAGGTACACTCTAAAATACCTTTTTGTGTACGCGATTGTGTAAAAAATATCTTTATCTCCTGTAGATTCCTGAGGCAAAACTTTGCTCTGTTAATTCAGAGTAGTAGTTATAGCCACTGCTAAAATTCATAACATAAATTTCCAAAGCACGGACGCAACTCTTGTGCAAGATAGTGTCAATGTTTCCCGGCAGATGGCAATCATACATTCTATTTCCAGTGAAGGCGAACCTTAAACGTAATGTCTTTTGGTTCAAGCAATATTGTCATAAAACAGCTGATGTCCAAAGTATGAACACATTTCTGCTGCAGCAATCGCGTTAACTGTTGCATCTTTTGGTAGAGAGCACCTTAGATGTGGTTAAGATGAATACGTTCAAAACGATTGACCGAATTCAAGGGATTATGCTGATCGCATTCCATTTTTTTGGCGTGGTTTCAATAACAAAACTTTGTTCTTAGGAGTCCTGGGCGTAAGCTCTTCATTTTTATATTGAGAATATTTTGAATGCTTTTTAAAATGGTCAACAAGAAAATGGAGGGGATTTTTTTACCAAATTATCCTCGAGTATATTTAGGAAACTAAAACGAGATCACAGATAAGCAAAGAAAAAAAGAAAAACTATTCAATAAAATGTGGAGTATTTGAAATTCGCATTTATTTTGATTCCTCTGTTTAATGGGAAATCGAATATTGATAGACAATGGTTCACATGGATTTTTACTTTTTTTGTGCTGGCTTTGTTATTGTTTTTGGAAGTCCGTAAGCCAACCAGACGTGAATCAGCAATCTAGAGTTAGATTAAGTTACCGACTTCTTTTCCTAACCACTCTTAACTTTAGGTTCTGTGTTTTAATAATTTATGTTAATTAATTTATTCATTTATTCAATTTAATGCATGCCATACCTTATTACGACAATATTATTTGGATTTCTAGTGTTACGTCCAGATTACAATACTATTTAGCCAAAAGGGAAAGGATGGGCGAGATGTTTTCACTAGGTGCTGAAAATTAAACATTCCAGTTGAATCGTTGCATGTACGTACCTCACTGAGTAGGCAGTTCGGTGTGAACGGTTGTGGAACTGTTCTGATATTGTAAGGAATGGGGTTGCGAGAGATAGATTGAAACACTGCCTGACACCCCGACAAGTTGATGGGCGAAATGTGTATGGCCGCAATCAACCCTAGTCAGAATTTACGTGCCAATCAGTATTTTTCATATTGGTAAAGTGATATTATATTGCTCTGGAGGAGCCTACGAGTATACTTACGTGGAGTAGATATGATCCTACATATAGGATAGTCTGACATTTAACTGTGTAGTGCTAAAAAAAAAATTGCACAAGTTCGAAAAATATGATGGATGATGATAACTTTTTAGATATACTCACGCCATCTGCATAAATACATAAGTGTGCGTCTTTCAAAAAGTAAACGTAGATAATAGATAATACAGGGTGGGGCAGAACAACTTATTTATTTGACTTAGAGAAACTTGCTCCAAAGATAAAAGACATGAGTAAAGCCGAGAGTCTGTTGCATATAGTTTTCCCCCGGTGTAGTTTAATCGCAATCAAGACCTACTTTTCTCACGATTATTCAATAACTGCGGCACAACGTGTACTGCGTACCGACAGTTAACACTTAAGCTTCCAATGTTGTATAATATTTGATGAAGGAAAAAAAGTTTAAAAGTTAGAAGTCTGCAGAACCATTTTTCTTTTGTTTTGTTGAATCGATTCGCGACCTGGGCGTCCTATGCGACAAGGAGCTTAAATTTACCGTACATATTGATGAAATAATCCTTAAGGCCAACGCCGCCCTTGGGTTTGTCACACGCTGGTCAAAGGAATTACTAAACCCCTATGTCACCCGATCACTCTACATAACTTTTGTCTGGCCACTACTCGAATATGCTAGTCAGGTCTGGTCCCCGTATCAACTGTCTCCCATTCGCAGGGTTGAGGGAGTTCAACGTCGTTTCTTGCGCTTTGCCCTCCGTGGACACCATACACAAGCCGGCTCCCTCTAATCAATCTCAACACACTTGAAGAACGCAGAATCCATGCCGAGATCATATTTGTCCATCGCCTTCTTTCTGGCTCAATCAATTGCCCAAGCTTGCTCTCCACTTTAACATTTCATACAAACCCACGTAACGTACGTAACCCTCGACTGTACGTGCCCGCTCATCACACTTCTTACGGCGCTAATGAACCCATCTCGCGTATGCTACGACAGGCCAACTCTTTCCCCACCTCCTTCGATTTCAACCACCCCACTCCCGTTCTAAAACGACGTCTCAGAAGAAACCCGTCCTAACTCCGCCCCCGCCCTTCAATAACCACTCTACCCTGCAATCCTACCTCTCCTCTCCTTCCCTCAAACTAGTTCTCCCCTACACCTTTCCAACCCCAACCACAATTTCAACCTCTCTCCCCAGCTCACTAACCCCGTGTAGTGATCCTAAATCACTACTCTCACCCACTTACCTATAATTCCAATCCAATTGAATCATATGCACGATAGATTTAAACCACAAGTTCACTTGTTGCGCATTGATTCAATTTCCAAGTAACTTATATCCCAATCCAATTGAATCATATGCACGACAAAATTAAACGAAAGTCCATTTGTCGTGCATTGATTCAATTCCCTATAACTATTGAAATTATGAAATGCGTAATACTAAATGCATTTCATGATTTCTCCTTCCGGGAATTAGTTCAAATAGAGTTCGTGTACACTTCCGGGAATCCTATTCCAATTGAAGCACAAACAATTTTGTTTGGGCTTCTTGGAATTTTTAAGTAATATTTTTAACAAATCTCTGTTGCCACAGAGTATAAAAGGGGAGTGCATTTTGGATTCGAGATCAGTTGGGATCCAGAGGTCGAGACAACGGCCGAAAATTGAATAATTAAATAAATATAGTAAATAAAATTAAATAGCATTTTTATTTGGCAACCCTGAAGGAAGAAAACTATTAAACAAAATATAACCCTACATTATTGGCGCAGCCGGTAGGGTCAAGGAAGCCAAAGTTAAACACTTGTAAGTGCTTGAAAACCCTTGATCACTACAATAATATATATCCAAGCGTACTGGGCACAAGACACCTTCAGCCCTGCGTCCGGAGCTGAGTCTGGCTTCGGAGGTATGACTTGTGTAATTAAAACCTTAAACAAAAAACAAAAAAATTAATTAACAATCTAAAAAATAATAATAATTCAAAGCGTGCCTGGGGCTTAAACACCAGGAACAGTACTATTAAAAAAAAAAAACAAAAAACAAAAATAATTCAAAGCGTGCCTGGGGCTTAAACACCAGGAAGTACTATAAAAAAATAATAAAAAAAAAAAAAAACAAAAATAATTCAAAGCGTACCTGGGGCTTAAACACCAGTGTCAAAAACAAAGAAAAAAAACCACATCGAGGCTCACGGGCAGTAACAGCCCCAACAACTAAAGAAATAAGAACGAAGGCAGAGTACCAACCACCTCATAACAACGTCAACAAAACAGCAGCAGTTACCGGCAGCAAAATGGACAACAGGGACCTTACCAAGTAGCAGTACCAACGGACAGAAACAGCATCGAAAACAACAGCCAGATATAAGTAAGCAATTTTTTTGCGTTCCTTTTATTTTTATGAATATTTCCACCTTTTAAACATAAGCTGCAACCATAGTCTCTCCTCAATTCTGTTGGGTCTATATTTGTCTGTATTGTGCAGCCATTAAACCTAGGAAAGAATTTCTACCCCTAAATATATAAATGACAAATATGAAATTAACACAAGGAACAAAAACACTTACGGGATAGCAAGTGTCTTAAACATTAACAACCTTACCCTACATATATAATATATATATTTATTACTACCATTTTCCCTCCTTGTATCAGCACCCCTTATCACTATTAAAACTGTCAGTCTATGGAACAGGGAACAACCTCAAACCCTAGTACGCCCCACGACCAAGTACCCCATTCACCGAAAAAACTTCGCAGCGGAACCATAATCGAAGCAAACCCTCCGATCAAAACTCGCGACCCCAGCCCATCCTTATCGGAAATTTCAGTTCTTCAGCACTAAACGGATCTCGCAACCTTTGAAACAATGGCCATTGATTACACAAAGGTTGCGAAGCTGTCAGCACAGCTAATCCCCATCTTCTCCGGGGAACCAAATCCGCATATAGGTGCAGAATTGGAAACCTTTTTGGATTGCTGCAAGAGGGTTTTAAATTGCCTCAGGACTGAAGAACACGGGGCTTTCTTACAAATATTCCCTACTAGGCTACGGGGTGAAGCTTCTGCCTTATTCGCGTCCACTACGTTCGCATCTTTTCAGGAAGCGGAAGATTTGCTAAGGAAGGTTTATTTACCAGTAGAAACCTATCAGGACCTGGTAAATAAGCTATTAGCTACTCGGCAAAATCCGGCAGAAGCAATTATCCTATTCCAATTACGACTAAAGAAGTCGTTAAGGGAATGTAAGAAAGCCGCGGAACTAAAATACGGTCCTATATTGTCTGAGGCCATAAAGATACAATTAGATGACTTTGCAAAAAGCATCTACCAAAAGGGGTTGATAAATCCGTACCATCGTCAATTTTTATTACTGATGGGGGATGTACCAATAGATTCCTTAATGGAAAAAACATTAGAATTGGAACAAATCCAACAACCTCAGCGGCCATTAATCTCTTCGCAGGTTTCATTTAACTCTCCTTCGCCTTATACACCGGTAGCACCTCCAGAAGCTTATAACCCAACTTTAGGTACCGAATTGAGATAAACTTTAATGCCCAATAATCCAACTATATAAAAGTTTTCATACAGGCAACCCATTACACAGGGGATTCCGCAACTACAGGCGCAAATACCGCCAGCCGACCAAACATACAGGAGAACTAAAGGAGAAATGAAAACATACCCTCTCAGCATACCTCTGACACATGATGCCCCTCTCAGCAGAATAACCTGCAGTTACTGCAACAAAAGGGGGCATGTCTATGAGGATTGTGTCAAAAGGAAAAACACACCCTTTTGCACACACTGCCAGCAATTAAATCACCATATCCGTGATTGCCGGCGATTACGGGAGAGAGCGAGGATTCTCCACATAAGGCAGACTTGCGACTTCTGTGGCCAACAAGGTCACAATCTAGGATCCTGTCAGCAAAAGCTGAAATGGGAGTCGCGAGTTCAATGCCAACCCACAAAGAATTCCCCCACTTCGAGCCCAAAACCCTCGGTGGCAAAAAGGAGCTACCATATCAGGACCCCACTCTCGCCGTTAACCAGCATACCCATCGTCCAACTATCAATAGATGTAGGTGTTAACAAAAACACAACACTAGTAGTAGACACCGGTGCGGAAGTAAGCCTGATTAACAAAAATTGCCTTAGAAAATCAGACGCCAAAATAAATCAGGAGGCTTGCACTTTAGAGACGCCGTTCGGAAGCATTAGGACCTTGGGAAGCTGCAAGGTCAACTTCCAGTTAAAAGGTAGGTCTAAATTCCCATGCAAGTTCCAGGTAGTGAGCAGTATGCCCGGTCTGCCAGAAGACGGTCTGCTTGGAAATGACTTTTTGTCAAAATATTGCAATGTGGAAGGCCCCAAACAACGCGTCATTTTTCCTCGCACGGAAATAAACCCCAAAGTATTTAGTGTGCCAATAAAGTTCTCACAAGTCGAGAAAAAGGCACCTGAAAATAAATACGCTAAAGGGAAACAGGAGCAAGCCCAAGGTAAGCACAAAATCTTCAGGTTAAATCTTAACCATAAAAAGAGGAACCCCAAGGAGCTAAGTGGTAACATCAAAAGTACTAATCAAATAACTGACACTTCGTCAGCTAATCCAAAAACTTCGTGCCCCAGCTCCTCTCAAAATACAAACTTCTTCCAAAAGCCCACAACACCCGAAAAAATAATAAACCTCGATGAGATCGCGACGATACTCAGGGTTTATCACAATTCCCCTTCCGATGGACATCAAAGCATCACCAAATCGTATAATAAGATACGACAAAGATACTGGTGGCCGTCCATGCTCTCCGACATTCGGAAATATAGAAAGCAGTGTAATGAATGCCGTTCGTTAAAGGTAACCACCTGCTCCGATAAGGAACCACAGTCAGAAACGTTTCATGAGGGAAACATGGTGTTGGTAAGATACAAAAACCCCAAGAATAAACAAACACCCATCTGGAAGGGCCCTTTCCTCATTACAGGAATAACTGAGCCAAACAATACGACCATCAAAATTGGTCAAAAATCAATAAAGGTAAATAATAGGAGATTAAAACAATATTCCTAGGTTGATTAGTTCTGATCTTCACCCTAGTTTCACATTCCTTTCCACTCTCAACCCCAGACATATACTATCCCCAGGGTGTATTATAGTTCAATAATTAATCACTTAAAAATTCTAATAGATACACAATATTGACAAAGATGACAGATGACAAAAAAAAAAAAAATTCAGAAGTTATATGATAAATAAAAACAATAATAGAAACAAACTAACAAATGTTATACTAAAAGAAGATATTAAAACAAATGTAATGAAATACAAAAAAAGAAAGCACATACAAATAAAACAAAACACATATTGACCCTCAATGAGGAAGACAATTTATGAACACTAAACAAAATTGTAAATAACTATTTCAAAGAATATATATATGTAAATCCTAATTAAGATCTAACTTAGAAATATGAAAAATATGACCATTAAGAAAACACTAAATAGCAAACTGAAACAAAAACATATAATACAAAAAAAAAATCAATACAGATATACGAAAACAGACCTAAGCTAAAATTGCCATGTAATCAATTGATTAAATCAAAATACAAAGAAAGAATGAAGATATAAAGAATTCTATATAATATTATAAAATATAATTCGTATTTACTACTAGTGTAAGGCGCTCTTTAAAAATAAATACACATCTATCTCTATTAATCTAGCATTAAATGAACAACAACAAAAAATAAATATTAATGGCTTAAGTATAGATTAGAAAAATAACGTTATAAAACACGAAGTAAAATAAGAACATTTATTAATTCAAAATTTGTTTACTTAGTCTTATAATACATATGTCTATTTTTAAAATTCACTTTCATTAATATACTTAAATGATAAATGTAAACATGACACCAGCCACAATTATTAGATAAATACCATACCATTCTTTATACAAACAAACTTAAGAAGCAGTGCCGCAAAAGAGAAAATACAACATGTAGCACACATATTAAACATAACGAATTAATGCATTAAATCTTAAACTAAAACAAATTGTGTAAACTATCGCGAATTCAAAATGCCACCGCCTCTTGCTTTTCACTCATTCTAGAAAATTAACCTCTTCCAGACTAATTTTCTTTTCTAAAGGGGGGAGGAATGTAGTGATCCTAAATCACTACTCTCACCCACTTACCTATAATTCCAATCCAATTGAATCATATGCACGATAGATTTAAACCACAAGTTCATTTGTTGCGCATTGATTCAATTTCCAAGTAACTTATATCCCAATCCAATTGAATCATATGCACGACAAAATTAAACGAAAGTCCATTTGTCGTGCATTGATTCAATTCCCTATAACTATTGAAATTATGAAATGCGTAATACTAAATGCATTTCATGATTTCTCCTTCCGGGAATTAGTTCAAATAGAGTTCGTGTACACTTCCGGGAATCCTATTCCAATTGAAGCACAAACAATTTTGTTTGGGCTTCTTGGAATTTTTAAGTAATATTTTTAACAAATCTCTGTTGCCACAGAGTATAAAAGGGGAGTGCATTTTGGATTCGAGATCAGTTGGGATCCAGAGGTCGAGACAACGGCCGAAAATTGAATAATTAAATAAATATAGGAAATAAAATTAAATAGCATTTTTATTTGGCAACCCTGAAGGAAGACACCCCATTGAGGTAACAAAAAACTATTAAACAAAATATAACCCTACACCCGCCCCTGTCTCGCTCTCCGTACACATGCCCTCCACTGTCTCACAAATGCCGCATTTACCACCCCCACATACACCTCGCACTTCCCTAGCCTCCTACCTCTCCTATCGCCCAGTCTTCTTCAACTTACCGGCTGTTTTACTCCTTTTTTCGATTTAATAATGTCTTAATTACTACTCTAGGTTTTAAGATAGCCTGTAAGGTTTTACGTTAATTTAATTCAAGCTTGCATTAAGCCAAATAAAAGGGGGTTCTACCCTCACTAAACATAAACATAAACAATAAAGTTTTAAGGAGTATCTTTGGCGGTAAATATGATGAGGAGGCAGGACAATGAAGGAAACTCCACAACTCCGGGTCAATAGAACCATAATCATGCCGATTGTTCTATACGGATGCGAAACATGGGCTCTCACACAGCGGGAAGAAAACAAACTCCGCGTATTCTAGAATAGAGTTTTACGCGGTATCTTTGGCGGTAAATATGATGAGAAGGCAGGACAATGGAGGAAACTCCACAACCACGAATTGGAAGAGCTATACCGCAAACCTACAATAGTGAGAGTAATCAGGTCGCGAAGATTAAGATGGGCCGGACATGTGCCGCGAATGGGCAACGATAGGACCGTGCGTAGAATTCTTGACGGTAGACCAACGGGAAAGAGACCGGCACGACCGCCGCGACGGAGATGGGGGGACAATGTTAGGTTTGACCTTGAGGAGATCGGATCGGATAGTCAAGCGTTGAAGGAGAGGGCACAAGACAGGGAACGATGGCGGAGTCAAATCGGTCAAGTCATGAACTTCCGGGTTCCTACAAGCCAATAAATAGTAATTATTTCATTAGAGGTGATTCCACATTAATGCTCTTTCTGGAAAGGCTTTGCTGACGAATTTAGTGAATACGTTTGCAACAATCTGAGGAATAAATAAAAACACGTTGGATAATTTAAAAGCGGAGAGATTCACCATAAGATTTACGTCTGGAATTGGCAAATTGTCCTTTGGATTCACAAGCGATATTTCTTTCCAATGTGCTAATGTAATGATAATACAAACGTACGTATGATTCGCGATAAAAATTGGGGTTAGATTTGAATCCAAGTGAAGGGGAAAAAGACAGGAACAGCACAAAAAACAACTGAAAACCATCAGAGCCGTAAACCATAACATATCATCGCACAGAAAATACTAGCAGAGAATTATAAGTCACCACCCACACTTGGTTTGCTGTGAGCGATTTCGGTTCTTTCTTTTGCTTTAATTCGAATCGCATTCTCTACACCATCGTCATAAAATGCTTTAACATGGCATGAAACTAAAAACTAAAATTCACCAAATGTCACTGACACAAGTCTCATGTGGCTCTATGTCCTTAGTTGTTGTTTAGAAAGATAAAACTTGAATTTTAGATCAACTAATGTCATTAGAGAACATCTTATAACAGTGGGATCGCTTGGTAACTCAATAGCCGATAATGAGTTTAGGAAAAAGTAGTGGACGCTTTTCTATTTGCTTCAACACAATTCATGTTTGTGACTCGTGAACTGGACAGATCTCTCATTGCCATAAATTTATTAGTTAGTTTAAATCCGATGATTTTTATCATTTATTAGGTCGGTGTGCTAGTGGTAGTAGTCTTTTACGCCCGGGTATTTCAGGCGAACGATCAAATGCATAGTTTGACGAATAATTTGTTTGCTATGACCGCCGATATCTTTATAGGACAGAAACTTAAATGTTTTCTAATAATTTTATTTTAAGCCGGAAATATTGCAGTATCGCTGTCGTAACATAATCTACGCCAAATATTAAGAAAATAAGTATTCGGCGTTTTGCCATCTGGTTGATTTTCAAATGTCAAAACTTTGAAACGGTTAAATGCATCTGGCAACTTCTCTGGTTGTGGAATCAACTGATTGGTAACAATTTAATTTAGATTGGTGTGTCGTGTTAAAAACTGAACAGATGAGATGTTTTGATGTACCCGCATATTTTTCCCATTGCACATTGACAATACGATCTGGCAAATTAGATGGGAGATTTTGATTCACCCACCGCTTAGTACTCACATTGCACCCGCAGATTACCATATGTTTTTTTGCAACACGCTCTTAGTGGCATAAAGTTATCTTGAAATGAGGACTGTAAAGAGAGGCGGCAACGATTTTTTAGAGAAAATTTACAGCAATTGTATAATGAAGGAGTAATGCTTGCGGGCGAAAAATTATTGAAGAAGGTCAAAAAAAGGATGACATTTGGATAAATAAAAATGTTAAAAAAAAAAAAACGAGGGTTTTGTTAACTTTTACTAAACAAATACGCTTCTTATTTATATAGCTCCAAAATCTCTCTAACCGCCAATTAGACAAAAGTTGCATTATTGCCTCTTGTATAAATAAAAATCTCGGTTGCGTTAGTACAATCAGCGGAAATTATCTGGCAAAAACAGGATGCCCTGTGAGTAGGGCGTTAGAATATACTCACAGCTATTCCGGCTTGTCGTAAGAGGCGACTAAAGGCCGAGGAGTAACCGGGGTCTCAGCGCCCGTGAAATACCACCCCACGAGGCTTTAGGCTCCGTGAAGTGGTCGGGAGAAATCCCTGGCCATCTTTCGGAGCTTGGCTGATGGACCGGTTCGAGGAAAGGTTGGTTAGGTGGTAGTCGGTCGCAAGATACCACCCCGTCACGCCGTATATTCCGCGATATCGCCGAGAGAAATTTTTGACGATATTTCCGATGTGTGGCTGATGGCCCGGGCTGACAGGGAGATACGTCATGATGGTACCTTCTGATATAAAGAATTCCGAAGGTAAACTAGTATCCCATTCGTATCTTCGAGGGGGACTATGTCAGTGTCAGGGGGAACATCATGCAGATAACATGATAAATAATGGAACTTTAAGAGGTTCGTCATCGCATAACCGGTCTCGCTCTCGAGGCTCTGCCCGCGCTCGACTGGTGACCGCATATTGTGACATCAGGGGCATCGGTTTTACCAATACGAATGTAAACGCCGTCCACCAATATTTGAAAACAACGAAACCAGATATCCTTGACCTAATATGAAAAAAATTGAATATAATCGCTTGGCATTCGGATTAAAAAACGCACCAACGATCTTTCAACACTGAGTAGACGATATACTACGACTTTTTATAACAAAATTCTGTTATGTATACGTTGACGATATTATAGTTTTTTTTTCAAAAACTCGGGGTGAGCATATGAACCACCTTAACGCCTTGTACAACGCGAACTTGACCATCTCAAAGAAGAAATCACATTCTTTAAGAGTTACGTGAAATTCTAAGGGCTACATAACTAGCTACAAGTCGGTAAGAATGGACCCAGAAAAAATGGAAACTATTAGGAAATACCCCGGCCGACAAGTCTGAAGGAACCATGAACTTTCCTTGCTTTAGCCGGATTTTATCGTAAGTTTGTAAAAAACTACGCCATAATAGCGAAGTCCCTTACAAGCTTATTAAAAAGTCATCAAATGGTGTGAAAAACAGAGTCCCAATTACAAAATAAACTTTAACGAAGAAGAAAGAAAGTCATTCTATGAACTAAAAGCATATTTAGAAGATTGCCTAATGTTGTCACAACCTGAATACTCAAATCCAATTAAGTTAAGAACCGATGCATCTAACATAGCAATCGGCGCAGTTGTGTCAGAAGGAAAGAAATCAATAACCTTTATATCATGTGCACTAACACTATGTCAGCAGGAACATCATGCAGATATCATGATAAATAACCGAACTTTAAGAGGTTCGTCATCGCATAACCGGGCTCGCTCTCGAGACTCTGCCCACACTCGACTGGTGACACCAATACGAATGTAAACGCCGTCCGCCAATATTTGCAAACAACGAATCCTGATATCCTTGCACTAACTGAGACCCAGGTCGATTCGTCCACTGATTCGACATATCTTCGTTGCTCAGGATACGACTTACATTCGAGATTCCGTTTTATGGGCGGAGTCTGCGTCTTCGCGCGGTCCGATCTGGCTTGCCAGAGGATGGAGGCGTTGGAACCCAATAATATGGACATCGTATGGTTGAGGGTCGTCCTGAGGAATTCCGTTAAATTTCTTTGTTGTCGTTACCGCTCCCCGAATGACGATCGACCAGCGACTTTTTTTTGAACATCTTTCACATACCGTCGACTGGATACAGATCAACCACCCAGCTTCTGAAATTGTTGTCCTCGGCGATTTTAATGTGCACAACTCCGGCTGGTTGGTGCACTCCAACAGAACCGACGAGGCTGGGAAGCTGGCGGAGGTGTTTGCTGTTAGCCACAAGTTGACTCAACTCGTGGAGGAGCCAACGAGAGTGCCGGATGCCCGAGGCGATTGTGCGAACACCCTGGATCTGTTTTTGACATCCGAACCGAGTATTTATACTGTAGAGGTTTCTGCGCCACTGGGAAACTCAGATCACTGCTTAGTATCTGTGGCGCAACCACTTGCATATCAAGGGAATAACCGGCCTAGGTAGTTTCGCCATGTGTGGAAGAATGGGGTTACTAACTGGGACGATTTGCGAGATTTCTTCGCATCCTTTCCATGGTCCGAGGTGTGCTTCGGAGACTCCGATGTTAACGCTTGCGCGGAGTCGGTATCAGAGATTATTCCTCTGGGGATGGAGATGAATATTCCACATTCCATCAAACGAAGTTCGTCTAATAAACCTTGGTTTGATAAAAAATGCGAGCTGATTACAGCGGCAAAAAATAGAGCTTTTAAGCAATGGCGCTCCAATCCCACCGATGTTAACAGAACGAATTTAGTTAGAATTAGAAACGCGTGCAACCAGGCGATTGATACCGCGAAGAAGGCTCACAACGGCAGGGTGATCAACTGGTTCGCGCTCCTTCTGGTCAATGGCAAAAGCTCTCAGTGGCAACTTCACAACCACCTCTTTCCCTCCGTTGGTGACGGACAGTGGGACGATAGTCACGAATTCAAAGGATAAAGCTAATGTGTTCGCGAATTTAAACCTCGATCCCGGCCTTTTGGAGCCACCTGTGATCGCGTCGGTACGGTCTTCGATGTGGGATGTGAGATTTCGTCCGCGCACTATTCAACGCGTTCTACGTGAGCTGGATTGTAGGAAGGCAACCGGCCCGGACGGAATACCAGCAATAGTCCTTAAGAACTGTGCTCCAGAATTATCGCCGGTTCTTGGCAGACTCTTCGGCTTATTTTATACACGGGGGACTTTTCCTGTGTGCTGGAAAATCGCTCGAGTTCAGCCAATCCCAAAGACGGGTAAAAAGAGTCTCCCACAAAATTACCGTCCGATAGCATTACTGTCTATTTTATCAAAGGTAATGGAAAAAGTCATCAATACAGAGTTAGTTAAGTATTTGGAGTGCAACGGTCTTCTGAATGACCTCCCATACGGATTTCGTGGCAGGCGGTCCAGGGGAGACCTTTTGACACTTATAACCGATATATGGACATCTGCGATTGAGCGCCATGGTGGGTCAAGGGCGGTCGCATTGGATATCTCCAAGGCTTTTGACCGCGTCTGGTACGGGGCATTGCTGAGCAAACTTCGTTCATATGGACTCTCCCAACTGCTTTGCGACTGGACGAGGAGCTTCTTCGAGAATCGATCGATCCGGGCTGTTGTGGACGGCGAGTGTTCGGATCTGTATCCTGTTAATTCAGGGGTGCCACAGGGTTCTATTTTGGCTCCAACCTTGTTCTTGCTTCACATAAATGATTTGTTGGAGACAACGGATAACAAAGTGTTCAGTTTTGCGGACGATAGTACGCTTATTTCCTCCTTTTCGAGTGTTCGGCCGATTGGTGCATCTGCGTCGCATCAGCTGAGATGTAGACAGATTGACTCTCTGAATCAGGATCTAGATAGGGTCCTGCAGTGGGGAAAGGCCAATCTCGTCGACTTCAATGCAGCGAAGACACAATATACAACATTCACAAAGAAAAGTGGATCATCGGTTCCATAGCTGATGATGAATGGCCTGGCCCTCGAGGCTGGGGAAAGTTTGAAATTGCTCGGCGTCACGGTCTGTGGGAATGTATCATGGCATAAACACGTGTAGAGTATCGCCAGGTCAGCCTCAGGAAAACTGAGCTATCTTTTTAGAGCCAAGAAATATTTTACTCTGGCCCAACTTCTTCTCCTATATAAATCCCAAATTACACTGGCGCTCGAATATTGCTCCCATGTTTGGAGCTCGGCTCCTAAACATACCGTCGACCTACTTGAGAGCATACATAGACGAGCGATGCGCCTGATCGGGGACTCGGCGCTGACGTCGGGACTACAGTCGCTATCACATCGAAGGCGCGTATCCGACCTCAGTCTGTTTTACAGATATTATCACGGGTGCTGTTCTTCGGAGATTCTTGGTATTGTTCCACGCAATTCGGCTTATATGCGCTCCACAAGACAATCCGACGGATCGCATCGTTTGTGGTTCATCTCCCGACGACGCGAACATCCCTGCGTCAGAACTCGTTCCGTTACAGAGCGGGGAAGCTGCGGAACTCCCTTCCCACTCGAGTGTTCCCGGAGCGTTACAACCTGCAACTGTTCAAAAGATGGCAGATGGTTATTTGATGGCATCTCGGGGCGCCCACTCGGCGCTATAGGTTTGCCTCTCTCGAGAGAAGTCTAATAAAAAAAAAAAAAAATACTCAGTTGCACTCATTCGTTTATGCTAACAGTAATCTGCTGTATCCAAAGAAATCTACACGCGCGTTTAATCGAATGTGCGTGTGCTATGTAGAGGCGATTATGGTACGGATAGTGCGAGAATATTAACAATCTCTTTCCCAAATATTTCTGCGTCACTATTCTCGGACAACTTTTGATCATGACCAGCCTTGTCAAAGTATTGTAACATTCTTTACGGACAAGTTGCATACAGAGTGGGCTTACAATTGGGTATCTGCTCTAGAGTCGCTTTAATTCATTCAATACAGATATCAGCACACATCCCAGTCTGAGGCGATATTGGTCGTGTGCTAAGCAGTTGCAATGGTAGAAGAGTTCCGTGTCGACCAATTCAACACCCGCCGCTTAAGGTATATATATATATATATATATATATATATATATATATATATATATATATATATATATATATATATATATATATATATATAAGCACAGACCAACTCTTTATAGAAGAACTAAGTCTCTTTAAGTTTAAAATACATCTATCAACATAGATATGGCGCAAGACTAATGACCTTGCTCGGAAAAAACAAATCATTATGGAAAATTTAACAAGCCTCAGGACTTGCTAAATAAGGCCAAGACCGGTTCCCGGTTGTAGTGCCGATGATGATGATCAACATAGATATACCAATGGTAAATTAATTACCATCAACCTTGCGGAATCATTTTCCTTATGAAACTCCTCAAAATCTCCTCTTAGTATTAAAAAGTTTATATCATGAAGTGGAATGTTATGAAATCACTCGCTAGTTGTTAAATTTCGGAAAATCTGAAAACGCATAATCTTCTTACTGGCGGCGAATATGGTTTTTACAGCGATAGGTCCCCAGAGGATCTGATGATCTTCATTCCGGCAAAATGCAGTCAGTCGTTGTACTACTTCTTTCCCATCACACAAATTTAATAGTAAAGTTGACACAGCTCTAGTGCCAAAATTGTAATGCAATACATTTCCAACCGTCCAACCCAAGTTATTGCGGACGGTGTTAAATTCGTATCCCATCAAATCTATGCTACTGTCTCACAGGGATCCCTTTGAGTTTTGAATGCAACACTCCTCTGCTCACTAGTCAATAATTAAGATTTACTATGTTTGAAAATATGCACCTCCCTGTGAATTTCTGAATGATATTGTATTGTTAACTTTGTTTTTCAGAGCACCACTCACGACAACAATCCGTGGAGGGAGTATAGGAGGTGCCGGTTCAGACTACAGCCTTCCACCGAGTTATCGTTCTAGAAATGCTACTCCTGCGATAGTGTCGAGTGACAGAAGCCTTGAAATTGCACCGTCTGGTAGTCTGTTAGCCAACGAGGATATTCCGGAATCATCCCTGTGTACGCTATCGTCAAACTTCGACTCTTCCCTACCCGCATATAATGCAATTGTAAATGATGACTTATCTCAGCATATACAGCGAACCTCTTCATCAACAAATTCCCAGCAGGATTTCACAACAGAAAACGACAATCGCTCACCATTTCATCATCAAAAGGACAATACCAAAAGCGGCCAGATGAGTCCACAAAAACAAATTACACCGCCAGAGTTGAACAGTGGCCATCATTCATCACAAGCATCCTCCAAAGTATGTCACCCAACAACAGACCATACTTTAATTTTCCCCCACAGTAGCGCCAGTCACCACCACAGGGAGCAGACGATACGTTCTGACGAAAAATTAAATCCCTCAGTATTGACGAACAGAGGCAACTGTGGAGGCAGTAATAGTAATCGTACAATTGAGTTTCACAGCATTAATCCGACATTGGATTCCTCATCAAATGGCAAGACCAAGGATCTTGTCACGATTGTTACCATCTCCACGCAGGACAATATCAACCAGGTACATATGCAATCACCCGCCTCGTCGAGTGCACACAATGAAATGGACATTTTAGCTCACTTGTAGCACTCAATAAACATTGTACCTCTACATACGGTAAGGTCCTTTGAGACGATTACAAAACGTCTAAAGCTCAGCACCTCGAATTCTATTCGACATATTTAGCTTATCGGAAATCCTTCGTTGAGACTTTACGTGCTGTCAACCTCTATTGTTTCCCGTAGCACAAAGGATTCGCACCGCATATTTGTTACGATTGTATAAATTTCTCTAATTAATTTCGCTTTCGTTGTAATAATGTAAAATATAATGTAAGAAAGAATTTGCTTGCAGAAGGAACAAGACATATGGGTGTTAAACAATCAACCGATGTTATCCTGCAACACAATTGTTATTCCTGGGGAGGTTTTGCTGGGAGGAGGAAGCGATGACAACTGCATCGACTAGTTATTAAGTTGATTTTTTATTTTGCCAAAAGATAATAAACTTAACTGTATAAAGCTAAAGAATAGTAGTTATACGACGTAATACTAAATGATGTTTTCCCATTAAAAAGTAGAGCAGACCACACAAAGGACGCGCTCCTACACAGTTCGTCCCTTTAATGTGTGCATAATATATGTTATTGACAAACTACAGATAATTGTCTTTTAAAATAAAAAAAAAGTATAAAAAAAATTAAATAAAATATGTTTAAAAAATATTCATGTGCCTTTTTTTTGTGGTGATAGATTCTCTTGTTGGTTTTTGTCCCTACTTTCATCATCAAAGGTGGTGCTTTTCATTTCATGTGCGAGGGAATTAAAACCGTTAGTTACATTTAGGGGTCGGCCCGCAAACCACGTAACACTCTTTTGACTATTTTAGCTACCATCAGCAAATTGGGTTATGGGCAATGGACAACAGATCATTTATAGGTTTGTGGAATAGGATAGATGAGAGAGTACTATCGAACACTAGTTTAATTCGATGGTAGAAAGATTTGATGGTATCCGGGTCTTTTTATTTGGTTGTACCACATGAAATGTCTGATTTAATGGTAAAAATTTAAAAGTCAATATTATTTTTCCGTAAATTTGTATTCAGTCAAAATTGGTTCCCCTGACATCTATGATACTCTTCCAACGTGATACAAGGTCAAATATTCCTTTTTCGTAGAAGTGCTGACATTTTGAGGCAATGAAATCGCCAAAGGCTTTTCTGACCTCTGCTCAGTTCCGGAAGACCTACTGCCGGCAAAATGAATCCAGATTGCACAAAAGATGGTAGTCCTGTGGGGGTTCTCTATACTACATGGAGAACTAACCCTCTCTTTCCGCCTTATTTCGACCGCCAACAGCGTGTCAAATCATTCCCGAACCCTCCTACTAACCGATTCACATGGAAATCATGTTTTTAAACGAACGCATAGCTGAATTAATTATTCTATACAGGTAATGCATAATTGAATTCAGCTACCTTTTTGCCATATGGCAACTCCAGTCTTCTAACCCATGAGATTTCCACCGGAAATTCCAATTCATGTTGGTTAGCAACAACAAGTCGAATCAAACGACGCGGGTGCACCATTATCCAATGGCTTGGGTAATTGTCGAATTCCACAGCGTGTTTCCCACGATAATATTACCCTAGCCAAAGTCGCGTCACTTCGGCTTTTTCCGGACCATCTATTCGCTTGGGATCAATGATCTGTTCTTACAGGTGAATAGCGCAAACTACATTTTCCTCTCCTTCACAATTCTGTCTTTCCATAGTTCAATGCACTCTGAGATCACCACAGTAACCGCACTAGGTCAGTGGATCATCCTCAGAGGCTGCATTAATACACACACACTAAGCCAGATCAACCCTGGATTATTGTGCGTTCCTTTTGATTTCTTCAACCTTTCTACGCCCATCGACGTCGAATGTATACGCAAGTACTTATGCACATCGATGGGCGTCGAGAATTGAAGCAAACACAGGAGAGCGCGATTACCATTGGCTGATCGTTGTGCAAAAGAAAAATCCCATCTTCATCCCTAATTCCAATCAGTCGTTAAATATCCACCGTCGCGTGTACACGTTACATCGAGCGTTCACGCACCAGTCGTTACACATCCACCACCGGTGACGGTCACGTCGCACCGTGTTAAAATCATCCCTCGCCGCGTACATCTAATTCTAACTAGTCGCTATTCAATAATCATCGCGGTCGGTCACGCCACCGCTTAATAACCTGCATTACAACTGCCGTCTTTATACATATCCAAAGATTATTCCAGTGTAATCAAAATACGTGTGGTTTTATATAACAGGTTACCTTGTTGCTTAAACGTTTGGTGGTGACATGAAGAGTGTGCTTTAGAATTTGCATTACAACTGCTGTCGTTATACCAAGCTTGACTCTGTGATTAATAAAAATAGATAAGTTCTAAGTGAAGTAAAATAAGACCAAAAAAAAACGTAGTTACGAATTAGTTAAATAAAGAAAAGATTAACCGTAAAACTACCACAGTGGATTTTTATTTTTCATACTACTTCGGAGTAACAAGTGTCGGCGATTCAAGTGAACCAAGTGCCCGTGTTTTGGCACAACCTACTTCGAACCCCCACAGTCCGGTGGGGAAATGTCAGTAGAGTACAGTGGATGCGGAAGAATTTCAAATCCCAAGTGCAATCGTTTTTGCACCGTTACTTGTGAGGTATGGGGTCTAGCATTGTCATGCAAAAAGATCGGGCTGCACCTATTGACCAATGCAAGTTGCTTCTCAACCCATTTGGCATGCAATATGCCGATTTCCTGACAATATTTGATAGCGTTATCATTTCTCCTGGTTGAAGAATTGAAAAGTGGATTGGCCCTTTCGATGTCCACCAAATTGTCACCATAACCTTTTCGGGTGAAGATCGGACTTGGGGGTGTGTTAAAGTTTTCAACCTGTATCCAACTAGTGACCAGGTCTTTTACGGTTATCATACAGAATCCATTTTTCATCACAGGTGACTCTCCGGTGCGGTTCAGTTTGGCTTTTTAAACTAAGCGATGTGCAGATTTCCAGGCGCCGTAGGTTTTAGGACTCATTCAGCTAATGGAGTACCCACTTATCGAGTTTCTTTACCTTTCCTATGAGAGAAAGGTGTCGACTTATTGTCATTGGGGATACTCGTATGCTTTGTGCATTCGCTTGCACCAATTTCGTTGGGTCCGCATCCTCCGTTGCTCTGAAAACATAGTCGTCAACTAACGTTTCCGGCTTCCCAGGTTCTGGCACAGGTGTTCACTCGAGAACTTCTTATTTCCGACTGAGCGAAAATCGGACATTTCATGTGGTACAATCCAATAGTATGACCGCTCAGAAAGACAGACACATAGGAATGGGAGGTCGTCTGCGATCCAAAATCTGAGGAATGCTTATGAGATATCCAGTGCAACAACCACTGAGTCAGCACCCTGGGATGCTATTAGATAACTCTTGGTGTTCTTATTGCACAGTTATTCAGTCCAAACTTATCATAAATCCCAAGCCCAATTCGGCACCTTCGGTTGCCAAGCAAATCCCAATCTTATCATACGCATTTTCCCTAGACTAATTCCTGAAAACGAAACAATTTGGTTTACATATAATTTAACCTTCATAACAGGGATAATAAACCTCGCGTCGCCTATTCCCAGAAAATCATGTGTACGATAAATCCCTTTACATACACATTGGCTGGCGACCCTTTTTCTCCCTATTATAAACAATCCAACGCAGCTCTTCACAATTGGCGCAAACGACGCTGAAACCAAATCCTATAGCATAGGCAAATGCAAATAGGAATTGTATACTTACCCTTGGCTGCGATGCCATAAACACCAATTCCCTGTGAATGTGCTAAAACCAATTGGCACCATGCCCATCAGCATTGCGGTCTATCAGTACAGCTGCAATGCACAATCATAGACAATGATCTATACGATTTCTTTGTCCTACAATATTTCTGGATCTGTTTCTCATGACCTCGCGGCATGAGCACACAGAAATCCATTACTAACCAATGAGATACGGCTTGTTTACTTAGCCGAACTCACATCTCATTGATGCACATTATTCACTTTCTTTGTTTTCAGATTCGTTCTCATGGCTTTGTCTCATGAAAGAACCAATGTTCGCACATACATGTGTACGACTTCGATCTTCTCCATGAGATCTGGTTACCTACCCGCAAAGAGAGACTTTACGTTTCTCTTGGGATAGAAAATGCATCCCTAAATTAAGAGAGCCAGTACCACTGGCCGAATTTCCTTTCCCATCGAATTGATATCGCTGAGTCCTTTTCCATCCATCGACCGAGCCGGTCGTGTCGCTCCCGCTCCCCGGTGCGCACGGGGACGCAAATACACCGAGAGTAAGCGCGCTAAAAGTAAAAAGTCATACAAGTAGTGCACACCGGCCTTATATTATTTTTCCTTGTGCATACGGTTCATCTTCAGTGTAATCGGAACCTGTATCTGTAACCCAATTAAATGGTGTCAAATTTATTGTGAATAATAGTTATAAAATGGATTTTCGGGAATTCAGAAAACTTAATAAACATTTGAAGCATTGTTAACCAACTCAACATTGGCAGAATACATGTGAATAAAAAGAACCTGATTAATCAATAAAGCAAGTTTTCAATAAATAAACAGTACTGGGTGTATTTATTCTTTTCGTTTGTGAACAATACGTGTTGGAACCTTTTAGTGGATGGTGGAGGAAGAAAGTGAATCAATGTCGTACGCCGGTGCACCATACTCCTTCCCCACAAGTCTATAACCAACGACAGTATAGAATTCAATACTACAGATCAGCAGGAAGATGAGCAAGGGTAATGATGGATTTTCTTTTTAGGCTTTTTTCTTTCAATGGCTACAATTGTGTTTTTATTTGAACGCTAATTATATGCCATTCATTTTTAAATATAATGTCTGACATGTGGTATGTTCATACCGTAACTTGAAAGTCCATTGTTCGATCACACATTGAAGCATTGTGACCGTATTTCGGCAAAGACTCATCGAATTTGGTTTTCAAGTGTTCAGTCGTCTCTGTCTTGTCAGCGTAGACAAGCGACTTCAGACATTTCTAAAGAATATAGTCCAGCGGTGTTAAATCACACAACGCGGTGGCCAGTTAACAATTCCATTTATTTATATTTATCGGTCATCAATTTTTTTTTCTTGAGTAAGTTAACGGAATCGCCCACTGTATAACATGTGACCCCACTTGCCTCTGATTCAATGCGGTTCAATTGAGGCACGAAAACGTTGACTGTAACGTTTTTACCACCGCCGCTTAGGAAAAAATATGGATCCATGATTCTCCCGACCCAACTTTTTGGATTGTTTTCACTTTTCTGTCTTGTTTTCACACTGTTACGTACCAGCAACACACACCCGACCATACATACCCGGCCAAGCCAATCACATATCGGTTTGATTAATCAATCCCCTTCTGAAAAATTATTTAGCGGCATTGCTTTAAAATAAAACCATAGAGTCCAGACGTACGTCTGAGAATAGAATCTTTATGACGCAGCCAAAGTAAAAATAATACAGGTTGTGGTAGTCCAAAAATAGTGACCGATTCCGCTGAAACGATATATTGTTATCATTTACGATAAATGAACACTTGTGGAAATACAAGGTTCTAAATATATATTGCCCACATCCATACAATCAGGTCTCGCCGATCATGAATGTTAAACAAACAAAAAATGTACTGCGAAACATGCATCTGTTATATGATAGAAATACATCTATTGTGTGTTTCTAAACCAATGATAAGTGCTAACAAAGAATGTATCGTTCAATCTGCACGATCGAAGGGGAGAGAGTACTTTCGATCGAACGATCGAAAAGCAGGGGAAGTCGAGTGTTAGGCATTGACTGGTCAAAATTGGAAAGTGCTGTTATACGTGTAGGTTGTGGGATTGTGATATATGTATATTTTTTCAATCGAGATAGTTCTGACTTTCCCCCGCTTGGTAGCAATCTTGACGTGGTGCGGGGGCTTAAACTACAATGAATCACTCAGGCTATGCTGGCGGAAGCATACGCTTCCAGTAGGGCCACCCATATCAGACAGGAGTAACACACAAAGATCTACCATCCCTAATCCAGGGTGTTACGCATCACCGTGCCCATTGGATGGTTTGCCGCCAGGGGTATACCGGCTGTATTATAACGGCACCTCTCTGACACCGGCTCGAATTGGAGCAACAAGCAGACCTTATCATATCAAAGAGGGGCTCTGATATGGCGGACAATTTGAAACCCCAGACTGTACCTACGAAATGAATAATTAATATACAAAAAACTATCCCACGAAAACCTGGTAGGCGTAGGTGTGATGAACTGACACTACCACAAGAGAACAAATCATCAAGAAAACACACACCCGAAAAAGAAGACGTAGGGAAAAGTGGAAAAAGCGAGATATACGCGTCCCCACGTGGAATGTTCGAACGTTATAAAAACCAGGGGCGATACAGACGGTCGTAGAAATGCGAAACAGTATAAAATGGACATCGTCGCGCTTCAGGAAGTCAACCTCCAACATAAAGTAATCGAAACCAACGGGTTAACACTGGTGTGTGGAGTACCGATACACATAACCTCGAAACTGGCTTCATCATAAGCAATAAGATTACGCCACATGTAAAAGATGTGCAGTTTATTAATGACCGAATGTCGGTGCTAAAAATACAAGGACCATGGTACAATTATGTATTTATAAACATACACGCCCCAACAGAATCTATGGACGATGAAACGAAGGACACACTCTACCAGACCCTAGAGGAACTATTCGATGGGATCTCATCATTGGATGTTAAAATCCTCCTCGGGGACTTCTATGCGAAAATTGGAAAGGAAGACATCTTCCAACCAACTATAGGTAAAGAGAGCCTACACGACGTTTCAAATGATAATGGAATTCGAATTATCTGGTAGTGAAAAGCACGATGTTCAAGTACAAGCAAATCCATAAACCCACATGGATATCACCCGACGGCGTAACGCATAACCAAATAGAGCACTTCCTCATAGACAAAAGACACCACTCGAATATCCTTGACGTAAGATCATATAGAGGTACAGATTGCAACTCCGATCATCTTCTAGTGATGGGCAAAATTAGAAGTCAGCTCGCAGCAAACCCACGTGGGCAATCACGGGAGACAAGCAAAATGATCGACATTGATAAACTAAAAGACCTACGCAAAAGGGCTGAATATCAAGACGAACTAACGAATAGATTTAGCATCCTAGATAATGGGAGTAGTGAGGAAGAGGAAACCAATAATCTGGGCACTAAATGGGCATCGATCAGAGACACAATCAAACAAACAGCCCAAAAGGAATTGGGATTTAAGAAAACAATTAAGTCCAAACCCTGGTTTGATGATGAGTGCAGGGCGAAGATCGAACAACGTAAACGCCTCAGAGTGATCCACTTAGAAAGATATGATGAAGTCAACGCAGAAAGATACGCGATAATTCGGAAAGAGACAACGAGACTTTTCCAACGAAAAAAACGCGAATGGGAGAAGACTCGGATCGAGAAAATCCTAGAAAATATCAGAGCAAAGAATATCAAAGGCATGTATGCCGGCATAAATTCTATTAGAAATGGTTACCGAGGGAGAGCCAAAATAATCCGAGACACAAACGGGTGTCTGGTGACAGAAACAAACAATATCGTGACAAGATGGAAGCAGTACTTTGAAAACCTGCTCAATGTGCGCACCCATCAACCGCAAATAAACGCACCAGACGTACATACAGCCGAGCCTCAGATCCCAGACCCATCTTTCAACGAAGTTGTAGACCCAATAAATCTATTGAAAAACAACAAAGCTCCCGGAGTCGACTGCATACCGCCAGAGCTTGTGAAACATGGAGGAGGGGCAACCGCTCGAAAGATCTGTGGGGAGGAAGTATAGTGCCAATACACGGGCACTTCGTTCACTTCCTCCTCCATCCTAAATTGTTCACGCGCGAAGATTCATCCGTTGTTCCGCCGACACAAAAGGAAAAGCCGACATCGATTAATTGTCACAGAACATGCCATCACCAACTGAAAATATAAACAGCAACACAGGACAAGTAAAAATAGATAACACACTATTTCTTTGTTTAGTTTTATTTTTATTTTAAAAGGAAAAAAACATTATTATTGTGATAACTAGTTTGAATTCATGGATTATTGTTCCGTTTCATTTGCTTATTGGATACCAACATTTTACGGTGGCACTGTTTGAAATATAAGAACTAATTCGAACACTGATTGTAAGGACTAGGGGTGCAGCACGAACACGACTCCGAAATACATATGCGCGTCTCCGCAGTGACAGAGAGTGGGAGTGACGCGTGACCATGGCGGTCAGTGGATGGAAAACGACTCAAAGATATTCAATCGTTTGGGGTGAGTTTTTGGTGGTGTGGTGAAAAGGAAATGAAATTTTCTTTGACCAGTGACCAATGGAAGGCGATCTCTGGGACGCGGTGGTGTATGTGTGTGTTTGTACACATCACCGTGTTTATCGATGCGTTTAGCCAAGGTTAAACTAAACCTGAAACGAGAAAAAAAAGAAAAAAAAGGGAGAAGCGACCTAAGGCATCGAAGAGATGTGCTAAAAGCAAATATGGGACGTGGTCATCATAAAAGTCATAGATGAGTGGTGCCCCTGTGTAAATATACGAATAGCCATTCGAAGGAGATGCTAATGTATTACAATACTTTATACAATGAGAATTGTATATCGTATCTTAGGTCGGTGGCCAAAAGGAATACCTGGCTTACATTTGTATATGCCGGGTAATTAGTTGCGGCAGGAAAAGAAATTGAAGATTGTTTGTTAGTGGGAAAACAAAGAATGAGTTGAATCCTATGCATGTTTACATGCGTAGCAATATGGTCTATGGCATCTGTAAAAACAAGCTGCCCGACATAGGATTTTAACACAGACAAAGGGTGCCGACTGGATTGGGATTCATGATGCCATATGCACTTTAAAGAGTTATTTCCAGGAACCTTATCTAATGCGTTGTACGCATTAATAACCTTGCAAATGGAAATGTTTCAGGTATGCTGGGTGGAGATTGCGGTGCAGGTGTGGGCAATTGAAATTGTATTAGCGAAATTATATGATTGGATAGAGTTATGGGTGTTTTTTTAGGAAGGCGAACCGTGGGGTTTGGCGGAACCGTCACCGATTCACCAACTGATTAAAACAATATGGGATAAGGAAGTCAGTCCGGAAGAATGGAAAACCTCAATCATCATCATCATCATTATCGGCACTACAACCGGGAGCCGGTCTTGGCCTTATTTAGCAAGTCCTAAGGCTTGTCAAATTTTCCATAATGATTATTTTTTTCCGGGCAAGGTTATTAATCTTGCGCCAGAGGCCCCCGACGGGGAATCGAACCCCGGTCCCCCGCGTGACAGGCGAGGATACTAACCACTATACTATCGAGGAGCCGTGGAAAACCTCAATAGTCGTCCCCATTTTCAAAAAAGGTGACAGATCTGACTGCGAAAATTATAGAGGAATATCATTGCTCCCAACCACATACAAAATACTGACAAATGTCATACTGGAGAGAATCACACCGTATGCAGAAGACATATTGGGAGACTACCAATGCGGATTCCGTAGGAACCGGTCAACAAGCGAACAAATGTTCACAATAAGGCAACTGCTGGAAAAGAAGTGAGAATACGGAGAGACGGTTTGACTTCAAAAAAGCCTACGACTCAGTCGCAAGGCAAAGACTCTACCATATTGTAGTTGAGCTGGGAATCGCGAAAAAATATGCAGCCCTCATTCAAATCTGCATGAACGAAAACAAAAGGCAAGTTAGAATGGAAAACAACCTCTCAGAACCATTTGAAATCCGGAACGGACTAAAACAGGGGGGTGGCCTCTCACCATGTCTTTTTAACCTTCTCCTCGAGTATATCATCAGAAAGATACAAGACGACAACATGGCCAGATCATCCCTGAACGGAGTCACACAAGTGCTCGCATATGCGGATGACATCGCCGTTCTGGGCGATAATCTAGAAACTGTAAATAAAAACAGTGAAATCGTCATGCAAGCGGCAGAAGGGGTGGGTCTAGAAATAAATGAAGACAAAACGCAATACATGATTATGGCGAGAGCTGGCGGACCTCAGAGAACACACATAAGCATCAAAGGCAAGATATTCGAACATGTCAAAGAATTTAAATACCTGGAAACAATACTGACGACCAGCAACGAAATGTCGAAGGAAATTAACAAAAGCCTACACTCCAGCAACGTTAGTGGGCATGCAGTCAGTAAACTGCTGAAATCCAAACTGCTATCACGGAATATAAAGCTCCGTGTCTATAGAACCATAATCATGCCGATTGTTCTATACGGACGCGAAACATGGGCTCTCACAAAACGGGAAGAAAACAAATTCCGCGTATTCGAGAATAATGTCCTAAGGAGTATATTTGGCGGTAAATATGACGAGAAGGCAGGACAACGGAGGAGAATCCACAACCATTAATTGGAAGAGCTATACCGCAAACCTACAAGAGTGGGAGTAAGATGGGCCGAACATGTGGCGCGAATGGGCAACGTTAGGACCGTGCATATAGAATTCCTAATGGTAAGCCAGCGGGAAAGAGACCGACAGGGCCGCCGCGACGGAGATGGGAGGACAATGTTAGGTTAGACTTCGAGGAGATCGGATCAAATGGTCGAACGGGCAAGGAGAGCGCACGGGACAGGGTACAATGGCGGAGTCGAGTCGGTGAGGTCATGAACTTTCGGGTTCCTACAGGCCAATAAATAGTAATAGTGCTGACTTTACGCTTTCGAACTATTATTATTTCCAAGATATGTTATTACAAGTTATATAATTCGGAAAGTATTATTCGTTTATTCCAAAGATATATCCCTCATTCGCAGGGCGAAATAAAGAAACGAATAAAATCATTTAAAATTAAATAAACACCATGTATCATTTGGCGTGAACTATACAGTTGCCATAATAACCCTATTCCCCCGAACGGTTTTCCAAACCAATCAACACCAGAGATCCCGCGGACAACTCCATCTCTACAGCAGGCACGTCAACCCCAAGTCCTAATTTCAATAAAATAATATGACAAGGAGAAATCAGCTTCTCACTGAATGGTAGCGCGAAATGAGTTTCACGAATCCAACCGTTATTTTCAAAGTTAATTTCAATCATTTGTAAACGTTGCTTTGGCATTTGACTATTTTTTATAAAGGGCCAAACTAAACTAATCAAAAGTAAACTACAAACTATTAAATTTCTGTCTTTGAAAAAAGTGTTGCCAATTTAACTATCTATACCTCGAAATGAAACACCTTATATATTCGCCTACTTGCGCCTCTATAGGAAGAAGATCTAGGATAAATATGGCCCGTGCGCTTATAGCAACTAATATTACCCACATCTGCCTACAAACACACAATTCGGTATAAAAAAAATTGAAACCCGATTTGGATAACACGCTATCACATAAACCACGTACTGAAGAAAATATAGCGGCAACATCTGGATTTGTCAAATACCAATTGAAATACTCGACTGATGGATGCATCGAAGATTGGAACTTCAGACGAGACCATCTTAGATACAGTTACGGCCAATATTTGAAGGAAATATTAAAAGAATAAATTTAAAGCATTGTTCTTCTGTACGATAATGAAAATTACTCGATTTTATTTAAGGATCTTTCAATGAATCATCCTATAACTATGAAATACTTTTTTATCGAACTGATCGTCTACGAACTTTTCAATGTGCACTTTTTCTGCTTTTCCGATGGCTTACCTATTTATCTCAAATATCCCCCCTGTATCTTAATGCGAACCGCCATTCTTTTGATACATTTTACCGACTTGGGAACAAAGGGCTGCAAACCTTGAGCAAGGCTAATAATCAATTTATGTTCCTGATCAAATTTTAATAAAAATGGCAATACACAAACTCTTTGTTTATGTAGTTCAAGTGTATTGAGCGAAATAGAGATCAGAAAAGCACCATGCATTGCTACATATTCGATGAGGCCCATTCAGTATTCCCACCATTCCCATAAATAAAAAAGTAATTTGAAATTCTATTGGCGTGATGTCGAAACAACTTTCCTATTTTATTAATTCATTGTGGGCAATAACATTACCCTAAGCAATTAGACAGCCATCAGCCAAGTTTTGCGATTCAATTTTAAGTATTTATGCAACGGTCTGTTTGGCTGCTCCAAATCGGTCGCGCTGAAACCCCCCCGTAGGAATTTTTAATTCACACCGGGGCGCGTGTAAGGAGGTATGTTCGTCAGCGTTCAATGTTGACCGCACAGTTAGATTAGGGCTGATAGAGGAGGCCGACAGCCCAAGGTCAGATGCGACCTTCTTTGGCAGACTCATTGTTTAATCATTAATAGTGTCGAGTATTTCAGCGGCGATGGTTTAACTTAAAATGGGCATTTATAAATTATTTGATAGGTCGTGAAAAGGGTTGACATTAGAATCAATGCGGTCGAACTGAATTGGTATCGGAAACGAGGAAGGTCGCGTGTCTGGTTAATCAACTTTTTGTAATCGAATCTAAAGTAAATTAACAGATATGATTTTTATATTCAAATATATAAATAGGACACATGAAGGACTATTTAATATATTCGAGGTGGAATTAACATCACGCATTCATTGTAGCTCGATGGTCAATAAGGGCGAACATAAGAGGTGTTGGACTTTATTTCAGTTTCAGGTAACTTCGACAAGTTTCTCTAAATTACGTCCATTCCTATGAGTTTCGCCTGAATTTGTAATTTATACAGACATGTTGGCATTCTGCTCCCGCCGTTTTTTTCCGAAATTCGGGGCTTTATTGTAAATTTAAATCTAGTGATAATTTATTTTAATGTAAAGTGAAACAAACCATTATATTAACAAATAAAGAAAAAAAAAACCAACTATTAGGTGTACAACTTTGCTTCCGCCGTTTTTTTTCCGAAATTCGAGGCTTTATTGTAAAAAAAATCGCCGTCCTTGAAGCGTTGAAACCGCTCTCGGCACGTTCTTTCACTAATAGCGGCCTCACCATAGGTATTTGAGAGCATTCGATGAGCCTCAGCCGCAGATTTCTTCATATTAAAGCAGAAAATTAAAACCTCCCGGAAATGACGAGAATTTGGCTCGTAAGCTGACATGTTTAATCGAGAACAACTTTATGATGCAGACACAAATCGACTAATATTTCGATGGCGTTATGTTTACAAATACCTAAGCTTATTGTATGACGTCTATGATCTCTTTATTTCAACTACCACTTACCGCTACAGGCATCTATTGCAAAACGGCGGAAGCAAAGTTGTACACCTATTAAATCAAATATTGCAATTGGGAGTTATCATTACCCACACAGTTGACATTTCTACTGCAAAAATATTTGGCTCTCATTTTACAAGATCGATACAATAGTTTGTCCATTATTGAACATTTTCGATAAGAAAAAATTATACCGAGCTATGGAGCAAATTTACAGTTGTTTCGAGAAGGTCGTATTAACGATTTCTCTTTAAAAGAATATGACAACAAATTTGTTGACAACAAATTTGTTGACATTCTCGTTGGGCCAAAATTCAAACAAACAAAAAATCAGTAGACGCGATCCTAGTATGGTTTATCGATCATTTATCAACCTATTGTTCATTGAAGACAAAGAGGGCATATGAAATTAGTCCTAGTTTGAAAAAAAAAAACATTTATCAAACTGTTGTAAAAGGAATCATAAAACCATAACCTACGTGTATATATTCTAACCTAGAAGCGAAGAAAAAAACTCAAGATGACCTCGGAACATTTTGTTATTTGTGAAACTAGGGTGCCCGAGCCTCGCGATGCTATGAGATAAGTGTTGGGCTTGTTTCCGCACTGTTATAAATTGTAATGCCTCGGAAATAGTCTTGTTTAAAGGAAGTTTTTCGTTCTGCAAAAAACAATATTGATAAAGAGATTTACGTACCGTTATCTGATGAATCGCAAATTAATTGAATTCTTCGTACTGAATTGTGGGGCACAAATAAACCGGATCCATAGGACAGAAATTTCAAGCAAGAATATTTATGGTAATGTCAGTAACAGAGGCAAAGATCAAAGGACTTAACAGTATTCCACATCGTGAAACAATTTCACTGACAACGACACCAATCAAATGTGTGCTTTTCTTGGATTTAATGACCTAGACTATGACCATAAACTCCATAAGATCGGTTTTTACTTGTGTGCTTAGTATACTTCATCTTCTTCGGGCTGTAGAATTTTGTCCAGATTCAGAGTCTACCTGGTTCCATTGTAACTAGTGCGAAGCTGATGTGTTAATCGGCCGATCATGCAAAAATGGAGATCCCAGCCTATTGTCAGCAAATTTGATTATTTTGTTGTTTCTCAATACTACAAAATCGTTAAAATAAAACAAAAATATAATTAGCACCAATATAAAACCTTGAGGCATTCCCGAAATAAAAGGAGGGAGATGTGAAGGCAAGCCCATAACAATCGAACCGAACAATCTTCGAGGAAACTTTATCCAATTGCACAGTTATTGAGACAGTCAAAAAGAACGAGGTTTTTTAGTCAGGCATGGTATAGATATGTATATATGGTGCCCTAGTTAACGTATGACTCATCCAAAAAACCAGTACATCATACACGGCATGGAAACGGTCCTAACAAAATCATTTCAATGTTATCTCATACTATAATCACAAAGTGTCTTATCTACTATAAGCCTGAGTCAAGGGAAATCAAGAAACTCCAGAGAATGAGAGACCACAAGATCATCTTTTGACTCCCTTTATTTAAGATAACACTTAAGTACAAATAGTCTTAAGTCAATCTAAAAAGTTGTTCATAGTTAACCGAAACGTAAAAGCATCAATACTTGTTGAAATAAAGAGACACCGCTTCCAAAAAAATTATTTTTTAAATTTTGTCCCGAGACCGGATAATAACTGGCGATCCCGCCACTCGAAAAAGCAAACAGCTGTTTCAAGACGGACCAGAAAATTCTGGGAAGAATTTAAAAACATCGACAAGAAAATGATAGGATTTTCTCACCAGTTCCGGTACATGATTATGCTGCGTAGATCATCGCTAAAACGGAACAACGCCTAGCGAATAAGGCTGCAAGACTAGTTAAGTTAAATAACCTAATATAGAAATCAAGCCTTGAGAGAAAAAAAATATAATCAGTGAATGAAACAAAAAAATCAAGGAAGAGACAAACGGGAAAACCATTCGATAAGCCAACTGAGATGGAATCAAGCGACTCCGAAGATACACCAAAAATGGCAACAGACAACGCCACAATCAGACCAGATATAGCACATTTGGCTCAACAATTCCAAGTCATTATTTCAGTTGTTAATCAACTCCAGCTCGACAAGAGCAAAGAAATCCAGGTTCGCCCAGTAAAATTAGTGAAACACGATAACATAGTCTTTAAGTTCAACAAACCAGAAAACATAGAGTTGGAGGCATTCAAACACTTCCCAAAATTCAATGGAAACCCAGAAGAATAGGCCTCTGGGAGGGAAAACGTGTGCAACCTAATGAAAGCATGCAAAGCCCATAAAGGACACGCTAAATATGCCACAGCACTATTAACACCAAAATACAAGATTACAGGTGAAGCAGCGAGGTTACTAACTAACTACCAAACAAAATTCTGCTTTGAAGTCATACTAGACCGACTAGATGCAGCATATAGTGACAACAGACCACTTTATGTACTGAAAGAAGACATGGCACACATCCAACGAAGAACAAACACATTGGCTAAATACTACGGCGAGGTTAACAGAGCTTTAAACCTCATCATATCGAAAATCCAGTTCGAAACACGGCATCAAGAAGGAAAAAAGGCATTACTCGAGGAAGCTGAAAGCTAGCTGTTAATTTAAGTATTTTTCATCATTTTGTTTTTGAATCATTGTGAATTTAAGTATGTTTTACCATGTTTGTTATGCCTCATAAACTCGATTGGGTCTGGCATCACTTGTAGTCCGCCATGTTCTCAATGGAATTGTTTTGTTATGATAGATTTCATGTACGTCAGTAGTAAAAGGACTCTTCATGTTTAGAGAGCAAGACAAAAGGTTGTTGTTATTTCCGTGCACCGGGACGAGTGAAAACTACGAGTTGTTTTGAATATCGTAAATAATGTGAAGCGGCTTGTTCCGTATTTCTATAAAGTAACTAAAAACTGTATTGTGTAAATGTTACGTACCAAAACCACCCCCCCAAACATTCATACCGGGCGAAGCCGCAATCAATTTCGGATCACATATAGTGAATCCCAGGCAGATTGATTAATGTACCAATCAGCCAAGGAAATATAACCATAGAGTCCAGACATACATCTGAGAACAATACTCAATGGCGACACCGTTTCCTTTAATCGATTCTAAGGATACGTTTCCTAAACGGAAAAAGAGCGGTGCATGTAAATAGGATTGATGGACAACAACAGCATTAAGATGTACAAAATATCTTTGGCACCGTTGTCCATTAAAAAGTAATTACCAAAAACACTCGTGGTAAATACCAATCCGAAACATTACTAAAAAACCCAAGTAATGTTTAATGACCTATGGTAATTGTCGATCCTAGGAAAATTACCGAAGGATCAAACAAAAGATCGGTGGCTCACAATAGAGATCCGGATACAAAGGATTTTATGTGAGGCCAACGAGAAAACAAAAAAGGAAAATAACACGTTGCTTTTAGGTAACGTGGAAAAAAGGTTTCCTTCCGATCAAACGATCGAGATAGAACGGAGTTGGTTTTTTGCATTTGTCCAGAACGGACACAGGCGCTGTTTTTCGGGAGTTGATTTTTGGCCGAAACGATCAGTGGTGCGTGGAGTTAATTTAACCGAGTGTACGGGAACAAAATTAAGAAGTTGCAGTTGTACCGTTTGCAAAGTGAATGTCTGTGAAATTCATAATTAATCGAAGTATAAATTTCGGAAAAGTTCTTGTTTAAAGTGGTCAAATGGTCACTTTAGATTTAAAACAAATATAATAAAAGAGATTATAGAAACTATTAAAAACATTGTATTGGTTATGAACTATAGTGGGTGTATAAAGTTTTAAAAGTGATTACTGTGTGCGTGTTTTGTTAAGATAAAGATTAGAATAAAGATTAGTTTAAATAAACAAAAGTGTGTTTTATTTAAAGTGAGTGGAAGGAGGAGACATAACAAATAATATAACATAAAAGGTGCGTAACATTATTAGTGGTAGTGTTTTTAAAGTAATTACCACCGATGGCACGAGATCACTATGGAAATTTGTGATTGAAAATTCCCCATTGTCTGAGCTACAGCCACAAACCACGATTGAAATCTACGTTGGACGCATAGGTTAATGAGCCTAGGCGTCAATTATAAATTATCACGTCACGGGTTTATGTGTCCTGACGCTTTATAACCTGGAACATCAAAAGAAGAACATTCAAAAGAGGAAGATCAAAAGAGGCCTTCCTCTATAAACTATAAAACATTTGGTGACCCCGACGTGATCCAACAACTCTCACGAGATACATCAACTTGGCTGCTTGCTCTAGAAGTTACGGAAAGCAGATTAGATGAAAATGAAGGACAAAATAACTCCCAAACAGACTGCCAGGCAGAAGGCTCTGGAGGAAGAGCGGGCCAAAGTGAAAGGCGCCGTCGCTAAGGACGGGCCCAAACAGAAATCAGCAGAAGAGCAACAGTTGATTAAGGAAAATCTGGTTGCCAATAAAACATCGCCTACCGCCGAAATATCAGAGGACCCCCAAGAAAGATGTATCACCTCAGAAGAGGCAACGAATCAGGTTGAAATAACGAAGCCGATTCGCCGACACAAAATTATTGGGCAGTCACTTACTCGTGCGATCGAGAGATGGAGTACCATGAGTAAGGTTATTCAACCCACTGCGTTCTATCAACTCAACGCGTAAACCATTCGCGGCTACTGGACTCAACTAGAGGAAATTCACCAAACCATTGGAGAACTAAGCGAAGACCCTTCGGTGAATGGATATGAGGCAAGCAAACATATCGATCTGGAAGCAATTGTTCACCAGACAATGCTAGATTTGCACACCAAGGGAAACGAGAAGAAGCCCCAGGCACAATTAGCGCCAGTGCCGACAGTTCAGTTGCCCAAAATTACAATCCCCAAATTTGATGGTGACTACGCAAAATGGCGACAGTTCGCCGACTTATTTACCCAAATGGCACACGCTCAGGCATTAAGTAAATGCCAAAAATGTGGTACCTCAAGACAAATCTGACTGGAGAACCCGAGAGATTAATAAGGCATTTCTCGACGTCCGACGATCAATATGACGCAGCATGGAATATGCTCCAGGAAAGGTATGAGAACAAGAGGTTATTGGTCGGAGCTCTAGTAAATAAATTGATCGACCAACCAGCCCAACCAACCAATTCAGCTACAGGTAACCACGTGAAGGCAAAGCATGACACCACTCTCGAATGCCTTCTCGGTTTAAAAAATCTGGGTATCAACACCGTAGATTGGGATGCACTATTGATGTGTATCTTGATAAAAAAGCTAGACTGCTCAACGCATGTGTTATACGAGCAAAGTCTGTTCAACCCAAAAGAAGAACATTCAGAAGAGGAAGATCAAAAGAGGCCTTCCTCTATAAAATATAAAACACTAGCCGCAAGAGTATTCTTGAACGGCCTAAATAGCGTTTTGGCAAAACAAACACTATACGCACACAGATGTGAATCACTAGCAGAGGCGTTTGTTATAGCCCTTGCAGTACAGCACGATACCAGACACACAGATATCGCACCAAACTTCCAGATGATAGAGAGAAACCAACCACAACAGAATCCGCCCAAACACTACCTACCACAAAGAAACCCAATGCCCAACAATCAGAATAACAGAGAACAACCAGTACCAAACATAGAAGTAGGAAGACCTCAGCAATGCCACAGGGAAGAGACTCATGGCAGCAACTCCAACAACCTGAGCGAGAACAGCAACAGATCAACAATGTATCTCCTAAATCAGAAAGAATCTTTTTTATACTAAGAAATTGGTTGCCTAGTTTAAGTGTAACAAATCCAGAGAATGAGAAAAAGTATGTAATTTTAATTGATTCGGGTGCAGCTCAGAATTATTGCACTATAGATCTAAGTATTCCGATTCCTATAAAGCATATCTATTCCAAAACAGTCCATGGAAGAAGTACAATCGAAGCCAAAAGGCACATACACATTCTAAGAGAAACACTTGAGTTTTTTGAGCTATCAGAGCTAAAAGAATTCAATTTAATAATAGGGTTAGAAGGTTTAAAGGAACTCGACGCAGAAATAAATTTCGACACGATGATATTAAAAACAGGAGGAAAGAATAGGACCAACCAAAAACTAAATTATACTATGGAAGATGAAGAATTTAAAAAAGAAATAGATGAATTTATGAACAGAAACAAACGTACCGATAGAAATTTACCATATGCTACTAATGTAATAGCAACGATCAGAACGAAAACTGAAGAACCGGTCTGGTCCAAGCAATACTATATAGGACCCCATACTGCTCTCCAATCTGGGTAGTACCAAAAAAAGTCTGAATGAAGACGGCCCAGCAAAAAAACAATTGGTGAATGACTAGGAAATTGAATGAACATACAATTAATGGCAAATACCCAATGCCAAACATTATTCACAAGATAAGAAATTTAGGCGAAACCAAAGTCTTTCCAACACTAGATCTGGAATCCGAGTTTCATCAGATTCTGTTAGACGAAAAGGGCAAAGAGAAAACCGCTTTTGCAGTTAACGGTGCTCCTTAGGAATGTAATCGCTTGGCATTCGGGTTAAAAAACGCACCACCGATCTTTCAACAATGAATAGACGATATACTACGGCTTTTAATAACAAAATTCTGTTATGTATACGTTGACGATATTATAGTTTTTTTTTCAAAAACTCGGGGTGAGCATATGAACCACCTTAACGCCTTGTACAACGCGAACTTGACCATCTCAAAGAAGAAATCACATTCTTTAAGAGTTACGTGAAATTCTAAGGGCTACATAACTAGCTACAAGTCGGTAAGAATGGACCCAGAAAAAATGGAAACTATTAGGAAATACCCCGGCCGACAAGTCTGAAGGAACCATGAACTTTCCTTGCTTTAGCCGGATTTTATCGTAAGTTTGTAAAAAACTACGCCATAATAGCGAAGTCCCTTACAAGCTTATTAAAAAGTCATCAAATGGTGTGAAAAACAGAGTCCCAATTACAAAATAAACTTTAACGAAGAAGAAAGAAAGCCATTCTATGAACTAAAAGCATATTTAGAAGATTGCCTAATGTTGTCACAACCTGACTACTCAAATCCAATTAAGTTAAGAACCGATGCATCTAACATAGCAATCGGCGCAGTTGTGTCAGAAGGAAAGAAATCAATAACCTTTATATCATGTGCACTAACACTATGTCAGCAGGAACATCATGCAGATATCATGATAAATAACCGAACTTTAAGAGGTTCGTCATCGCATAACCGGGCTCGCTCTCGAGACTCTGCCCACACTCGACTGGTGACGGCATTTTGTAACATCAGTGGCATCGATTTCACCAATACGAATGTAAACGCCGTCCGCCAAAATTTGCAAACAACGAATCCTGATATCC
This sequence comes from Microdon myrmicae, assembly GCA_963931805.1. NCBI lineage: Eukaryota > Metazoa > Arthropoda > Insecta > Diptera > Syrphidae > Microdon > Microdon myrmicae. Next base: position 264,217,287 of record OZ007496.1, read on the forward strand.
TTGCACTAACTGAGACCCAGGTCGATTCGTCAACTGATTCGACATATCTTCGTTGTTCAGGATACGACTTACATTCGAGATTCCGTTTTAAGGGCGGAGTCTGCGTTTTTGCGCGGTCCGATCTGGCTTGCCAGAGGATGGAGGCGTTGGAACCCAATAATATGGACATCATATGGTTAAGCGTGGTACTGAGGAATTTTGTTAAATTTCTTTATTGTCTTTACCGCTCCCCGAATGATGATCGACCGGCAACATTTTTCGAACATCTTTCACATACCGTCGCCTGGATACAGATCACCCGCCCAGCTTCTGAAATTGTTGTCCATGGCGATTTTAATATGCACAAATCCGGCTGGTTGGTACATTCTAACAGAACCGACGAGGCTGGGAGGCTGGGAGGCTGGCGGAGATGTTTGCTGTTAGCCAAAACTTGACTCAACTCGTGGAGGAGCCAACGCGAGTGCCGGATGCCCGAGGCGATTATGCGAACACCCTGAATCTGTTTTTGACATCCGAACCGAGTATTTATACCGTGGAGGTTTCTGCGCCACTGGGAAACTCAGATCACTGCTTGGTATCTGTCGTGCAACCACTTGCATATCAAGGGAATAACCGGCCTAGGCTGCTTCGCCATGTATGGAAGTATGGGGCTACTAACTAGGACGATTTGCGAGATTTCTTCGCATCCTTTCCATGGTCCGAGGTGTGCTTCGGAGACTCCGATGTTAACGCTTTCGCGGAGTCGGTATCAGAGATTATTCCTCTGGGGATGGAGATGAATATTCCACATTCCATCAAACGAAGTTCGTCTAATAAACCTTGGTTTGATAAAAAATGCAAGCTGGTTACAGCGGCAAAAAATAGAGCTTTTAGGCAATGGCTCTCAAATCCCACCGATGTTAACAGAACGAATTTTGATAGAATCAGAAGGCGATTGATACCGCGAAGAAATCTCACAACTACAGGATGATCAATAAGCTCCTTCAGTACCCAACTGGTTCGCGCTCCTTTTGGTCAATGGCAAAAGCTGTCAGCGGTAACTTCGCAGCCTCCTCTTTCCCTCCGTTGGTGACAGACAGTGGGACGTTAGTAGTGTGGGGCTTTTCAGGGCCCGAAGAGCCATACATCATTCGATCCCCACTATTCCAGGCGAAGCGACTTACCTCTAAGTCGAACTTCAGCAAGGTTGCGTAACCTTGCTACGGCATTTACCGCCAGCCAAATCGCTGGAATTAATACAGTTACCCAATCGGATAACTGTTATGAATATCTGTAGGCAGCTTACCTTTTCTGTGGGGGTTTTCCTTCCAAACCCCTTTTTCTCCATCACCATCCCTGAAAACATTAAGTCCACGGCAAAGCTTATCACTTAGCCGTGGCATCGAAAATTCATCCTCGGGCAGGCATTAACATCTGAAAACATTAAGTCCACGGCAAAGCTTATCACTTAGCCGTGGCATCGAAAATTCATCCTCGGGCAGGCATTAACATCTGAAAACATTAAGTCCACGGCAAAGATTATCACATAGCCGTGGCATTGGAAATCTCATCCTCGGGCATGCATTGCACCCAGGGCATCTCGTTTCCATAGCCTTATGCCATGGAAACAAAATCAACAAAGAGTTCATTGATTACTCGTTGTTTTTGTTTGTCCATGGCACCCCTAGCATGCGGCTATTAGGTCCCATCGGTTTGCCACCGCCGACAAGGTTTCGGCTGATGCAAACCAAACATTTCCCTAATTACCAGCAATAGCTGGTTTCCCATTATCGGTCTCCACCGATCAGGGACCGCAAACAAGCAACGAATTGGATGCAGCCAGCAAGTGTTTACTTTTAACATCTGACAATGGCTGCACCCTATATTCGTTGCAATATCTAAACAGTGCATTTGCACCACAGTTTGTTATTGTATATACAATTTCCTATTAACGGCCGCCAACCGTCGGCGGACCTAAGGAAATTTACACCCATCACCAATATGTTGATTTATGGCCTCTCCTAGGATGACCAGATCTTCGGCTCGTGTTGTTTTTACCCCAGATGTTCCTTGTTGCCGGCAAGTATAGCACAATTAATTGTGTACACAGCGCAGGCCATGCTTTGTTGGTATTCGTAGGAGATGCTGTTGCGGTGTTCGCAACCACCACCACCACCGGACGATTGTAGGCGACGCATACACAGACATTCGAAATGTATGCCGTATTCCCCGGTCCAATCACGATTAACTATCTGGAGTTAATCGTGCAGCTCCTCCCCTTTTGCGGTTTGCTTGGTGGTGTCCCTTTTCTTTGGTGGGCAGTTAATGCCTAGTCAGATCATATCCACCGCAGCGTGCAGTTGTAAAAGTCGCATTTGTAAGAGCCAATCGCGAAGAGTCGCAATTAGTCGGTACAATTAATTAGTTGGATAACGTGTAGTGTTTCATCTACGAGTGTGCGTCCGGGAGTCTTCACTATAAAGTAAAGTTTTGATTTGTATTTTTAACAACAGAACTATTTGTACGAATTAATTCGGTTTAGTGTACTATTCGGGACCATCAAACAGTTATACCAGATAAATTCAATTCAATGGAAAATATACGTAACTTAAAACCTATAGTGCGGCACAAAATTTGATATGCAATAGTTCCATTAATATAAATAACGTTAAGTTCATACAAAAGTGCTCCCTACTGTTGTGAAACCAAATAAACCTCACTTAAACAATAACAAGGAAGGATTTAAATAAAAGAACATTTTATAAAAAAACAAACTTCATCGGAGTTTTCTTCTTTGCTGTGCTGAGTCCGCTCCATAACTTGGGATCTATTGACGCATTGTTTTATTTTTCTTTCTTTCGGTGTACCAAATAGATAACTCCTTCGTTGGGGAATTAGGTTAAACAGTGCCCGTGCTCGGTGCAATACGTCAACCCAACAGTAGCGAATTCAGAGGATAAAGCTAATGTGGTCGCGAATGTATTTTCCACGAATTCAAATCTCCATCCCGGCCTTTTGGAGCCACCTGTGATCGCGCCGGTACGGTCTTCCATGCGGTATGTGATATTTCGTCCGCGTACTATTCATCGCATTCTACGTGAACTGGATCTTAGGAAGGCAACCGGCCCGGGCGGAATACCAGCAATAGTCCTTAAGAACTGTGTTCCTCAGAGAGGCGCCGTTATAATACCGCTGGTATACCCCTGGCTGCAAACCATCCAATGGGCACGGTGACGCGTAACACCGTGGATTAGGGGTGGTAGATCTTTGTGTGTTACTCCTCGCTAGCCTGTCTGACATGGGTGGCCCTAGTGGAATCGTATGCTTCCGTCAGCATAGCCTGAGTGATTCATTGTAGTTTAAGCCCCCGCACCACGTCAAGGTTTCTACCAAGCGGGGGCCACCGAGTCACACACAATTTTAAATCCAATCAACATTTTTTTCATTGAATAGTCTGCCACGTGTAGAGCACTCATTGTTTGATGCACGTAATCGCATGCATTTTGTAATAGTTTTATAGGCGGAGGTACAATCTTCCGCGAATTGTCAAGGGATAGGATTTCATACATGACCTCAGTTTCATTATCGCTATTCGGCAAACACTGTAAAGGGCTCCAATAAAAAAAAACAAAAAAAAAAAAAAATTGTGGCGAGAAGGCCGAATTTAGCGAGACAAGGACATATGTGTCCTTCATCTTGTCTCTGACTTCTGGTCATCTTGCGATAACCAGAATCACCCACATCCGTGAGGATGTTGGGCTCGGTCTCGCGATCTCTGAAAAGAAAAGAGAAAAAGGGGGGGTATCCAAGGATAGTGTGGACAGTGTTAGTTCGGGTGTTCTCTAACTACTTTTATAGAGGGATGGTGGGAAAGAAATCGTACAAGACCGGTAGGTCTTGGGCGCGGTAGTGAACGCAGATCACGTCTTTGGCGTCTGATAATCTGCGCTTTGGTCGGTGTGTATGTTTGTGTTTGTGCCGTCTTGTACAGTGCGTTCGTGTGTGTGGTTTGTTAATAGTAGACCCTATGAGATGGGTCCAGGAATCCTCTATTATAGAGGGGAATGTTGTTGGGAAGGGTGCTTTCTTCAGTTTTGTACTGAAGAAGAAATTGTGGGGGTTTGATCCGAAGAGATCGAGAGAGAGAAGGGTCAAGAACGCAGGAGTCCCGTACAAGTAGGTTCTCGCTGTTCTGAATGTTTTCCAGGTACTTATATGCTAACTGGAGCAAGTACTCGTCGATAGGGGTAATGGAGGCGCCTTCGTATAGGTGAGAGTTGGGGTAATGACGACCGTCAGGCCTTCTAGAATGATTGGTGCATCTTCTGAGGAGTTTCCTTTCGAAAACCCGAAGTCTTTCCATTTGGGCCGAAGATATGCAGGACCATATGGGAAAGACGTACGATATGCCAGATCGGATTAGCTGCTTATAGCAGAGAAGCTTAACTTTGGTGTCAACTTTGTTGCTCCACTTCAAGATGTTGCGCAGTTGCTTAGACCGACCGAGACCCCTTTGGAGAATGTGGGTCACATGTTTGATGAAATTCATTTTTGGGGTATAAATGACCCCAAGATATTTCATCCTGTTCTGTGATCTAATCGTAGTATCTCCCGTTTTTATCCGAATATTCTGTGAATATCGAGAAGTAGGTTGGAAGTGTTTACTAATCAGAATTATAGCTACTGCTTTAGATGGGTTAAGTCGAATTTTCCATTGACTGTAATACTGATACAGTTCGTCCAGATGACGGTTGAGTCGGTTTGTTGCGAGTTTTGGGCTTTTAGATGACGTGTACACTAGGACGTCACCCGCATAGCAAATCTGGTTTACTCTACCACCCACAGGGCGAGGAATATCTGAGGTGTAGATATTAAATAAGATGGGGCCTAGAATGGAGCCCTGTGGTACGCCTGCGGCGGCGTTGAAAGTTCGGGAAAGCTTTCCATTCACTCGAACTTGGAAGGTTCTGTTTAAAACGAACTGGTAGATTATATTACACAGCGTTTTACTGAGGCCAGTATTCAGTAATTTAAAAACGAGACCTTCGATCCAGGTTGTGTCAAAAGCCTTTTCAATGTCCAAGCTCACCGCAATGGTGGGTTCCTTATTAAAGAGGCGCACGCAAACGTGGTTTTGAAATATGTTGAGAGCCATAGTGGTGCTGTGCGCTCTTCTGAATCCAAATTGAAAGTCAGGTATTAGGTTCCTGACACTGGTAAATATATTTAGCTTCTCGTTATGAACTGTTCATATATTTTGCTGATGCAGGTGAGGAGCGAAATAGGACGAAAGCTTGAGGGGTGATAATTTGGTTTCCCTACTTTTGCTATTGGGCAGACAACAGCATGCTTCCAAGCTTGGGGAAAATACCCCATGTTGTAGGCATGGTTGAGCAGAATGGAGAGCTTTATAAAGAATAAAGCAGAAAGCCTTCGCAACGAGTGGTAGGACATATTGTCGATACCGGGTGACTTCTTGGGGTTTCGAGATTTAACTAGGTTCTGTAGGGTATTTGGTGTGACGAAGCCGTGACTATTATCACGTGTGTCGTCGAAGTATGCACTGTTAGCTGAGTTAAAGACAACTATTGGCTCGTTAAAGTTGTCTAATTTATTGTGAACCTCTGAACTAATTATTGCATTTGTTTCCGGGTCGCCATCCTCGAGATTGAGCTTGTGATTATTTTCAAAGGTCTCTCCGATGATGTTTGCTTTATTGGTGTCATTATTGACAACAAGGCCGTTGTGCATGATTGGTCCAGTGATACGTGGTGAGGTGCCACATATCTTTTTAACGTTTTTATAAATGTTCTGGTCCATCTGAATACCCTTCAGTTTGTCTTCCAATTGTCGGGTACGATTGTTTTGGATTCTCTGTTTTATCAGTGTGCCAATATTGTGAATAATGGCTCGCAATAATGGCTCCCTTTACGTAAAGCGGTGACGATATCTCATTCTGCAGAGCTTTTTACGCTCCCGGATGAGACGAAGAGTGAGGTCGTCAAGGGGAATCTGATAAGTCTTTTCAAGTTTGTACTTCGGGACATGAGTCTCAGAAGTTTCAACTAGAATCTCGTGAAGTCGAGTTGCGGCGTTATTTATCTCAACCGTCGTTAGGTTCCTGTCAGTGGGGAGAGAGAGTTGGTGGAGTTTTTCGTTCAATGTAATATTGAAGTTATCCCAATTTGTGCGCCCATAATCGGGTATGTATCTGACATGAGCCCGGGATGCTCGATAGCCGCGAATGAACATGGTCACAGTGTTGTGGTCAGATACACCCGCCGATACTTGGGGAGGAGTGATTTGGGGAAGTAAGTCTTTGGACACAATAAAGATGTCCAGGATGGAGTTACCTCGGGTACCACCCATAGGTGCGACTATTTCGAAGTTGAGGGCATGACAGTTTTCGCTGTACCATTGGAACAACTTTGTGCCGTTTGGGCAAGAGACGGAGTTGTTCCAGTGGGGATGCCTGGAGTTGAAATCGCCGCCTATGATGAAGGGTGTATGCCCCGAGGACGTTATTAATTGGCCGATATCTTCGGGATTAATGGGGCCATTATTGGTTTTATGTGAGTGGTAGACGGAGTATATGTTCACTCTACCATTATTAGCTAGATGCAGTTCAACCCCGGAGACCTCTATGGACTCGAAATGTGGGAGGTCAATAGCTTCATGGCGAAGTTCGCTATTAACTAGAATACAGGTGCCACCTCCGTTGATGGTGGGGCCGCCCGTGGGGGTTCGATCTCTTCGAATCATTGAAAAGTTTGGGAAAGTGGGACGGTGACATGGATGCAACCTAGTTTCGGTTACAAGAACCACGTCCACCCGGTTATCCTTTATGAAGTGAGAGACTATCGCACGCTTTGATAGCGAAGCAAGGGAGGGCTCCAATAATTGTATTGTGGGACCGAGAACGTTTACTTATTTCTTTTATTTCGTTTTCAACAAGGCAAAGCAAACCTGTTCAACACAAGGAAAGTTATACTAGATTACACACCACTAAGTATGTAAACACAGTTTGTTATTAGACTATGCCCGAGTACGTCCACACTGTTCGATGTCACAATTATAAATGGGTTGTTCTGTTAGAGGAGAAGCTTGTAAGAAATGTTATGTGACTTAGATCAGTGTGGGACGAATATAGATCGCTGACTTTGTTGACTTCGCTTTCACAATTCGAAGAGCATCGCCTAAAGACCTTCTCAAATAATGGCAACATAAGTTAATTAGCTTTATTTTTCAAAAGATAACAACGATTCTTTTATTTTTATTAAATATTACAATCCAAGCAAATTTTGTTGTTGATCTGGTTCGTGCTACACGTCAGCTCACCTGCCTATGTACAACGCTAGGACATTTATTATATAGATTAATTTTAAAAGATAATAAAAATAAGAACACACAAACATGTTTTTACACAAAAAATATTTGATGATAGGTTCCGTCTGATGACAGGCAAGGCTCGAGAGTTCTTTGAAGACAGTTTCTATCTATCACGTTGCAAAGGATTAGTGCTCCACAAGCTGTGGCATCCTGGTAAGATTAGATCTGTGAAATAACACTAAAAGCTATCGTGTGCTTTAGCACCCTTCAATATAATTGTATATAATTGTTTTTGTTTTCTTTTTTTTTACAAAATTACATGAAACGTTATTTCTTATATTGCTTGTCCATGTTGTTTTAATTTTTTTTGTGTTTTAACTTAAAATTGTAGAATTGTTTTTAAATACGAAACGAATAAGCTAAGCATTAGGTAAATATCATGGTTTGCGTAGTGTTCACTTTAAAATATGCACATTCCCTGAAGTTGTAGAGGCGGATTTAGTGTGAGGCGTTAACGCGCATGGTTCTTGCAGAACGGGCGACCACCTTTGTTGTAGAAGCTTTGCCCTTCGAGATTCTTCTTACAGAACTGAAACGCAAACACAGTTGGATTGAATACGGTGAAACGGGATTTTAGTCTTGTTTACTTACGGTGCAATTGAAACATTGGCTGTGGTAGTTGTGGTTCAGGGCTTCCACCCATCTGTCGCCGGCTTCTACAGGGAATCCACAAGCGAAACATTTGGTTGTGAAGAGCTCATTCCAGTCAGCTTCACAGTAGGCCAAACCTTCTTCTAGGAAAAAGGGAGTGTTGCCAAACAGCTTACCACAGTGTGCACAAGTGAAGCATTCTGGATGGAAATGCTTTCCAATAGCATTCAAGCAATCGCCCTGAAAAGAGGTGTTAGTGGAATGAAGTGATCGGCATGCTCAGCGACTTACCTTAATTTTTCCAATGCATTTGCTGCAAGTAGGAGCCAAGTACTTCTCAAAGCAGAACTCGCAGTATAGGTCGCCCTTCTCTTCGACGAAGCCGATATCTTGCAAAGGACGGCGACAATTGGCGTTCACGCACATGAAGTGATCAGGACACCAAATACGGCCCAGAGCTGTGATGAACGGTCCCCTATATCGAACAAGAGGGATTAGTTTACAACATTTAGAAGAGACTTAGCGAAGATATACAAGTTATGGAACTGAATGCCACAAACGAATCATGCACTGGCAGACCTACCTTGTGATTTCCTTTTCGCATTGGCAGCAAATTGGACGCTTACCCTCCTTTAGGAGTTGACTTACTACGGATTTGGTTTCTTCGGCGCCTGCTTCATCGGCTGGTTGTGTCGGGTCTCCTGTGCGTTTTATAGATATTTCAAAAATGGGTGCGCTTGATGATTGCCCGTCTTTTTCGATATACGAACGTCGGTCGATAGCATGCGTGGAATGCTCGCCGTTTCTGTTCGAACCCTTATTTTTGTTTCTGAAGATTACTGTTTCGGCAGGCGCAAGTTCAGTCAGGAGTGCGTGCACAGACGGCAATTGTTGGACAGCAGCCGGTGTCTGCTCGACTGTAGAAGAAGCCAATTTTGGACTGCCGCTTGACGGCATCTTTGGAGCAACCGGTGGCTGGTCGGCTAATTTTTGAGCACCAGCGGGCACGATCTTAGGGCTCAACAAACGTTTTGCGTCACATATTTCGATTAAGTTCTTCATTTGATGATTCTGCGGAGCGGTAACGTCGCCAACAGCGCTAGGAGGTGTTGGCTTCGGCAAAATTGTCTGCTGAATGACCGGATCAGCACTCATGATTACCTGGGTAGGTTTGAGTTCTGCCGGAGCTGTAGGATCCACATTCTTGAAATCTTCCAACTCAAATCGTTTTCTAACAACCATTGGACTCTTGGTCGTTGAATGGCTTGATATAATGGTGAGATCAGGGTTGCTGTTATTTTTCGAATTACTAGCCAGTCTAGCCTCGAGCATGTTGGAGATGATCTTGCCTGCCTCTGCCATGAAGTTGGATTTGTTGCCGATGTTGATTTTACCAATAGAGTCGGCCAGCATGTGCGTCGCTTCAGAGGTTTGAGCAATGTCGTTGTTAGTCTTGGCAACGGAAGGTTTCACACGGGGTAGGGTCGCAGATGCCGTCGCGACAATTGGTTTGCTGTTAGTATTATCTTCTGGAAAAGCGGACACATGCACAACAACGAAAATGTAAGTATACACACAAAAAGAAAAGAAAAAAACAACACTAGCAATAGTTAATTGATTGGTATGGGCTCAAATTGCCACAATTGGCTATTTGATCGGATCAGTTTCAGGGAGGAAAAAGGAGGACAACAGATGTCGCATTTAAAATACCCTGTAAATATGCATGCATAACAAGAGGGGAGAACACAAGCCACTGTAAGCACACACTGATCACCTGATTTGCATACTGCAGCTGCTGCATAAAGGTACTCGTACACCGGGCCCCACGGCCTTGTTGATGATACCACGACCGCGTTTAGGGGCTGAAGTTGCGCCAAAAGCTCCGCCACGTCCGACATTGCTGGGACCTGAACCGGTCGAGGGAGAAGTTTGTAAATCATTAGCGTTGGTTACCGAAGGCGCGGTATTAGTAACACCTATATTTTGTTGCTGAGGCTGCTGTGGTTGAGCTTGTGCTAGCGGAGGCTTAAAACCGGCTGGGCCTGTGGAAGCAGTCGGCTTGTATGTGTTATTATTGCTATTCGGCTGTGATTGCATTTGAGAACATGGTGCAGTGCAGGCACCACTTCCAGCGCCATCTCCAGCACCCGGACATACATTGCCAGTCATTGGACAGCGATTGTCACGGGATTTAGTAGCTGTTGGGATGCCTGACGGTTTGTAAGCCGGCACTGGGATGACACTGGTTAGTTTCTGTTGTTGGTTAGTTAAAGAACTTTTAGCAGAAGCATTTGTTAAGGAACAGCTTGATTCGGTGGCTGCATTTAATGTTGATGATGATTGCGCACTGAATGATTGTTGCTGTTGCGAATTTGATGATTGAGAATAAGCAGAAGATTGCTGCTGTTGGAAACCTGGCGGTGGGTGAACAACTTTTTTACCAGACGTTGGAGAATCGATATATTTCGCTGGGTGAGGTTCGTCGCGTGGAGGAAGATGAGGTTTAGTCGGAAATTTGGTTGAGGTATCTGATGGGTGTAGTTGTGGAAAAGATGTCTCGCTTAGCTTCGCTGCCCGAGCGCTGATCGCTTGAGATTGAGTTGTCAGATTGGTAATTTCTTGCTCTAGACCGGAGAGTCGGCGAGCTTGGTTGGAAACGAATCCGGTCTTACCATATGAACTGCGCCTCTCCGAATCAGATGTGGCGTCTCTTGTGGTGACACTGGCACTTCCTGTACGAATTTCTATTGTCTTCGCACTTTGGGTGTGCTCGTACTCTTCTACGACCTTACGGCGGCGTTCGATTTGTGCGTTGCCTACTTGCGAAGTCGTCTTACTCTCTAACTGGGATTTCTTTTCTTCCGCCAAATGGGACTCCTTTTCCCGCTTCTCAATAGTAAGATCACCGACTTGGCGCTGTTGGACGACTTCAGGTTTATCAACGAAGCTCTGACAACCTGTTTGATTCATTGTCTGATAATGGGAGAGGAGCTGTCCTTGTTGCTGTTGTTGTTGCAGTTGTTGTGCGCCTAAGTAAGACTGGCCAGTGGTAATTGAACCGACTTGAAGATTTCTCGACGTCTGTTGTGGCAAGTCCGCATCTCGCAGACGTGGCGCTCGAATGGCACTGAGTGGATTAGGTGGCGGTCCAGGGGCTGGAGATTTAGCTCGATCCGGACATGGTGATACCGAACGGCGATCGAAGAGGTGACCAGTTGTGGGGGCGCATTCTTCAAAGCAAAGTTTCTCGGGCGTTTGGTAGAACGGTATCACTGGAGCGGGTTTATTGGTTTGCGATGGCGTATATGGCCGCGGAGGAGGGTAAGACTCGTCTCGTTGTTGATGTTCATCTAACGATTGAAAAGCCATAGTTACTGGACCAGAACGATCTTCAACAATGATTGGTACAGTGGGGCATGGTTTGTGTTGCTGATGTAATTGTTGGTCCTGTCGCTGCTGCTGTCGTATAGTTTCTCCACTCGCCTTACAGATAGACGTATGAGAGGCAGCAGCAGTTGTCGTGACAGATTTTGATTGTTGTGTCTCGCTAAAGTGTTGAGCGTTTTTGGACAGTTGCTGTTGCTGTTGTTGAGCACTTGAGCAAACCGTAGGCTTCGGTGATGTTGGTATATCTACGAAAGCAAGTGGTACATTCTCTCTAAGCTCTGGTGGTTCCGGGGTACGGACAGGTCTCTGTGTTGGCAAAACTGTCCAATTTCTCTGATATTGTGGTATTGTGTCTGGTTTGTGTAGGCCGGATTGAGAGGGGTGCGGTTTTAAATGACTTAATGGGGGTGGAGGGGGGAAAACGACTTTAGTATCTTCAAATTCATTCACTTCATGAGAGTTCGAATGACTTTCAACTTTCGATTGAGTCAAGGATGTAGTCGATGACTGAATGGTCTTGGATTGCGTTTGGATGGATTGTGAGGCGGTTGAAGAGGCAGAAGTAAGTTTAGAGTATGTATTTCGTTGCCCAGCGCGGCGCATTAGTTCGCATTCCGCGTCGACAGCGCATTGCTGTTGCAGAGGGACAATCGAATTACAGGGAGTAGTAGGGGGAAGGGGTTCACATGATGGTTTAAAAGGCTGAACAGAGGGTAGATTGGTCATATTAGTGAAGGCAGATGTCAAATGGTGGGAGTCCCGCCATTCCTCGATTTTAGATTCGATTGCAGTTGAACTAGTTGTCATTTCAGTGCTACAAATATCATCGTCTGTCAGTATTTGGAATTGATAAGGTTTCTTTTGTTCATTTTTTTTCTGTTCCTCGATTATGTGAGTCGCTTTTTCTGGGTTCAAAGGTGTATATGGTCGATCGGGTGCTGTAATTAAAGCATCGATCATTGAAAGCTTTTCCGTTGGAGTCGGCAAATCGAGCAGTTGAGAGCACACGTCATGACCGAATGGATTGTATGGAGTATCGGGAGCAGTGGTAAGGGCTTTTAAAAACGGCGACTTAGGTCGGCGATCTTCTCTTTCGTAGGGTTTCATATCAATTGGCGGTGGTAAATATGGTTCGGTTTCTTCGGGTAACCCAATAGGGTCGTTGGGGTTGGGAGCAAATTGTAAAGAGTAATCAGGCACCGTTGTCAGAACAGATGTGATAAGTGATCCTTTTGGAGGATTTTCTTGGAGGACTTCTGCTTCAGGTGTTGCGAGCTTAGGTGGAGTAGGTTCACGCTGTAATTTCTGATCTTCCTTCTCTTTCTCACAGGCTGACGACTCACACTGAGGAGGATTTCCACAACAAACCGGATTGGGGCATTCTACCATGTGCACAGGAGTCTCGGGGGCAGTGGTAAGGGCACGTACCATGGGACTTATCCACTCTTTCGGGATAGGGTTGGGAATATTCGTCGGTGGTATTGGTTTAACAGGTGGGATATCAATTTTTATCTCCGGTGTTGGTTGAAATATTCTTTGATTCTCTAGAATTTGAGTTCGATCTTCGATTATCAGTTTATCGGTATCCGTCTCTCCACATACATGGTAAATTTCTTTCTTGATTTGAGGTTCTTCTACAGATTCATTTATCTCTTGTTGTATCGTGGTATAGTTTGTATTTTCCTTTTGCTCAGTTGCCTTGTGAGTATCTGGTTTCGGTATTATTTCAACTTGCGGTTCATCAACAAACTCAACACGGCGTGGCCCTCTCGATGTGCCAGAGGGTGGTACCGGACTAGGCGTAACTTCTCTTACCATATCAACCAAACGGTATGTATTTAACGTCCCAGAGAGCGATTCGACGCATTCTTGCGCACTACGTCTACCTGTAATATATTCATTTGAGCTCAAACAATAGTGATCTCCCTGATGCTGCATGGCAGCTACTTCCATGTCCATATGATAATCCAATTCAGAACCTGATTGCTCGTAAGCTTGCATCTGATAAGCCTGTACTTGAGCAGCATACATCCTCTGATACTCCTCTGAAGTTGTTGTCGTTGTAGTGCAAGTTGAGGTGTAGCTGTCGGAACTAGACTCAATTTCAGGTCCATGGATCCCCGAGTATCCTGTCAACTCCGGTGCTGATCTGCTTTGCCAATGCAACTGCTGCTGTTCCTGCTCCACGTACGTTTCTTGATGATCCTGTTCAACATTTTTTTGTTGAATTGGTTTTGAAACCACATGTTGTGTCTCGGGTGGTGCAATATACAACGGTGCTGCTGTAGGCTTATCATGCGACTCATCTTTTGGAGGAGGCCAGTTAAACGAGTTCCGAGATTCGCGATTGGCTTCACAAATTTCGATATCCTCCTCAAAATAGGATGCCGCACGTAGCTCTCGATCGTGCTGCATCTCATATTCGTAACACTGACACTGTTCACCATCTGCTTTCAACCGGCAGTGTTAGGAAAGGTGGCAAAGTCAATGGATGAATGTCGCCGGTGAAATGGATTGGTGAGGCGGCATTGTGAAAATGAGGAATGTGTTTTATGGAGATGTTTTGTGACAATGAGAATGAAATGTATTTTATGTTGATCAGAGCATTATGCGGTTTTGTTAATTTCATTTCAAAAATCAAAAGAAGAGAAAAAACAAATTGTTTAATGTTAAAGAAGCAGTTCATTATCAACAGCGAAAGCTAAGCTAAGCGAATGTTTTGAGATCCTTAGTGCATGAAAAAATGATGGATTTTGTCGAGCAATGGGGGTCATTAATGTATGATATGATTGAGGTTTTAGTTAAACACATTTATGATAATCGGAGTGTGTTTTGAAAATTTCAAAAATAGAACCGAACATGGACAAATTTAAAAGAAGTCACATTTAGAAATAAATCAATTCGAAGGATGTGAAGTGCAACAATAGCGCCCAGTTTTTTTTTATACACAAATAATACCATCGTGTTTAATTTTAATTCAATAACCCGGCCTACAGTCATGTACTGTCACCTTGGGTTGGCAACGTCGAACTAGTGTCAGTTAATATGATGGTTATTGGTTAAATTTCACCAATAAGGGAGTGTTTGCAGATATCCAATGTGAATACAGAAATAGAATTTGATTAAATTAGTACGGAAGCATATTCCCCATTCTTTTCCAAATTGCAAACAAGCTTCTGCCATTAAAGTCTAAATTAAAGTTTCGCAACTTGACGCATACAATTGAATGTAAGGAAGGCTATGAAAATGCAATAACCACTTTTGCAGTTGTTCTACTGATTTGGGCAGAATTCAAAAAAGCCAACAATTTTCACCAATCGTGTCATCTTCGGTATTACAAATAAAAAGACGGCAGTCCGGATATAAAAAAACAAAGTCTTCCGTGGATGCGTATTATAAAAAAAAAAAATTAAACCAAAACTCTTGTGGGTGTTCTTAAAGCTAACCTGAAGAACCCCCCATATTCGCAACCAATATTTGCATCCCAATCACCAGCATACCTGAAACATTTCCTTTCTCAAGTAAATTTAATGCATCCAACGCATTATCTAAAAATCTCTAAAGAGAATTCTCACAGCATTCACGCATTTAATGCGTTATTCAAATATCCAGTAAATAATTCTTTACATCATACGGCATCATAAATCCCAAACCATTCGGCACCATTGTCATCGTAAAATGCTATGTCGAACAGCTTGTTTAAACAGCTGTAATAAACCGACCCGCGATTCGTTTGTCCAATCGACAAACAATTACCGCATCCCAAGCATTATCATCGGAACCGAATCCTCTAGCATTTCCTAGTACAAACAAGAACTCGGTTCCTACTGCAGTCTGAGAGGCCATAAATATTAAAACTTATTAGCACCTTTTCCTAATGGCGACGCATCTATTAACGCATCCGCACCACTCATCCACGACTGTAATGATGCCCTTATTTGTTTTCAGCACCATTTCTCCGATGAATTGCGGTCTATGATAGCCACAATGCACAGCGTAAACAATGATCTATTCGATCCCTTTGTTCTTTTTTCCTCGTTTCAGGTTTCGTTTATCCTTTGCTAAATGCATCGATAAACACGGTGATGGGAACGATTACACAGGCACACCACCGCGTGCCAGAGATCGCCTTCCATTAGTCACTGGTCAAAGGAAATTTCATTTCCTTTTTACCACACTACCAAACTCACCCCAAACGAGGGTTGAATCACTAAGTCGTATTCCAACCACCGATCCGGTCGGTGCGTCTTCCGCTCCCCGTGGTGTCCAGGGACGCGTACAACTCGGTGTCGTGTTTTCGCTTGAATTATAATCTTGTAATATTACCTTCGTAATAGTTAGTATTATAGTGTGGAGAGTTTACTTAGTTTGTGTATTGTGTACGTCCATCCGAGGATACTTAGATTAAGATATTTGTAAGTGACTTCTAATTCATGTTCGGTTAATTAAGTACGAAAATAACTATCGGTGAATAAAATAAAGAGAACATTTTGCCGACTGAAAATAACCAGTGTTTTGACTCTCGTGGCTTCCTTGGATATCTCTGGTGATTCGCGTCAGTGGAACTTTGTGTTAAATCGGTGAGGACGAAGTAGAACCCTGCGCCCACGCCGGCCTCAGACTTCGTTCCCCACACTCTCTAACGATGTGTAAAATATGCCTGCTGCAAAAATTCGAAAGTAGCTAAAAGGACTTGATGACTTAGAAAGTGAAACGTTGCGGTTGAGTTTCGATTCTTTTTACATTCGCGGACCATGAAAAATTGTATATAATATGCAAAAGATACAGAACCAGAATCAGAAAAAAATGCTCGCCCACATCGATCCGAATTTCACAACGCCCATTTAACGGCGAAAAACTGTGGTTCACTTGAATCACAAGCGTCTGAGTGGTAGGTAGGGTCTCACAGCCCAGCTGCCCGGTGAAATACGACCCCATTAAGCTATAGACTTTGTGAAATGGTTGGGAGAAATCCTTGAGCATCTTTCGGAGCTCGGCTCATGAACCTGGTTGAAAAAAAAATAGCGTCTCAGGGCGCTGATTCAGCGCTGTAGGTTCGCTTTTGCTGGTAAAAGTAAAATAAGAGAATAAAAAACAAGCACTAGCCACCTTTGAGATTACAAGTAAAGATTATATATGTACCTATGTGTCTTGAACTCTAGCCAAGTGCATGAAAGGTAATAAAATGCTTAGAATACTTTTCCGATGTGACATGAAATGGAAAGTTTGAAGCAAATTAATACTAGGGTCGGTCACGAAGCATATCCTAGTATAACCTAGATATGGTGTTCGTAATAAGAAACACAACTTCGGGAAAAATTAAGTATGAGTAAATTACACCGCACATTCAGTGGAGAATAAACGCAATGATGTGGTTGTTTTCGCATTTTTTCATTGGAATCTTGTCAAGAGTCTGCGTTGATACATCATCATCATCATCGGCACTACAACCGGGAGCCGGTCTTGGCCTTATTTAGCAAGTCCTGAGGCTTGTTAAATTTTCCATAATGGGTTGTGTTTTCCGGGCAAGGTCATTAGTCTTGCGCCAGAGGCTCCCCGACGGGAATCGAACCCCGGTCTCCCGCGTGACAGGCGGGTATACTACGTCGATACATACCGCGGACAAAATATACACGTATATACAATATTACATTCCGGAGGTAAAAGAACAAGTAAAATTGCACTCCGGATGTAAAAGAAAAACCAAAACTGTAAGTTTAGTTTGGTATCTTGTGATGCACGTACAATGATTACTTAGAAAAATCAAAATAATAATATTGCACCTGTAGTGCTCCGGAAAGCCGTACAATTTCCTCACCCCATAGAAACAATCTCCTTCCCTCACATACAAATCCCTACACCCAAATCAACATTGAATCGAACTAAACGTTCAAATTCTCATTTATTGAATTCAAATTCATTTATTCAATTCAATGCATTTTTTCGATTCAATTTCCTAAAATCAAACAGCATAATGCAATATTTTCCCATGTATGCTATAAGCAATTAACACCTAAATTTCCTACAAGATCCAATACCCAAAAGTGCACGTGTCCTAACAAAAACATGTCTATTTGACCCGCCGACACACAATTCAAGCAATCATAAACATCGTAATGCATATGCCAGATACGCACTAATTAAAAACTAACACCTAATTCCCACGGATCTTGTGTTACCCATCCGAAGGACACGCAAACTCTTGTTTGCATAAGCAAGATTGATAACAAAAACAAAACCCCAAAGTCCAGTGCATATCCTCGTATGCACTATTGTTCCATGAGAACCCATAAAACCGAACGATCATCCTAAACAAACATTGAGCATCACACCCAATGCAGCAAAAATCGAGGTTTTCCATCTGAAACGTTCGTTTCAAGATACAAAATTTCGATTTGTTTCTAGTTAAAAGGAAGGTGCATCGCGATCTTCGGGAGGCAGTCAGTTAACGTACATGGTCCCCGGCGGAAGTGATGCAAGACCACGATCAGAGCGAACAGCATCTAAGAACAACATAGAGCAAGGTCCTTGGAGGTGGTGTCCCCAAGAGCCTCGTCCTATTTCCAATTAAATTAAATGAAATGTGAATTTAAGTAAACAAAAGTATTCTTTATTATTTTGGAATTGTGCGTTCGTCACAAAACGTTGGCTGCTCCAACACAGGTTGGACCAGGAACCGGTGAGTAGAGTGGTGGCAAGCCAAAAAACAGATCGTTGCAGCTTTCCTCGATTTCGGGCATCACCAGGAGGCGACAGGTTGCACGGCGCAGGGACACTATTCCTGGAACGGCGTTCCACGAACGATCGGTTGCTACTCTTCCCTCAAGGTTTGAGGAAGCACGGGTCCCCTCAGGAGCGGTCTTAAAGAGATCCCTCATCCTTTTCAGGAAAAGGTGACACTACCTGGGAGTGAGGCCAATAATGTAACACAACACACCAGTTAAGTGGGCGCTTGAGAACAAACGTCGTTATCTGAAAATATTGTTCTACGGACTTATTGAACAACTCTCGCATGTTTTTGTTTTTTATGTATGAAGAAATACTTCATAATAAGTTATTCAGAAATGCTGCGAATATGTATTTTTTCAGCTTAATACGAACGTTGACTTGTTACAATAACTTTAATATTATTGCTACTATACTGTAGCCGCTACTCTAAATAGCGCGGGTTACTAGTGATTGTGTAGGATAGGAAGAGTTTTTTCAATGGCTTTTCGGTGATGGAAGTCAAATATCATTTACAACATACGAGAGATTGATTCATTGTGACCACAGTCAATTCGATGCTCGTTGATGTGGAACGATCAGAAAGCTTTGAAGTTACATTGGTAATAATTAGCTTTTGGTTGTGCCTAATAGTTATTACCACCATTCAGTAGGTGATATTGGAAAAGCGTATGGGCACAATGATGACCCTTGGTCAGATGTTAATTAACGTCAATCATAAATAATTTAATTCCGAATGTTGGCAATGATGTTAGGTCGAATAGAGAAAGCCTGCACAGAAAACATCGGTCCTGTGGGAAGACAAATCAAAGTATGTAATTGGCTTGCACTTGGTGACATGCCGCTCAGAAAATTCCATAGACTAAGATTTTATGAACCCATTTTCCTTAGAAATTAATTGTTCATAGCCCAACCAGAAATTCAGTTTTCAGTCACTCATCTGGCTGCTACTTTTTTGGAACTCGCTAAGAGTAGGAACTAATCACACAGATTCGTTGAGAATTAAGTGTACTCTGAGGGTGGAGGAAGAGCGTTTGCGGAAGTAGGGTTGACCTTTAAATATGTTGAGCTCTAAAAAAGTTTATTGGCACCTCATAAATATTTCGTCTACGTCAGATTGAAATCGGATGGTGTGAACGAATGATGATATTACATATCCTCACGTCGTCTGTGTAAGTAAATATGTCAGATTTCTTTACCACGTAAACAAGATTGTCAATGTTCAATATGGAGATTAAGAGACTGAAATGGTTTCCATGGCTCACTCAGCATTGATCCATAAATTGCTCAGCAAAGTGTGCTCCAAATTGCACTAGGTGCATGCGGTTTTCTAAGAATGATTTAATCCGCGATATGGAATGCAACACAAAACACAACGCTTTCAGTTTTAAGATGATTACTATGTGTGAGATTTTATTAAAAGCCCTGGAGAAATCTGTGATTATTTCATTGGATTCGACCCGCACTTCCAATGAACACAACGTTTTAAAAATAGATTTGACTATGTTTGTTACAATAGATATCCTTTAGACAATCCATGCTACACATGTTGCAGCATCGGCCTGTTGCGGAAGAACATAGTTAATATACACGATGGGCTCAAATAACTACGAATAGCAAATTATTTGATGGACAGGGCGAAAATTAATTATTTCCTGCCTACTACCTCTTCAATGTAGGAAAAACTGCTTGATCTAACGAAAGCTGAAAAAGCAGTAAGCATGAAATGTAAATGCACTTTTTAACAATTGAATACAGGTGTCCAATTTTTGAATATCAGTCATCCTTGAGAGATATATTAAGTTAGTTAATTCATCATCATCATCGGCACTACAACCGGGAACCGGTCTTGGCCTTATTTAGCGAGTGCTGAGGCTTGTTAAATTTTCCAGAATTCCGGACAAGGTCATTAGTCTTGCGCCAAAGTTAGTTAATTAGTTATTAGAAATATGAAATATCAAGGATTTTCTGAGAAATATATACTGACTTTGTATCTCCATTAAATAACCATTGGCATTACAACCCAACACCCAAATCTCCCTACATTACATTCAGATTCCATTATTTGCCAGAGTTTTATAAGTATAGGAATAAATGGCAAGTTCATTGTCCGACTCGATCACAATAGCCCAAAATGGCCAATAGAAACAAGGGCCAATCACGTAAGTATATCTCAACCAATTTTTCAATTATATAGTTACTGACCTAGTAGCACTTAATAAATAACAATCATCATCGTTGTCCTGTTGGCGTAGAAGTTTGTATACACTAGATTCACTAAACTCCCCAACACTCGCCGTTTGTTTCTTCGCAAAATTGTTCATCAAAAGGGAAGGATCATAAATGAAAACGCACTGGGGTAATTTTAATGTTAATGTCACTTTATTTGTTCTTTGCAATTCTTTATATTTTAAAACAATGTGTTGAAACAGGAAAAGATGTCATTTTACACATACGGCGCACATGTATTTAGTTGAATCCCTTTGGGTGTGACAGGAATGTCTTACTCAGAAACAGCAATTTAGCTTCACTAATTAATTGTATTAAGCACATCCGAGCATAATTGTTATTGACCGGTTGAGTTTTTCGTTTATTGGCGTTTGAAATCAATTTTGGATATGTATTAAAGGAATAAATATAATGATACGCGAACTATCATACTTGAAACAACTTTTACTCTTGATATTTACAGAGTTGAAATTCGACTTTACCGGCACGACTGTCCACTGTGGTGATGAAGTAATTACTCCAAGTGCATGTGCGCACTTTGGTGGTTGAGATGTGACTAATCCCAATTAGGGATGAAATTTGGATTTTGCACGCCGATCAGCCAATGGTAATCGCGCTTTCCTGTGCATTCCTCAATTCTCTCCGCTCATTGAGGTGAATAAATACTTGTGTATCGTTCGACGGTCGATGAGCGTAGAAAGGATGACGAAATCAAAAGGAAAAGCACAATAACCCAGGGTTGATCTGGCTTTGGTGTGCTTGTATCAATGCAGCCTCTGAGGATGACCCACTGACCTAGGGCGGTGACTGTGGTGAACTCAGAGTACATTGAACTATGGGAAGATAAAAACGGAAAAAAGAGGGAAATGGTTTTTGTAAAAAGAGCTCATTGATCCCTAGAGTGTCTGGGGAAAGTCAATAGGACGCTGCTGATGCTTGGGAAATAATCAGCGTGAGAACCAGACTCAAAGACGCTGAAATAACCCCAGGGGTTTTGCTATGATGCAACAGCGTCGTTTGGTTAGATTTAGTTGTTGCTCACCAATATGAGGTTGAGATTTCCGGTAGAAATCTCATAGGGTTAATGATATGAAGTTGCCGTATGGCAAAATGGAGCTGAATTCAATTTTTTATGCATTATCTGCATAGAATAATGAATAAAGCAATGCTTTCTTTTACAGATAAAATAGCTGAACGGTGAGATAGGGAATAATGTGACGCGCTGTAGGCAGCTGAAATTAGGTTGAAGTTGTGGGTTGGTTCTCCTTGTAGTATAGAGAACCCCTCAGCCCCCCCCCCCCCCCCCCGAGTGACGTAGTCACGAAATAAAGGTAGGGCGGAAGGAGTAGTTCGGCGTGTGACGGAAGGAGAATTAATTGCCTACGGATTGGAACTGTCATGCTGACGAGTTACTGGGTCATGGGTGGGCTTGGCTCAGTACTGGAAGTGGACCTGCTTGGTACCGCGTGTGTTGCCGGCAGGGGCAAGGGCAGGGGTATTGCGGTGCGGCCCACTGGCCTGTTGTGGTTTGCATGGACCAACAGGTATGACGTCCGAGTAGGTCTTAGCCTATCGGTAGCTCGTTCGCATCCACCGTGACGAAGTTGCGTGTGCGAGATGGAGGAGCTTCACGCCCAGAATTTATTCTTCTCCGCAGTGACAGGGTGCCGTGTGCGGGATGGAGAAGAACTGAGTCTAGGGTCGGCATTTTTCGTCCATATGTTGGTATGGAGAGTTGTTTGCCGCCTTTGGTAGAAGTGTGGTTTTGTGGGAGCTGGCGTTGACTTGAAGCCTTAGCCTTGCGAGTTTGTGTTGGGGTAAGTGCTACAGGGGAAATGCTTGTTTTTAACCCCTCACCGGTTTTTCGCACTTGTCCCACGTGTGGTCCATACGGCCACATACCCCGGATCCAATTTGACCGCTAGTCACTCGGAGGGTTGATATTGTTGGGTTTTTGGCAGTAGAGCGTTGGTGTGGTCCCGGGTGTGTTTTCTTCTGGGACTCTCTCTTTTGGTGCGCTGACCTGTTCTTTGGGGGTGAAGCATAGTGCGCACGGCATTCTACAATGTCGTGGCCATACTGCCAGCACCCCCGGCAGAAAGGTGTATTTCGTCTTTTCAGGCACTCGCCATACAGGTGGCCCGTTTTATGGCAAAAACTGCACGTGATGCGTGCAGTCACTAGGTACAACCGACGAGCGCCTTGGTCCCTCGTGGTTGTGGTCCACTGGCGTGGAATACTGAGGGGGCGAAGGTCGACCAACCCGTTGGGTTAAAAAAAAAAAATAAAAAAAAAAATAAATAAATAAAAAAAAAACACCTAACCATCCGCTGGTAAGACGCGTCATATGGTGGTTTATAGACGGCCCGATTGTTAACAAGGCTACAATACGAGGATTATTTGACAAGTCAGTGGCTTCCATAAGAGGTCTTCAATCACTGTTTTCTCTTTAATTATTAATATATGAATCTACTTACTAATAACTTCTTTTAGGAAGTACATCTTACTACAAGGTTTTCCAAGAGACGAATAATTTGAGTCCGCACTGTGAGTGTTTTACAAAGTGCCCTTATAGCGCGGAAAAGATTTGCTATGTATACCAAATTCTTCAAAACAGAGAACTATCGACCACTGAACTTCTCAAAACATGGGTATAGATGTTTAAGAGACGGTCTTGATAATGGGGATAATTTAATCACTATTTGAAGATCGAAGGCACACAGGGTGATGAATAAGAACATTTTTACTCCATATTTCCACACATCTTATATGTCTGCCTGTTGTAAGGTTTTTGAAATTTTCCCTGGTAAATTGATATCCCCACAAGCTTACATAAGCTGATTTGTTAATAACCGTAAATTGAAACCAATGCACTATTTCCGTGGACTATACAGCAACAACTCTTTGGATCAATGAACGGCAAATATCTGCGCAGAAACGGCAGCGATTATGAAGAACGCATGTCGGCCAGTTACCAGAAAAATTACCTTTCCTTCAGACGGATGTCAGCAAAATAACGGAACACATTTTTATAAAATACATGCGCAAGGATCCTACGTTAATAAAATATAAACTCAATTAATTAAACATATCCACTAGTTTATTAAAGTTGTTTTTTAGGAAACGTTTGGGACACTTTTTTACAAGATCTTTTGTGCATGAGGAAGCTGTCAATGAGCTGAATATGGTGGAGACTATTGGTCGCTTAAACGTAAATCACGTACACAAACTAAGAGATGGACATTAAAGTTTCAGACAACAATATGAATGAATATATAATAAAAGGTTACTTTAAAATATACAATCGGAAACTCGCTTTATTATTAGATAATTGAAAACATTTCTCCATTGAATCGTAAAATGTGTTCCTGTAAAATATTTTCTTGTGTTATGTTACAATCATAAGGTTTCAAAATATAAGGGAGTCATCAAACAAACTCAGGCGACCTATTTCCCACTACACAGCGAGAAGAAATGCGAATCAAGGGCCCTCTTGCTTCTTACCTAAACACTACTTCAACACCATGATCATAAATTAACCGGGGAACCCCCACCACCAACAAATTTCGCATCATTGCTGAAAATCAATTGAATTTCAGTTCAGGGAACTTAAACACACACACAGGCCTGGTTTTACAGCTTACGATTGCCCAGATATCGTGTGCCTATCTGTCATAAGGAACGTTGTTGCCTTCAGATTTCCCCCCATCGTCGGGTAAATATATTATTCCGAAGTTCAACAAACTGGAAAGCCTTCTTATCTTCTTGAGAAATAGCGCCCGTCGTTTGTAAGATCCCACGCTTCATTGAATGTGCAGATGAAAAAGACAATAGGAGCATCGTACTCAAACATTTAGATTGGAAGATGGAATTGTCATTCGATCTTGTGTGATGAAATTTAGTCAATGAAGTCAATATATACAAATTGTTAATAAAAAATAAATGCTTATGAAGCGTAAAGTTTACGGCGTACGATAAGCAGAACCAGAAAAGATACATGCAATATTATGAAGAGTTACTCTTGAACCAGGAAGAAAATGTATTCGTCTTACTATACTAAATCTGTGGTAAGGAGTTAAATTTAGACATCCAAAAAATATTAGTCGGATTAGAATTTAGACCGGTCACCTACCTGAGATATGGGTCCCTAACGTTTAAAGGAACGATCATAAAAATATCAAATTTAAAATACAATCAATGCTTTATTTGTTCCCTAACTACAGTTTAAAACAACATTCTTACAAATCAATTAAGAGTGTTTTAGGACTATTTTTGTAGTTCAGGGAAATCCGTGCTTGGATCTTTACATCTGTGTTATTTAATGTGGAAAGCCTGTAATTAACAGAATAGATAAACCGTTAAAGATCTCCAATCTTTCCAACTAAAGAGGATGTTCAATTGTGGACCAAAAAAACATAACTTGGCTATGAACAAGACATTTGAGCTTATAGTGTTTGAACGTTATAAAATAAAATTGTAGAACTGTGGGTGTGTAATATACTTTTGAAAGTTTTATATTGAATATAAATACATAAAAAATATGATTATCTAGTTGGGGATATCCTTAGCCTTTTGGGTTTAACGACTTCTTTTTTCCAACTCCCAGTTCTAGTAGGACAGGCTTATTGTAAAAGATGAAGACTTTTCCAAAACTTCTAAAAAAAAAAACATCGATGTATCAATCCTAACGTAATAAGAGCTATTTATAACATCTGTTATGAGTTTTTTCGAACCGTCAATACAGGGTGATAGACAATATTCTTGTCTATCAGTGGCGCATAGAAGACTCACTCAACATTTCAAACTAGAAACCCATCCGTAGAATACAAACTGCTCTTCTGTATCACTTTCTACTGTTTGTATTGGCCCAGGCCTTAAATGTTTAGCAAAGCGTAGTTCGAGATAAAAGTTCTAGTTGATGCCATGTTTGAGAAAGTAATTCCAAAGGCGCTATCTTAATGTAAACTACTATCTCTACGATGACACGGCGGTCATGAGAAAAAATTAAGCGCGGCTGATGAAACGATTTTAATCGGGAGGGACTCAGTGTTGGGTCCCCCAACTGGATTGCCCCCGTTCGAATCAATGGAAGGCATAACTGGAAGCCAAAAAACCAATTAAGTAATGAAAAATGTTTCTCCTTACAGATTCCCCAGCGGCATTGTAGCCTAAGGAAACATAAAATCTCCTACATCTTGTCATAATTTAAAAAAATAATAACTTTACATCGGCTTGAGATTGAAAATAATGAAAGAGGCGATTGAAAGCCGAATAAATAACTAAGTGACGAGTGATTTTTCATTTTACGAAATTCCCAGTAGAATTATGGCGCTAAATTTCCTGCCATCAGTTTACAGGATAAATAATTAGTGTATGGTACACTCACTTCATTCAGTATCATGTATTCAGTAAATCGACGTTGTACTCGTACATTCGGGCTCATGTTTCAAACGAATACGTAGCACACATCCTTGGTGTCAAAAAATAAATCCAGTGATATTAAATTTAACGTTTATTTACTGAGATTCATTTGGTTCATTTACAAAACGAAAAATAGCAGCTAAGGTTTTCCGCTTTTACTGACAACAATTCTTTAATACACAATTTTTGAGACCGAAAGGAAATTTCCATCATTGAGAAAGCACTGCATATGAAGTATGCCTGACAATATCCCAAAAAAGAGCATGGACGTCATATGTGATATCTTCCGTGTTATAATGTCACAAAACATTTTTCTTTTTTGAGTGCCTCAATATGAGAAGAGTCTTAAGCCATTATCGTGGACACGTAAAATAAGAGAAAGACAATGAGTAATAGGCCAGCACAAATACCTCTGTGGGGGACCGATCTAGGTGTGCCAACGTATGACACCGGTTCACTGAGGTCCCACCGACGATTTTCTGCACAAAGATTGTTCCACCGCAACAACAAAAGAGAACTGTTCACCAGAGTGGATCGGCCACGAAAGAAAACACTTTGGTTTGGTTTTAATGTTAATGTTTCTCTTTTTATTTTGCCTTCACTTATCTGTTTATTGATTAATTCCCACTTTTATTTAGGATTACTCTAGTACTATATTTCACTTAACCACGGTTCCGGGAGCACTTAGTTTTGGTT
Source organism: Microdon myrmicae (assembly GCA_963931805.1). Classification (NCBI taxonomy): domain Eukaryota; kingdom Metazoa; phylum Arthropoda; class Insecta; order Diptera; family Syrphidae; genus Microdon; species Microdon myrmicae. The sequence continues at coordinate 264,243,705 of OZ007496.1, forward strand.
TGGGTTTGATTCCCTAAGCGACATTTTTGCAATTCAACTCGATTAACAACGAACATGGACTTTCGAAAATAACGTCTCGAGACGCATCACGATCTCCGTCATCTGGTGGTTGGGTAAATCCGCATGCTCCTAACAGTGACCCGAGTTGCGCCGCACTATATTACAAAAGGCTATTTGATACGCGAGAATTGCCAAACGCTAAGCGGCCAAAACGCGCGTCAGGTTCTGACGACCGACTCCCGCAATACACTACGTCAACACCGACTGAGTGGATCGAATGGACAAATTGTAGCTGAACAAAATGCTTGCAGGCGGCGGTGTGGCCCTGGTGGCGGTTGGATCTCAATTGGTTAATGAATCGAAAGAATCCATTCATCGCGTCGTGGCGGTTGAGTCATAGCAGAAATAAAATCACTGCCGCTTGCTAGGAATTTCGAGAAGAATTGCTATGCTTGCATAGGGAGTTTGTTTCCGGGAATTCCTGCCGTATGGGCTGGGCTAGATTCCTCGGTTGCTATGTGTACCGAGAAATCGGTTTTGGGAACACGAGCAAGTATGGGCATAAGTTTTCGGGGGAAATTGGTTTTGCTTGGGTGCAAGCAAGGAATATCATTTAGATAAGATATTAACCGAAGTAATTTCGGGGAAATGTATGCCGCTCGGTATAGTTGGTGGTGATGGTTAATATTCCGTTGTAGGTTTGAATATGTGTTTTATTACAGCATATGAATTTCGGGGAAATTAAGATTGCTTGGTCGGAAGCGGGGAATATGGTTTAGATAAGGAATTGACCGAAGCAATTTTGGGAAAACGTATGCGGGGATGATTTAGAATATATTCTGTTGAATTGTATTCTGTTGCGGGTTTGGAGTGTGTTTTATTGCGAAGTTTGGGATGTATGCTATTGCGGATTTTGCATGGGGAATTGGGTTGAGGCGACGCGCTGTTAGCGGTCACAGTTGGTTGGAATTGTGGGTTGGTTCTCCATGCGGTGTAGAGAACCCCTACACCTCCATGTAGCGACGATATGATTAAAATAAAAATAATGGAAGTTCTTCTTAGAGTCTCTAAAGAAATTGTATGATTAGATGAAAAACGAGAAATCTTGCAGAAAAACTGCATGTGAACTATCGGGAAAAGGTTTTGACCAGAAAACGTGCCATTTTTCAACCAGAAACATATGTTATGGTCAATATTAAATGTCTTAGTGATATCGGGCCCGCGTAAGCACCACCAATTAGCACTATCGACACTGTTTGAAAGGAATTGGTCAGTCTTCGTAAGCTAGCTGTATGCAATAATAACCTCCTAATTAAAAGATTGGCACGCTAAAGTTATAATATCAATAATCTCGATAAGATAAAAATGTTTTAAAAAGAGTCAACGCGGAATTTTTCTTCTACACGCCGAAAGAAGTAAACCCATACAGTGTTATTAAAGGGCGTCTTCCCTAAAACGGTATCGAAGGTCCTGTTGGAATTCTTGGAGAGTTGAACCACGATAATCTCGAATTTTATCATAGCCAAGTCAAGAGGGGAACCCCGGAAGCTACCCTTCTTTCTGGTGCAGTTAACTTCGAGCAGCAAAATTGGTGGTCTACGGAAAATAATAGTGCTGGGCCGTCACAGCGCAACATGGGACAAGTTAAAAAAGGAAGTGGCATATATGCAGTGGCGAATTATGAAATGCAGCTTGATCGCGTGAAATGCGGCCAATACCATAGAGCATAAGAATGCACACTGGGTAGAAAGAGGTAAACAACAAATCCTGTTAAAGTGTGTAGCATGACGGGATTAATCCTAAATTGCGGAACTAATGTCAAGAAGTGTGGCCTGGCAAAGAAAAACAGAAACAAATTGAACAAAATGAAGCCTGTATCATCGCGGCGGCCTAACGCACAAATAGTGTCGGACAACTCAGGACATAACACTGATAACCGCAAATACTCTGAGACAGATTGAGCCAACTACACAAGCAGATGTGTTCACAATCTCGCTTAAACTATAATTGCATAGGACGCAGCACATCAACGAGGTCTATAATACCCGCACTTACTCAGCTTTAAAAAAAGAAGTCAATATAAACACTCCCACTGAAAGATTAATTAAAGCTCTTGTCGTGATTGAAAATTCACTTATAAGGACGGAGAAAAGGTTCACTTTTTCCAACCTGTTGCAACTCGAAAACCCTGATGTGCTTCTGGGGTGGGACACTAAATTAAAGAGGCATAAGCTCCTCGATAGTATAATGGTTAGTATACCCGCCTGTCACGCGGGAGACCGGGGTTCGATTCCCCGTCGGGAGCCCCTGGCGCAAGACTAATGACCTTGCCCAGACAAAATAAATCATTATGGAAAATTTAACAAGCCTCAGGACTTGCTAAATAAGGCCAAGACCGGTTCCCGGTTGTAGTGCCGATGATGATGATGAAATATGACGAGGAGGCAGGACAACGGAGGAAACTCCACAACCACGAATTGGAAGAGCTATACCGCAAACCTACAATAGTGAGAGTAATCAGGTCGCGAAGATTAAGACGGGCCGGACATGTGGCGCGAATGGGCAACGATAGGACCGTGCTTAGAATTCATGACGGTAAACCAACGGGAAAGAGACTGACCGGATGACCGCGATGGAGATGGGAGGACAATGTTTGGTCTGACCTTGAGGCGATCGGATTGGATGGTTAAACGTGGGAGGAGAGTGCACAGGATAGGGAAGAATGGCGGAGTCGAGTCGGCGAGGTCATGAACTTCCGGGTTCCTACAGGCCAATAAATAATAGTGAACATAATATAAATATATATTATTTTCGTTTAATTTCGTTACTGGCCGTCAGTATCGTTCCCAGATATTTAAATTCTTTAACTTTTCAAATATCTTGCCTCTGACGTTTATATGTGTTCCCTGAGATCCACCTGCGCGCGCCGTAATCATATATTTTGTTTTGTCTTCATTTATTTCTAGACCCACCTCTTCTGCCACTTGCATGATGATTTCACTGTTTTTACTTACAGTTTCTAGATTATCACCCAGAACGGCGATGTCTTCCGCATATGCCAGCACTTGTGTGACGCCATTCAGGGATGATCCGGCCATGTTGTCGTCTTGTACGTTTCTGATGACATACTCGACGACAAGGTTAAAGAGAAATGGTGAGACACCATCCCCTTGTTTTAGTCCGTCGCAGATTTCAAATGGTTCTGAGAGGTAGTTGTCTCTTCTAACTCGCCCATATTTGTGCGGGATTCCCAGCTGAACTACAAATATGGTAGACTCTTTGCCTTGCGACTGAGTCGTAGGCTTTTTTGAAGTCAGCGAACAGTTGACAACCGTCTCTCCTTATTCCCACTTTTTTCCAGCAGTTGCCTTACTGTGAACACCTTTATGATCAAGAGCAATAATTTACTCCAATGACTTAATTTATGGAGCCTACTACACACATGCTCTACGTTACGAGGTACGTCCAAACGGCTTTATTTCACCAGAGGAGGAATGTCGTCGGAGAAGATCTTTGAGATTCCGCCGACCGAGGAATATCGTCGGAGAAGCGTTGTGTTCTGAAACACTGAGAAAAGTTACGAAATGAAATGAAAAGAATACCTGCAGCAATTCCACGCCAATCCTCAATTGGAGCAGCAACTCTCGTCAAATAATACTCATCCAAAAGAAGAAATAACAATTTGGGGTTGTTTGAAATAATTAAAATCGTCTTTATTTGGTTGATGGATTTGAATTATATTGATTGAATTACTGCGAACTGTGTCGCCTCAAGGTTTACGACGAAGTGTTTGTTATTGGTTGCTTGACAACCAAATTCGATTATGTCAGCTGACATTTGTTATAGTGTTGTCAAGGCCAGCATTCCATTGCGACTTCGCTAGTTGCATCCAGTGAATCCGCAACAGACATGAACCGTGTTATGGTTTACCCCTGATTTATCACGTATACTGATCGCTCATAGACAAATGCAGCGCTATTGTGACGACCGAAAACTTAAGGGCAACTTTCAGAAATGTGAAACCATCCTTTTTAGAATTCCACTATATGAAGCCACGTGCGATAAAAAAAAAAAACGGTGAAAGTTACGAGGGCGGTCCTAGAATTAATCGATCTGACATGACATAATGGCGGTAGTTATTAAAATATAATGAATGTGGTGCCACCGGTGTGTATAGATGTGTGCATTTTTTCGATGTTTACAAATTCACTGAAAGCGTTTACTATTTATAGATGTCAAACTAGTAATAAACAACGCAGGGTCTTCAAACTTGAAACTTAATCTTTCTAAGGTTGGTACTATCTACCACAGTGATTGTATTTTAATATCTACCGCCATCTATGTATTAGCCCGATTAATTCTGGGACACCGTCGTCGTAGTTATCGTGGAACCACATGGGCATTAACTAAAAACGAAAAGTGTAGTCAAATACCTTAGCATCTGGCTAGATCATATCTTATTTTAACATCCACGTAGAGGCTACGTTGGTCAGAGCTAAGAGAACTTTTGCTATAACAAGAAAGCTATTTCACAGTAGTCGACTTACCAGCAGAGTAAATGCTACATAGGCCTAATATGTTGGTATGGTACGTTTCAGTACACGTCCAAATTTGGTGGAGAAAATTCGGATATTCGAAAGGAAATGCCTAGGAACGTGTGTCAGATTATATCGAACACCCGAATCCGACTATAAAAAGTACTATTCGAAAAAGACTTCTTATAACGAAACCAACGTAAACATGGTGGATAACTTTATAATCAAACTAATCAGAGAATATGTTGCAAGAGCAATAATTTGGTCCAACGACTTAATTTTCGAAATCTACTACACACAAGCTCTATGTTAAGAGATGGTGCGTCCCAACGGCTTAATTCCAACAGAGACATTTCTCGAATTCGACATAAAGCGTCTTATGGATTCCCCCTGATTTATCATGAATATTGATCGCCCATAGACAAAATAGTTATGCTACGATTGGGGCGTCACGGGCACCAAAGAAAACCGCCTGCGGTTCAATAGGAGTAATTCCCATAGAGATCGCGAAGACGTATCTAAAAGACCAACAGGTTTGGTTGCTAGAGTAACTCCAACATTAGCCAGCTTACACAGACTAAGCTTTTCTAGCATTAGGGGTTAAATTGAAATTCTATGTTTAAAAAAAAGAAAAAAAAAGGATGAAGTTTAAGTAAAAAAAAGAGGGGCAACGTTTTTTCTAAATTCAATTTTCGTTGTAATAGAAACTAAATATAACAAGTGAGATAAATATATATCTATTGCCGAAAGGCAGTAGTGCTAAACACTTCAGCTAGACTTAAACATTTTTTGTTTATCACGTAATTAGGAATCTAAGAAGAAATAAAATAAAAAATGTTGTACAAAAGAAATGAAAGATTGAAATTTGAAAATACAGGACATTTTTTTGCAGGTTTGTGTACAATAAATAAGCAATCTTGTTTGATTTAATAACAGCACATAATAAAAGTATTACTCGTGTACTATCAATATCAAAAGATTTGAAAGGTAGGAAGGGTGTATTTATGATGCACACATCAGAGCAGAGAGCTAAAAGGAAAAACGGGCCTCAACTTTTTCCTCTGGGAATTATTATTGGTTCTGATTGTTGTGCCACGATACAACACATCTTCAGAAGACTCCGAGCAAAGTTAATGGAGTTATTGCATTGTTACCTAAAACACTGTAGTGCACTATTAGGCATCATACATACACACAACTTATAGTTACCCAAAAACACGATAGATCAGAAAGAACTAAGCTAATAACAGAAATTGGTGAAAACACGTATACTGAATGGAAACAAGGTACATCAGCATCGTATCAACCCAGAACACCTAACCGAAATATTCAGAAGAATTTATTCAATTTGTATAAATGGATACTCAGGGGGAATATTTTATTGAAATGATGCCAAATCTTCCATTCAGGCACTCGAATAATACGTCCAATTTTAATAAGCCAAATTGAAAACGAAATAGGGCAAGCGAGGACGATGCTCATTTATAGTTATACGGTAGGGATCAATTGATGTCGGTCAGTGTGCTGATATACTCTAAAAATGCATTGACCCTCATGTAAGGGCGAACATTATGTGATTACTAGATATGGTCGATAGGAAGTTATTTCTGTGGCTAAAATGCCTGTCGAATTTTCTTGTGATATTAACTCACCATCATGAAGGAGTTCTTTAATTTAAAGTATTCACCTCGGCGAAAGCTAGCATAAAATATATTGGTTTACATTTTTAAACCCAAGCATAAGTAAGTATTGTTGGTAACAAGGAGCTATGAGAGATAGCACAACTGCCAGGTATGTTTAGTTCAACATTTTATCTATAATTCAGCGCAGCGGACGAGATCCAGTTTCGCGAAACTATTCGAATTTCTCCATAAAAAATGAACATAATAGAGAAATGGCGCTAAGACAAAATTTCTAACAAAAAAAAAGGAAATAATAAGATTCGAGTCCCCAGAAAATATGAATAAATTAATGTTAGGGATGTAGAACAACCATGTGAGAAGTAGTAAAACAACTAATACGAATCAGTGCAATCTATTCACCATACACCATGATATGCAACATTCAATCTTCATAATGTGAATGAGTAAGATACATATTGTACCTCTACCATAAAGTCTTCAGATCAGTTTACGTTCATCCATCTCAGCTTTCTTAGAAATGGGACTACTGGTGCTAGTTATTAGTAATAAAATTGAAAAGAACATTGGCTTTCCTATCAGATGGGTTTCCTATCGAGATTTTCTAAACAATGGGAACTTACATTTTCGCTCTAGCCACTAATTCTTAATTAATTATGATCATTTGCTGTGACAACTAGCTAGGTTGAGATTTTTTTACGAAACGTGCATTTAAAAGGGATTTTGAGATACTTTGAACTTCATTAAATAAGTTTCGTAATGACACAAAAGATGGTAATTGTTGTATTCTCTGAATACTACCCTTATTAGCTTTAACACTGAATCTCATTACTTTTCTAACAAATCCTCAAAACTTCCTCTATATATATCTTATCATCATCATCATCATCGGCACTACAACCGGGAACCGGTCTTGGCCTTATTTAGCAAGTCCTGAGGCTTGTTAAATTGTCCATAATGATTTATTTTGTCTGGGCAAGGTCATTAGTCTTGCGCCAGGGGCTCCCCGACGGGGAATCGAACCCCGGTCTCCCGGGTGACAGGCGGGTATACTAACCACTATACTATCGAGGAGCCCAATATCTTATATATCTTATATTCTCACTTAATACATACCATTAATAAACATTCACAATATTCTATATCAAGCCAGTTACAGCACATTTAATAACATGCCCCTTTTCATAACATGCACCTTTTTTCATTCAAAACATAGCACTCTGATTTTCGTTCAAAGTTTATTCAAAATTTAAAAGTCACAGAGACTAAAGGAATACTTTGATAAAATTAGTTTTGTTCACATTATAATTTACAACCAATTAGAACAATAAGTAGCATAAGAAGAGAGAAATTTTAATAGTAAAATCAGTTTGAGAAATAGAGAGTTCGGAGAAGTTTCAAGTTTTGGTTTGGCAGTTCAAGTTGAGAAGCAGTGGAGTTAAGTTTCAGTTCTGATACAGTTCAGTTTAAAGTTTAGAGTTTAGAGTTGACTTTAAGTTTGATTTATCAGTTAAGTTGAGTTGAGAATTTATAAAAGTAATTCGAAGAATAAAAGAATTTAAAGTGAAATTTGATCAAGAAAATGAAATAAAATTATTTTAAACTAAACCAAAGAAGAGGAGATATACGCTTATGTTACGGTCCGTCGCGGTGCTTCCTCGGATGAGGGAAGAGAGGGGAGCTTTTATTTTGTAGACTTATTAAAACGCAGGATTTCTTCAATTTTATTTATTTAACTCTATTTCTTTAACTGAAACTTAATTTCTTCTACTTAAACTCTAACTGCTTTCAAACTGAACTCAATTTGTTTCTGATACTCAACTACTACTTTATTACTTTTCAAATTCAACTTCTTTCTCAAACTACTCAATCAGAACTAAACTCTTTCTCCTCTGAACTCTAACTCAAAACTAACTTTACAATTGAATTTTTTCTCTACTTATAGAACATTGTGTTCTAATTTACTGTAAATTATAATATGAACAAAACAAATTTTCGCAAGGTATTCCTTTAGTTTCTGTGACTTTTAAATTGAATAAAATTTGAACGAAAATCAAAGTGCTCTGTTTTGAAATAAAAAGGGGCAAGTTATGAAAAGGGGCAAATAAAAAGGGACAAGTTATGAAAAGGGGCATGTTATTAAATGTGCTGTAACTGGCAATATTGTGAATGTTTATGAATGGTATGTATTAAGTGTGAATGTAATATACGTTAAGGGAAGTTTTTAAGGCTGTGTAAGGAGATTCAGTGTTAAATTTAATAAAGGGTAGTATTCTGGAATACAACACTTATATCAAAACCTCCACGCTCTTCCCTCGACATAAAGAGGAAGCACGGCACTGGAGATGTAACAGTAATCACTTGGTGCTAGATTTCATATATATAAAGTGGATGGACCAAAACTTTCTAAATGCTGGTGAGTCATCTTACACCTGTATGGCTTGGTATGATACAATGATACTGATGGAACACAATACTCCTTCGGCCAATCCTGTCCATTACTGGCTAATTTATGGTCCAGATGTTTACAGTAAGGGTCCGACTTTAATGTTTGACCATACAGAAGTAACCCATAATAGAGTCAACCAAACGTACAGCAAAATATTACTGGACGGTTGTCCTGGTTTGGTGACTGTGCATGGTGAATTTTTAACATGGACATACTGGGACGCCTGTGACAGTATTCATAGACCACATCACAACATGACTCCAAGAACCCTGTGAGAATTCGAACTAGGCAATAAACACTATACGAGATTGGCTGACAATCGCTGGACTGGAACTAACAGAGATAAAACAGAAGTGTTACTGAAAAAAAAGTAGAATAAATTAGCTTCCATGGCAGTGGGCACATAATCAAATCCAGCCTCACCATAAAATATCTAGAGTTATATCGCATCAGTGCATGAGTTCTAAGCACCACATGGGCTATGTGGCAAAAATGACTGCGTTGGAGAAACTGTGAGCAGATCAATCCTTTCATGTTTGCTAGAGCAATCGACTACAGCTCATATACTAACCCTATGGAAGCCTCTACATTATCTACATGGTGTCCGTCGTAGTGGCAGCGGTAGTTGCATGTCAAGTGCCCATAGAAAGAGAAGCGCGATCAGTGGCAGTGATATAAAAGCTGAGGTAACTGAACGCACAAGACTCCATTCCATTGTGTAAAAAGCCGACCTCAAGACTACCCGAGAACGAAGCCCAACACAAGTGGTATACATCTGCCAGAGGAAAATGGATGCACGAAATAATACCGAAAATTAAAAAGTGTACAAGTAGACTTTCATATGTCCCAATGCCACATTGGTGTTTTGGACAATACCTGCACAGATTCAAATATGAGGATGACCCGCAAGGGATGTGTAGAAAATGCGGAACATATCCTAACCGAATGTAGTAGATTGCTTGCCGAACATGTCAACGGTGCGGTAGATGCAGCCAGCATAAGAGTGGTAAGCTCAAACGGTGGATGGGAATCCATCAGCGCATGGCTCGACAACATCAACCAGAAGCTCCGCATAGTGAAAGAACTGCAATAACTTCAGAGACGTTATATTTCGTCCCTGCTCCTAGAAGAATTGTCGAGATGCGCTACGCCACAGAACAAACAGGAATGGGTTTAGTCCACAGCCACTATCGGGGACAATTGAGAACGGAGTGAATCGGGCATGCAAGTGGACTTCTAAATCCTTTGAAGATTTTTTTTTTTTACACTTACGCGTGCATAAAAGGGGATTATCATCATCATCATCGGCACTACAACCGGGAACCGGTCTTGGCCTTATTTAGTAAGTCCTGAAGCTTGTTAAATTTTCTATAATGATTTAGTTTTTCTGGGCAAGGTCATTAGTCTTGCGCCAGAGGCTCCCCGATGGGGAATCGAACCCCGGCCTCCCGGGTGACAGGCGGGTATACTAACCACTATACTATCGAGGAGCCAAAGGGGGATTATGGAGAACTATAGCGTTTGAAATAATAGTGAAGAAGATCGTGTGATTCGAACTGAAGCACGAATTAAATTGAACCTAAGCGTTGCCCATCAGGCTACTGGCCGATTTTAGAATTTAATTTTTAAACTCGACTATACTCCACTGATGTGAATTGTTATGTTATCGCTTGGTATACGGCTCTGATGTATTTTCTTATTCGATTTTTCGTTCGGTGCTCTTCACTTTTTTGCTTGTGAATTGTGTGTGTATCTGTTAGAGTCGCCACAGAACCATCAAATGTCAGAGCACAGTTCGAGGCGAAGGAGAGGAAATGGATAGGGAAAGGAGGTGTCGATGTACCTTGGTGTTAAATGTCTGGACATTGTAACGACTAGGAAACACATGATGAGGTAAAGCATTTCACATTCGCGTGTTTCGGCCAAAGGATGGCTCTCTATGTTTATTTGTGCGCCTGAAGTCCACTTTTAACCTGAACTGATGCGCATTCACAGATTGATGGGTATCGCGGGAAAATGTCTGAATGGGCGCTACACATTCAGCAAGTTCAGTTGAACAACAACCGTGATAATACCTATAGAAAAGAGACAGGCATGATACGTTGCGCCTATGTTCTAACGGCGAGTTGATCGACTTACACCAGGGTCCCCAATAAGATTCACTGCTCGTTTTTGCATTATATCGAGTACCTGTAATACAATTTTGGATGCGCCTGACCAAATATAGGAGTTGAACTCCATTTTGGGACGAATATACGCGTTGCAAATAGTGGTCAGGTTGGATGAAGTGAAGTTGTTGCGGATTCGCAACTGAATGCAACCAACAACCAAAACCAATAACAACTGTCAGCAACCAGCTGACAGGAATAATTAATTGTCGAGCTGTCACATTGAAATGAATTGTGGAGACTAGTTTTTTGGCTGCTTTTTCGTGTATGCAAATCTAAATATATATAAATAAATAAATGTGCATCTATGTGCGTAATTTTGTGTGTAATTGAATTTAACGCTAGTTTTATTTGGAACATGCTTTTGTATCAACGGATTCACATAAATAAAGTTATTGAGTACATTCTCGTGGGTGTGGTGTCAGAGTTGCAGCGGTACACAACAGAAGGCGTGGGTGTTTATAACTTTGATCCTGGTGGTGAACAAGGAATAAATAGACGCTGTGCATCCACGCGCGCACCTCCCTTTGGCGCAAAACGGTACGAATTCCCAAACTGCTGAGCCGAGCATCGCTCGCGAACCGAAAGGGACACTACCGACATCGGAATCTCTGTGTAGCTGAAAAGGATCACCGATGGATGGATTGTTGTTATCACGTTTAATACATTAGTGCATTTTAGAGCGAAAGGAACTGCTCCCAACCCAGCCGAGAAGTCATTCCCCTGCTCCCGGAACGAGATACATTCGTTGGTGGACGTTCGCTCGCCACTCAGAAGTATTTTTTGGATCTCAAAAGGAACCCCATACATTTGGCTGCGCTTCTCGCAACTTCAACTGTATGGTAGTTCCAATTAAGAGTCGAGTTAATTCGAGTGCCGAGGATTGATAGTTCCTTTAACTAGTCGATGCAAGTGCCGTTCATCTACAGTATATTTACTTTTTGACGGAAAGAGGCAGGCTTGAGTTTTTAAGGTATTGAATTCTACTCGGTTAGATAATCCCCATTGATACATCTTGTTGAGGTCGGAATTCAATGTATTAGGAATAACCTTCTGAGTTCGAAGAGTTTGGGCGGGAATGTTCATATGAGTATGAGAAACTCAACGTGCTATCATCAACAAACGAGTGAATTGGGTTGTGCGTAGTGGACAAGAGATCATTTATAAATACGAGGAAGAGAGTGGGTGAGAGTACAAAATGGGGAACACCTGCACTAATTTGATGGTAGGCAGATTTTACACAATCAAGAACCACTTGGATTGAAGGGCCAGAAAGATAGTCTCTTACTCCTTGGATCAGTGAATTTCCCACTCCATATGAATGCAATTTTGATAAAAGGGCTGGATGCCAAACTCTGTCGGAGGCTTTTGAAATATCCACTGCAATAACCTTGCTTTCACCGAAGTAGTGGATGGAATGGCTTCACTTTTCGGTAAAGTACGCCATCAAATCTCCTGTGGACGGGTTGCTACGAAAGCCATATTGGCGGTCATTGAGGAGGTCATTTGATTCCAGATGTTTTGAAAGTTGACGGTTTACCAGTGATTCCATTACCTTCGAGAAAATAGAAGTTAGTGCTAGGAGTCGATAAGAAGACCCGATTTGTCACCCCTTTTGGGTATTGGCTGATTGTTCGCCGACTGCCCTTGGGAGAGAGTTTCCGCAGCGGTTTAGCAAGTCATCTCTACAAGATACTTGGAGGAATGCCATTACCACATCGAGGCGCACCACCACAAAGCGAAAACAAAACCACACCAACTAACTCCAATTTTTTCAATACATACAGTTTTGTTGCGGTGGATGGAGGTCTTAAGGTGCACTTCTGTCGTTCGATTAGCCATCTATTGTACTGTTACATGGTTGTTGATAGTCCCGAACTGCGGCAAATTAATACAAATAAAATACTAAAATAAAATAACAGATGTATTGTAACCATTCTGTTCAGTGAAAGATGGCTTTTTATATACCAACGCAATAAACAGAAGTGGGTTTTCAGGTGCTCTTAAATGTTAAAGTAAGCGAAAGAAAAGGATAAGGATAAGAGCTATCGATGGTAACTCCAGCTTTATTTCTAAATATTATGGTTTGCTGTACATTATCCAATCAACTGCTCTTCGGCCAAGTTGTTGTCAGCAATGCATTATCTCGGTTTCAACAGTTCTTTAAGAGGCCAACATCGAATACACTAGCACCGGAAACAATGACCAATACAGTGTGCTCGGAAAGAGATTATGTTTAATACTCGTGACATAAAAGTTAGACTTTGTCTTATATCTTTAAGAAAATATACAGTCAAGCTTCAACTTCCCTAAAACTCACTCATGGTTGAAGGACTAAGAGAGAAAACAACATCGTTAGTCCTGTGGGGTGGATGTCCAACGAAAATACCGAAATGGTAAATACCAGAACGCGATTGACGAAAACAAAATTTATTGTGTTTAAGAATTTCGAGACCATAAACACCACTCGCAATTTCAATCGCTCAGATTGCATTTCCGCCTTTAACAATGCAAACTCGTAAAATGCACTGAACTCTCTCTTTTTTCTTCAAATATTTTACACTCTGTGTGGATTGGGCTCTTAAAAACAGTCCATGGATTTTTTTTTCGTCTGAATTTTCTTGATAATACTTTACGAAACATATGTCACTTACCTATCTAACGGAAGAATAATGGATTTCTTTTTTCCCAAAATAAGCGATGGGAGATTAACTTCGAGGTGAATCTAGCAACTTTTATACAAACTGACGTGCTAAAAAATAGTTGTAACGAAATTTAAATGAAAGCGTTAGCTTTTGAATGTGGAAAAAGAGAAAAATGGTTGATGGATACATCGGAAAATATAGACTCAGACCACTAATTTTTGTAAGTATTTATATACGTGCACAGGTTGAAAAGTTCTGGATGTGCCACAAAGAAAATATATTAGAAGAGGTATTTTTTAACGTTATCTTATAATTTGGAAGAGAATAGTTCTCGTGTATCGACAGTGACAAGTAAGCCATATTGATGTTGACGCTGTCTTCACTTTAGGTTTGTCTTTGTTTGTTTAAAAGAGACATTGTTTGATTTGTTATACAAATGTGCCAGTTAACTGAACGGCAGTGAGTTTAACTCTGAATTAGTTTCGAATTCAAGGTATTGGCGTACTGATAACTTTACCTCTGAAGATCGCACAAATTAATATAATAGAAAAAAAAGCAAATAAAAATTAATTATAGCAATTTGGGCCGATTTCCTCCACGTGGTAGAAACCTTGACGTGCTGCTGGGGCTTAAATTACCATGAATGATCCAGGGTATGCTGACCCAGCAAGGTCACCCATGTCTGACAGCCGAGCGAAAAATCAGTACCAAACTGACCACCATCCGGTAAACATCGCTCATCGAAACGAACGTTAAATTAGTGTAAACATAAGCAATAAACTGTGTTTCGTCTTATGAGTATGGGTATGCGAACAACTTTTCTGCACCCGAAGTATTTAAAAAACAATTAGTGGCGATACGCGTTGTACGACGTGTTTCTTTGCGGGAGTGTGTGCACACTATAATGAAATAAATACAAAAGTAAAAAACAATAAGATAGGAAATAAGATATCATAAGCTAGAGTTTAATCATTTTTGTCTAGCGAGTAAGTAAATTATAATAAGAGGAACAAATAAAAAATTGTATAAAAAATGAAAAAAAGAATGCCGAACAAAGAATAACATACAAATGTATGGCACCCCTAATCCAGGGTGTTACGCGACACCATGGGGTGGTTTGTAGTCAAGGATATATTGGGTGGATTATAACGGCGCTCTCTGACGCTGCATCGAATCAGAGCAGGGTACAATTATGTACATATGAACGTACACGCCCCAACAGAATATACTGACGAAGAAACGAAGGACACGTTCTATGAGACCCTAGAGAACGTATTTCATTATTTGATGTTAAGGTTTTACTCCGGACATCAACGCGAAAATTGGAAAGGAAGATATCTTCCCACCAACAACAATAGGTAAAGAAAGCCTACATGACGTCTCAATCGATAACGAGATTCGAATTATCACGTTCGCGGCGTCAAGATCTGATGGTGAAAAAGACGATGTTCTAGCACAAAAGAATTTATAAGTTTACATGGATATAACACGACCATTTCCTCATAGTTAAAAAGCACTATTCGAATAACATTTACTTTCGTCAATTACGACTGACGAATTGGTTTAGCATCCTAGAGAATGGGAGTAATGGGGGAGAGGAAGCCAATGCTGTGGCCACTGAATGGGCAGCAATCAGAGACGTAATCAAACGAACAGCCCAGGAGGTATTACAATTTACGAAAACAATTAAGTCCAAACCTTGGATTAACAATGAACGCCGGGCGAAGATCGAACAACGTAAACGCCTCAGAATGATCCACTTAGAAAGATATGATGAAGTCAATCCAGAAAGCTACACGACAATTCCAAAAGAGACAACAAGACTTTTCAAATGAAAAAAACCTGAATGGTGAAGGATCGAATCGAAAAAATGTTAGAAAATGCCAAAGCAAAGAACATCAGAGCCGACATAAATTGGATTAGAAATGGATCTCGTGGAAGAACAAAAATAATTCGAGACACAAACGGCTGTCTGGTCACTATACTACTATACTATTTATTGACCTGTTGGAACCCGGAAGTTCCCTGACCTGTGCACTCTCCTTCCACGCTTGACCAGCCGATCCGATCTCCTCAAGGTCAAACCTAACATTGTCCTCCCATCTCCGTCACGGCCGTCCTGCCAGTCTTTTTCCCGTTGGTTTACCGTCAAGAATTGTACGCACGGTCCTATCGTTACCTATTCACGCCACATGTTCAGCCCATCTTAGACTTCGTGACCTGATTACTCTCACTATTGTAGGTTTGCTCTTCCTGGCTGTCTGGTCACAGAAACAATAAATATCGTGACTACTTCCGAAATCTGCTTAACGCGCACCAATCAACTACAAATAAATATACCAGATACCGAGCCAGGCACAGATCCCAAAGCGCCCCTTCAACAAGTTGTAGACGCAATAAATCGATTGAAAAAAAAGGTCGTGGAGTCGACTGCATATGGGTATAGTTTATGAGGCATGGAGGAGAATAACCGCTCCGATGGTCCACCAATTAATCAAAAAAATATGGGATAAGAAGTCACTCCGAAACAATGGAAAACCTCAATAGTCATCCCTATTCTCAAAAATGGCGACAGATCCGACTGCGAGAATTACAGAGGAATGTCAATCCTCCCAACCACATACAAAGTACTAACAAATGTTATACTGGCCAGAATCATACCATATGTAGAAGAGCCATTGGGAGATTTGCAGGTGTAGGTAGTAGGTGCGCCGGCCAGAGCGCTGGTTCACTATGCGCAATATTAAATTAATAAAAGGAAAACGGAAATGTAAAAGGACAAATTTAAAAATATGTTTTTTTTTTGATTTGTTTAATGACATTAAATGCGACAAAATAATTATTTTCGAAAATATTTGAGATTTGTGTATGTGCTGCAAAATTGAAATAAACGGAAATTAAAAGAACTTATACAGAACAGTACCACGGTGTGTTTTATTTGTTCTCTGTTTTCTTGTAAACGGTTTGCGGCGTTATGCAGTGATATATCCAGGGAATTCGTAGTGGGGTAGTAGTGAACCAGCGCCCTTGGCGGTGCATCGACAACAAACTCCGACAGACTACTAGTGTGGATTCCGCAGGAACCCGTCAACAAGTGACCGAATTAAGTAAGGCAGTTGCAGGAAAAAAAGTGGGAATACAGAGAGACGGTTCACCAAATTTTCATTGACTTCGAAAAAGCCTATGACTCTGTAGGGGTTCTATGAACCATACAACTCCTTACAGGTGAGTTATCCTTTCCGCCAAGGAACTCTACTCACCTTTCGCAGCACACGTGCCCACAGACACGGGCCAACTAGTCATTACCATACCTGTAACAAAGGTTATATGAAATTGCAACAACATTGAACCCGATATGAAAAACCAAGGAACTTAACGTTCAAAAGCTTGCCATATCGAGTTCAACGCATCCATACATGGTATTCTACCCCAATTCAAAAGGGCAGCTAAAACGCCGCATCTAAGCAATGCGTCAAATGCAGCAAGCATCGCATACAGGTCACCAATCTCCCATCCTAAACATCAACGCGATGTTTCCAAAGAACTACCATTGTCGGTAAATAAACCGAACAACGGATGCATATGCCGGTAGCTAAATGCAATTAGCACCTAGATCCATGGCATGACCTAATGCAAAGGCACACTTATGCAAACAAGGCATATCGTTTAGCTGCCGTCCAATGGTCATGCAATCATAAACATCTTAACGTAGATTGCTCGCTATATGTTTATGATTCGAAAAGCCTAACAAAGGAACGATACCAATACCATGGTTCCTTTTATTACCCAGTGGAAACACACACGAGCATTGTTAGCTTAAGCCAGGTGGCTAACCTAAACATATCCCATAGTTCGTGCGCCCATCCGAAGTGCATGCGATCCTTTGTCCGCATGCCAGATGTATAGGGCAAATAAACTATGGAAAGATCGGAGAATAAGCAGCGGCATCCGATCCTTAAACAAAAGAAACATGATTCTGACCACCAGCAACGAATGGTGATAATGATGATGATTAAGATTTCTCATTTCCAGATCCTATGGGAAATTCTCCTTTTGAGATGCAAAGGGAAATTTTATGCTGTTAACAGATACGATGGGAAAGTCTGTTAGCAGATTGGATGGGGAAATTTTCCTTCGCAGGTGCGGGTTGAGTAATTGGAATGGGATATTTTTAGGATGGAGACAGTTAGTTTATATTGAAGAGTCGCATAGGCTAGTCTAAGGATTGAGTACCAACGAAGATAGTCGAACTGCGAGGATCTCTAACGAAGAGATTCTAATAAAGATATTCGAATCAGGTTGTGATAGAAGTTAATCGAGAAGGTCGAGTCGTACTTGTGCTAAAATTTAAACCGAGTAACTTGTGTTCTGTAGTGCGTCTTAACCGTGCTAAAACATTAACGGAATAGCTTGCGTTTTCTTTCGGTGTGGTAACTACAATTGTAACAATAAGACAGTTCCTTAACATGTGGAGTTCCATTTCGTGAAACTAGATATAAGTTATACTCTAGACGATAAGTGTGAAAACAAGGCAGACGAAATAATAAAAGTAAAAATACAAATAAACAAACAATTTTTCGTGTTTCATTGTGCTGTTCGCTTCGTATTGTTCTGGGTGTTAGCAGTGCTCGGCGGAACGCTGCAACCAAAACCTTCAACCGAAGGACAACAAACTTTCGCCAAAGCATCAACCTAAGAAACCAAAAACACCTTCGCCAAAACCCCATCGCAAGGCAAAATCGATACCATATTTTAGTTCACCTGGGAATCCCAAAGAAAAATATGCGGCACTCATTCAAATGTGCATGAACGAAAATAAAGGGCGAGTTAGAATAGAATACCACCTCTCAGTGCTTGTAAGTAAAAACAGTGAAATCATCATGCAAGCTGCAGAGAAGGTAGGCCTAGAAATAAATGAAGAGGAAACAAAATATATGATTACGGCGCGAGTAGGTGGACATCAGGGAATGTGCATAAACGTCAGGAGAAAAATATTTAAAAACGGTAAAGAGTTTAAATATCTGGGAACAATACTGATGACCAGCAACGAAATCTCAAAGGAAACCATTCTGGCAAAAGTAGATGGTACCCGGGCAGCAAACTGTTGAAATCGAAACTGCTGTCACGTAATTCAAAGCTCGGCATTTATAGAACCATAATCACTTCGATCATTCGCTTACAACGCGAGGAGAGTACATATTTCGCGTATTCGAGAATAAATTCTTATGGAATATATTCAGCGATGAATATAATGAAGAGGCAGGACAATATAGGAAAGCCAGCAACCGCGAATTGGAAAAGCTATACGCCAAACCTGCATATACTATAGTGAGAATACTGAGATCGCGAAGATTAAGATGTGCCTAGCATGTAACAACAATGGACAACGACAGAACTGTACGTAAAATGTTTGACGGGAGACCAACGGGAAAGAAATCGGTTGGACTCCCGCGATGAAAATGGAAGGACAGTGTTAGGTGCGGCTTGGGGAAATCGGATCAGAGGGTGAAGCGTAGAAGGAGAGTGCACAGGATAGGGAACGATAGCGCAGCCGTGTCAACGATGTCATGTACTTCTGGATTTCTACAGGAAAATAAATAGTGTTATAATTCTAGCGCATTTATTAGAGATTGATATCAGCTTCAAGTATAACCCATTATCAAATAAACTTTTCACTAAACAAGAAGATTAAGAAAAATGAGTACACTACAAACTACACGTTTATATTTCTAAGAAAGTGGAGATATAGGATATGTGATAAGGTACTGATCAAAAATTTTATTTAGAAGTTCATCAGAAAAGCGAACTTGCTTGTTGATATGTGCTTTCCTTTTTTGTGTATTCTTTTAACAAATTGCTTTTAAATAAAAGCGCAAATAACTCCCGTCTTGATCCTGTATCGGCGATTACTTTTCGCAGATATGACATATAAGACTGCACAATTTATTATTAGGGTTTTAAAACCCCATGACATTATTGCAATATTAACAAAAACCAGAAGCCAAAGTAAAGTTATCATTCAAGCATAGAAATGAATCCTCTCGAACTGTCCTCTACAGGTTTTAATTTGCTTAATTGTTAATTCAATAAAATGTATCGCATCACTGGCCCATCGACGTACGGAGGATGCCGCCGTAATTCCCTTAACTAACTCAATAAACCAACAATATCGCGCACGAACCGTGTCATTGGGACACATAAGCATTGTAGTAGGATCCACGGTTGAATATGCAAATCACAGATTTGGCCTTCCCTTAACCACTGCGTGAATCCCACTCGGGTTGCGCAGCACTTTTGAGAAATATTTTACCGAGCAATTAATAGAGCTTTAACTGTTAATTCTACGAATACGACTGCTACTGTTGCAGATTCACATCCTCGGAGAACAGGAAATTAATGAAATTATTTTTGATAATTAAGCGAGGTGCGTTGACTTTCGGTAAATAGAACAACAATCTGGTAAATTGAAAACATGTGATGATGTTGCTCAAAAGCAAGCAATTAAAATAAAGCTGCTCCGATTCGTGGGAGGCGGGCGGTAGCCGGATTAAGCATTGGAAAGTGGCAGCCTACCTCGATAGAAATTATTTTTGGGTCCGCTGGGTATTCTGTATTGCGTTGTGTAGAAGGAGTGGGGGCGTCCTATGTACAATACACATGAATATTACAGGTTGGAAATGTTATTTTTGTTTTGATTCAATTATACAATATCTGGTTGGAATGTTTTCTGATATAACCTGTGCACTGTGCATCGTTATTGTTGTAAGGATCCGACTATACGCTTTTATATACATTTTTTATAGAATAAGGCATTAAGTTGGGCTTAATTCGGCTTTGAAGCTGAATATAATAGGTTGAGAAAGTGAATGAAATACTCTTCTTTCAAGGACATGCCTGTCGTTTGTAGGGATTCAAACGGTAATGGAGAATTAAAATATTTTGCATAGCAAATACAAACTCCGGATATTGCATTGATACGAATATGAATTTGAATTCAAATTTGTATTTGAATTTGGAATTTGTTTGTGAATAAGCAGTCTTAAACGGTTTCCACTTATAAAACTTTGAAGTGGCAGGGAAACATTTACTCCCACCCGATGTGGGTGAGACGGTAGTTGCAGAATTGTTTGGTTAGGTCTCTTGGAGGAAGAAGATTTCATTCACTTTCCATAAATTTTGTTCCCAATTTAACACGAAGCCTATTTGATCCAATTTCAATTCAATATTGACACCATGTTAAATATATACGTGTACATACCTTGGGAACCGGCAATATTGGTCCTTGGCAAAGTGGCATAGGGGTTGTTTGTCGGTTGTGGCTTGTGCTGGACCCAATTGACTGATTGAGATGGTGGTGGGTATGATGTGGGTGACTTGGGAGCAGCCGACGGAGTACCATACGGACGAGCGAAACCCTGATTTACCTGTTGGCAAAATTATTCAATTAAGTTGTGATGAAATTCCAAAGTTGATAGGGTTTAAAGCGCAAAAAATTTAGTATGTGGGTATATTTGTATGCATATGACACACACACACACACACATGCACGCATATACATACATTTGTGGAATCATAGAGTAAACGTGGGAGCAAGCCGAGCTGCTGAACACTTACCTTGTAATTGACTGAGACCCCCTTTCCAGGCGGTATAACACTTCTTATTACGTTACCATGAACAGTCACGTATTGAAATTGTTCTTTATCCTCTCCGATGCGTGAGTCGCCACTCATTGGGTCCTCGGCCTTGCCATTTATTGTACCCTGGAGCGCTGTGTCTGACGTAGATCCGGCACTCTGAGGATTGTGGAATATTTGAAGTCCATCAGCAGATAATGACGAAGGTGGGGATGTTGTGGTAGTTGTTCCGGTTGGATGTTCGGTGTTGATTTTTGAAGGATTATTTAATTTTTTATTAGAATAGTCGGAATATTCTTTTAAAAATTTGTTATATACATTTGTCTGTAAGCCAAGGCCATTGTTGCTGTTCATGCTGATGTTACCAGAGGCTATGGACGGCGCCGGGAATCGATTGTTTGAATTCATGTCGTTTTCGTTTTGTTTTCCACTTTGATTAATTGTCATAGAGCTCTGTTGCTGTATCGTAGGAGTGTGTGAGTATTGTTTTTGTTGAAATGACAATGGCGGTAAGAGGGGTGGCGGAGGTGGCAACTGTAAGTCTGTACCTATAGAACTGGCACTTTCAGTTGAAGATGTGTTCGATTGTTGTCTCGAGTGTCCTGGTGGCGATGCAGACGATGAAATAAACCGGTCTAATGATAGAGTTGAGGATGTTGATGAATTTGATTCACTGTTCGTGTTGTTATAATTGAATCCGTTGTGATTTTTTAAGGAATTTTCAATGTTACCAGCAATCGCACAAAGTGGATTGCTTTGATTGTTATTGATTCCGTTTGTTGAAGAGTACGGCGAGAGTGACGACGATGACGATGATAGGCTACTGTTTGTGCGCGAATGATTGTTAATAGTGGTATTATTGGCAAACGTGTCTTGAATTTGGAACTGCTGGAGTTGTGTAGGCGATGGTGGCGGGGGCAACGGTAGATCGTAATTGACTATACTTTCAACCTGAGCCTTTTATGTTTTGGGATTTATTAAGGAATGCAGCAAACACACAGAGCAAAAGCGAAAGCAAAAAATATATTAATTCATGTTGTTAGTCAATGTTTAAGGTAAAATTTAATATTTTTCTCTGTGTGCATACAATATTTCCAATATGTACTGAACAAAAGTCTTCTTCAATTTGTAAACATTATAAATTATTGACTAAAAAACAGTGGTGCTAGTATACCAGTAAATTTGCCGGTTCAAACTAACTAACTAAATAGATTTATTTTCACAGATATGAGCAAATTATGCCATGAAATTAATGGCTCTATATAAAATATACATTTTTTTTAAGTATGAAATTCACAAGGACTAACGACGCTGCATCTACGAATCATACACCACAAACAAACAACTAAGAGCTTTACGGTCAGTATAACACTTCCTACCACTGACTTCATATCTTTAATATCTGATACAATTTGATAGTAGGGTTTATTTCCCAACTTCTATAACGGCATCAAAGCATTTTGTGATACCTTTAAATGTCAGTACACGTGCTGGTAGGAAAAAGTTGGAAAGGACAGGGAAAAGAGAAGTACCGATAAACAGTGCTCTTAAGTATTTTATGATTAAAATAGAAGAAAATACTTGATCAAGGAAAGCGTTCGACGCTCGTGTAGTTTGGTTTATTTATTCAAAACTGAATGCGGCCGCAATATTATTTTTTATTTATTATTAAACTTAATACGAATCTTAACATATTGAAGAGCAACACGGTAAATACTGGGAACGGTAGACTGTGGCAATACGCATAGAAAGAAAAAAAGACAGCTGATACGCTCAATTTTTTGTGATTGGATTGAGTCTTGTGTTCTACCATATATACCCAGTGTGGTTTAATAACAGAATAAAGGACTTGATTTTTTTTTTATTAAAATACGAGTATATTGTGGCCGGATTGAGTGGAGTACAGTAATACACTTCTAAGGTCGCACTAAATATTTCGCTGTACAGTTAACATCTGTGGGCGTTTCAGTTGAGGATCTAAAAAGTTTGTAAGACTCTGCAAGTGCCGCTCATTGGCAAAGGATATGTACTACGACTTCTCTTGGCGACAAAAGACAGCATTGGTATTTCAATGAATAGAGTTTCCCTCGGTTAGGTAATCCCCATTGATGTATCTCATTAATGTTAAGATTCAATCAATCGTGAATGTTCTCTATGGCATTTAGCGAAGCAATGAAGAACGTGGTTTGAATGTTCGCTATGTTTTGTATTGCTACAACACGCTATTTAATTTGTGGATTATCCTGTTAATATGCTGGCATCCAGTTCTTATGCTTTAATTTTTGATTCTCTTTTGGTGCTGTCTTCTTCATTGTGATTGAATGTGTAGATCTGCATGTGTTAGGATCGATTCAATCCGATGTCGACGCTCGACTGGTAACGGCATTTTGTAACATCGGCTTCACCAATACGAATGTAAACGCTGTCCACCAATACTTGCAAACAGTGAAGTCTGTATCCTAGCCCTAACTGAGACCCAGGTCGATTTGTCAATTGATTCGACATATCTTGGTTGCTCAGGATACGGCTTACATTCGAGATCGGTTTTAAAGACGGAGTCTGCGTCTTCGCGCGGTACGATCTGGCTTGCCGGAGGATGAAGGCTTTCGAACCCAAAAACTTGGACATCATATGGTTTAGGGTCTGTTATATTTCTTTGTTGTATTTACCGCTCCCCAAATGACGATCGACCAGCGACATTTTTCGAACAACTTTCACGTACCATCGACTGGATACATATCAACCACCCAGCTTCTGAAATTGTCGTCCTTGCCGATTTTAGTTTACAAAATTCAGGCTGGTTGCTGCATTCTAACAGAACCGTCGAGGCTGGGAGGTTGCCGCAGATGTTCGCTGTTAGCCACAACTTGACTCAACTTGTGGAGGAACCTACGCGAGTGCCGGATGCCCGAAGTAATATACGAACACCCTGGATCTGTTTTTGACATTCGAACTGAGCACTTTTACTGTGGAGATTGCTGCGTCACTGGAAAACTTAGATCACTGCTTGGTATCGGTCGCGCAACTATTTGTATTTTAAGCGAATAACCGTCCTGGGAGACTTCGCCTTGTATGGAGGTACGGGGCTGCCAACTAGGATGATTCGCGAGATTTCTTCGCATCCTTCCATGGTCGGAGGTGTGCCTTGGAGACTCCGATGTCGATACATGCGCGGAATCGATCTCAGAGATTATTCTTCTCAGGATAGAGATTTACATTCCGCATTCCATCAAATGAAGTTCATCTGATAAAGCTTGGTTTGATAACAAATGCGAGCAGATTACAGAGGTAAAAAATAGAGCTTTTTAAACAGTGTCGACCCAATACCACCGATATTAACAGAACGAATTTTGTTAAATTCAGAAACGCGTGCAACCAAGCGATTGATACCGCGAAGAAGGCTTACAACGACAGCATGACCAATAAACTCCTTCAGTTGCCAACTGGTTGGCGCCTTCTGGTTAATGGCAAGGGCTGTCAGCAATAACTTCGCGTTAGTCACAAATTCAAGGGACAAAGCTAATGTGTTCGTGAATTTATTTTCCACGAATTCAAACCTCGATGCCGGTGATGGTGTCGATACGGTCTTCTATGCGGGGTGTGGGGTTTCGCACGCGTACTATTTAACGCATTCTACGTGGACTGGACTGTAGGCTGGCAACTACCCCGGACGGAATGCCAGCAATAGTGTTTACGAACTGTGCTCTAGAACTATCGCCGGTTCTTAGCAGACTCTTTCGCTTATCTTATGCTTACTTATCTGCTGGAAAATCACTCGAGTTCAGTCAATCCCAAAGAGGGGGGAAAAGTATGTCCCACAAAATTACCGACTGATCGCATTACTGTCTATGTTATCTAAGGTAATGGAAAGGGCCATCAACGCCGAGCTAATTAACAATTTGGAGCACAATGGACCTCTAAATGATCATCAATACGGATTTCGAGGCAGGCGGTACACGGGAGACCTTTTGACCTGTAGCTATTCTACGAACCCCACAGATCACTGTAAAGTAAATCCCCTTAGCTCGCCCATGCATACTTTCGTCCTCAATCGCACGTGCTCCCTTTTTTTTTACTTGGTTTGCATGTTTCACCAAATTCCGAGTGCCTACACGGCGACAGAAAAATAACATTTTTCTGAAACGAATTCCTTGGAAATGCATTAGCTGAAAAATTCATTAACCAAACCGGCAAAAATTACTAAAACCCCGCGCGGCCAAGTATTGGACAATACTGGTGATCTCCTCAGGAGCCAACCGTAATTCGGTTTTTCCATCGCAAAAAGCTCACCGTAAGTACAGGCTTAAATACGGCAATTATTTTTAACATGTACCCTACTGTAGAAACAATTACCTGTAAGTATTGCAGCCGAAAATAATGATTGCGGCCAGGCAAAATACCCTGGGTAACTAAGAACCAGGAAAAACACAAAAAGATACCGCCGAGGTAGAAATGGTCATCAGGTGCGAAGGAAATACAAAAATGTCGAACGAGGGGAAAGAGAGAACAACTTGACGAATCTTTTCGGTGAGAATTTTTGCCGTCGCGATATATATTATTCAGTACGATATTAACCTCAACGAGAGGAAGACCCGCAACCTTCGATAAAACGGGCGAGTATGGCGGCGCGAGTAAAAAAGTCACGAAAAAAAAAAAAAACTAAGAGTATGTCGCTGCGAATCCTTTTTGTAAATTAATAATAAATAAAGGCATTGCGCTAAAAAAAAAAAGAAATGTGACTTTTATTCCCAAGCAGTGTTCGGCGGAACACCTGCATCGATAAATAAAAAATCCGCTACAGACCATTTTAACCGATATATGGACATCTGCGATTGAGTGGCATGGTGAGTCAAGGACGGTCACGTTGGTTATCTGTGTCTGTATAAATATAAAATATCTATAACCAACGAAAATTGTTCCTTTTTCGCTTTGTGTATTGATCAATAAGTCGTTTTTGTGTGTGCATATTATTTAAAAAAATGAGAGGTTGTAAATGCCGTTTTTCTGATGAAAAAAACCCAATGTCTTTACACACTAGTTTTAAAGAAGTAGTAACTTGAGCAATAAACTGCGGGGCGCAAGGTTCTATTTTGGCTCCAACCTGGTTTTTGCTTCACATAAATAATTTATTGGAGACAACGGATAACAAGGTGTTCAGTTTTGCGGATGGTAGTACGCTTGTTTTCTCTGTTTTAAGTGATCGGCCAATTGGTGCATCAACGTCGTACCAGCTGGGATGTAGACAGATTAACTCTCTGAATCGGGATCTGGATAAGATTCTGCAGTGGGGAAAGGCCAATCTCGTCGACTTCAATGTATTGAAGACACAGTATACCATTTTCACAAAGAAAAGTCGATCATCGGTCCCACAGCTGATGATGAATGACCAGTCCCTCGAATGAGGGGAAAGCTTGAAGTTATTCGGTGTCTCAGTCTGTGGGTCAAACATCGCCGGGTCAGCCTCTGGAAAAGTTATCTTTTTAGGCCCGAAAAATATTTTACTCCGGCCCAACTTCTCCTTCATTATAAATCCCAAATTAGACCCACACTCGAATATTGCTCTCATGTTTGGACCTCTGCTCTAAAGCATATCCTCGACCTACTTGAGGGCATACAGAAACGAGCGATCCGTCTGATCTGGGACTCGGCGCTGACGTCAGAACTACAGATGCTATCACATCGAAGGCGCGTAGCCGAACTCTGTCGGTTTTACAGATATTATCACGGGTACTGTTCTTCGGAGACTCGTGGTATTGTTCCGCGTAATTCGCTTTATATGCGGTCCACAAG
Organism: Microdon myrmicae; assembly: GCA_963931805.1. Taxonomy (NCBI): domain Eukaryota; kingdom Metazoa; phylum Arthropoda; class Insecta; order Diptera; family Syrphidae; genus Microdon; species Microdon myrmicae. The sequence continues at coordinate 264,270,567 of OZ007496.1, forward strand.
ACAATCCGACAGATCGCACCAATTTGCGGTTGATCTCCCGATGGTGCGACACCTCTGCATCAGAACTCGTTCCGTTACAGAGCGGCGGAGCTGGGGGAACCCCTCCTCATACGAGTGTTCCCGGTGTGTTACAACCTGCAATTGTTAAAAAAGAACTGCAACAGTTATTTGGTGGCATCTCGGGAAGCCCACTCGATGCTATAGGTTCGCCTCTCCCGAGAGAAGTGTAATAAAAAAAATCCTGTGGTTTAGGAATTAACCCTTATGTCAATGACCGGGTACCCGGGTACCCATTTCGATTTTTTTAAAATGTCAATTTGAAAGTAAAAAAAAAATTTTTTTTCATTGAAATTTCGTAATTATCATTCAGAAACGTTTGAATGGAGATCATCTAAGACATGGGACCGAAATTCGTCTACTAGGCCGAGCTATCGTGAAATTGCGACGAAATGATTATTGTCGGTAAAGTTGATCATTGACATAAGGGTTAAGTAGAGGAACTTCGTCAAGCTCCTTATTCGAATGATAACGAGAGGGCACTTAACGTGCTGCGATCAGCAAAAGAGCAAGTTAGGTTATGAGTAATAGAAAAGGAATAATTTAAGGAAACGAACGTCTAACAGCATCATACAACGATACACAGTGAACGAGTGCGGACGTGTTTTCGGTTCGGCGGTCGAATTAAATGAAAAAAAAATTGCTTTTATGTGTCGCGAGTGGCTGAGGTATTATAAAGAGACTATTTGTAGACAAATAAATTACAGTGATAAAAACAGTCAAAACAAAGTAAATATAAATAAATAGAATTAATTAAAAGACAACGAAGCCACGTGTTGTGACAGTTAACGGTATCTACGTGTGAGTGTGTGCGCGAGGCCACAATCTGTTTGTCACAAAAAAGTGAAAAAAAAAGTATAAAATAAAAAAAAAGTGAGAACACGCGTTCCATAATATGGACGTAAAACAAATTGATGCCAAAATGGCAAATCGGAGAAGGCAAAATACGGACCTAAACCTAAAGACTAAACGCGTTAAAACAAATGAAAATAAGAATACAGAGACGTCGATTGTAACCAGCGATGACAAAGACAACAGCCATGCTGCCCAGTACTCAGGGGCTGGAAACCAATTCAAAGAACTAGCTGTCAGCGAAACAAATGCAGACGCTAGCAATCAAATCGAGGTCCTCAACAGACTCATCCATGAGATTAGTCGTAAAAAAGAAGAACTGGATAGAGAAATGGAGGAAGTTGTTAAACTAAAAAACAACCTGAGCCACAACGAGCGAAAAACGAAAATGCTAGAACAACAACAGCAAGAACAAAGACAACAGCAACCCACGAATGCAGAGAAAACACGGCTAGATAAGGAAACTAAACAGAAGGAATCACATCAACAACAACAGCAGGAACCAAATCAACAGCACGAATCACACCAACAGCAGGAAACATCTGTGCAGGTGCCAGTCAAAAAAAAGGAGAAAGTACCTCCTATTTATATTAGCTACATGGAGACAAAGGATGTCATAAAATTGGGTGAGTTGACATGCAAAACTTTTAAAACAAAACGAATAAATGATTTTAAGATAAGTTTAACATGTGAGGATTTAGAAGGGTATAACAAAATTAAATCGGCATTAGGGAAGTCGAAAAGCGAGTACTACACGTACACCCCTAAATCGGAGAAAACTGTCTCCATGCTCCTCAAGGGAGTTGACCCTTCCTTTACTCCCGAAGAGGTGCTCGAAGAGCTAAAAAACTTCGAAAACGATAGCCTGACGTTTTCAGGTGTGAAACCATTTTCTACAGCAAATTCTAGAAATCGCAACCGTAGGTTGCCTTTCTTCATTGTGTCGCTAAGCCCCAATAGTAAAATTGATGGACTTAGATATATTAAATACATTAATCACCAAACAATAAGTTGGGAGAGAATAAAGAAGTGCGACCGCGTATTGCAGTGTATGCGCTGTCAACGCTTCGGGCATGTGGCAGCGAATTGCAATATGCATTTCAGATGCGTCAAATGCCTAAACAAACATATCATTGGAGAATGTCCATTGGGCAAAGAACAGCTTCCGGATAGAAGTAAACTATCTTGTGTCCTCTGTAACAACTCAGGACATCCTGCTAACTTTAGAGGTTGCCCTAAGTACCAGCAACTAAAATCAAAGTTGGAAGCCAAAAAGAAGCAAGTTGAAGAAGAGAAAAAGATGAAAACTCGCTCTTACAACAACTTCGTTGCATCAAGTGTGTCATACGCCCAAATGGCAGGTGGAGTAAAAAATGCACCAATTATAGAACAATCACGTAATATCATTAAAACGCCTGCTCCAGAGGCACAAAGTGATATAACAGCAATATTACTGTCCATACAAGGACAGTTTGCTGCGTTTGATAAAAAATTCGAAAAGATCGAAAAAAAACTGACGGAACAAGTGGTTCGAATGGATATTATCGATTCGACCCTGTTTCCAGACGAACCCACACTCTAATCATAACGTTCACTACGACTGAATTAACTTTAAAAATTATTGCTGTGAATGTTAATTCACTAATCCGCATGGAAAGAAGGGATAATCTCAGCAATCTGCTGGAAGCTGAACGCCCAGATGTGCTTTTGGCTAGCGAAACTAAGCTAAATCAAAGGCACAAATTGGGCTACCCAAATTATAACGTAATTAGACGAGATCGTCCAAATTCCACTCAGGGGGGCGGAGTCGCTGTCTTAGTTAAAAATGGTCTACAACACAAAGTCGTCTACAGTAGAGATGTATACAAGTTCCAGGTACTAGAAGCCTGCGTTATAGATATTCCTTTGAAAAGTCAAAAGCATCTATATGTTATCTCTGCTTATGCTCCCGAAGCGCCACAGTGTATACAGTTTATCAATGAACTTGATACCCTTTTTCGAAGTCTCAAGTTAGACTCAGAAAATAATTATTTCCTTATGGCGGGAGATCTCAATTCCAAGCACAGTGCTTGGGGTAACCTTATCACAAACACAAGAGGCAATGCGTTGTTCGACTGGTGGCAAACAAACGCTATCGAACATAAACTAGAATTGTACGCTACAAGTACCCCGTCGTATCCAAGAGGAAATTCCTTCTTGGATTTACTGTTGCTGGACGAGCGAATACAACTATTAGATACGGATCTAACTACTCGAAATTGTCTTCGTACAATCGAGTACGATAGCGATCATTATGGACTTGGTGCTGTAATACATGTCCCAAACGAACATTCACTACTTGAGCAGTACAAACAGATACATTCTTTTAATTTCGGAAAAGCACACTGGTCGCGCTTTGATCGGATAATAAAAAAAGAATTACGCTCCAATGGCATAGATCCACCAACTGACAGAAATCTTCATAATGACGAAATTGATCATTATCTTTCGACGATGAACAACATTGTTACTAATACAATGAATCGTTCTATCCCAAAAGTGTCTCACTCCGAGAGCCATACAAACCGGTACAGAAACGCAACGATCGACGAGCTGTATAGGCAAAAGAGTACTCTGCTCTCTAAGTTAAAACTGCTCTACAGACAATTCAGAGATCCAAATAGCCAGGAAATAAAAACAATCAAATCATTAATTAAAAATCTTCAAAAACTGATCCGTGACAACTATAGATCAGTAATCAATGAAGACTGGAACAAGAGAATTCAAGCCATTAAAGCTAGTGGACCGAATATGTTCCCACAAATAAATAAAGTCTTTCGAAGGAAAGATTATAATGACATCCCATGTCTGCGAGTTCCGCGGACTCCCGAGAATTGTCAAACGCTGCTGAACGCAGGACTTACCTTGGAACACATCAACTCTAACGAAGAGTTCATAATAGTCGAGGATCCGCAAAAAAAGGCGAACTCAATTGGCGCTTGTTTCGAAGCAGTGTATAGATTGAACGAATCGGCTCATTCTAACCTTGACCTGGAAAATAGGGCTCTCCAAAAACATATTTCGTTACGCAATGAACTTAACAATTGGCGTCTCTTAAGTCGAAGCTTCACTATCTTTGGTGAAAATAATAGAGCGGATTCCCCGCTTAGAGATCTAAACACTGGTATATTTGTACACAAGGATGAACTGACGGACATTCTTAGATCGATTAAGAACAAAAAATCTTCTGGAATAGACAGTATTCCAAACATTGTTCTAAAGCATTTACCTCTTGAAGTAGTGAAGGTTTACACTATTTTGTTCAATAACGCTCTAAACAATGCATATTATCCAATCCAATGGAAATCTGCTGTAGTCCATCCCATCCCCAAAAAGGGCAAGGACAGGAGCAATCCAGCCAATCTTCGCTCGATTAGTTTGCTTCCGAACATCAGCAAGGTATTCGAGAAAATTATAAATAAAGCATTGACTAACTGGTGTAAGGAAAATGGTATTATCCCGAACAACCAATTTGGTTTTCGATCACAACATGACACAGTTCATGCTGCGACAAAACTTGTTTCCGACATACAGTGGAACAAGGCGAAGAGACAATGCACAGGGGCCTGTTTGGTTGACTTTGAAAAGGCTTTCGACACCGTATGGTTAGAAGGGCTTGTATATAAGTTATCAAATCTAGGTATGCCCGAATATTTATTATACATTATCTACGATATGATAATGGGTAAACAATTTGTAGTGAAATGTGGAGATATAATTTCTAACAAGACCTTCCACATCAAAAACGGCTTACAACAGGGAGCAGTGAATTCTCCCATTTTATTTAACATTTACACTAGTGACCTAGTGGGTTCTCTCAACCATGCAATTGCGTATGCCGACGACATTGTAGTGTATAGATCTGGAGAAAAGATTGATGTCATCAACAGACTTCTGCAAGATGATTTCAACAAAATCAAACGTTTTTGCGACGACTGGAAATTAAAAATAAATTTCCAAAAAACAGAGACTATCCTTTTCAGAACGCCACTGTCCAGTGCATCAAGGGACACAAAACGGAATTGGAAAACATTTTCTATTGCGGGAAGTAATAATCTTCCACTACAAGTAAAAACTGTCGTCAGATACCTTGGAATCTGGCTTGATCAATATCTTTACTTTGATAAGCATACAGCAGCTGCTCTTACAGCAGCTAAAAACGCATATGCAATGACACGAAGACTCTTCCGTAGTAGTCTGCTGGACCCCAAGGTAAAAATAATTTCATACTCAGCATTCATCCGACCAATATTGGTGTATGGCTGCCCAGTATGGTACAACATATCCCCATTTTACATGGAGAAGTTTCGGGTGTTCGAGAGGCAGTGTTTGCGTTCCTGCCTAGGAATGTATAGAACCCCAGAGTCGCAGTATAAGAAATACTATCCGAATAAAGTCCTGTATGACAAATCAGGACTAAACAGGATAGATAACTTCATTATCAAGACTATTCGTGGTCACACAACAAGGGCAATGTGCAGCGAAAACGATCTCATTTCGGGAGCATTCTATCCCAATGATATGTATATGGAGAGTACTCTCCATAATGGGTTCATTCCCCCAGAAGCGTTCCCTTTCTTGGATAAAAAAGGACTTATCCAAGACAAACGTGGAGTCCCTATTATTTACCACGCTCTCCGTGGTGCCAGGGATAAACGAATTCTCCACGATAACGATATCTCTAATTTTCCACATCGCCTGCGTTTTAGTATGGTGATCGGTGAAAGAGATAAATCAATAAAAGATCGATCCCATCCCAACTGGTGGTGGATCAGTGATGAAGAAAGGACTACACGTCCCCAAACATAGTATGCCATTCAGGCGCACCGCTTTCCTTCCCCCTATCCACAATTCCCAATTATTTTTATTTTATCTTTTAATTTTGCTTTTAATTTAATTCTTAATTTTTTATTTTTTTATTTTAATTTTAATTTGTATTCCTTTATTCCTTGTTTATGTTTGTCCGTTTTGTTTTATTTATTTTGCTTGTCAACCCCCTATATATGTAATTAAAAAAAAAAAAAAAAAAAAAAAAAAAAAAAAAAAAAAAAAAAAAAATAAAAAAATTATAAATAATACAGGATGTAGAAAAAATAGAACTTCTAAAAGAGAAAACATATCAATTATTGTGACATGTTGTAAAAACAGTTATTGTACGCCGAAAGGCATATGAAATATGATAATGTGTAATTTAGAGTGCTTGCGAAGAGCCAGTAAGTTAATGTAAGAATGTTATTTGTAAAATAGATGTTAACATTTAGTCTTAAGTGAAATATGTAATTGAATTGTTGAATAAATGTGGATATAAAACAAAAAAAAAAAAAAAAAAAAACGTCTAACAGCATTCTTTTAGTACCTTGTGCATTTTGGCCTTCCTTAAAGAAACCGTTTAATACACAACATAAAAACCGCTCGTGGGGGGGTTTTCCCGAGAATATAGAAATATCAATCCAACAAGAATTGGACATTTTGAGAAACTCTGTCTCTAGCAAATTCGTATGCATACAAAGGGAAATTTAACAGAAGATTGAATCATACTGACCACACACAGCGAAGAGAGTTTATTGAATTTATTATGCAACAACAATATGCTGGTTTTGCAACAAAATATTTTTCACCGAATGTTACGGACCGACCTTGAGTCCAGCTCCCCCCAACATCCACGAATCCCCTTTCGTTAGCCCCCCTCTTTACCTCTAAACGGAGAACATTGGCCAAGTAATAAGCCTGACAGGTTTAAATGGCTCTTGAACGGTTTTGAAAATTTTTTCCAGAGCCAAAATATTTCAATTAAATCAAAAATATTATAACTGATTATTGTCTTCTTATTGCTTAGCAAATAGCCAGTGCCAACATATCTATTAAAAGGAATTTAAATTGGCATGCCGAACGTAGCTTTTCCGGATTTTACAAAAATACGTAGTATGTTTACTGCCCAAACCATAACAGGACAAATTTATCAGTTGAGCCTGTATATGCACAGTTGCACGATGCCATGAGTAAGTTACATTTATTTTATTGCGTTGATTTTATAATGTAAACAAAACTGTTATATAAATATTTATTGTAAGAATAAGGATGTAGTAGAATAATCATTTCATGGGTAAACCTTTACCTGCATTTCAAGGTTCCCCACAACGGCATGGTAGATGTACCGTGGTATTTGCAATAATAATATTTTTAGAAAATGCCGAGTTTAAACAAAAAAGAATGATAAAAAAAAAGGAACTGCAGCAAGTGGTAGAAATCTGTCGATAAAGATTCAATATATACAAGAAAACTCTGCGACGAACAGCATGATCGATTTATTTGACTAGTGCTAGAGTATTCGTTATTATCACACCTTATATAAAAATGTTCATCTGTAGATAAAGCAATGAATTGAAATAAAGTATAGTATTTTTGAAATAAAAAAAAAATTATGTTTTTTCTTTTTTTTGTGGTATCTAAAACCGCGCTACAAGTCTAATAGATTTTGATTACTTAATTAATCGACAAAATAGTCGAATTTGGGGTTTACAAGACTTTTGGCTTTTTGGGTATTTAATTTAATATAATTTAATTTAGTGGGGTAAGTACCTCATTTATTATTGGAGCTTAGTACGAGCATATATATATATAAATCAACATTTATTATAACATATACATCCACAACATGTCAATTTTTGCAGATGAAGCATCGTCCATTCTTTTTTACAAATGCTCCTGTGTAAGATATAGATGAGGACAAAAACTGTCCAAGAAATAATTTAATTACTGATTTAGGTATTTCCCATTATTTGGATTACTATTGCACGCCCAAATTGCGCTTTAATGGACATTTTCCTGTTGGGATTTTGAAGTCTAAACCATAAGTCATATCTACGCTGTGAAGGAGAAAATTGACCACAACATCAATTAGCCATTTTGATACCGACCATGGCAAATGACGATACAAGAATTCGTATGTGCCTGCAAACTCGTGGAGACTATTTACAAGAAATGTAACTATATATATTGTGACGCATACGACAGTTAGTACTGGAATATTCCGGAAAGTCCAAAACAAAGTACTGGAAAACTGGAGACTATGGATAATAGAACATTCAAGATTATGGAACGGACGGAAACGAAATACCGAATCAGAATGAGGGAACTGGTATAAATACGTCGCAGACAGCTCATGAAGACAAGTAGAGAGTAAGAAGTAGAAAGTAATAAGTCTCGAGTGAGAAGCAAGCGATAAGTAAGAAGTAAAATACGCGATAAGTACGGAAGCGATAAGTCAAGAAATCGTTGTGTACGGTAAAAGTAACGGTTGTGGTTAACGGACTAATAAAGTGTTATATTAATTCCAAAATCGATTTAACGGCTCTTATTTATTCAAAATAATTAATCCAGCGAACCCTAAGCTCGCTACAATATATTCTTATATAATATAAACATTTCATGTGCCAGTAAAACAGTTACGATCTGTAATTAAAAACTTATGTTTTCTATGAAATTTTCTTCTTGTGTGAATTTTGGGAATCCTTTGAATCGTATGGTAAAGAGTCAATATGCACCATATGCAAGCAGGCTCATTCGGTGGGTGCAAACTCATGCGATATATTTCACGTTTTATTTCCACACGGAAAAAAAAAAATAGCCATTGAGGCTTACAAAAGACTATGGAGTATATGATGTTCATTACATAACACTACCCACGTTTAATTGGTTTAACAAAATTGGTTCAGATGATTTCTCACTCAAAAATGAACAACGATCGATACAATGAGTTTTGCTGTAGCAAAACGCGTTATAATTGTTCGAGAGATCACAGAATGGTTAAATGGACCGCACCAAACATCTACGATCAAATATGAATCAGTTTGATTTGCGTTGAAAGAAAATTGCTGAATTGGATCAAATCAGTTTATATTGGTTATCTTTGCCCTTTATGGTAGGATGGTACATCAGGCGCACAGTTTGATGTGCTCGTTGTAAAAAGCAATTATATGGCCGAGCAATCACCCCAAAAACACCGGAGTGGAGATAAATAGATAGTTCCTGTTACCATGAAGCCTTTTGTTTATAGAGTTGTACCACATGAAATGTCCGATTTTCGCTCAGTCGGAAATAAGAAGTTCTCGAGTGAACATCTGTGCCAGAACGTTAAATTTTCTCAACCCCAAAGTAGCTCATATGGATGGCTATACCCACCGATACAGAAATGCAACTATCGATGCTTTGTATAGGCAAAAGAGCACCCTGCTCTCAAAGCTGAAATTGTGCTATAGGCAGTTCAGTGGCCCAAATGGCAATGAACTCAAAACAATCAAGACCTTGATTAAAAATCTTCAAAAACTGAACCGACATAATTACTGGGCAGTAATAAATGAGGAGTGGAGCAACAGAATTCGAGCTGTCCATGCAAACGGACCGAACATGTTTTCACAAATCAAGAAAATATGTCGAAGAAAAGATCACAATGACATTCCCTGTCTCCGAATTCCACGGACTCCCGAGAATTGTCAGATAATGCTGAACGCAGGACTCGCCTTAGAGCACATCAACTCCAATGATGAAGTAATAGTAGTCGAAGATCCGCAAAAGAAAGCGAATTCAATTGGAGCCTGTTTCGAAGCAGTGTACAGAGTTAACGAATCAGTTCATGCTAACACTGAAATTGAAAGCAAAGCTCGTCAAAGACATTGCTCGCTGCGCAATCAACTTCACAACTGGCGATCCGAAAACCATAGTTTCATCACATTCGGCGAAAATAACAGGGCGGATTTTCCCGTCAGAAATGAAAATACAAATATGTTTGTGCCCAAGGATGAACTTAGAAACATACTTAGCTCAATAAAAAATAAGAAATTATCTGGAATAGATAGCATTCCAAATGTGGTTCTAAGGCATTTGCCTCGCGAAGCAGTGAACATATACACTACTTTGTTTAACAATGCTCTAAACAATGCACACTATCCAACCCATTGGAAGACTGCAGTAGTCCACCCTATCCCCAAAAAGGGTAAGGAGAAGAGCAATCCAGCTAATCCGCGCTCGATCAGCCTGCTTCCCAACATCAGCAAGGTATTCGAAAAAATTATAAACAAAGCACTGATAGGTTGGTGTGATGAAAACGATATCATCCCCAACAACCAGTTTGGCTTTCGAGCGCGACATGATACAGTTCATGCAGCGACGAAACTTGTTTCCGATATACAGTGGAACAAGGCAAAGCGACAATGTACAGGCGCCTGCTTGGTTGACTTTGAAAAGGCTTTCGACACCGTATGGTTAGAAGGACTTGTCTATAAGTTAACAAACCTGGGTATGCCGCAATATTTGTTATACATCATTTATGATATGATAATGGACAAACATTTTGTGGTGAAATGCGGGGACATACTCTCCAACAAGACCTTCCAAATTAAAAATGGCTTACAGCAGGGAACTTTGAATTCTCCCATTCTATTCAATACTTACACTAGTGATCTAGTGAGTTCTCTCGAAAACGCCATTGCGTACGCCGATGACATAGTGGTGTACAGAACAGGAGGAAAAATAGACGTCATCAATAGGCACCTCCAAGATGACTTCAACAAAATAAAACAATTTTGCGACGACTGGAAATTAAAGATTAATTTCCAGAAGACCGAGACTATTCTTTTCAGAACGCCCCTATCCAGGGCCTCGAGGGATACAAAATACAACTGGAAACACTTTTATATTGTAGGTAACAATAACCTTCCACTGCAAGTGAAAACTGTAGTTAGATACCTTGGTATCTGGCTAGACCAGTATTTATATTTTGACAAGCACGTAGCAGCATCCCTCTCCGCAGCTAAAAGCGCATATTCTATGACAAGAAGTCTATTCCGGAGTAGTCTTCTTGACCCCAGAGTCAAAATAATTTCGTACTCGGCATTCATCCGACCAGTTTTGATTTATGGCTGTCCAGTATGGTATAATATATCTCCACTTTATATGGAGAAGTTTCGTGTGTTCGAACGGCAGTGTTTGCGTTCCTGCCTCGGACTTTATAGAACACCAGAGTCGTAATACAAAAAATTCTATCCCAACAAAATCCTGTATAACAAATCAGGGTTAAATAGGATAGACAATTTCATAATTAAAATTATTCGTGATCACACAGCAAGGGCAATGTGCAGTGACAATAATCTTATCTCGGGAGCATTCTATCCCAATGATATGTATATATTATTACGAGGAGTCCCTCTAATATATGACTTATTTCATATATATATATATATATATATATATATACATATATATATATATATATATATATATATATATATATATATAGATATATATATATATATATATATAAGAAACAAAAAAAAAAGATGTACGCTGAAAGGCATATATAAAAATCAAGTTGTAATGTGTAATTTAGAGAGCTCGCATAGAGCCAGTAAGTTAATTTAAGGATTATGATTGTAGAAAAGTGTTTAACATTTACCCTTAATATTATACATGTAAAAAGAATTAGAAAAATAAATGTGGTTTAAAAACTAAAAAAAAAAAAAGCGTTAAATTTTCTTTTTTTATAAAGTACAGTGGTACGTGTGCTTGACGTGTGAGAATTTTAGGGTTCGTTACAAGTAGAGTTTTTTTTTTCTAGGAATTGTTTACCACGCTTGCGGCAGTTTAAATTCGAACCCTTTTCGTTTATGAATTTAAAATGGGACATAATGCGTCATTGGCGCAAGACTAATGACCTTGCTCGAAAAAAAAAACAAATCATTATGGAAAATTTAACAAGCCTCACGACTTGCTAAATAAGGCCAAGGCCGGTTCCCGGTTATAGTACCGATGATGATGATAATGCGTCATTGGCCACGAAAAACATTCATAACGCATTTGAGGACGTAGCGGTAAACGAACGCACTATACGGCGTTGGTTTGGAAAGTTCCGTTCGGGAGATTTCAACCTCGAAAATGAACCACGTGGGAAGCCGGAAACGTTAGTTGACGACGATGTTTTAATAGCACCGGTGGATGCGGACCCAACGAAATCGGTGCGGGAGATTGCACAAACCATGGGAGTATCTCCAATGCCAATAAGACGACACCTTTCTCTAACAGAAAAGGTAAGGAAACTCGATAAGTGAGTACCCCATGAACTGAACGAATCCCAAAAACTACGGCGCCTGGAAATCTGCGCATTTCTTAGATTAAGAAACGAAACTGGACCATTTTTGCACCGGATAGTCACCTGTGATGAAAAGTGGGTTCTGTATGATAACCGTAAAAGACCTGGGCAGTGGTTGGATGCAGGTGAAAAACCAAAACGCACCCCCAAGCCCGATCTTCACCCAAAAAACGTTATGGTGACAATTTGGTGGACATGGAAAGGACCAATCCACTTTTCATTTCTTCAACCAGGAGAAACGATAAACGCTATTAAATATTGTGAGAAAATCGACATATTGCTGAAAAGCAACTTGCATTGGTCAATAGACATGGCCAAATCCTTTTGCACGACAATGCTAGACCCCATACCTCACAAGTAACGATGCAAAACCTGTTCCGCATCCACCGTACTCGTCTGACATTTCCCCAACGGACTACCATCTTTTCCGCCATCTGGATTTATTTTGCCGGCAGAATATCTTCCGGAACCGAACAGGGGTCATAAAAGCCTTTGAAGATTTCATTGCTTCAAAAAGTCAGCACTTCTACGAAAAATTAATATTTGACATTGTAATGTCATAGATACCAACGGATCCTATTTTGATTGAATAAAAATTTACGGAAAAATAATATAGGCTTTTCAATTTTTACTATAAAATCGGATAATTCATGCGATACAACCCAATATTTTTTAACACAAAACTAAAACAGTGGCATTTAAAAAAGAGAAGAAGAGAAAATTAATTCTCCTACTAACCACTGCCGAAAATGTTCATTCTTTTCATTGACGTTTTCTAGTTAATCTGAAATTAATTCTGAGGATATATTAAATCATGATTTCATTGAAGGCGTTGATGATTATCTATTGGATGAGGTGCAATTAAGGTTTCTTTCACTGTTAATAAACTGGACTCTAACTTCACGATTTAATCAATGACACAACTTTAAATACCCTTTTATTGATAGATAAAATGATTAGGTCACTCGGAAATTGGATTTTAGACTTCTTAGTTCTAATATTGGTTAACGGAACACAAGGAGCACTAGGTCAAGGTCACTCAATGCTTTTAGTTTTATAACAATCCTTCTTTCTACAGAAACGAAAAGTAGAGTTGCGAAGAAACACAGGCGACTGCAGCAACTTTGAAAATTCCTTAAAAAAACGTCATCCTCTAATCCACTAAATAATTACGTAATGCTACTATAAGTCGTTATAATTGTTCTAAATTACAGCAAACAGCTCTTTGTTCGTTTCGGGAAGTAGTATCCGACTTGTGACTATCGCTATAAAGAAACTCCGACCGTACGCGTTACAATGCCGCACTAAAAAAACCGTCGCTATCTTCTAGTTATCAACCTGGGATCTGTAAGAGAATCTCTACGGATGTCGCATATAAATCGCATACGACGAAACAATGCTACATTTACCAAGGCATTCGTGCATAGATTTGCACCTTTATTTCGCACTAAGAAACATTGTTGCTTCCGTGGAGCCAGTCGATCCATTACACAAGTTTACACAGTTCGAATCGACAGAAGGATGGGCTAATTATAAAACTGAGTTTCATGCCAACGGAATTTCCTAAGTTGTTCTTTTTTCTTTTTAACAGAAGTCAATGAGAAAGATTTATTTTAGTCGAGTCGGATTCGCTTGGATTTTTATTTGCCAATCTGGTTTTGATTGAAGGCACATTTGAAAAAGGTTCAAGTGTAGTTGACTCTTGAACATATTGGTGGTTTGCAAAGCGCTCGTTGGGCAATGGATCAAAGAAGAAAAACGATAAGTGTATTCTTAATTTTTACCTGCATTATTTACATAGCACATCGATGCACACATGGACTAGCTAGCTTTGTTAGATTGCACACTGTTTAGAAAATCCTGAGCAACGACATAACTCACTGTTCTACTTACGCTGCTGGGTGGTGCCGAGTACGATGGCGTGCTGCTTCCATTAGCGATGTTACCATTATATGCGCAACTATTTAAAGCAGCGGAAATGGTCGAAGCGGTAAGCTTCGAATTTCTAAAAAGAGAAAGAAAACCGTTCGATTAGAATAGATTGTAACGAAATAGGATGGGGTATGTATAACTTTGGCAAGGGATGGTGTACAGTATGTGCATAGTAATGAAAACAAATATCCGCAAACGGTGATTCAAAATGGCAGATTAATTCTTGGGTGCCTTATGTGAGAGATACTCGATTAATTGCAGGTGTCGGCAAACGCCTTCTAGGACCTTGAATAGTAGGAAGCGGATAGGTATTTATTTTTAAACTTTTCTTTACTGAAAGGTCAGGCAATTATAAGAGTTTTAGGCTTGCCCTATACTAAACAAAGTTCATTTATAATCACTTAGAATTATTTTCTAGAATACGAGGAAAAATAGACGGGAATTATTTTTTTCTTAAAGAGTCTTCATATATTGATTAATTTTTATAAACTAATGAATCAAACCACATACGACCGCTAAACAGTTTCGTAGCTGCATTACGTCCATTTCAACCGTTTTCTTCTCTAACTTCGGCCTATTTTAGACTTCTCGCAATTACATCGATCGAAATATCATCATCATCATCGGCACTACAACCGGGAACTGATCTTGGCCTTATTTAGCAAGTCCTGATGCTTGTTAAATTTTCCATGATAATTTGTTTTTCCGGGCAAGGTCATTAGTCTTGCGCCAGATGCTCCCCGACGGGGAATCGAACCCCGGTCTTCCGCATGACAGGCGGGGATACTAACCACTATACTATCGAGGAGCCCGATCGAAATATCAATTTTTAGAAAATCATCTTGTTCAGTGATACCATGGACTACTCAAATCGCCCTCAGATGTGAAGTTGTCTAAGGTGGAGTTTAGGTTTTTGTTAACTTTAATTTGTCTTTAGATAAAGCCGTCGTCTGTTTTTTAAATAAACATGCTTTTTAAAGACATATTTTGACTTTGAGAGAATAAAGATGATTCGAGAAGAAAAGCTTTGGATTCACAAACCTGGAAGTATAGTTACTATGCAGGTAAGCCGGGATGCATATGGAGAATGGTAAGCTAGTTTCACTATTTGTTTTGTAATCCTGATTCTTAAAAGGTAACATCTATCCACACAAAGACAAATGCATCGCACAGGATAAAGTATGAAAATGATAAATTCAAACATGTTATCCAATCAATGGATTCGATAGAAATGTGGAATTCCTCTATGGTATTTGATGTACTATTAACAACCTACTCGAAATGTCAGTCTTCGTCTTGTAGTCCTGCGATGAAAGGTAGTTATTTTCCAAAATATTATACCTATTAGCATCTTCTATAGATTCAAGCAAGTAAAATTAGCAAAGGTAATGCATCGCATAAGTCTTTAAGAGGATAAATCCAAACGTGTTATTCTGCCAAAGGATTCGATATAAATGTGAAAATCCTTTCCTATTTGATTCGAATGCATCTCCTCTCTACAGAATTTGAGATTGGAGTTCAATAGATGTAAAGTGGGATGTTTAACGTCATTCAATTTGCCAAGAAATAACAAGTCCCGGATAAACTTGAAATACACCGTTATTAAAGTACTTAAACTTCAGTCTAATGGGACCGGTTCAAGCATATGAAAAGGTACTCCGTAGCAACTTGTTTTATGAGCTGCACAGATAACAAGTTTTATATTAAAACTATGAACGTAATGGACCCTGACGAATATTTGTCGGTTACGATGTAATCCCACCCTCCCGCCATTGGGTTCTGAATAAGGAACTCGTGTCCTCAAGTATACATAATAACATAAGTACTTACGGTTTGATTGGTACAGGGACATATCCATCGGTTCCACTGGGTGGATTCTGCAACGCAGCCAATCGAGCGTGGATATCGCAATATAACTTGTTGTTGAAGTTGTAGTATCCCTGGTTCTTTAGTGAAGTGCCACAGGTAGCGCACTTAAAGCACTCGACGTGAAGGTTCTTATCCTTGATACGCACGAACACACCACTAGCATAAATAAATTTCAATTAATTCAGATATTGTCAGTTATTTCAGTAGATGGAACATTGATGGGATACAAGGTAAACGCGGAGAAATTGGATATAGGGAAAAACTTAATTCGCACATACATACACCCACAGCGCATTCTTCCAAAATCGTAAAAAAACGTACAAAAAAGGATTGACTTGAGCTGCAACAATAAAAACAATATAATAATAAGTCCTTACACAATTCCTACACCACAAGTGCCACATTGCGGTAAGGTGGTTGATGGAGTTCGTTCGCTTGGTGCTACTGATGCGGCTGCAGCTGCAGCATCCAGCTCCGCTTTGTAGTCGTCCGATTGTAGTGCTGGACAAATAGGCAATATAATCAACCTTGGATCTACGGTTGGGGTTGTTGCTGTGGTTGTATTCTCACCAGCATTATTTTGGGCCTCGGAAAGCTGTGTGGGTAGGCTCGGTCGGTGTGCGGCACCCGGTGCAAGAGTGTTCTGCTGTAGAGAGGTTCCAATCCTTTCATCTTGTGGTTTTGATGGTGTCACCGGACTTAATGCTCTCTGTCCACCAATAGCATGACTGTGAGTCCAGTAAAAGCTCGCAGGACTACGAGGTTCTTTAAATTTCATTTTTTAAATTAATTTCAAAATCATTTTTGTTCTTAACAAATTGCAGCTAGATTAGGTAACGTGTTCAAAAACTGACATATACGCAAAAGTTTTGTAGTTTTCAGGAAGATGGTGATGGGTGTACGAATGGCATCGGTGGTAAAGTAGGGAGTTTAAGTAGTGAAGTAGAGGACACTTACACAATGAGACGTTCACATTCTGTGCAAATGTTTTGTCCAGCTGGAAGTCCGCCAGTGCTTGGTGGTTTCGGACGATCGACTGGGGCGTTAACGTGCCTAGTAATACCTGACGGAGTTTGGCTTTGTGTGTGATTGTTGGTTATTTGTGATGAATTGTGGTGAGCTGTGTGGTGTAAATAGATTTATGAAAACACACGTGTAAAACAAATATTAAAGTGTTGCAACATTATTAAATGTATATATCAATGAAATTATTTTCCAACATAACACAAAGATTTACATAACATCAAAAAATATGCACAATTATATGTCAATATTACAGTAAACGTTTGAGAGATTTTTCATATCTAGTATATTTTATATCTGTTTTAATACGGACGCCTAAAAATATACTGTTGACTGCTAAAACACTTTATAGAGTAGGAATGAGAAACCCTTCATATATCTCCCAATGGCAGTGTTAATAAGTTCTCAACCCTTTCTCTCCCTCAGCGGTGGAATACTATTTTCAATTCATCGCGGAGTTATACAAACTAACGCAGGTGGGATATGAGCCAACTGGAATATGTGATCCCTCCGCCAAAACGCTGAACTCTTCAAACTATTGTTCGATCCCTAATAAAAGCCAACGTTTTTTGACTTGGGCTCGTCAGCACACAGCGTTGTACTAGCTATGCTTTGGTCAACCACCAAACGAGCTAACAAAGAAACTTGTAGGAAATAATATAGTATGGCTTTTCTCAATAACCAATTTTAGTCGGATGTCAATACTACTTTTTGGTATGACGAATTTTCTACCACAAAAAGCAAATAACATTGATCTTAAGTCAAATGTAAGGTTCGATTCTCAGTGCAGGGTGTATATGAAGGATCTGTTTATCCAAATCAAACAATACAGAAAAAATCTGGAAAAGAACTTCAGAGGTCATGAAATGACTGGAATGCGAAGACTGTCCTTCTTTGATCAGAAAGTGAGACAAATTATAGTACATATTATGATATAGGAGACATTTTTGGGTCTGAGTGAAGAATTTCAAGCACCTCAATGCACACAGTCCATAGCAATGATTAACCCAATAGAGGAAAGAGAATCTATTAGTCCAACTAATAATATCATACCCAACATGTAGAAATCCAGGAAACAATAACATATAATTCTCGTCAGGAGTACCACGGGGAAGTGTTCTAGGGCCTCTTTTGTACACACTGTATATCACAGCCACACTATCAACAGGTGAAACGTTTATGGACACATTGCTAGCGGCAATTGATGAAGTTCAACCGAAGGCAGTGAAAAAATGCCAACACCGAAAAAAAAGAAAAAAAAACGACTCCCTGTTCAATCCAAGTTGACATGCAGTCTCCACGTGACACCCCTGGGTAGCTACTTTGACACCCGCCAAGTAGTGAACCAATGCATGCAGCGACATCCTGAGAAAGGTTGGCGCAAGGCTAATAACCAGGCCCGCAAAAATGAATTATTATGGCAAATTTAACAAGCCTCGGATATGACCCAGATACACGACGACGAGCACGGAAACGAAAATGGCTAAACAATTTAAGAATTTTCTCATGAAACGTCCGCTCGCTATACAGAGCTGTAGCTGCACAGCAGCTAGTCGATGCCCTGTCTGAATATAAGCCTGACATAACAGCATTGCAAGAAATAAGATGGAGGGGGAGTGGTGTTATTCAAAGAAACGGTATGACATTTATTACACCATGTGCTCGGGGAAGGCTTTCTAGTCAGCCAAAAACTGAAGCCTGCCGTCATCGGCTTTAATACAATAACCGAAAGGCTATTCACTCTTCGCGTGCGAGGCAAGTTCAAGAATATAAGCCTCATAAACGTTCAAGAACCTACAGAGGAATCCTCTGATGACGGACAGGAAGAATACTACGATAACGTCGAACGGACCGTCAATGCTTGCCCAAGATACGATGTGAAAATCGTTATTGGTGATTTGAATGCGGAAATAGTTCGCGAGCCGGTTTTCAGGCACCCATAGTTTGCATGAGAACACTAATGACAATGGACTACGAGTCATCGAACTAGCAGCATCAAAAAAATTGGTCGTTGCACGTACCAGGTTTCCACGTAAAGATATCCACAAAGCTACCTGAGTATCACCTGATGGAGCCACTCGCAACGAAATTGAACACGTGTTAGTAGATCGCCAGCACTCCTCGAGCCTGATGATGGTACGAACGTACCGAGGTGCCAACGTCGACTCGGACCACTATCTTATTGGTACTGGTTTCCGAGCGCGGATTGCCTTACGAAGACGTATTGCATCCGCGGATCAGGTTCGAATCAACACGGCTGCCTTGCACAATGAGAATACCAGTAACAGCTTTGGTCATGCGCTAAGACTCGCCCTCGAAGAGCTCGACGGAGGGAGAGTAAGTCCTGGGGCCAGAATGCCGGGCGTAGAAGAGAAATGGACACGCTTTAAGAATACTGTCATTAGTACTGCCAACTCCATTTTAGGCAGTAGTCGTAGAGATCGGAACGACTGGTTTGATTATGAGTGCAAACTAGCGACTGAACGTAAGAATGATGCATACCGGGCAATGCAGCAGTCTCGTAGAGCGCGGGTGCGCGAGGAGAAATACAAAGAGCTCAGAAGATCTGAAAAAAGACTTCACAGACAAAAGAAAAGTGCCTGGGAAAAAAACCTTGTCTGTGAAATAGAGAAAAAGTATGGTAGAGAGCGAGGTCCGCACCAGGCGCGGAAGATCTACCAATTAATCCGCAGTATGACGCGTCACACACCACGCTGCACTTACTGCAAAGATAAAGAGGGTAATCTGATCATCGACCCTGAAGACATTCTGGAGCGATGGGAAATGCACTTCAATGAATTGCTAAATGGTTAGCTCACAGAAGAATTGGAGGCTCCACCAATGCAAAATCCCCAAGCATTGAGGAAACATTAAAAGCCATAAGACAGCTCAAATCAAATAAAACCCCTGGAGCTGATGGCATACCAGCTCAGCTGATCAAACAAGGAGGGACAGCGTTACATACGCAATTCATGAGATTGTGCTGCACGTATGGGAGCAAGAGGAGATGCCGGAAGATTGGCGTCGTGGAATAATTTTCCCTATACATAAAAGGTGAGATATCACACTGTGCAGCAACTATAGGGGTATAACATCTATAAGATACTCTCCACTATCCTACAAGATCGGATAGCCCCATACCCTAAAGCCATAATTGGTCAATATCAGTGTGGCTTCATCCCAGGCAAATCAGCGATTGATCAGATATTCACCCTTAGACAGGCAATGGAAAAATGTCTGGAATTTAAGATTCCATTATATCATCTATTGATATACTTTAAGGCCGCCTACGACAGCATAACCAGGGTAGAACTATATAATGCCATGAGAGAGTTCGACATTCCAAACAAATTGATACGACTTTGTAGGTTGACCATGACCAACGTAACTAGTCAAGTAAAAATAGTGGGATTACTGTCCAAACCAATAAACATCTTTAATGGACTTCGACAAAGGGACGGTCTGGCCTACCCCTCTTCAACCTGGCGTTGAAGAAAGCAATACGGGAATTTGTTGTCACAACTAGAGGGACTATTGTCACCAAGTCCAGCCAAATACTTGTCTACGCAGATGACATCGACATCATCAGTAGATCCTATTCGGCTCTATAGGACTCCTTCATCCAGATCGAGCAGGCGGCACAAGAATTGGGACTGCACATTAATGAGGGAAAAACTAAGTACATGGGGGCAACGTCTGCGAAGGGAAGACCTAACGTTGGTAAAATTATCAGGGTAGTGGGCCACGAATATTTTATATAAACTTGGGCCAATAAATATTTTACTCCGTCCCAACTTCTCCTTCTGTATAAATCCCAAATTAGACCCGCACTCGAATATTGCTCCCATGGATAGACCTCTGCTCCTAAGCATACCCTCGACCTACTTGAGAGCGTAAAGAGACGAGCGATACGCCCGATCGGGGGCTCGGCGCTGACGTCGGGGCTTCAGTCACTATCACATCAAATGCGCGTAGCCGTCCTCTGTCTGTTTTACAGATATTATCACGGGTACTGTTCTTCGGAGATTCGTGGCATTGTTCTGCGCAATTCGGTTTATATGCGCTCCACAAGACAATCCTACAGATCGTACCAGTTTGCGGTTCACCTCCCGACGGCGCGAACATTCCTGCATCAGAACTCATTCCGTTACAGAGCGGGAAAGATGTGGAATCTTTCCGCGGGAGTGTTTCCGAAGCGTTGCAACCTGCAACTGTTCAAAAAGAACTGCAACAGTTATTTGGTGGCATCTCGGGGCGCCCACTCGGGGGAAATTTGAGCCATGTTGTGCAATGTGATGGTTATTTTGCAATGGTAGTGACGTAATTCGAACCCACGCAAAAAAGGTGGGATTCAAAGCACCGCCGCATCAGACAACGGTCGAGTGTATGCGAGAATGGTTTAACTCGTTATACGAGCAGTAATTGCTAAGTTAATGCTCTGGCAGGCACGTTGCTGATGACATTTTCGATTCTCTTTTAGTATTGTCCTCTTCACTATAGTTCTATGTGCGTAATCTGTTGGAGTTACAAATTATCTGTTAACCAACAACTACTACTATTTATTGGTCTGTAACAAAGACTAAATCAATGGAAATCAATCAATCACAAAAACATATTACGGGCCACTATCATCCAACATAAATTATATTAATAAGTCAGTATGATGGCGAAAAATAATAATGATAAAGTGCCAATTGAACCCGTGAAATATTACGGATGTGTCTCTAATACAATGCCCCACGAAGAAGTGCAAGTCAGGACGAAGGTAAATACAGTAAAATTTAATATCACAAATAAACTAAATAATGTCGCCCATAAGCCATGCCTCGCATAGCCAGGATTTTGAATCAATAATTTAATCCAATCTTCCGGTATGGTCTGCGTAAGCCCATCATTTTGATGGATAATAATTAATGAATTTTAGAGAGGGGTTAAATAATACTATTCCACTCAGTATATAAATATTTTAATATTTTTTTTTTGCTCACCATTATTAAGCAACAGTTTTAAAGTTCCCATATATATTACTCCCACCTTCTTTGCCTCTTCACCCAATCAGCAATAATATTGCCCAGTCCGATACGGACATAGCAAATTGCCTCGCAGAACACTTTGCAAAGATTCATGAGCAAAATAATTCTCTCTCAACTCCTGGCTTCGAGAACACAGTAAACGAATACATCTCTAACAGATTATTCCCATCTTTTACTCCTTTCATCGGTGAATTTAACAATACAAACATAGCTTCACACCCCTTAAACACTACAAATTTTCTAACTGCGGACGAATTATCCGAGATCGTAAGATCAGGAAATAACAAAAAGTCAACTGGATTAGATGGAATCCCACGTCTTCTATTTAAAAGGCTACGCCCATCGAATCTACTTCCCATCCTCATTCTTCTTAATCATATAATTAATGCATCGCACTTCCCAGAGAACTGGAAAACTGCGGTAGTAATTCCTATTAAGAAGCCCGGTAGTAGTAATAGCCCTTGCAATTATCGTCCAATATCCCTATTAAGTACACTAAGTAAGATACTGGAACGCAAGATCTACCAAAATCTTCTCTCATTTGCCAATGAGAATGCCCTCATCCCTAACTGTCAGTTCGGATTTCGTAAGCGACAATCCACATGTCATGCTCTACTAAAACTTACACACGATGTTACAACTGGTCTCCAAAACCAAAGTCCTACTGTGTGTATATCTCTCGATATTTCTAAGGCGTTTGATTGCGTCTGGATCTCAGGGCTTCTGTACAAACTGCACTCCATATTTAATCTAAGCTCTCACACAACAAAGCTCTTAGCCTCTTATCTTTCTGACAGAAAATTCGTTGTGAGAATAAATTCTTCCGTCTCAGAAACCCGCAACATAACCGCGGGTGTTCCCCAAGGCTCTATTTTAGGGCCAATTTTATATCTGTTATATACCGCGGATATTCCTCAACCCGTATCTCCTAATGTTGTGATGCTGAATTATGCTGATGATACATTAATTTACTCTAGCAGCAAATTTGTTAAGGCTGCAAGAAACCGCATTAACAACTTCCTCCCTAACATAACAACATATTTCAATAAATGGAAAATTCACCTTAACCCAAATAAAACGCAGCTCATAGTGTTCAAGGGCAAACACGAGCACTGTACAAACAACACTAGACGCTGCCACAACAAAATTAAACTTAACCTAAACAACACTCTGATAAAACCCTCCAAAACCCTAAAATATCTGGGAATCACTTTTTCTAATAACTGGTCTTTTTCCTCCCACATTAAAAATTCCCTTCAAAAAGCCACAATTCAGCTTAATCTCTGTAGAAGAGTAATGTGGAAACCTAATTGTCTCTCTCACAAAGTCAAACTGCTCATTTACAAACAAATTATCAGACCCACACTCACGTACGATTGCCCATTGTGGTACCATATCACTCCCTCCCAAATGGAGAAGTTACGAGCATTCGAAAGAAAATGCTTTAGGTATGTCTCTGGCTTACATCGTCGTCCTAACTCCTATAAGTATTATAGTACCGTCGAACTCTACAATACCGCTGGTATTGAGCGCCTCGATAGACGATTCCTCGAACTGTCTATCGAATTTATCGAAAACCTACAAAATAATCCCAATCCCATAATAACCTCGCTCTTAGAGACCCCTCTAGATATCAGAACTAACTATCCCAACTGTCTCCACACCAGAGCTATCTTCGCCTCAGGCAGACTGGTAAATGATTCAAACGAGATCATATACCACAACACCGAAGTTACCCCTAACCAGTTCAAATACTGTAACGTCCAACCATTTTCCAACATCCTACGTTTTTCCTTCGAACAACCGGAGAGAAATACTCTACCTCTAACCCATAACTGACCTCACTCCACATCCTTTAATTCATATATCCCATTAATTATAAAACATTGTTTATGGCTTTAGGAAAATCATACTGTAATCAGACTAAATTAAATTAAAATAAATTAGGTTAAGTTATTTATATAATTAAGATTAAGTTTAGATTAAGTAAAGTTGAAAAAACAAATTCCTGGTTTTCTGACCTTTTCCAGGAAGATAATACTATTAAATTTATAAACACACATCTATCTTTTATCCCATAAAATATTGTTTGGAAAATGTGTATATTATTATAATAATTACATGTAAGCAATTGTTACGAAATTAATTTTAAGTCACTGTATTACTTAATTGTACAAATTCTAATTATGGTCAATAAATACAGTTTTGAAAAAAAAAAAAAAATTTGCCTCTTCAAAAATGTTTGCAGTTTATTTTCCACTCGCTTAAGTACCACAATCATTTAATTGAGTTACTGTTTGCTCGCTTCAAGGTCTCATGCATATATTTTAAAAAAACTCAAAAATACCCTCAAAACCAAAAAAAAAAAATAAAGAACGGCCGACATGTTTTCTGGTAATCTCCTCCTTCTTCATTTTTAAATACACAAGAAGTCACAGAACGACAAAAACATCTGACATAGATATAAATTTCAAGTGTAATAAATGTTGGTCGCATTTCAACAAGGACATTTTGCATGCAAAAATAAGGCATCAAATAAAAACGAGAATAATAACATTATTTAGTTGGAAGTTTCAATCCCGCAACCGGTCCACCGTGAAAGGATTACAGTTTCCGTTTAGGGAGAACAAAATCTGTGCCAGTGCGTAATAATGTTGGAAATTCTCTGCTGAATTACCTGGTTCCTGATGCTCTCCGGTTTCCTCTTCGTGCAAGAATTTCAATACCTCAGACTTGTCTGCCTGATATTGTCTCTCATTCTTTTTAAAGTTGATTCTGTGAGAAAAAGAAGAAAACAGAATGGATTAATTTTACTGTTAAGCGAATGGAAAGGACGAAATATTTTTCACGTGAGCTAATAAAGTTGCAGGACTTTCCATAAAATTCCGAGAAGTACGTCTTTATGTGGGGGATAAAAACGTTGATGAAACGTTTTATAATCAAAGGTATTAAGTTGTGCGGCGGAGAGGGCTGTAGAGCTCCATAAGCAGGTACGTATTAAGTTGTGAAACAGAGTCATTGCCCTTAACTGCTTATGATTTAATATGATAATCTTTTGTGAAATCCAGTCCAGAAAAAAAGGGTCTTCCTCCTTAATCAGGAGTAATAAAAGCAACAACAACAAAAAAACCCTCTACTGCAGGTAAATACACGGAGAACATCCCAGTTTAAAGAACTGTCCTGCGAGTTTAATTGAGTTAACTGAATGCTCACTGAATCAAAGTTAAGTGGCAATTCCTTTCAATTTGTTTAGACAGTCCTACGCATTTCTTCCTCTCTGGTGATCCTAAATTTATTTCAGTGCCAGAAATTGTGCAGCTACGTTTAAAACTTAACAGGATCTCATTATATAAATCTTTAGTTATACTCGTTTATGGGATGAAATGCTTCATTTTTCCGTTAATAAATTCAGGTTGTTGTCATTAAATTTTTCACTGTCAACAGTATGGACACACATGAAATGACCTTACGAATGTGCAATGGAATTTGGTTCAAAAACAGGCTATGGATAATTTCTGGTGGTTCATTTAGTGTGATCTTTTAAAAGTTTGATAACTCGCACACAACTTAGAGACCGTGGAAAAGGATTCATTAAGTGTAAAGCAGAAACGTAAAAACTATAAGAATAGCTTATTTTGACGGAAAAACTGGGACAGAGTAACGAAAGAAGATTAAATATTGTCATAAATGAGAAACCTCATGATCCGACAGATCGTGGTGTGGTTGTACTGAAAAATAAATCCCAAAATCCTTAATCTAGCTTTTAAAATAAACTAATTCCCATGTCTAATTGTCACAAGACAATTCATTTCTAGTCGCCCAGGATATAACCAGAAAAGGTTGAAAAAGGTGAATCTTTGCTTGTTGGTATCAGAAAATGCGACGTTGGAAATCAGAGATATTTAATAGTTGTTGTGAGTTTCATCTTCAAAAGGGTGAACATATTTATTCGTGACCAAGATAGAAATTTCGAAACTTGTCACATACATTGAGTTTTTGTCGTATACGAACCTAATAACTTAAACATCATTTATTATTACTAGAATTTTAATATAACAAATATAATTATTATAACTTTATTAAACAGTAAATAAATTACAAATTTAATAAATACTTGAACTAGAATTAGCTGCCAGGACTATCTAATAGCATCAATTACACATAGAGAGATATCATACATTAATATTTTTTTTTAAATACAGTGTAGTGCCTCAAGAAGCCCTACCATTTTTCTCCCACATTACATTTTTCTCCCACATTACATTTATCTCCCACATTACATTTTCCTCTCACCTATAAGAAAATCCATTTAATATCCCCAACATACCATTGAATTCAATGTCGAACCAAATCGAACTAAACGTTCAAATTCTCATTTATTGAATTCAATTCATTTATTCAATCCAATGCATTTGTTCGATTCGATTTCCTAAAATCAAACAGCATAATGCATTATTTTCCCATTAATGCTAAAAGCAATTAGCACCAAAAAAACCTACAAGATCCAAAACCTAAAAGTGCACAAAGGCATATCTATTCGATACGCCGACACACAATTCTAGCGATCATAAACATCATATTCTCACATACCAGATGTTTTATGATTTCCTAATAGACACGGATTCCCAGATCCTAAACTAACAACCAATTTCCATGGATCTTGTGCTACCCATTTGAAATGCACGAAAATTCTTGTTTGCATTGGCCACATGGCTAACACAAAGAAGCACCCCAACAAAGGATCAAACGATAAAGACATTTAAGAATTAGATTTTTGAAGTGAGAAGGTGAACACCTTGAAAGAGGGACTTCACTGGAGTCGCTTAGGAGAGTCAGTCAGTAGCGCGCTTGAGGAGAAGACCTCCTCAAAATTAATATAAGTTTGTATATATTATTATATAGGTATTTTTAAACTAAAAATAAAATCCGTTTTATAAAGAAACTGAAGTGTTTGTTTTTATGACTGCTTAGAAGAAAATTTTTAGTTCTTTAATTCAGAACATCAGTGTAATCGTGCGGCAACATTATCGATAGTGCGCTGAAAGTTTAGGTCAGGAGGACAACAACGGTAGCCCACTCTTCCCGGGAAACCGGAAGCACGGTGGTGCACCCAAAATATTATAACAGTTTTGAAGTTTTTAAGCCGTCATAATATTTTATACTAAATTTATGTTATCAGTAAGGGGTATATTTGGCGGTAAATATGACGAGGAGGCAGCACAATGGACTACAACTACGAATTGGAAGAACTGTAGTGCTCCACGAAGCCCTACCATTTGCCTCCCCCATACATTCTGCACCTTCTTCCATAACCCTATCCATATCCCCAAATCAACATTGAATCCCATGTTGAACAAATTGAAACAAACGTTCAATTGTCGCATTGATTCAATTCCCAGAAATTCTTCAATCCTTAAATCACTGCACTGTATATTCAATTATAGATATCCAAAATCCCTAAACTAAATGTGCTAAATGGAAAGTTTAAGTTTTGCGAACGTGGTTTCCTTGCATAAGCTTGATTGAATTCTTTGGAATCTTTTTCGATTCAAAGCCTTCTTAACTTCAGAATGTATGGTTGTTTTATGTGAAGAGTTGATTTTTAAGATTATTTTGGACCTGAGAAAGTCGATTGTGACCGTGAATTGGGAAAGCCCGGTTTTCGTTAATGATGGATGTTGACCGTATGGCTGTCATGCAGCTTCTGACGGCACCGTGGTAAGGTGTCGTGATGAGTTCCAAAGATGATTTGGCGCATTTTCCGTAGATTGAAAAATCATAGTCTATTCATGATAATACTATAGATTTAATCAATTTTATTAGAGTATTAATGTTTGTGTAGCTATGTTTTAAAGACAAATATTTAATTACCAGGTGTACCGGTCTGAAGTGAGCGTCAAGATACAAATATTGATATATATATATATATATATATATATATATATATATATATATATATGATAGGGAACGTTTGTTGTGAACGAGCCCTTATTTTTTTTATTTGATTGCTATGACATCTGTCAAACATATTTAGTATTCATCAAGTCATTGTACACACAACATCATTTTTTTTAATCCTGTTAAAAATTTCGAATATCGTACCAGAAAATGATGATTTGCGGAAAGCATTAATTTTTTGTTTTCATTTGAAGAAAAGTGCTGCAGAGTCGCATCGAATACTTCTCGAGGCTTATGGTGATCATGCTCTATCGGAAGCAACATGCAAAAGATGGTTTAAGCGGTTCAGAGATAATGATTTCGATGTGCGAAATGAAGAACGTGGAAGACCACCAAAAAAGTTTGAAGACGCCGGATCGCAAGCAACATTGGATCAAGATGACACTTTAAGTCAAAAACAAATGGCACACATGTTAAATTTTGCACAACAAACAATTTCAGACCATTTAAAAGCTATGGGAAAGATCCAAAAGTGCGGAAACAGGGTGCCACATGAATGGAATGACAGGCAGATGGAAAAGCGAAACACCACGTGTGAAACGTTGCTTCTACGACACGAAAGGAAGTCAGTGTGCATCGAATTGTGACTGGTGATGAAAAATGGATTTATTTAAAAAATCCTAAACGCAAAAAATCATGGGTACATCCAGGAGAAGCGTCAACATCGACTGCAAAGCCTGATCGGTTCGGAAAAAAGACTATGCTCTGTGTTTGATGGGACCAGAAGGGGATGGTGTATCATGAACTTCTTAAACCTGGCGAAACTGTTGATGCGCAACGCTACCGACAACAAATGATCAATTTGAACCATGTATTGGTCGGAAAACGACCAGAATGGGCCACAAGACACGGAAAGGTAATTTTGTTGCATGATAATGCTCCGAGTCATACATAAATCCGTCAAAGAAACAATAAAAGCTCTCGACTGGGAAGTGTTACGCCACCCGCCGTATTCACCGGACTTGGCTCCTACCGACTACCATTTGTTTTCATCGATGGGACACGCATTGGCTGAGCGGCATTTCAATTACTACGAAGAAGTCGAAAATTGGGTCTCCGAATGGTTTGTCTCAAAAGACGACCGGTTTTATTGGCGTGGTATCCACAAATTGCCAGAAAGGTGGTCGAAATGTGTAGAAAGTAATGGCCAATATTCGAATAAAATGTTTTTTACTTCTTAAAAAAAATGGTTTCATTTCATACCGGCATACCTGGTATATTAACTCTGGCAGTTAAACTTTTCTTTATATAAATACAATGATTCTTTAAACTAACTTTGGAATCAAATATGATGGCGAGAAACTTCAGAGAATTAACATTTTTGTATATAGCAGTTGTTTAGATTGACTTTAACATATTTTGTACAACTATATTGTTCACATAAGTGAATCAATTCGGATTTTGTGCATGATATTATTGAGCTTGAGTAATTACTCCATTGAAGGAGGGCATCTATAATGCGGGAAAAATATCTCCGAATTCGTTGAAGTCTTTATTTTTTGAACAAATAATTACATCGTCAGCTCCACTCTATGACAATTGTTTATTATATTGCTTACTTCGTTAAAAACTATGATAAATAGAACCACTGGTAGTGGCGAACCTTGGGGATACCATTCTTTAATTGGCGAAGGGTTGAGGAAGCGTTGCAATATTTGATTCGAAAACTTCTGTGAGAGAGAAAAGACTTAATGTATTTATACATGTTTGGTTCGATTTTCCACTTTAAAAGTTGATTTACGACAGCATGTGCCCCGATTCTATCAAAAGCTTTCTGAAAGTCGAGGCTGAGAATGGTAGCATGATTTTACTCGGACAAGGTTGGGGAGACGAAGTGCTTAACAGAAGTCTAGTATATATATCCCTTTTTTAAATGCAACTTGTCGGTTGTCAACTAGTTTGTCTTTTTCGATGAACCAAAGCAAGCGTTTAGTTATAATTTTTTCTAAAAATTTTCAAGTACACGGAACGAGAGATATGGGTCGATACCGTCATGGAAGCGTGGGATCTACATTTGGCTTAGGAAGAGGAAAGACATTCGCTACTTTCCAGGCATTCGGAATTATAGCTGAATCAAAGATATTGTTGTATAATGTTAGGATACGTGATTTTAAATCCAGTGAAGAGCTTTTTAGCATTGCGTAAGAAATCCGGTCAAAACCCAGTGTATTGCCTTTTGCTGTATGCAAGCAAGCAATCAGTTCTGAGATGTTAATTTTTGATTCAATGCAGACAGCTGTCGATCTGGGGCCAAACGATAAATTTTAATTTTTAAGGAGTTTCATTTGGAGTCATCGAAAACCTGTTCCATGCTTGAGCAAAATGTTCAGCGATTTTTGTAGGGCAGGTCAGCATTGTAGTGTTCGTTTTTATTGTTTTTATTGTATGTGGAGTATCATCATCTTCAGCACTACAACCGGGAACCGGTCTTCGCCTTATTTAGGAAGTTCTGAGGCTTGTTAAATTTTCCATAATGATTTGTTTTTTCTGGGCAAGGTCATTAGTCTTGCGCCAGAGGCCCCCAGACGTGGAATCGAACCCGGTCTCCCGCGTGACAGGCGGGTATACTAACCACTGTACAATCGAGGACCCCCATGTGTGGAGTATATGTAATTGTTAAAACTTTTATATCAGCCCAAAGTTTTAGGAGTGTTGCCTTTGGATTTATATTGGAAGTGAATTTTTCAAAAGAAAACTTTGTTGTGGCCTTCACTGTTTTGCAAAATTTGGCATTTAGTTTACGGTACAGGACAAGGTTGAAATCAGTGGGTCATTTTTTAAGGTTGTACCATCGTTTTTGTTTTTGCGTTCGCAGAAAACTTATATTCTCATTCCACCAAGGCACCGTGCTTTCGTGGGTCTTGTCGCTTGTTTTCAGGAATGGCCACTTTTGCTGCAGTGCGTATTGATATATGAACCAAGGCGTATTCTTTATTGATGTTAGAAGAGTCCTTTTTCACAAGTAATTCTATTAAAACGATGGATTGGAATAATTCCCAGTTGGCTTTCTTGAGCAGACAAGTTTCGGGTTTTTTTAACTGTTGATGACTACAAACCCCAAGGGTGAAGCTAATGAAAATAGCAATGCGTTCGGTGCCAGTGAGGTAATCGGATATATACCAGGTCATTTTAGGGAGAAGAGAGGGGTTGATGAGGGATACGTCAACGTGCGTAGACGTTCTATGGATGGAAAAGTGGGTTGGTCGACAGTCATTAAGTATCGCTAACTCAGAGTAAGTAATAACATGCTCGACTGTCTTGTCGCGTTTGTTTGCCAAGTAGTTAACACTTGCGATAGCGCATGGGGTTAAGGAAATATTCTTCAATTCTTCCGTTGTACCAACCTATGTTAACGGCCGGACGAAGGCGATCGAAAAACCGATGGTACGAAGATTGTTGTCAGGTTTTGCTTCTTTTTTTTTTTTTTTTTTGAATTTGTAGATAACGATTCCACCTTGGCATCTCATTTCCCTAATTATCTACCACGTTAGGGTGTATACTGTACCTTTACAATAGTTTAGGTCAGAATGGAGTTTCACTGAGATTGGATATAACTTAGCTAGATATTTTTTTGAAAGAAATAGGCTACTTTGGAGGATGTCGTCCCGTAATTTGGTTATGCTTACGTATCCGGTGCTAATATTATCAGTACTACTAAAGGATAATAGAGGGTTTTGTTTTCATTACTTGAAGAAATCACTATGAATTATGGGTCGGGAATATTAATA
Organism: Microdon myrmicae; assembly: GCA_963931805.1. Lineage (NCBI taxonomy): Eukaryota > Metazoa > Arthropoda > Insecta > Diptera > Syrphidae > Microdon > Microdon myrmicae. The sequence goes on from OZ007496.1 coordinate 264,302,201, forward strand.
TTTAATTGTAGTGGTTTGTAGAGTTCTAAATGGGTAAAACTACGAGGGTTCCCTCTCATGTTTCGGGATTTGGCAACCCTAGTGTTGCAATCCGGCAATTGACAGCTCTGTCGTAAAGTTGGACATTTTTGAGGTTATACGCACTCAGAACGTTTTGACATACGAGCGCTATTTGTGTTGTTTACAGTAACTTAAAAGATTCCACTCGGCCCAAAAATGGAATTAAATCGTCAACATTTTCGTGCGATTATTTTTTACAACTTTCGGCGTGGATGAACTTAATTCAATTTTTGGCGATGAAGCTCCATCAAGGACCAGTATTTATCGATGGTATGGTGAATTCAATCGTGGTCGTAGTTCACTCCAAAATGAATTTCGTGAAGGTCGTCCAAAATCAGTTGTTGTTCCGAAAACCATTGATGCTGTGCGCGAACTGATATTGGAAGATCGTCATGTGACCTATCGTGAGATTGAGGCAACCTTAGGCATTAGTGGGACCAGCATACATTCAATATTGCATAAACATTTGACTGTCAAAAAAATTTGTTCGCGTTGGATCCCACACAATTTCTCAATCGCCCAAAAAAAGGCTCGTGTCAATTGGTCGAAAGAAATGCTCAAAAAATACGGTCGCGGTGCTTCGAAACACGTCTATGACATTGTGACAGGTGATGAATCGTGGATTTACGCGTATGAGCCTGAAAGTAAACAGCAGTCGACTGTCTGGGTGTTTCAAGATGAGCCAAATCCAACAAAATGCATGTGTTGGAGATACCTCAATCAGAGTGGCAAAAGTGCTTCGACAATTGGTTCAAACTCATGCAAAAGTGTATAGATCTTCATGGGGAATATTTTGAAAAACAATAAAGTGATTTGCGATGATCAATATTTGTTTTTGTTCTCTAATCCCTAAATATAAAAGGCAACCCTCGTATTATTATTATCATATTTTTATTTTTTTTTTCATTTTTTAACGTTGAGCTCAGGCACGGATTTTGGCTCTTTATCAAGCACATCAAATCTGTCACCCGAGAGTATACGTGGTTCAGAGGGCATAATTTAACGGATTACGCACTTGATATATATTATGTGTATGTGGTATCGAGGCAAAGAAAAACAACATAATAGGTTGTCGTAAATGCTGAGAATATAACAGCTGAATAATTGAGAAAATAGCGCGAACAAAACTGGGAGACAAGTCCTCGGCTTGAAAGTCAGACGGTGACTGCTGAACATCATTTAGATTTGCGAGACTTGGTTAAATTTCTTTGTTGTTTGCAGCTTCTAAAACCCTTCGAAGATCTTTCACACACGGCTGAATGCATCTGAGATTATTGACGTTGCCGGCTTTGCAGGGCACAAGTCGAGGTCGTTGCAATATTTTACAAAAGGATGCCTGGACTCTGAAACGCATGTCATTAGTAATAATATAATTCAGCTAGCATCAGATAATGAAGAAGATTTACGGGCACATTGAATCTGTTTCTGTATTCTGACCCAAGCATTTCCACATAAATGCCATTTGGATGTCATATTTTATATCTTTTGTGCAATAATGTGTACCTCAAAAAGTTATCGTTCTTTGCATCGTCCTGAAAAATTGCATCCCAGAACGTCCTTTTGTAGTGTGACGAAGTGCTGTCTGGAGGAAAGAGTTGGACCAGGTTACGAGTGATGGCCAAAGATTTGTCCTCGTTATTTAGCGGAAACTGTCACTAAAAGGCTTGGTATTTCGAGAGGCGGCTGGGCGTTGAGGCCCAACCTACACTATCCATCTAGTTACCTTTTACGGCAATCTGACCCAGCTGGACGTATATTCTAAGGCCCTGCTGTAGAAGTGAGAGACCACATATATTTGACAGAATCCGAAATATATTACGACGTCGACAGCAATAAAAATTTAATTGCCGTCGCATATTTAATTTTCAACAAATTTAAAATAAGAATTGCTTTTTTCCTATATATTCCCGACCACTTCTTCGTTTCCAAATAGAGTCTAAGAGAGGAATGTTGAAAATTGTCGGGAGTTTAAAATAATAATAAGACTGCTGTCTGTGATGCGTAACGTTTCTGCATTGAGAGTCTCGTTATTTTTTGGGCTTCTATCCAATATTATATTCGCTGCTATAATTTTACATTACGCAGAGAATATTGTGTACTGAGAATTTTTCTTAGTCGTTTTTACTGACTGATATAAACTTATACACCGAATTCAGTCAATCGAAATTCGGTCTCAAAGAATTCAATTTAATTTATACAATTTAGTGTAGCCCACAACGAATTAAAAGGGTATCTTAAAGTGAAAGAAACTTTAAAGCAAAACGAAACTGGAAAGGGGGATTAATTCCTGCAACACAATTTCTAACCGTCTTTACTCCATACACAAATCGTGTTGGTAATCTCTCTCTTAGTTGCTATAAAACATCTATATACCAAGCTCGTTTAAAAAACTTACCCAAGAACACCACCAGCTAGGACCTCAGCTTGAGCTGAAAGGGTTTCTGCGATAGTTTCATCACTGTAAATGCCGACTGGGGTATTGTACTGTTTATTGACAATGCTCTTCACTTGACCATCGTTTCCATTAACCTAAATGAAGTAAGCGCATAAAAAATGTCCAGATTACATGAAATACCGTAGAAGTTTGCTTCTTCATTTCCAAAGAACCCTTCAGAGAACAATGGACGAGTAATAACAGTAATGATAATGATGAAAGCAATAAGGGTATTACTACACAGAAGTATCAAGAAACTCAAACGAAAAAATCCACAGCATTCCTTGTCGATTCAAATGATTGCAGTCTATTTGGAAACGAAGAAGCGGTCGGGAATATAGAGAGAAAAAGCAATTCTTACCGAGCTGAAAGGACGGGCAGAGTTATTGTAACCGCCACCGATATGATGAACCTCCTGGGGCTTGTGAGCTAGAGAAGTTTTCGTCACTGTTGAAATATGATGTGTATGTGGGTTCGGGGATGGCAATTGACCAGTTGGAGTAACAGTTGGGCGCCATATATGACCTCCTCTACAATCGGAATTTTAGTTTATTTAATAAAATCTTTTGACAACATAAACTCAATACTACTACCTTTGCACTGTGACAACGAAATTGTTACCAGATCTCACAACTAGATCCTGGGCTTCCTTATGTCGCAAATGGAACACGTCAATGTCGTTAATTTTAATAACAGCATCACCGGGTTGTAGGCCAGCTTGCTCGGCTAAACTACCGGCATTTATCTGAAAAAGACCAAGTCATTATTTACTCCTGTTAGAACTGAATACCAAATAGTTACTGCAATTAAACCTCCAATTATAAACGAAGCGAAACGAAGATACCTAAAGACCTGACTCTATGATTACGCCATGAACTACCAACTGCAATACAACAAGATCGCTATAGCGTCCCCTGCTTCATTAAAATTTAACAAGGGAATTCTCCTTTCATCGGAAAATCAGATCCAATTAGTGTGCCACGCTACGCACTAATATCTCGTAAGTAGGTTAGTACCTCAAACAGGTACGTTTCGCCGTCTAATTAGTAAAACAAGATATCGTTTTCGGTTTTATTAAAGAATTCGCCTGAGCTCCATAGCAAAGTTTATCCCTGAATAAGGAAGATTTGCTCAATTCAAACACAATTTCCCCGCCGTTATGAAGCTCAAATAATAGAGCATTTAAATGTAGGATATGAGATACGGGATTAAATTACAACGGAACATTTAGGATTACTTATTTACTTAGTGGTGGAACAAATTTAAGTATTTAGGACGCAACACCAGTAATTGAAGGGAGCTGCCTCGTCTGCATTAAGGCGTATACGGCGTATTCGACGGACTACCCTTAACACAGCTGTATTAGGGATTCGAAAATCATGTATAGTATAGGGAGGATTAAATGCTACCTTCTCTCCAAGTAGGTGTTCAGCGGAGTGTAATTAACTATGGAGTTTGCCTCATCTGCTGTCATTAGGAGCATGTGCGCGCGTTATTAGTAAGCTCTCGCTAACAACAGACGTCAGGAATTTTAGTTTGAATAAATTTCAAATCACTTGAGGGCTTCAGGGACACTAATAACTGTGTCAGTGGATAATCGACCTTAGCAGATCCGAGTCACACTTTTTTTTATCAAGTGGATGATAAGGATTCTAATTAATATGCATTGTGGCGGACGGTGTAAAAAAACGATAAGAATGTGTCTGCCTTGAACTTCTAAATGCAAATTAATGGGCCCTAGAAAAGTGTATCTGGTTACTGGGTCACGCTTTACAAATCTAGGAGGGAATTAGACTTTCCCTTTTCATGGGGAAAAAGGAAAGAGAAGTGCCGAGTTAAAGCTACAGAATATAATTTGCAAACATATCCTTTTAATTATTCATTTTCGACTGTACAACTGTCTACATAAATCAGGTTAAAAGCAGAACAGTAAAATGCGTTCTATGTATGTGAGAATGTTGCTTATTTGAAAGGATTATCATTGTTTCTGGAATGAAATTATTACATATAATTTTGGCTGTAAATAGGATAGTAATAGGGTTGTTATTGGTGAAGGCTTTTTTGTTTTTGTTTTTACACAGACGTCCGCACAAAGGGGGATTTTGGAGTTCCCTTAAATGTCAGAGCACAGTGCGAGCGGAATTAGTTCTAAATCGTTACATGAGGGTATAGGATTATGGGTGTAAATTAAATGCGTGTTAGAACGAAATAGTCATTTATCACGGTTACTATTGAAAATGATGGAACTCCAGCCCGGCGCGAGTGTGCGGTACAATCTACAACTATTCAAGAACAACCCTAACAGTCATCTAATAGAATGTAGGGTGCCTACTCTGCGTTATAGTTTCACCTTTCCTGAGAAAGATGTTTCATTTAAGGGGTTCCGCGAGACGATTTAGTTGCAGCTCAGCTGGGGTAACATGATGTGATAATCGGCCAATCATTCGAAAAAGAAGAAATCAGGATACTATCGTCGATAAACTGAATATTTTGTGTATCCGTTGATGCTTGCAAACCAGTGGAGTTGCTTGAAGTAGTATAGTTGACACCAATATAGAACCTGGAGGTACTCCAGAATTAATGCAAAAGGGATGCGAGGACACGCCGTACATAATAACCTCGATCGATAGATTTTCGAAGAAACTATTGACCCAGTCGCAAAGTTGTTGGAGAAGTCTTATAAAGATTTCTTAGTGAGGCTCTCTGCCAGACGTAGTCAAAAGCCTGAAAGATCTGTTATTGATTCTCCAGGCTTCTCAATTGCAAAAGTCCAGATGTCAGTCATAAAGCTCAAAAGGCCTCACATGGATCCCCAGCTGCGGAATCAGTGGTAACGATCATTTAGGAGGACGTTACATTTCAAATGTTGTCATCTCGGTATTGATGACGTCTTCCATCACTGTAGATAATACCGGACAATAAGAGTATTGGTATTTTTATCCTTGAGATTGGGTGAGCGGTTATCGAGTACGATAAGTTTTCCCTGCGTAAGATATATGAATGAATTTTAAACAACCGAAGACAATTCTGAAGCACCGTTTTTAAAGCTTATTGTTGGTATTCCATGGTGTTCGGTTGCTTTCCTGCTGTCAAGTCTACGGAAAACGGGTTGGAAAATACATGGGCGAAACTTAACATCCGGAATTTGTTATATAACACAAAGATACATTTTTATTTTTACGGGTTAGTTAGACAGATGGCTGGCACTCAGCGGGTCCGCAAATTTTCCAACGGTGTAGTCGATACTATTAAAGGTGATTGGCTGGCAAGGGATGCCTGAAAGCAGATAAATGAATGATGTTGGGCAGCGTGGTTTCGACAGTTTTGTATTGAAGAAAAAAGGTGGGGGGTGGATTCAAAGAGGTCGAAGGAGAGAAGGGTCAAGAACGCAAGTCTTCCATAGAAGTAGGTTGTCGCTGATCTGAACGTTTTCGAGGTACTTGGGTACTAATTGTGGCAAGTACTTGTGGCGTTTCTAACAGATACACACACAATACACAAGCAAATTGTGAAGAACACCGAACGAAAATCGAATAAGAACATGCATCAGAGCCGTTTACCATAGCGATAACATAACAATTCCACATCAGCTGAGTGTAATTGAGTTTAGAAATCGAATTCGTATACGCGGCAGTGGCCTAATGTGATGAGCATTGGTTACATTTTTAGTGATTCTAACTGTCATAGCGTCAGTTCGAATCACACGTTCTTCACTATCATCGCAAACGCTATATACTCATCGATAGGGGCAATGGAGGCACCTTCGTGAGAGTTGGGGTAATGGCGATCGTCAGGCCTCCTAGAGAGGTTGATCCATCATCTGAGGAGTTTCCTTTCGAAAACTCGAAATTTTTCCCTTTGGATCGACGGTATACGGGACCCTATTGGAAGGGCATACGATATTACAGATCGGATTAGCTGCTTATAGCAGAGAAGTTTAATTTTGGTATCAACTTTGTTACTCCACTTCAAAATGGACTGACCGAGGCCCCTGTTAAGAATGTTGGTCACATGTTTGATGAAATTAATTTTTGGAGTATAAATGACCTCAAGATATTTCATCCTGTCCTGTGATTTAATCATAGTATCTCCCATTTGTATTCCATTATTCTGTGAATATCGAGAAGTAGGTTGGGAGTGTTGACTACTCACAATTATAGCTACTCTTTGGATGAGTTAAGTCGAATTTTCCACCGACTGTAATACTGATACAGTTCATCCAGGTGACTGTTTAGTCGATTTGTTGTGAGTTTAGGGCTTTCGGATGACGTGTATACTAAGACATCATCCGCATAGCATATGGTTCACTGTCCCGTCTAAAGGGTAAAGAATATCTGAGGTGTAGTATTAAATAAGATGGGGCCTAGAATGAAGTCCTGTGGTACGCCTACGGCGTCGTTGAAAGTTCGGGATATCTTTCCGTCCACCCGAACTTGAAAGATTCTATTTCGAATGAACTGGTAGATGATACTATACCGTTCGAAATAATAGTGAAGAAGAACGCGTGATTCGAACTGGCGCTATGACAGTTTGAATCACCCAAAAAATTGAACCTAAGCGTTACCCATCAGGCTACTGACCGTGTTTAGAATTTGATTTTTAAACTCGACTATAGTCCACTGATGTGAATTGTTATGTTATCGCTAAGGTATACGGCTCTGATGTATTTTCTTATTCGATTTTTCGTTCGGTGCTCTTCACTATGTTGCTTGTGAATTGTGTGTGTATCTGTTAGAGTCGCCACAATACTACACAGCGTTCTACTAAAACCAGTACTCAATAATTTAAAAACGAGACCTTCGATCCACGTCGTGTCAAAAGCTTTTTCAATGTCCAGACTCATCGCAATGGTGGGTTCCTTATTAAAGAGTCGGGCAGACGTGGTTTTGAAAAACGTTGAGAGCCATAGTGGCGCTGTGTGCTCTTCTAAACTTAAATTGGATGTCAGGTATTCGGTTCCTGGCACTGATAAAGTTATTTAGCTTCTCGTATATGAATTGTTCATATATTTTGCTGATGCAAGTGAGGAGCAAGATGGGGCGAAAGCTGAGGGGTGATACATTGGTTTCCAAATTTTGGTTACTGGAAAAACCGCATGTTGTAGCCATGGTTGAACAGCATGGAGAGTTTTATAAAGAATAAGACAGAAAGGCCTCGCAGCGACTGGTACGACATGTTGTCGATATCGCGTGACTTTTTAAGGTTTGGAGATTTAACTAAGTTCTGTAGGCTATTTGGTGTAACGAAACCGTTACCATTATCACGTGTGTCGTCGGAGTATGCACTGTTAGCTGAGTCGAATACAACTATTGACTCGTTAAAGTTGTCTAGTTTATTGTGAATTTCTGAACTAAGGATTGCATTAGTATCCGGGTCGCCATCCTCGAAAGTGAGCTTGTGATTATATTTGAACGTCTCTCCGATAATATTTGCTATATTGGTGCCATTATTGAGAACAATGCCGTTGTGGATAATTGGGCCAGTGATACGAGATGTACCACATATCTTTTTAACGTTTTCGTAAACGTTCTGGTCCATCTGAATACCCTTCAGTTTGTCTTCCAATTGTGGGGAACGACTGTTTTGGATTCTTTGTTTTACTAGTGTACCAACATTGTGAATGATGGATCATAATAATGGTTCCCTTAGGATAAGGCGGTGACGATATCTCATTCTGCAGAGCTTTGTACGCTCTCAGATAAGACGAGGAGTGAAGTTGTCATGGGGAATCTGATATGTCTTTTCAAGTTTGTATTTCGGGACATGAGTCTCCGAAATTTCAACTAGAATCTCGTGAAGTCGAGCTGCAGCGTTATTTATCTCAATAATATCGTTAGGTTTGTGGCGTTTCTACTAACACCACTGCTACCTTTTCAACCTACCTCCAAATCTTCCTGTCCTATTTTATCTTTTTTGCTTATGCAAGCGCAATAGCTTCCCCAAGCATTCTCCCGCCGATTGCATTATCTTTCGATTTTGCAAATCGCATCTAACATCAAGAGCATTCACGCAATTAACGCGTTATATTAATTTTCCTGGAAGAAATTGGATACGCCAGTACCGCATACATCCCAGCGGTTTTCTAAAGAGAAAACATCTTGGTTGCCATATTGGATGACCGAAGTGGATTATGGAAACAATCAGCAGAACCCCTGTCTGCCTGCATTTACTGTCCCACACGTGCGCAGCAGATTTTCATGTTGTACCAGTACTCACGGCGGCTTTTATGCAATCTTCAAAGTACCGACGCAATTCGCGCCTAGCTGCCAAGAGCCGAATTCAATGCCAGTGTAAATACTCACACTGGAATTCGACCCATGACTCCCTAGGAATGCAATACGCAATTAACATGGTTGTAAACACCACCATCATTGTGTAATTATCCCAAATGCATCCTAATCCCCAGGGTAGTATTTGGACAGCTGCAAATACTTATCCCGAAGATGCTTTTTCATGAATTCTCTTTCCCACGGTTCGATCACCCATGAGTTCGCATCACGAGCAATGATAGTGAACCGCGCGCAAAAGTAGTGGAGTCGAGCCTAATAAGTTGTCGAGTGCACACCACGAGTGTTGTAAGCATAGAGTCGCAGTTACTTTTCCGCGCCAATAGAAATTACTCTTATAAACCGTGAATTTATTAATACAGAGTTTACGCAGGCGAACAATTCCTTTATAAATAGTGACTAAATTATAGAGTGCGGAATTTTCTAGTACGGTGGTTGACGGTGGAAGTTAGTAACTGTCACTAGAGACATAGTAAAAGGGCGGCGATCGTGCGTTCATATTTATTAACCGTGTGAAGTAAGAAGGAGACAAATAAAATTAATTGACACATTAAGAGCCAAAAACCCGGTGTATTAAGTGTATGTATTGTGGCCGAATAGTCCAGCTTCAATTGCTAACTCGTCTTGTTTATATTTGTACAGAGGTTCTCCTCTATTATTGTGAGCAGAGATACAGTCACGTTTTTGTAAATTGTGTAATATCAACCCACAGCAATTTGTGAAACTTAAAATAAAACATTTAAGTCAAAATAAAAAAGGACATTAAAACACAAACCTCACTAGTGCATTTTGTTTTTCCCTTTCCACTGTCGAACGGCATGCGAGTGAACCAGTTTCTTCGCAATTCTATCGAACTATTATATTAGGAAGCTTAGTGAACCTTGCCAATGCCGGCACATAATTAAGTGATTTTCCTACAGGTTCTTGTCAGTGGAAAGACAAGGTTGGTGGAGTTTTTCGTTCAATGTGAGATTGAAGTTGACCCAATTTGTTGTTGGGATTGATGTCGCGTGTGCTACTACGAAGGATCTTCCCAGGAATTGACAGGCTTATTTCGTGTTGCGTCTTCCTTTGAACTGGGACGGTATATTGAAGCGTCGTCATTCTAAAGATGGAATGATGCGTCATCAACATTTATATTAATTATATAAAATACTTCTCTCTGTCACTGATAACTGTGATGATTACTAAAATTACTATACGTATAAATATCAATACTATAAATACAGATACTAACAAAAGTTCCTGATATAAATAAGTAGAATATTTAAAATCTCTCCACATAATAAGACGGCAGAACTAAACATATCCTTAAGAGTCATACCGCTATGAATGAAAAAATTAAACGAAAACAACAATACCAAGGTTTTCTACTATGATAAAAAAAAAATGTATCAGTTAAAAACAAATTTTATGGAGGCTGACATTTATTAAGTGAAATATATGGCGAAGTAGTCAATTTATATGCATGTTAAAAGGAGCCAAGTCAAACTATGTATTGTAATTTTTTAGGTTTTCTGATCATTGTACGGTTTTTAAGAAGAAACTAACCTAAATCCTTAATAATTACTACCAAAGCACGCTCACTAAATAATATGGTAATCCGTCCAAATATTTTAAATGAAAATGGAAAAGATTATCCGAACAAAAAAAAGCAACTAAACGTCCAGATTTATTTAATTTTGCATAGAGCAAACCACTTGCTTAATAAAATACTGACAGCGAATAAAACTAGCATTGCTCTGCAGCTTATTTATTCGTACATTCCTGTGCCAAATTACTGAGCCTATAAAATTGCGGGTAAAACTGTTAAAAGGATATTTCTCATGCACACAAAAAAGCCCTATTATTTTTCGTCCAATTCAATTACTTAGACACAACATAATATTAGAAAACAAAAAGATATCGCACGTAAATCTGCGCAGCTCATGGGCGAAAAATTCTTTCCTGGAACAAAGCCCTACGATTATGTTAATCCTCATGAAACATAAGGTAAGCTACTCCGCATGGCTTTGGAAAACCCGTGGCTGATTTTATTTTAGTATACCCGAATACTATCTGCGTTAGCAGTTCATTTTAATGTACCACCCCTCGGCAAAAGTAAGGGGCACGTCCTTTTTCCACGACACCTGGTACAAATATTTATTCGTATTCCTGTTTGAGGTTCGAAAACAAAACCATTCACACAGTAAACCTGATAAAGTATTCGAACTGTCTATAGAGTTATTATATCGACTCCCAGGAATAGACCGCAGAAAACGTTAGGTTGGATTTATTTGCTATTTACGTTGAAATCCGCGAGCGAAAGCAAATTCGATTCGATGGCAAAAACAATTGAATACGTTGATAAATGCTACAAAGGTTTTTGTAGCTATTCAATTCAATTTAAAAGGATAACAAGGATGAAATTGATTGAAATAAAAGGATGGATTGAAGGCTTTACAATTTTCGATTATTAGGCACTGGTTCAATTGGATTTGGTGCAAGATGGTTCGAAAGTTGTGAAACAAGAGTAGTTGTATCAACAGAATTTTCAAAATATTTATGAAAGAAAATATCAATATGTCAATATTATAGAATTCTGTCTATTTTCCGGCGAGTAGTAAAATGTAGGAAATGGTTTTGAATAGACTGTGGGGCAAACGATATATAGTATGCACTTCTTAAAATATGAATTTAAATTGCAATCATAATAAGAAAATCGGCCTTAAATTGACCGTAAAAAGAATAAACACTAGTTGCTAGGAATAATTTGCTTATTTTTTTATTCAGCATAGTAGAAGCGATCTACTCATAGACAAATGATTGGTCTAAAGGATGAATACCCCGACATAGAGGTTCAGCGTGAAACGAGAACTGTTTGTAATAACATTTTGGAGGATTTAATATTTTCGTCAACTCGTTTACGCGACATTTGAGAAGGTAGCTATTTGGGACCGTAATCTGTTTGATGTGGTCGATAAAGAGCAGAAAATCAATTCCAAGATTATGACGGTTAAGGGCGATATAACGCCATAGTATCGGGTAATCAATAGTACCAATGAATTGTGGAGATATGTTGTACAAATCAGATTGATTAGTCTAAGTTTCCATTCCAATCAACTTCAGTCTATTTTTATAACAAAAAACATGACAACGCTCGAAAGGATTAAAGAGACTCAGTGTTCTGTTGGTAGTAAAAGAATAGACTTGGTTTTGGCTAATGAATAAAAGATGCTTGATGACAACTAAGTAAATAGTACCCAGCAGAACGGGTATCGTATTTACATTTAACGCCATCAACGACGGCTAAAATTCAACACTGAAAATTTGGCTTATTTGTATTTATTTATTTAAATTTTTATTTATTTGACTTCTCTCAGGAAAGGCGAACCTATAGCGCTGAGATGCTTTTTCTTCTCTACTGAATTAATCAGCCAAGAGTATGTATTCGAATGGAGTTGTATTTCATCGGTCGACTGGGTGGTTAGGACCCAACGTGCTATTCAGTATTTGTGCCAAACTGTAACAATGCCAAAACCCGCAATTGAACCTTTGGAATCAAATGTATGACACAACCTTCTTTTCAACACAGCCGTTGAGGTAGAAAATTCTCGAACTACATAAGAGTGTAATCTCAATGGGATAGCGAGATCCCACCTAGCGTCTGCAGGGATATACAGTGTGACGACGTTGCCTTCAATGAAATAGTAAATACAAAGACTATACGTTTCTGTAAAGCAAACCAGTAAACCGCCCATGGACAAATCGGTGCGAAGTATATATATACGATGATTAAGGAAATTGTGTTTTTATATTTCTCTTGGGTGACAGTAGATAACACCATGTTTTGGAGATGCTAAGTAGAACGCATATTAATTAAAATCTTTTCAATTGGTTCGTCAACAACATAAGAGTGCAACGTCGACAAAAGTAGAGGATACCAATCTCCGGTTGTTTTAAAGATATCCACAACTTTGCTTTCAACGAATTAGTGCATTCACTCTATGCACTTCATTTGCGGCAACGCATAACATTGGAACATTTGTGAAGCTGTTGCTACAAAAACTACATTGTAAGATGTTTTTGAGAGTTGACAGCTGGTTAATATTAAATTGGAAATTATTGTTTAGAAAAAGGAGAACTTAGTACTGCCATTTTTGGAACTGATTAAACATTCGCCAATTTCCATTCATATGAAAGTTGTCCAGTAACGCAGAAGGGATAGAGGAGCTCTTGCGGCTGTGTGGATGAAGAAGAGTACCTTTCAAAAATTGTAGAGTAAATGGCATCTGGACTAGTGGATTTGTGTATATTAATGTGTTTGGGTGTTCGGGCAACATTACAAGTACGACAGTAGTAGTAGTTGTTTTTATTTGATATATATAATTAAATAATTTCAAATTAAAACAATATATAAGAACAAAAAAAATATATGTATTGAGATCTTTTTTACATATAATCACAGAAAAACAAAGAGTGGGATGCCCCTTTACATTGGCTGAAGCAATGAAAATAGCGGGGTTTAGGAAGGGGTGAACATTAAAGATTGAAGGAAAAATTGGTCTTGCACAATAAAAAAAACTTGATCAAATATAATTCGTAACAAGCCGACAAAGCTATTGGCTAATATAATTCTCCTTGCGTATTAGGAGAGGATTAGATAATTTAATCTCAGAGCGCGTTAACTTGGCGCGAGTAAACCATATATCGGGTTTTCCAATAGGGACTTGACGACTGTGAATTTAATTTGTGAACACAACCTTTCCCTAATCATCGAATTGTCACTGTCAGTTTATTCAGCAATCTCTACATTTTTAAGTAAGTAAGTATACGAACGAACAATGTCTGCAAATTATAAAAATTTACTACCGAAATTTGGAGTCGGTGACCGCGACTTTAAGAGCGTTAACTCCAATTTTCGGTCGTAATTCTTGCCATAGTAGACAGGCAATAACAAGTTTAGTGCAAAAATTTGAGTCTACATATTCGTTGTGTGATGTTGCCGTGCCAGTGAGACAACGGGTTGGTCGAAGTGTCAAAAATATCGCTGCCGTTCAGGCGTCCGTAGCAAACGATCCAAATGACTCAATTCCACGGCGTTCTCGAGAATTGGGCATCGCCCAGACCACTTTATGGCGAATTTTGCGTAAGGATCTTGGTTTACACCCATACAAGATAAAACTGACGCAAGAATTGAAGCCGATGGACCATTTAAAGCGACGTACGTTCTCCGATTGGGCTCTGGAAAAGATGCGTCAAGATGATGAATTTCACCGCAAAATCATCTTCAGTGACGAAGCTCATTTTTGGCTCAATGGGTTCGTCAATAAGCAAAACATGCGTTATTGGTCGGGTGATAATCCACTTCATGAATCACCACTTCATCCACAAAAAATAACTATTTGGTGGGGTTTGCATGCCGCCGGCGTCATTGGGGCATATTTTTTCGTCGACCATAACGATCGTCATGGTACTGTGAATGGTCATCGTTATCGCGCCATGATTACCTATTATTTTTGGCCGGAATTGGAAGGTATGGACTTGGGCGGCATGTAGTTTCAACAGGACGGTGCCACAAGCCACACAGCACACGATACAAGAAATGGGCCAGTCGATTGGCCGCCTCGTTTGTGCGATTTAACGCCTCTAGACTATTTTCTTTGGGGCTACATCAAATCATTGGTCTATGCCAACAAGCCGACGACGTTGGAAGAGCTCAGAGCCAACATTGAACGCGAAATAGCAGCCGTTTCGGCCGAAATGTGTGGCCGAGTCATCGGAAATTGGGTCCAACGAATCGACCGCTGCAAACATGCCTGCGGTGGCCATATGAACGAAGTCGAGTTCCATTCATAAATATTTTGATTGTACTTCAAGCCGATAATAAAGTTTTTGAAATATCTCAAATGGTTTGCGCTTTATTTAAAAAAAAGTTGTCAAGTCCCTATTGGAAAACCCGAGAGGGTTTTTGCCGGATTTTACAGTAATAAAAAAACTGTGTGCGTTCAATATATACATTTATCTTGAATTATGTCGATTGTTCCACTTATTCAGAAAAGGAACTTTCTGGTTTATAAATTCATAAAAAAAAATAGTACAGGAACCGATTTTTTAAACTATGAATTTAAGATGATATTAGGCAGATAGAGTTCATGATTGTCAATATACTGCGCTAATTGAACTGAAAATTTCGTTCAGTTCTGTTCAATATATTGATGAGTATATTGGCGATAATTTGAAACATCATGTTCTTTAGGTGAGCTAAGGACCTGGAATGATCACTGCAAATAAGTGATTTGAGATAGTCTCATGAAAAAAGACAGTGAAACTAAATCGAGTGACCGTGTTGGCCACTGCAATTATGTCCTCACTGAGATGAGAAGCCTTGGGATAGGTTCGACTCAACGCCGTATATGCGCTTTGCTTTCACTCGAAGATGGTGAATAAACTACGCGAAGCAAAAACGTTATCCATCTCATTCCCGAATTTGTCTATCTCCACCATCCTCGAGGAACCTTCACTTTGGAGAATCCAATTCAAATCGGTAAGTTTCTCTGCCTCTACTAGTACTACCTCAATTTCAACCTATTTCTTTTGACGTCCTCACGGCCGGAATACAACTAGATGTATGGGCTTTATATTTATGAATAATGATTATATATAAACCAGATCTGTATTTCTAATTAATTATTACGTCTATCTAGTTCTATGTCTCCAACTAAATTTGTAGAATAATTTCAAATCCGCCACTATTACTACAGTAGTAAAATTATTACCCAGCTGGGAAGAATCCATAATATTTCGCTGAAGCTACGAACGCATAGTAGCAGCTCCCTAAACATCATGGCGCGTTAACAATCAATTTAAATCCTCAAAAATCTTTAACAGCAGTTGCTGGTCACGTTGTTGTTTTTTTTTTTTTTTTTTGAAACTTTTTGGTTAATAATCTGAAAATGTATGCCAGTGGATGCAATCAATATACGAAAATATTATAAATATGATCAAAGCCATGACAGCAATATATCTAGAGTTCTTTAAAAGACCACACAAATTAAAGGTATCAATTTCCTATTGCTGTTTTAATACTTAATTGGTAACGTTATAATACTGTTGGTTGGTTTATATATAAAAAAAGTACTAACATTTCACAGAAGAACAAATGTCTCCAACTACCTTTGTAGAATAACGCCACAAAAAAAAAAAGATGTTAACGCCTATTTTTCCATACAATTTCGACTCTAACTCCGGCTGGCTCACTTTTGTAGTTTGCTCACGAAAATTCGGAAGATATTGGAGAACTATGAAAATAATACATATAAAGACAAACATTTATTTTAATGTTTACTCAGTTGGGCCACTGTATACAAGTTAGTCCATTTTAACGCATGTCGCTTCACGGCTTGTAAAATAGTAATTAGAATTTACTCCTTAGCAAAATTTGCAAATTAGGGCTTAAATAAATACGTAATTTAAACAAAAGAAAAAAAGGTAGAAAACAAACAACCATCGTGGAAAATGTAGCACAAATGGAATCGAAAAAGAAATCATCAGAGTCTTATACCAGAGCATTAAATGTAGCAATCTACAACTTAAGTAGCGAAAAAATACACCTTACAGCGATCTCGGTCTGATGTGTTGATGCTTTCAATCTTTTCGTAGAGTGGGTTCGAATCATATTCTTCAGTTCACTGCGAAAAGCTATCATTCAGAGAAAAAACTCAAAACCCGTAAGTGGCGCAATTTAAAACCCCCATAGGACCGAGGATAGTAAAGGTAAAGAATGGTATCATCATCATCATCATCGGCACTACAACCGGGAACTGGTCTTGGCCTTATTTAGCAAGTCCTGAGGCTTGTTAAATTTTTCATAATGATTTATTTTTTCCGGGCAAGGTCATTAGTCTTGCGCCAGAGGCTCCCCGATGGGGAATCGAACCCCGGTCTCCCACATAACAGGCGGGTATACTAACCACTATACTATTGAGGAGCAAGAAGAATGGTATATAGCTAATTATTACTTGGGTGATTTTTTACTATAGCTTTACGAACCACGTAAAACATGTCTCTCCATATTCAATTGAATTCTCTGCAATTGGGAATCTTTTGGAAACTTGCTTTAATAACAAATCGTAGAAGAAAGTTTGGTGTGAATTAAAAGATATATTTGAAATCATATTTAAGGTTCGTGTTGTGGCGGTTCCGTCAAACCCCACTTACCTGAAAAACCCCCCATATCCGCAACCCAACTCCCATTGTCCCCCGCCAATGCAATCGCATGGGCACCTGGAAATATTTCCTTTTCCAAGGACAATTAATGCATACAAGCATTACCTAAAATTCCTAAAAAGAATTTTTTTCTACAAAGACATTCATACATGTATTAATGCGTCTTTGCATAAGCGACCAAAAACCGAATTTCCAATTAGTGTAGATTTTCACACTAACGTTCGACACTTGCATTTCCACAGATACCATGTTCCATTGACACAAATGGTATATACAAACCGCCATTGTATAACCACCTAATCTGCCTTGCAGAGACTTGCAACTATCGGTACAGCTGCAAGCACTTTACCCAGAATTGCTTCTTTGACTTCGCGCATAGCCGCCGGATTGAAATCAAAGCATAAATAATGAAAATATAGAATCCGTTTCCCACAAACGAATTTCCCTGCATATACAAATGAAAGCAAGGGGTTTGTTTCGTCCACCAACCCATTAGCACCTTTCCCAATGGCTATTCGTATATTTACACAAAGGCATCTCTCATCTAAGACTTTTCTGATGCCCTCGTCTCATCTTTTCTTTTACCACATTTCTTCGCTGTATCGTCGTCTATTTATTTAGACGCGATGCACTCAACGATCTTTTCGATCCTTTTGTCTTTACCGCCTGTCTGCTTCGTTTACCCAGTGCCCTCGAGCACGTGTAAACCACACAGATCTGAACGATCGCACCCATGCCACCATGAACTTCACTACAAGATATGGTTTCCTATTCCACCAGGAGAGACTTTACGTTTCTCTGGTGGTAGGTAAAAACGATATCCTTAGTGGAGAGGATATCTACCACCACACCACAAACTCACCCCATAAGCGAATCATCTCTGCACGAGATGATTATCGCTGAGTCGTTTTACATCAGCAGACCAGAACGGTCACACGTGTTTCGCACCACGGGGACGCGTACATAATCGGAGTCGTGTTTTCATCATCAATTAAGTCGAGCGGTGGTTTGTCGATTTTTTTCTACAGTTAATTGAACAGTCGGAATTATAGTGCGCAGTGTTTAGATAGGATGTGGATTGTTAACGTTTGAACAATGGCCATGAGAAGGCTTAAATTAATATTCGTAGGGCTCCAGATGACATCTAATACACGTGTACGTAATTAAATAAAGAGAACGTTTCGCCGACTAAAAAATCATTCAGTGTTTTAATATTCCATGCTGCAGTTCCTGGGGGTGTCATCGTTTATACTTACGCGTTGTGGACAATTTTCGGTGCTAGCAGTTGTGGCGAAACTTTCGATTAGTGATGGGGAGTGAAGTGAACCGTGTGCCCGTGTCCGACATAATACTTCTCGTTCCCCACAATGTAATTTTTGAAAGCTGTGCTTAACTTAATAAGTTATATTTGCGATGACATTCGCAAGTTTTAAAAGTCCGTACCTGCAGGACTCCCCAAAAAGGGACGATATGTTCTTTGGATTACATTCGCTCCTTCACTTTTTTTTTTTTTACACTAACGCGCGCACAAACGGGGATTTTGAAGTACCCTTAAATGTCAGAGCACAGTGCGAGCGGATGGAGAGGAAGTGGACAAGGAAAGGAGATGTCGATGTATATTGGTCTTGAATGTCTGGACATTCCAACGACCAGGAAACACATGGTCAGCAGAACATTCCACATTCGTGTGGTTCGGCTGAAGAATGACTCTCTATGTTTATTTGTGCGCCTGAAGTTCACTTTCAAAGTGAACTGATGCGCATTTTCCGATTGAAAAATGCCTGAGAAGACGGTACATATCCAGCAAGTTCAGTTGAGCAACGACCGTGGTAATACCTATAGAAAAGAGATATGCATGATACGTTGCGCCCATGTTCTAACGATGGAATTGATCGACTTACGCCTGAGTCCCCAATACGTTTCACTGCTCGTTTTGCATCCTGTCGAACACGTGTAGTGCAGTTTTGGATGCGCTTCACCAAATATGAGAGTTGAACTCCATTTTGGGAAGAACATACGCCTTGTAAGTAGTGGCTAGCTTGGATGGAGTGGAGTATCTTTTGCATCTCTTAAGGAACCCCATACATTGGACTGCACTTTTCGCAGCTTCTAATATGTGGTCATTCCAATTAAGAGTCGAATTAATTCGAGTGCAGAGGATTGATAGTTTCTTAGCTTCGTCGATGGAAGTGCCGCTCATACACAGTATATTTACTTTAGGGTTCACTTTTGGCGACAGGAGACAGGACTGAGTTTTAAGGCATTGAATGCTACTCGGTTAGATAATCCCCATTGATATATCTATTTGAGGTCGGAATTCAATGTATCAAGCATAACCTGGCGGCTGGTAATGACGTTCAAAGAGTTTGGACGGGAGTGTTCGTATGACTATGAGAAACTCAAGTTGCTATCATCAGCAAACGAGTGAATTGGGTTGTGAGTAATTGGCAAGAGATCATTTATGAAGGTCAGGAAGAGAGTGGATGAGAGTACAGAACCCTGAAAAACACCTGCATTAATTTGATGGTAGGCAGATTTTACACCAACAAGAACCACTTGGATAGAACAGCCAGATAGATAGTCTTTTATCCATTGGATCAGGAAATTGTCCACTCCATATGAATGCAATTTTGACAAATGGGATGGATGTCAAAGTCTGTCAAAGGCTTTTAAAATATCCAATGCGAGTACCTTGCTTTCTTCGAAGTAGTGGATGGAATGGCTTCACTTTTCGGTAAGGTACGTAAGATCTCCTGTGGACCGGTTGCCACGAAAGCCATATTGGCGGTCATTGAGGAGGTCATTTTTGGTTCCACATATATCGAAAGTTGCCGGTTGATAAGTGATTCCATTACCTTGGAGAGAATAGAAGTTAGTGTTATGGGTCAATAAAAAGAAAGGCATGATTCGTCACCCTTTTTGGGAATTAGCTGAATATTCGCTGTCTTCCATCTATTTGGGAAACGGCCAGTAGAGTAAGACAAATGGGAGAGTTTCCGCAGTGGTTTAGCGAGTGAAGAGGAATATCTCTTCAAGAGGATTGGGGAAATGCCATCCGGACCAGCAGATTCGTTTGCGATTAGCTCCTTGAGTGCGCGGGCAACAGTACGCATTCGGAAGTGAATCTGCCTCATGGTGTGCTGCTTATGCTCAAGTTGAGGCGGAACTGATGTGGTATTAGTCAGCTTTGAGGTGGCTGCAAATGTGCAGCAAATAGATTCGCCTTCTCTATTGCAGCGGTGACTGGTCTGTCATCAACTATAAGCGAAGGAATGGATGAAGAGATTGACTCTTGAATGTTTTTCACGAATGCCCAGAAGTTTATACTACCTGTGGGAGAGTGTAGTATTTTTTGTCTCACTCTCTGGTCATGCAAGAACTTGGCGGGTTGAGTATACGCATTGCTGTCATTTCTAGCTCTCTTAAATCTTTTCCGTATTGTTTGATTTATACAACCGGAAGCTCAACTCTTTAACCGGATTAATGCACAAAGACACAACAAATGTAATTAGCCAGTTGTTACCGCGAACTAAAATAACACCAGCTGACTCCCTGATGCAACGCGGCTAGAGGTGAAGATTAATGTTGAAGGGCACGACCGTCCGCCATGGAGATTGACATCTGACTCAATGATGCAACTCACATCCATCAGATTCGATTGCCGCGGATTGCATCGATAGGGGAGGATTCTATGTGTCCGTAAAGGACAAGTACGATGTCCTGCGATGAGGGCGATGAGCGGCGGACACCTGATTAAACATACGTACGATCGTCGGGGGCTACGGCGATGTACCCATACATCGTTGATGATGTATGCCAGGGATCGAAATAGATTTTTGTTTCAAAGTAAACAAAAACGCTATTTCACAGATTAAATGGTGGCACACATGATGTAAATGATGTGCCTATGATACAAAGGGGTCGTCATGGTATTTGCCTAAGATTCCTTGGAAACACCGATGTAGGCAATATCCAATCTAGTCGTATGGCTCCGGTGCACAAGGAGGCAAATTATTTTGTTGACATAAGTCAGCAGAAACCTCATCGACGGCGGAAATGGGTCGGGCTGGGTGGCTATATGTTTGAATCAATATGAGGGGAAGTAACGAACACAGTGAGATACTGTATGTTTACTTTAGATTTCAGGCGGGTCATCATAGGCATGGCATGGGTAAGATTGCCCAAACAATAATCCTATCCATGCCCAAATTCCATGATCGGCTGATAGCCGATAACGGGGAATTGTCGCAACTGTCGCGAACCTAAGGGTATAGGCGGGACATGCAATTGTGACTATGGAAAGAATATCGGCTACAGCTATGTCAACAATACGCTGGCCAGCGTTTGTTTATCGTAATTGAAGACAGAGATGAACTGGTTCATAGAATATGAACCAGGGAAATTCAGAATGTGTGGATGCCGTCGCGTAGGTTTTCCTTTCAGGTATGATGCTGCAGGGGAGCTTACACTGCCCCTAGTTGCAAGTAAGTACTATGGGTTTGCATAGAAAGACGAAGGTGGTTAATTTAAGAGGATGGGCGGTTCCTTGGGAATGTATTAAAGAACCGCCACAGATACTCTTCACTCTGTGTGGAATAAAGGTCCGCATGCCAAGTAAAATCGTGTCTATCAATGTGTCCGCTATAGAGCCAACATCGTTATTTTCCTCAATAATTAATCAATTTAACCTCCCAAAAAAGTCGTTCAGACCTTCCCAGTTGGTTTTCTCATAGAAACATACTGTTATTTTGGGAGCTTTCTTATTAACGTTACTTTTGGTTAGAGGAAATTTAGCTGACACGGCACAGTGGTATGAAGTACCCAAGGGGGAAGAAACTTCAATTGTGTATTTGTTTGGGTGGGAGGTTAGAAACAGGTCCAGTGTGTTGGCGAAATGACCATATGTGTCTGGTACCCGTGTTGGCTCATTGACAAGTTGAGTTAAACTAGTCGCTACTTGACGCATCGGAGAACTTCACCTATTCGACATTTATCTCATGCCATGCGACATTTCTACTCTTCAAATTTCTTTCTAATCTTAAAACAATCCCATAGACATTAACGTAGATATTATAAGAATGATGTCTTTGCTAATTCTTTAAAACTGTTCGTGGCAACAGAAATACTTAAGCCCCAGTATTTGATTATAATACTTAGTTTTGTATAATTTACAATAAACTGTGTTTCTTGGTAGTCTGACAATATCCTGGGATAATGCGAGTGGTATCATATGCAGCTTAGAACAATAAACAAACAGAAGCTGTGGGGATTCTCCCTGTACTCCTCCTATAAGATTCTTCTGTATTTGATGAAGTATATCAATATTAGTTAAGCAAATTGCCTTGGGTTATATCACACATTAACTAAAATACTGTGTACCATCTCCAACATGAAAAAGACCCAACACCCATTTGTTTAACTTGCTTGTATCCTTGGTTCTTGTGTGGTCTACATACGTCGTCTACATGGAATCCCACCCGCAGTGCGCTTACATCCGAATATATTCATCGAGTGTGATTTATGAAATGCAATTTGTTCTTATTACAACTCAATTACGACAATGATTAATCAAAGCGCGCGCACAGCCAACAACAGCCAACCGACATCTTTTGTCTTATATGTTACTTCTTTCAGTGGGAGCCTTACAAGAACCGGACCTGTTTGTTTTCAGATGAGAGAATTTGCCCCACAGTGAATCAGCTTGCGAACAACCCATGTCATGTCTAGCAAGTCTCAACGATATATAGGTCAGAACTCAATTCTGTTTCTTTGGGGCAAATGTGCAGAATGAGACACACATAAATTTTCCGATTGATATCATAAAATTTCTGGCATACAGCCCAGGTGGGCTCCCCCACAAGATAGTTGGTTGCTGCTGCTTGTCCAGATATTGCTGCTACCACTTCATTCAGTTCCACAACATTAAATCATTTCTGTAGCAGGCGATTCATGAAATATTGCGCATGGAAGACAAATATTCATTTGCACTATGTTTATGACCCCCCAGAAGGCTGTGCTCTGTGGAGCGACATTTACTATTTGAATGTACATAATCTTTTGGATATCTCGTATGTCAATAGACCGTCGGATCGAGTGGACATTCCCTGTGCAAATGAGTTTCGTTATAACTGTGAGGTGTTTCAAGGGTATGTCAAGATCGTTTCTGTCATAAAGTTTCTATGGGTGTAGCTAGGGGTGTTAAACAAATCCACATAAATAGATCCCATGTCGAGATATGTAAGTCTTAAAATTATTTCAAGTTCCGCCCATTAAAGCAAAACTTATAACTGAGTCGGTTATTTCGCCCCTGAGTAATCGCATCATTGCTCAATTTGTTACATTGCAAAGATATTGTCAATTATTGGACATGGATGTTTATGTTGCCTGACTGTCTGCCAGTGCAAGATTCTGAAACTGACAATATACCAAGACGGTATGGTTACCCAGCGATAGCCTTCGCGATGGTCGTTAAAGTGCAAATCTACTACGATTAGCTTGCCGCCATAGACCATTCCTTACATTTACTTCTTTAACCAATTTTTTAGAATTTATATTGGGTTGCCAACTTACAGCTATAGAAAAAAATGATAAATTAAATAGATGGATTCGTCGCTACGTAAAAACATCAAAAACATGTATAACAGCTAAGTTATCAATTAGGTTGCAAGAAAATAAGAATACAACTATCCACAGACTGCCTGATGGAGAATTGAAAGGGTAGCATTGGGGTATTTTTGAAAGATGGCGCGACTTACTCCTTCTTAATAGTCAATTATATCTCTAAAAGATTCGCGCTCTCTGCAGAAAAAAAAAAGAATAAAAAACACTTTTATTTAAAGGGCTTACCCAGATATTTTTGTATTTGATAAGTAATGGAAAAAAAGTAGATTTATATCGAGGCTCTTGTAGCGAAAGCCCACAAATAATGAACGAATACATGCAAGGGGACGATTATATAAAATACCATTACGTGTGACATTATGAAATGTTATTCCTAGGATTTTTTTGGGGATATTTAGGATAGTTTTATTACGAGTATATATGTTGAGGGTCATTTGGGAGCAAAGTAGTCGTCGGCTCACATGAAGTAATTAAATTTTTCTATTGACAGTCTGGCACCTGAATGATTTCCCCATCCTAAATTATCTTTCAATGTATCCGTTGTTTTTACACAACCGCGCGCACAAAACAGGATTTTGGAGTACCCTTAAATGTCAGAGCACAGTGCGAGCGGAAGGAGAGGAAGTGGATAACGAAAGAAGGTATCAATGTACATTGGTCTTAAATGCCTTTACATTACAACTACCAGGCAACACATGATCAGGTAGAGTATTCCACATTCGTGTGGTTCGGCTAAAGTTTATTTGTGCGCCTGAAGTTGACTTTCAAAGTGAACTGATGCGCATTTTCAGATTGGCGGGTATCGCGGGAAAATGTCTGAAGAGGCGGAACACATCCAGCAAGTTCAGTTGAGCAACGACCGTGATAATACCTATAGAAGAGAGATAGACACGATACGTTGCGCCTATACTCTAACGACGGAATTGATCGACTCACAGCTGGGTCCCCAATAAGCTTTACTGCTCGTTTTTGCATCCTGCCGAGCAGGTGTAGTGCCGTTGTGGATGCGCCTCACCAAATATGAGAGTTGAACTCCATTTTGGGAAGAACATACGCCTTGTAATTAGTGGTTAGCTTGAATCTTATGCATCTCTTGAGGAACCCCATACATTTGGCTGCACTTTTCGCAGCTTCAAATATGTGGTCATTCCAATTAAGAGTCGAATTAATTCGAGTGCCGAGGATTGATAGTTCTTTGGCTTCGTTGATGCAAGTGCCGTTCATAGACAGTATATTTACTTTGGGGTCCACCTTTGGCGACAGGAGACAGGACCGCTCGCACTGTGCTCTGACATTTAAGAGTACTTCAAAATCCCCTTTTGAGCGCGCGTTTGTGTTAAAAATAAACTGAGTTTTTAAGGCATTGAATTCTACTCGGTTAGATAATCCCAGTTGATATATCTTGTGGAAGTCGGAATTCAATATATCAAGTATAACGTGGTGATTGGTAATGCGTTTAAAGAGTTTGGACGGGAGTGTTCGTATGGGAAACTCAACGTGCTATCATCAGTGAATTGGGTTCTGAGTAATTGATAAGAGAGTATTTATAAAGATCAGGAAGAGAGTGGGGAACACCTGCATTAATTTGATGCTAGGCAGATTTGACACCATCAAGAACCAATTGGATTGAACAGCCAGAAAGATAGTCTCTTATCCATTAGATCAGGAAATTGTCGACTCCATATGAATGCAATTTTGACAAATGGGATGGATGTCAAAGTCTGTCAAAAGCTTTTAAAATATCCAATGCGACTACCTTGCTTTCTTCGAAGTAGTGGATGGAATGGCTCCACTTTCCGGTAAGGTACGACATCAAATCTCCTGTGGACCGGTTGCCACGAAAGCCATATTATATTGGCCATTGATGAGGTCATTTTTCAGATATTTCGAAAGTTGCCGGTTAATAAGTGATTCTATTACCTTGGAAGGAATAAAAGTTAGTGCTATGGGTCGATAAGAAGAGAGGACGATTTGTCGCTTTTTTGGGAATTAGCTGAGTCTTCGCTTAGTTCCATCTATTTGGGAAACGGCCAGTAGAATAAGACAAATGAAAGTGTTTCCGCAGTGGTTTAGTGAAGAAGAACATATCTTTAAGAGAATTGGGGGAATGCCATCCGGACCAGCAGATTTGTTTGCGTTCAGCTCCTTGAGTGCCCGGGCAACAGTACGCGTTCGGAAGTGAATCTGGGTCGTGGTGTGCTGCTTATACTCAAGTTAAGGCGGAACTGATGTGGTATTAGGCAGCATTGAGTTGGCTGCAAAATGCGCAGCAAGTAGATACGCTTTCTCGATTGCACTGATGACTGGTCTGTCATTGACTATTGGCGAAGGAATGGATGTCGAGACCGAGTTTTGGATGATCTTCACGAATTACAGTTATTCTAGCTCTCTTAAATCTTTAACGGTTTTTCTCAGATTTGTTTGATTTATTCAACCGGAAGCTCAACTCTTTAGCCTTAATGGCTTTGTAGCGACTGTGATGATGGTGAAGAATGTTTGAGTCGAACCGGCGTTACGACGGTTAGAATTACTAAAAAATGAACCAATGCTCAACACATCAGGCCACTACCGGTTGTACGAATTCGATTTCTAAACTCAAATGGACTCAACTGATATGGAATTGCTATGTTATTACTTCGTATGCGGCTGATGCGTGTGCCCTATTTGCTTGTGTACTGTGTGTGTGTATCTGTTTGAAACGCCACACTACTCTCTCCTCAGTAACTTTGTTAACATAACCTTCCTGTGCGAACGACGGGGCGAAGAACGAGCGGGCAAGAGAACGTCGGAACAGGCGAGTGAGCCGGTGCTCTGTTCAAAATGGGGACCGTAGTAGTAAAGTCCTGTTTTACTATGGGAGAATGTGTGCTATTTGTACACAGATCACGTCGGGGTCACCAATTATATATTTTGCGACGATAGTGAAGAGTGTGTGATTCGAACTGACACTATCACGGTAAGAATCACTAAAGATTGAACCTATGCTCAATACATCAGGCCACTGCCGCGTATACGAATTCGATTTCTAAACTCAAGTACACTCAACAGATATGGAATTGCTATGTTATTGCTTGGTATATGGCTGATGCTTTTTATTATTCGATTTTCTTTTGGTGTTCTATACTACTGTGTGTGCATCTGTTAAAAAGGCAACACTACTCCCTCCTCAGTAACTTTGTTACAATCAACTTCGAGTGCGAACGACGGAGCGAGAGAACTTTCGACCAGGGGAATGAGCCTGTGCTCTGTGCAAAGTCGGGACCGTAATAGTAAAGTCCTGTTTTACTATGGGAGAGTCACATATTACGTCGGGATTACCAATTATAGCGTTTGCGATGATAGTCAAAAACGTGTGATTCGAACTAACACCATGACGGTTAGAATCAATAAAAATTGAACCAATGCTCAATATATCAGGCCGCGTGTACGAATTCGATTTCTGAACTCAAATACACTCAACTGATGTAGAATTGTTATGTTATTGCTTGGTACACGGCTGACGCCTTTGCTTACTCGATTTTTTTTTAAATCACCTGCAATAACCATTTCAGTGTGGGGATATAGGGCCAAGATACTATCGATAGAATCAAATAGAGCATCAAATTCGTTAAAGGATGCGTTTCCATCCAAGTTTGGGCTACTGTAAAAAAAGCAGTGATGGATGATATGCCTACTAACATAAAGTTTTAGCCACGAGAAATTAAATTCTGGATTGGCAATATCACTTCGTATGTAAACGGCTAGACCACGATGTGGAAGGAACAGAAAACCAATACCGCCTCAGAAAAGGATGCAAGTTGTAGGTGCCCCACTAAGTTAACATGCTTCTGCAGGAGATTAAATAACTGACAATGATCGAGATGTTTCTGTTTATATATTGACCTACTATGTCGTCGAAGGCGTAATAAATAATATGTTGGCAATGGTAATCCTTGAGGGATCCGGGAGTGTGCTGGAGTATATTTGGTTCGCTTACATTGAAATTTTTTATTATTTAGAAATGATTTGAAGTATCCATATATGTTGTTACCACCTCCCCGTTTTAACAATCTGTTAAACACGACGTGAATGCCGATTCTGTCGAATTCTTTCCCAAAATAAAGAGAGAGGATTGTGAAATGATTTTTGGCTGATAGAGTCCTTGAGGTCTAGTAGTCACAGTGAAGTAAGGCATCTGTGCAACCTGTGTTGGATTTGAAAGCTACTTGCTTGATAGATGGCAATTTATTTGTTTCTATTAACCAGAGCAAACGCTTGGCTAAAATTGTTTCTAAAACCCTTGCAATACACTTACTTATGACTTAGGATATTGGACGGTAACTTCGTATAGTATCTTTATTTCTCTTCGGCTTAGGGACTGCGGTTTTCCGAATTTGTGGGGTATGTGATGTTTCGGGTATTCTGTTGTATAATTTAATGACTCTCAGTTTTGTATTTTTCGAAAGGTGTTTCAACATTGGCTAGGATATTCGATCTCTCCCAGGGGTTTTGCCTTTGGTTATACTAAGTACAGATTCAAATTCAGTAAATGAGATGGGTTCTTCGATGCGGTGGGCCGCAGGGTTGGAGGCTTGCATATATAGTCAATTGTTAAGGGATTCAAGTCTTTTGCGAATTCGAGATGAAGGTTGCGGTTGTGTGAAGATTGCGACCAGGTTTTGGCAAAAAGTTGGCATATTTGCATTGTGTCTGTGGTTGTCGCATTTTGGGAATTAAAACAGGAGATAATGACTGGAATATAATTTCCATTTAAGCTGCGTATTTTATGTCATATTGTGGTTGTGGAGGATTATGGATTGATTGTTTAAGTGAATTGAAGGAAGCTTTTTGCTTTACTATCTTTCATTTTTCTACGAAATAAAGTTTGCTTTTTAATATGCTACAAAATTAGCCTACGTGGGTCTTTTTTTTTAAATTGGGAGAGGGCTGACAGTTTGCATTTACGGAGAGACGTTAGCTCGGCGTTCCACCAAGGGATATGCTGCGTGGTTACCTGTTCGGCTGTAGTCTTTGTTTGGGATATTGAAACGTCGGCATCGAATCTGATTGCTTTATTGATTATTGCAGCTTCATGATGTGTATTAGGTGTATGGGCGTAGCTTGAAAGAAATGAATCAGCTTTTTTTTCAAAAATGTCCCAGTTGACATAGTTTTGTGTTTGGGAGGTTGATTATGATAGGTTATCGGTTGTTGGATATTTACTATAATTAAAATGGGAAAATGTATTGTAAAGATGATCTAGAACTCGCGATGATGTTTTTGTAACCAATTCAGGGGAGCAAAAAGTGATGTCAATGTGAGAAAGAGTATTTTGGGAAGAGAGGTGGGTACGCGATCAGTCACTCAGTAGGATAAGGTTGGAGGCGAGGAAGATGTTTTCTATTATTTCAGCTCTTTTGTGTATAGGTGAGCCTCAAAGTATACTTCATGTTTTTATGTCACCTCCAAGTATTCTAGGCTCGTTTGTTTGATTGAGCATTGACCGAAAATCATTTTAATTTTTGGTTGATTTGGAGGAAGGTATAAATCTATATAAGTGAAATATTTAGGGCAGCTTGTATATTTGTAATTATGGGGAGGATTTTGTTGGGATTAGCTTTCTTAATTAGTAACCCTAAACCTTGTTTGTGTGATGTATTTGCAGAGAGTTGTGAAAATATCCTGTATAGGATTTAGCAATAATTGGTGACGTGTTGACTGGACGTTGTGTTTCTTGTAATGAGATTACCCTTGTGTTATATTCTTTAATTAGGATGTTTAATTCGTCAAAATTATTATTATAGCCGTTCATGTTCCATTCCAAAATTGTGAATGGTTTCTGTTGTGGAGTGGGTTTTGGGCGTTTAGCCCTAATAGTGTGCTTGGGACTTGATTGTGTTACGGGATGGGGTTGTGTATCCTTGAATTTATTTTCGTGTTGCAATGTTGGGCGGATAGGATGTACTGTACTGGACTCTGCAGTTGCTGATAACGGGCACTTGGACTGCGAGCAGAGTTCAAGTGTCCAGTTTCAGAAAGAGCAGAGTTAGGGGCTTGGATGTTAATATTAGATTTACATATTGAAGTCATCATCTTCTAAGATGTGTAAATTTTTATTTATTTTTGTGTTGTAAGGGACGATTTGCTTTCTGCTTTTAACCTGTGTGACGGGGTACGTTGCGAGATGCTATTAGCGGAACAGCTAGTTGTAAGTTGTGGAATGCTTTGGTTGTAGTTTTGGCTTGAAGAAGTTGTTTGTAGTTGTGGGGGGTTGGTTGGAGTTAGATGAGTTGACGGTGTTAGTTGAGTTAGTGGTGTTGTTGATGATTCCGATTTTGTGAAATTATATTTTATTGGCTTGAATGGCTGGTGAGGCGACGTATTTTTATGTTGCTTGGTATATTATATGCGGAGGGCCAGTTGGAAAGGCTTCTTTGTGTGTTGAGGGTTGGTATTATGTTTGGTTTGTTTTGTTCTGTTGTGAGTCCCTACGATTGGTTAAACTTGGGGTTTTATTGACATACAAAGACCAAATAGCAATAATTCTGGGAAGTTGATCAGGTTTGAAGACACGTTTTTCCTAGTAAATACGCGTGGCTTCGCCCATTGAGCATTTGTTAGTGATTTTTATTTCTAGTATTTCCTTGGTTTGAATATATGAGGGGCAGGTTTTGTCTGCAGCAGAATGGCAAAGTGAGTAGTTAGCGCATCGTCACATAGAACTGCAATCGGCAGGCATTTGAGGTGGCAGGTTGCATTTATCACACATTGTGGTCTTGGTGCAGCATTTTATGATATAGGCGAGCCGTTGGCAGTTGCGACATCTCATGGGGTTGGGGATGTATTCGGTGGCCGTTGCTTTATAGAAACCTATATCTACAAATGTTGGTGATTGGAAGAAGGGGAAGTAAATATTATTAGGGCCGATGGTCGTTGGATTTTATTTTCATCCCTTTTTATGAATGTGTAAGCTTGCGTTACATTTTGCGTTTGCATTTCCGAGATTATATCTGATTCGGGAACATTTATCAGCCAGGGACCGTAAACTATACCCTTGCATTCATTCAATTTCTCGTGAAGCTTCACAGTGATGGGACACCTATTGTCTAGATTAGTTGTCTTTAGCAGGCGGTCCGCGACTTTTGGTGACTTAACTTTCACTAATAAGTTTCCGTGGCGAAAGTTTGTAATTTGTTCGCATTCTCGTCTGATATCTTCTATAACTTTTTTGATTACGATTGGATTAAGCGGCGAGATAGGTTTATCACTTTGTTTCACCGTGATAATTAAAAGTTTCGGGTTTTTTACTGATGTCGCCGGTAAATTTGGGACATTTTTCTTGATCCTCGGAGAGAGTGCTTTTTATTTTCTTTTTACGTATTTGGAAATTAAAAGTTGCGGGTTTTTTACTGATGTCGCCGGTAAATTTGGGACATTTTTCTTGATCCTCGGAGAGAGTGGTTTTTATTTTCTTTTTACGTATTTCGAAATCTCGGTCCTCGGAAAAATTCCGAAATCATTTACCACACATATTTGTCACTTTTCACAAAACAAAACACGGCGTTCCTTTCTTCGACATTCCATCGAATATTGTCACAAGGCAATTATTGCTATCTGGTCTTTGTATTTTCACTGCTACTGTCACTTTTCACAAAACCAAACAGCGAGAAAAACAAAATGAATGTTATTGTTCAGATATATGGTATATCTACTTGGCTGCGTAATGTGGGAAGGCAATTAGAATGTAAAACGAACGAAAGAAAGGACGATCTGTGCTGTTTGAATGTTAGCTGCTAAATGTAACATGCTTTCGATCTTCAATACTCCTCAAGTGAATGCTTCATGAAAAATTATTTTAAATTGAGTTTGCTTTATACAATATTAACAAATAGAGTTAACAGGCAGAATTTGGATCCTTTTATATAAAATACATCGTGTCTGATGAAAGGACATTCTATGATCCTATGCGAAACCGAAATCTGCAATTCTTGTCGTGGCATGGAATTCTTGAATACTAAGTACTCCGTCAAACTGCATATCTCTCATTGAAAAGAGAATAAGTCCGGGGACATGAAATGAATGCATGTGAAAAACAGTTTAACAGTTTTACTTTTAATACTGTGGGATTCCATCTGAATTGAAGTACTGGAGGTTGGTTAGGCCAAGCAGACGAGGGAATCTAAATAATATTTACAGGCTAATACCACAGGAACGCAGATGAAATAGAAATAAAAAAAAAAATAAATAAAAATAATAAAAAAAAAAGAATACATTCATTCACACACTCTACTTTTCTTAATAATCATCTTAGAAAATAATGACAAAACGATGTTGCACTCCTGCAATAAAGTTAAATCTCGATTACCTTCAAAAACGCCTTTTTTTTGAAAACTTATTTAGTTTCTCATGGTGTTGCGGATTCGCCCTTAACACAACCGGCGGATTCGCAATTAAATACCTGTGGCACCACCTAAATGAGATATGTTGCATCACCGAAGCAATGTCAGCAAACAGCTGACATTGTCTCTTTGAATTAGTTCTGTTGGTTGTCAAAATGACAACCTTTTCGTTTAAGTTATGCTAATTTCTCTTCCTTCTTTTTGTAACCGTCGAGCAGACCATTTGAGTTTTTTGTAATCAGTAATATTTCCATCAATCAGAACAATAAATATCAATATTCTTAGACAAAAACAACCGGCGGGTAATCTCTTATTTTGGATTAGGATAATTTTCTGCGCACAGCCACGGAAGCAACATCGCGGAACATCAAAAGGAGCACCGTGTTCGTGTTCTCAACGCGACCACGCCAAAAGCCGCAACGTGTTCAAAACGTATGTATTCAGCGCTTGTCTGACACACATCTCTTTTTGGCCAAGAGACACCACTGTGTTCCTGACCGCGTGTATTCAACGCTTGTTGGATACACACATGGACTTGTCGTTAAAAATTTGACCAGCATCACTCCACAACCACCACATTCTTCTGGCTTGCCCTTAAATTCAAAATAACACTTTCCAATGGATCAGTTTTCACAGTATCGAGAAGATAGAACCCGAATTGCTGCGCCTCTTCGATTACTTTATAGGCGATGAACTTGATTTGGAAATATCAATACATTTTCGAATGTTACAACTAAATTCCGGATTATAATTGTTCACATCGTTATGCACGATCAGGTGCATGCACGTGCAAGCATGACGTTACCATTAAAACGAATTAAGATATAATTTACAAATCAAGTTATGGCTTAAGATTTAAGTATGTCAAAACTATGTTGGACTTATTTTCTATGGCGAATTACATGTGTAGTTAAAAACCTGTTTTATGATAAAACAAGGTCAGGGACGATGTTAACAAAAGAAGCAGTTCTGAAAGGGGGTGAAACTTTGAGGACTTGCAAATGCGCACATTCCAACTACATTACCCTTGTGTCTCTCATTATCAGACCCATTTCGCGGAATCATTTGAGCAGTTTTAAGGTTGATTTCAGAATAGTTCTATTATTCATTTTCTAATTATCATATTTCAGCTATGTTTTTTCTGAGGTTCTAATAATTCTATTTGGGTACATTTTCACTTACGTATGAGTGACAGAAGTTGGTAACAGTGGTTTTACCCAGTGGCTTGCATGTTATGAATTGTTTAGCATCTCCCAAATGTTTTCCAATAGTTTTCAGTTTCAATGAGAAATTTCCGACGGGCACTTCCCAGCTTGAAAGATTCATTATTTTATTATTGTTATTCATTACGCCATTCCACGTTAGGGGATTTCCCCCACGGAAATATGTTGTCGTAACAAATGTTATCAAAACAGCTCCGAGAAAAGGTAAGCGTTCTCTTTTATACAGATTCAGATTCAGATTCAGATTTAAATATCCTTTCATATAGGAGTGCAGCACCCTGAAGAGTAATATCAGCTCACATCGCCGCCCACTGCGCTGACGGTAGATACATAGCGCCAGAAAATATGCAATATTAAATGACTTGATTAATCGCTGCTGTTTTTCGCAGGTGGCGGCACATTGCTGCGTTGCTCTGCATTTAGTCATTGTCGTGAATAAATTTTGAGGTCTTTAATCATCATAAAAGGCACGACGACAGTTTTTCAGTCACTACCTTCATGTGGTAGAATCATTATGGCGCTACTGAAATCGTCACAATCAGCTGCAGAAATGTAGATTATGTTCGTAGGAGTTTAGAACTGATGATTTCTGGAGCTTACTCAACATTCTCCTCCGGCTCCGGGGCATTGAAAATTTCTACGTCGTTCCAGAAAATACAACCTACGCCCCAATCCACCGTTGCACACATTTCGATCACGAATCAGAGTCCCTTACCACACCAACTCTCGTGTTCGATAACATAGAAAATTTGTGGTGTGCCAACACAAACCACAGCTAACCCCACAGGGGATGATGTATGGCACAAAGCTAGTACTCCATCATGGGGCCGTATGCACAAAAGAACGAGCTCGGTCATAGGGCGAAAATTCGGTTTTCTTTTTACACCTATTACACCGATTCCAGTCGAATGCAACCGAAACGAAACGGTTGTAAACTTCCTAATTTACGATCGAAAAATATGGAGGGCTATGGTGCTGCTGGGATCCACTTTCGTTGCAGAATAATCTGAAGGTAGGTGTACTCCTCCTGCGACCATTTCCTAGCAATATCTTCTTCGAAAGTACGGCAAAGACAAAACTCAAGAAAACTTTTAAGTACAACATTTGCAAGTTGTTCGCGCGAAAAGTCCTGTCCTGAAGACGTGTTACTCAGCGCGGAGCCGGGAAAATAATTAAGGATTTATGGACTCAATCTACTTTAAGGCAGGAACTCAGTTCATTGGAACAAACTTCATGGACACGTTGTCTTGATGGATTTGAAGCATGATGACGATTATTTGCGCGCACACTATTGACTATCTGTATCAAATGTTTCTGTTTCATAATGTAAATCATTTAAGAAGCAGCAAATATTTCATATAATGGCAATGTCCAGAAACAGCTTGTACACATATTTTTCAGGGTCACAGTGCCCTAAAACATCTCACCTCCGTCGGATTTATTTCTCATATTAGGCGGTTTCAAATTCCATACACTTGCGACATGATAAAAGATTTCCTATTCCGCTATAAATCTTTTCTCTTATCCTTGCAGTAAAGGTTTCAAGTAACAAAAGAAAAAAAAAGCTTGGCTAGCACTGACCTATGGATTGATTGTTTCAATACTCCTAGAGAAGCCTCTTTGGGATCTTTGGGATGAATTATAAAAGAAATGTAGGCTTCGGATGCCACTAGAAGTCAAATTGAATTGCCTAACACATGATATAGCGTTTATTATCACCGAGGGGCGGGTTCTTACCTTTTTTACTCCTTTTTACTGATATTGCTATAGAAAACTATTCCTTAAATGTTCGCGAAGTCTTTCCATGAAATGCAAATCATTTACACATTTAAACTAATCCCATGAATTTGTTTTAAATTTGGACCATATATAGCGCGGGGCGCGTGTTGTTTCTATAAGATCGCTTTCCTTGAAGCGCCGGCAAGTTACCTAAGATGAAAAGTGGATTCTCTAATAATAACCGTAACAGACCTGGGCAGTGGTTGGATGCAGGTGAAAAACCGAAACACACCCCCAAGCCCGATCTTCACTTCTTCTCCAAAAAAGGTTATGGTGAAAATTTGGTGGACATCGAAAGGACCAATCCACTTTTCATTTCTTCAACCAGGAGAAACGGTAAACGCTATCAAATATTGTGAGGAAATCGACATATTACATGCCAAATTGGCTGAAAAACAACCTGCATTGGTCAATAGGCATGGCCCGATCCTTTTGCATGACATTGCTAGACCCCATACCAAACAAGTAACGGTGCAAAAACTGTTCTAGTTGGGATTTGAAATTATTCCGCATCCACCATACTCACTGCCATCTTCTCCGTAATCTGAATTCATTTTGCGGCAGAACGTCTTCCGGAACCGAGCAGAGGTCATAAAACTGTTTGAAGATTTCATTGCCTTGAAAGTCAGCATTTCTACGAAAAAAGGAATATTTAACCTTGTATTGTGGGGAGGAAGTATTGTGCCGAACACGGACACTCCGTTCAACTTCCTCCTCCATCATAATGTTCCTCCAAGAAATGGTTCGCCGAGTAAGAAAACGAAACGCCGCCACGTTTGTCCACAATTTTGCGTAAAACACCAGGGGAACAACGATTAGGTAAACACATCTAGGAACTGCCAGGCACTGCAGCACGGAAAATTAAACACACTAATTGATAGGTGATCACCGACTTTTTATTACTTTACTTAGAACTGATTATTAATATTAAATTGAGTTTTATACATTTTATACAAGATGAAACACTTCTTTCTCGACACGACTTCGGTATATCTACGCTTCTCCGCCGCGCGACGGAGAGCGGGAGGCAGGTCGACCGTGGTGGTCGGCGGATGTAATAAGACTCACCGAGATTCATTCGCTATCAAAAGGAATTCGGCCAGTGAAACTGGCTCTCTTAATTAGGGGGTGAATTTTCCTATTCCAAGAGAGACGTAAAGTCTCTAGGGGGAAATGCACTTGGTGAGATTGGAATTCCTGATAAGTTAGGAAAGAATTCTTATAGGGAATTTGTATGCGAAGAGATGCATGAAAGGTAAGGATTCTTTACAGGGACTTTTAGATTATAAATTTGCTCTATTTAATGCGTGAAGCATTTAAGGTGCTAATGCGATTACATTAGCGAACTTAAGGTAGTTGGGTAGCAGTTATGGGGATTTTTCAGGTAAGTGAGTTTGGGTTTGATGTCGACTTTTTAGTCATTCACAACCTTATCAAGAAATCTGGTCGAATTCCTCGCTGCCTCAGAGAAAAACAGACCTTTGTCTCAGCAAAGGAATCCGAAAAAGAAATCAGCAGACACGTATCATCATCATCATCATCGGCACTACAACCGGGAACCGCTCTTGGCCTTATTTAGCAAGTCCTGAGGCTTGTTAAATTTTCCATAATGATTTGTTTTTTCCGGGCAAGGTCATTGGTCTTGCGTCAGAGGCTCCCCGACGGGGAATCGAACCCCGGTCTCCCGCGTGACAGGCGAGTATACTAGCCACTATACTATCGAGGAGCTAGCAGAATGAATAAAACTTAGCAATCTCCAGCTTAAGTAGCAAGGTGAAACATCTTTCTTTTCACGCGGCTGTGGTCGATGTTTTAGTTCTAAATTTTTCGTAGCGTCAGTTCGAATCACATTCTTTACTTCGTCGTGAAACAGCTAGAGCATGTTCCCCTGTGAAACGTCCACTTGATTTAATTGAAAAATTATCAGCATTTTGAAGTAATTTAATCGTAATGACTACCATGCGCGTATTTGCCACATTGAAGTGTGCACTTTAACATTGTGATGACTCCGTGCACACAACTAGAATACCAATTCATAATTCCGCAATACTTATGTCACTTTCCCACAAAGGATCATTCAGCCCATAATGATTGTTTTTTTTTTTTTGGGCAAGGTCATTAGTCTTGCGCCAAAGGCAGCCCGACGGGAAATCGAACGCCGGTCTCTCGCGTGACAGGCGGGTATACTAACCACTATACTATCGAGAAGCCTTTATTAATTAATTGATTCCTTATTTGTCGATTTCTTTGTTATTTTGTTCTTATTTTCAGTTTCGTAAAGGCAGTGAAAACGTGCGCAGCAGTTTACAGATAACACCTCGATGTTCATTAAGAAACCGCGCGGAGGTTGTTAAGGTTTCATGTCATCCACTCATCGCACATTGCGGTATGATCTGAATTTTCATAGTTACAAATTGGCGATGACACAACAGTTAAACCCTGAAGATTATCCAAAAAGAGACAGATTCGCCGAAGAGACGAAGTGCACTTCTAGGTTATCTATGCTCTGAACAGTCAATAATATTACTGCTGGCCTCCCATCGTGTTAATCCCCATGACGTCGAAGAGAAACCATTACACAGCCAGGAAGTAACAGAGGGGGTAGGTGTTGCATTGTGAAGTTACTCTATCGACAGAAACGTGAAGACTGAGCGATTTATGGAGATGTTGAATACGTTCCAAATTCCTACTCTTCGCCGCCATAGGTGTCTCCGATCCACTTGGTTCCGACTGGACCGTGCGGCATACACCTAACGAAGCGTTGGAAGTTCTCCATAAAGCTTTTGGTAACCGCATAATTTTGAAACGTGCTCGTTTGGAATGGCCACCTCACTTGCCTAATCTAACCGCATCAGACTTTTACATATGGAGTTCTTTGAAACCCACGGTGTACACCGATCCACCGAAAAGCTTGAAACAATTCGAAAATCAACTTTTCGGTGAAATTTCCAGAATTCTCCAGCAATTAGGAATGGTTGAAAATTGGATGACACGCCTCGAGTTTTGTGTAGCCGAATACGGTCGTCATTTATCTGACTTTAAAATTCATAACTAAAATTGATTAAATTTTGTATCTTGGTTAAAATCTTCTCTTTATTTCATTTTAGAATCGTCAAAACCCTGTGGAACACCTGTGTAATCCTTATCGCATCGTCGACACACTGGCAGCGCCAATTGTGGAATACACCCCCTAACAGCGCCTTGGGATGCGATTCAATAAAAGTAAGAGTGGAGAATTGAAAGTCTGGAAAAATACAAAGGGTATATTCTCAGAACGTGCAGTCGTGAAATACTTGATATATCTTAGAAAGTTGTTTTTTAAAAACTGTACAAAGAGTCCACTAAAGTAAGAGTACACTAAGAGTATAGTATAGTACCGAGACTATTAATAGAAAGTTAGTCGAAAAAAATCATGAGTTTGAATTATTTTGATCACGTCAATGTATGACAAAAATTCCGTAAAGTCCATTAAACTAGTCGAATGTCGGGATAAATAGTTAAATGTTAGGGATAAATAGTGATTAGTTTCTTCTTAACCTTCTATTTTCACTAATCGAGGCAAGAGGATGACAAGAACCTTCGGTTCAACCACACCTATTGATTCAAATACGGAAATTGGTCTTGAAGAAAGCGATTTAATTTATTTGACACCACACACTCTACGACCAAATGTAATTTACAAAAGGAACCTGTGGGGAGGAAGTATTGTGCCTAACATGGACACTCCGTTCATCTTCCTCCTCCATCATAAATTGTTCACCGAGTAAAAGAACGAAACGCCGCCACGTTTGTCCACAACCGGGAGTAAAGAAAAACACCGTCCACCAACTTGTTCAAAGCTGCACGACAAATCGTCCACCAGATAGAAATTAAAACACACTGTTGATTGTTTATTAAGAGGTTACTGTATTGTTCTTAATCGGTGTAAAACTATTTGTATTAATTTTAAAACATATAATGAACGTTCACTAAATTAAATTAAGCCTTTGTTGCATTTTACAAGTCAATGTAGAGTTATGCTAAGTTAGGTTCACGACGGATATACATGATTTCGATTATACATCCGGTGGTTGAGAATAGACTCTAGGACTGATGCGTCCCCGCGGCCCCACGGGGAGCAGGAAAAATAACCGACCAGCGTGGCTGGATATTAAAATACGACTCGATGTGCGCGCACTCAAGGATGGAAGAAAGCTCAGCAATAAACGGCTCGTGCAGAGCCGACTCGTTAATGGGGTGAGTTTGTGGTGTGGTGGTAGATATCCTCTCCACTAAGAATATGTATTTACTTACCACCAGAGAAACGTAAAGTCTCTCTCTCTGTGGAACGGAAAACCAGATCTTGTAATAAAGATCATGGTGGTACACATGTTTGTGTGTACATTGGTTCATTCATGGGACAAAGCCATGAGAACGAAACTGAGACAAAGAAAGGGCATAATGTGCATCCATGAAATGTGAGTTCGGCTAAGCAAACAAGCCGAATCTCATTGGATGCTTATTGGGTTTGTGTTTGCTTATACCGCTGCTGATGAGAAGCAGATCCCGAACTATGAGAAGACAAAGGGAACGTTTGGGTCTTCGTCTGAGACGTGCATTGCGGCTAAATAAATAGGCGGCAATGCAACGTGAAAGTGTACCAATGGGTTCTAGCTAGATTACCGGGAAATGGTGTTTACGGCATCGCTGGTAAGGGTAGTTATTGAATTCCTATTTGCATTTGCCTGTGCTGTAGGGTTTAATTGGTGCCAAGAGACGCGAGATGCGTATATTTGTTTTGGCCCCTTGGGTGTAGGTCGCCAGTCAATGTGTATGTATGGTGATTTATGATACACTTGGTGAGGACGGGAAATAGGCGACGCAATGTTTATGGTCCCTGTTATGATGGTTACATTGTATGTAAACCAAATCATTTTGTTTTCAGGAATTCGTCTAGGGGGATTTGCTTGGCACCGAAGGTGCCGAATTGGTTTTGGAATACCTGATAAGTTAGGAAAGAATTCTTACAGGGAATTTGTATGTGAAGCGACGCATGAAAGGTAAGGATTCTTTACAGGTACTTTTAGATAAAAAAAATTGATCTATAGGATATGTTAAGCATTTTAGGTGCTATTGTGATTGCATTACCGAACTTAAAGAAGTTGGGTAGCAGTTATGGGGGTTTTTCAGGTAAGTGGGCCGTGGGGTCTGGCAGAACCGCCACAAACCAATTTCGTAAATCGCATTAATTCTCTTGCCGCGAAAATATGTATTTATTTATTTATTTATTTATTATCAAATAGTAATGTAAAATTACATATCAATAAGTTAACATAATGAGCCTAGCAGCGAGGACTATTGGCTCTGTACTTTTAATTTACAATTTAATCTTAATGCTATTTACAAATTTATTTACAATTTCTATGTTGTCAGTAGTGGGATCTGCTAGAATTGTATAAATATATGTATTGCGAAATAGTTTATCTTTTAAGGGTTTTAGGTGAGGACAGTCTTTCAAAATGTGAGGAATTGTGTTGCATTTTGGGCAGATTGGGGCTGTAGTGGTGGAGCAGGTAGACGTGGGTAGGGTGCGAAAATAGTATCTAATCATACACACGAGTCTGCACCCTGACAATCTTTGACGATAAGTCTAAATTATTGTGTGAGATTGGAAATCGTTCTGACTTTTCTGCCCGAATTTTCAACAAGATCCCATATTGCATTCAGAAGTAAGTACAACAAATATAATTCTACTGTCGTGATGTGCTACTAAAATCATTGCATATAAACTGTATCGGAAAAACCCCTTTCGAAAAAAACCGAATCCCAAACAAAAAGTATGTAGAATGATTTGAGAAAAAGCAGTCTCGTTGAACGGTGTTGTTTGTCGAACGCGTAGTGTGATGTCGTCATATTTGGTTTGAGAAATCTATTAAATGTATACAGCGGTGTAGTTAATAGAATATATTGTAGATAAAAAGCATTTTAAAAGAAGAACATTTAAAACAGACTCGGAGTATGAACTGTCTTCGAACTAAACATTTTTGGAAAAAACGGGTAAACAATTTGAAAGTGCTTTCCTCACTATTAAATATTAAATTTGTAGGTTAACATTATGCAAAGTGTGGTTCTTATGTGAACGATTTCATTAAAAATTTAAATATACGGGCCGACAATATAAAGGGGAGAACAAAGAGATACAATATAACAGAAGCAATACATCGATGCTGTTCATAAGAGTAGCTATACTACTGTTGCACTAGGAAAACCTGAACGGCCCACTAAAAACTAACCACGCTAAACCCCATCAACCGTCCCAGGAGGAACACCGACATCAAGTCAAGTAACCATTCGATAATATGTTGATAATCAAAACATCGCCAAGTAGCCTTATTTTGTAGTAAAGGGAATTTATGTTTTGAAAACTTAAAAAATTTATGTTTTTGTTCACTTTCGCTTTTACTTCAAAGCCTTGAGCTAGAGTTTTGTGTAGTTGTGTTAAGGATTTACGGTGGATGTAGTCAAAACCATGTAAGCCCCCATTGGAGATACATACGTGAAAACTAGTGTGCATGTTATTAAAAAATTCTATGCTTCGCAATTAGGTTTCTAAGACGTCAACTTGAAATTGATATACAACAAAATGTTGTTTTTTTAAACAAGCTTAGACTGGTGTAAGTTAGTTAACCCTTATGTCAATGACCGGGTACTCGGGTACCCATTTCGATTTTTTAAAATGTCAAATTGAAAGTAAAAAAAATTTTTTTTTCATTGAAATTTCGTAATTAGCATTCAGAAACGTTTGAATGGAGATGTTCTAAGACATGGGACCGAAATTAGGCCGAGCAATCGT
This sequence comes from Microdon myrmicae, assembly GCA_963931805.1. Classification (NCBI taxonomy): domain Eukaryota; kingdom Metazoa; phylum Arthropoda; class Insecta; order Diptera; family Syrphidae; genus Microdon; species Microdon myrmicae. Next base: position 264,344,023 of record OZ007496.1, read on the forward strand.
GAAATTGCGACGAAATGATTACTGTCGGTAAAGTTGCTCCATCGACAAATAAAAATGTGTTTAATAAGTATAAGTAGAAAAATAAAAGTTCTTATGACTGTAGTCTTTAGTCGCGAACCATATATACGAATAATAACAAAAAGGAGAATAAGCACAACTTATAAAGAAAAAAGGTTATGTGTTAGCTTAGTGATTCGATTTGGTATTCGCCATCAGAGAACACCCTACAGCTGCTGCACTGTAATAAAAAAAAAGTGAATTCCGCGAAACATACTTAGTAATTGATTGTAAAGATCTGTACCTCATTTCATCATGGATCACAAATCTCAAAGTCGTCATACAATCACGTACTCCAATCAGAATTGACCCAAATACCGTCAGGATGCTGCTCATGACACCAATTTTGTAGACTCGCGACAGGTCTCATAACTCAGAGATTTATCGCTTTTTGCTGAAGTGGATGGCACCACATTGCGGTATGAGTTAAACAGGGTACTTTCCATTAAAGAAAGCTGCACTAATTACGTGCTCGTGTCTGCCCATATTCAAGACCTCAGCACTGAGTATGGTGCAAGGGACAGGTTGTACCCATGTGTCCTGAAATAAAGGTCCAGCCGCTGCATGCATTCCATTTAAATACATTGTAACATCTCATACCGGATCCACGTACGAGTCCCCGGGCCGCTTACACTGAATTCTTCTAAATGTGCATAGGAGAACTCACATAAACTTGGCCGGCAGGTTCAAGGCAGGCGCAATGAAGTGCAACGACGCCTGAAACAAGAACTCGAATAAATGGGGAACAAGTACAACAATAAGAGAATTGGAAGCGCTTATCCCTGGTCTCGTGGTCTCAGCAAGGCCCAGACTTACTACTTCACTTTCTTTTTCGTTTTCCGGTGCGTTTTTTGCTTTCTTTCCGTTTTGCAATTGGGGTCTTTTTTCTTTAATATTTTTTTCGCCTCTTCTTCGTTTTCGGATGCTAATGCGATCTTATTTATGATGCACTTAAAAATTTCCTTGTAAGAAGAATCCTTTACTGCTGTGGCTGTGTCGAAATGCTTTATTGTTGGTGTGTAGCGACTTTGCTTTAGTTTGAATCGTTGGTAGGGCGAGCCTTGTTGTGCCGTTGCTCCTTCCTTGATCCAAACTTGGGGCAAATTTGATGCAGTTTTTTATAGTTCTTTTGCCAATTGCCAAGGAATGGTGGATATGCCAGGGGTATGGGGATAAAAAATCATTCGCGTGTCTCTTTGCCATTCCGTTTTATTTTCGTGTTTGGTTGTAATTTTTTTGAAAACTTTTTGTAAAAAGTCTTTTGTGGGATTGCTTGTTGTTTGCCTGGTGGTTGAAAGATGGCTGTGTCTTTAGAACACATTGTGTAGATGCGGTGTGGCTGGTTGGAGAAGAAGATGTGCAGGAGTAGAGTTAAATGAGGAAATAGAAAGCAGTTGATGCAGACCTCTGCTGGTTGGGAAATACCTGTTAGGTTTTTGAGTTTATTGCTGATGGCGGGAGTGAAGTAGTTAACATCCTGCTCTATCGAAAATTCTTTCGTTTCGTTGGAGACTTGTAAGGTTTTGGTTGTGACTTCATTCTTCTATATTCCTTCGTTCTGAAATCTCTTTTTGTGCTGAAGACGTTTATGAATTATTGTTCCTCATGAAAAGCTTCCTCTTTTAATTATAGCGTGATATTTGTATTACTGCAATTTGAGGATGAACACGATGTATCTGGCTGTATTCCAATATAGCCTTTGTTTATTATGTATAGTTAACTGTTTTTCCTTTTTTCTCTTAGAGTCACATGATTATCTTGACGTTAGTTTCGCGATTTTGGACCTCAAATGTGTGAAATGTGGTCTGAGCCGCAAATCGTCATACTGTTTGCCTTCTTTGTAAGTGTAGTATGGATGAAAACAATATCTCTTTCACTAAATTGCTGCCTATTCGAACATGTTTTAGTAACCTTATTGGTGACTTACTGTAGTAGCATATTTTGACAACAATTTCCTATATGCTGAAGAAAAATGTTCACATTCAAGAAACCTCAATTGCATACCAAAATTTGCTGAGTAAGGTCAAATGAACGTCGTTCACGTATGAATTACCACAGCCCTAGTTTTCGTATACGGGATCGGATAAATCCTATTAATCTACGAATATTACAATGCAACTTGAAAAGTACCTATGGCAATCCCGTGAATGCTCACACAAATTTGGAAAACCTCCCTATCTTATGACACGAGTGTTTATATCTATCAGGTGTCTCATGTCTACACGTCTCTATTTCTTAAAACGAAGCTTGTTTGGAGACTCATTTGCACTATGGTGAGATTCATCACATTCCAAAACACAATAGAATAGGCATCAATATAAATAGATTTAATGATTCTCTTTAAGCCAACGCTGATTGGGTTTCCCTTCACAGAAAACTTGGGAATACGAATAGCATTGAAAAACCATTAGGAATACGATAATAGTATTCCTATGTTATGGCACGTAGCTGACTTTACGTTGCTCTACAAAAATATTAAATAGATAAACTGCCAACCAAGGGAGTTGTCGTGGGTTGTAAATCGTACAGCGAACATGTGTTCCTTAAGGCGTTATGCCACCGTAATTTTTTCAAAAAAATCCATTTTTTTTATTGGCTTAATTATTGGATACAATATTCAAAACTGTAATTAAAATTGTTTTATAGCAGAGAAAAAGGTTGTATCAGTTCATTTATACCATCTTAATGAACTTGGTCACGGTGTATGACGATGTATAGGTGGGGTGAGGGGCTTCAGCCTGACGCCTCATATGTATACTAACAAAGCAGCCGACCTAAAAATGTGTATACAAGGTAATGGGACATAGTACTATAGAATACAGCCAAATATTAGACCTGCTGGCGCCATCGGTAGGCCAGGCTGGAGACTTTTCACCCCACCCTCGTACGTCATACGTAATGACTTGAAACTTTAAACGCGATTATCTGAACATCGTGTTTTTTCAAATTGATCTGCAAGATAACTCTCTCAATTTTTATTCAATTAAGTCAAGCTTTAACTGTAACCTTTTGATTAGATTCCGCAGAGAATGCGTACGGGTTTTGCCAAATATTAAAAATTATAAAAGTTATAAACGAATGTAATTTTTTGCGAAAAAATGGAGTTTTTTTTTAAATGCTTGCCATTTCTTCAGAAATCGATATTTTCAAAATTCCATACGTCCAGACATTTTCCATATGTCTAGACATTTTTATGTAGTTTCAGAAGAAGTTTTTTGCAGGTTCAAAATTCTTCAAGACATTTTGCAAGCCACGGAAGCAACTTTTAGAAACACTTTTTTTTTGACAACGGCCCTGTGCCGCCGTTTTTTTTTTTAACCTTAATACATATATAAACATGTGGTAAACTTCGTTTTATTAGTAATACATTTTTTCCCATCCAAAAAAATACCAAAGAAGTGATCTGTTTTCGGGTCTCTACAGTGGCATAACCCCTTAAACAGAACACCCCCAAAGTGTGAAAATTAAAATTGATCTGTAGTGTGTCTTAAACTTTCGTTTAACTCTGAAGACACCACTCACTGAAACACAACGGGTTAAAAATTAGAAATTGGAAATTAGCACACACTCGACTGGGGCTGAAAACTCGTCTACGTGATGTATACGCGTCTCCGCGGCGCTACGGGGAGCGGAAGACGCACCGACCGGATCGGTGTTTGGAATACGACTTACCGATATTAAATCGCTATCAACAGAAATTCTGCCAGTGAAACCGGCTCTCTCAAATTAAGGTACACATGTATGTGTGAACATTGGTTCATTCATGGGACGAAACCATGAGAACGAATCTAAAACAAGGAAAGGACATAATGTGCATCCATACGATGTGAGTTCGGCTAAGCAAACAAGCCGAATCTCATTGTGTCTTTGTTTGCTCAAGCCTCGAGGTCATGAGGAACGGATCCAGGGTAATTAAAAGACGAAAGGGAACCGTGCAGATTGTTGTCTAGGGTGTGCATCGCGGCTAAATAAATAGACGACGATGATGGAAGAAATGGCGTTGAGAGAAAAGACGAGGGCATCATAAAAGTCTTAGCTGAGTGATGCCCTTGTGTAAATAGCCGAATAGCGATTAGCAGGAGGCGCTAATAGATTACAATACTTTATACAATGAGAATTGTATATCGTATCTTGGGTCGGTGGCAGAAACGAATACCTTGCTTGCATTTGTATATGCGGGGTAATTCGTTGTAAGAAACGGATTCTATATTTGCATTGTTTATGCTTTGAATTGTTTGCCGTATCGCCAGAATGCCTGCTGAAGAACAGCGATCTTTTGTTTGTACATGGTACATGCTAGGGAATTAGTTGCAGCGTCTATTGCGCTAATTATATGCAGCTGAGATAGACTGTTTATCGTTGGGTAAAAGGGTCGCCAGCCAATGTGTATGCAGGTAAATTTATTGTACACATGTTGGGGCTGGGAATAGCCAACTCAAGGTTAAAATTCCCTGATTATGCGGTTGCATTATAAGTGAACCGATGAGTTTTTTTTCAGGGAATTTATGATAAGTTTGGAGAGAATTCTTATAGGGAATTTTTAATTCGAATTAATGAATGAAGGTAAGAAACCTTTTTCAGAAGCTTTTACCTAAATACATTTGGTCTTTGTTCCGTGAAGCGTTTACAGGTGCTTAATGCGATTGCATTAACAGAAAGTTATGATGGCTGGGTTGTAGTTATGGGGCTTCTTCGGGTAAGTGTACAGTGTGGATTGGCGAAACTGCCACAGTGTCAGTTAGTGGCGTGCAAGTGATCGTACCATAAACCACTGCCTTGCAGAAAGCACTCGCTTATTATGGACAGTAAGCTCACGTTTAAGTTGCAAACACGATGTGCTAGTCCATCTTCGAAACATGCGACGTATGTCCTTTTCTAATTGGGTATCAACTTGGATACTTTAAGGATAAGGATCTTATTATTGGGGCTAGATATGACGAGTAAGGCGGATGGTCAAGCGGTTCAAACCGCAATTCGTGGATTTTCGCCATGGCAACCACTGAGGTGTGAGACGGCGCGTTGTCTCGGTGAAACAGGATTTTCTTTTTCTCCAAATGTGGCCATTTTTCCCCAATTTCTTCCTTCAATTGGTCAAGTAATGATGCATAGTATGGTCCTGTAATGGTTTTTTTCTTTTTGAAGATAATAGATTAAGATAACTCCATGACTATCCCGAAAAACAGTCGCAATCACTTTCCCGGCCGAAAAAAAAAAAAACAGTTTTTGTGGCCAATTCCCCTTTGCAGTCCAGTTTTGATTGTATTTCTGTTTCGGGCGTATAATGGTGTATCCAAGTTTCATCGATAGTAATTAATCGGTCTAACGTGAGCAAACGCGGCACAAAACGTGCGGACAGCTTTCTCATGCCTAAATCTTGATTTAATATGTGACAAACACGTTCTTTGGACATTTCATAGCCTCTGTTATCTCTCTCACTTAAATTCGGTGGTCGTCTAGGACCATTTGGTGAACTTTAGTGATCTTATCGTCAGTTGTTGCAGTTTTTGGACGTCCCGACGTTCATCGTCTCCCAAGCTCTCACGGCCACGTTTAAATTCAGCTGCCCAAAATTTCACTTTGGTAAATGATGGTGCAGAGTTCCCATACACCGAGTGCAACTCATCTTTGATTTTCGTAGGTGTATTTCCTTCCAAAAACAAAATTTAATGATAGCTCGATATTCAATTTTGTCAATTTTCACAAAAAGACTCACATCGGCTCACTCAAACGACTGTCAAATAAAAACTACGCATCCCAAATGGCTGAAATTTTGGTGAGTAACTGTTCAAAGATGCACAACTACATTCACTACATTTTATCGACATATGCTGCTATCTTCACGTTGTTCACGGAAACTTTTCAGTCACCCTCGTAGGCCTGCGGGGCCCGATTGTATGTAGCAAAACAAGGTCAAATATTTTGCAATACCGAGATGATATGTGAATTTAAAAAAAAAACACGCATTACTTGAATTTGGGAATTTGCTTATTACCTAATTAAAAACCAATATTTGAAATAAAATCACTGGATTACTACCGGAAATTTCGCAAAATATGTTGCAAATTGCGTCACAAGAACAGAAAATCAAAATCATTGGGACTCATCGAAATCGCCATCAGTTGGCGAGATGTTTCACATTATTACGTCTTTAGTTTAATAATATTTATATTATTAAACATAAGTTGTTGTGAAAACAAATAATTCAAATGCAATATATGAATTCAATGTGCATAGTCGTGTGATCTAAAATACGAACATACAGGGCAGTCTCTGCTTTCAACCCGGCGAAGACCAGGACGATCCCTTGTCCCTGTTCAATCCAAGTTGACATGCAGTCTCCATGTGACACCGCCGGATAGCTACTTTGGCACCCGCCAAGTAGTGAACCAATGCATTCAGTGCCATCCTGAGAAAGGTTGGCGCAAGGCTAATAACCCTGCCCGGAAAAACAAATTATTGTTGACAATTTAACAAGTCGTGGATATGTCCCGGTTGTAGTGCCGATGATGATGATGGATGAGGTCAAGACTGAATCCCGGTTGTAGTGCCGATGTAGATAGAAGTGTCAAATACAAAGAATAAATTTCTCGTTGATTCGAAAACGGTTTTATCTTTTCGCTATGCTTTCGAATTTTTTTCACCCAGTGGTAAGCTAAACGCTCATTCAAACCGCACTAGAAAATGTCGGCGCTTTAAGTGTTTCAAAAAAATTATTAATATGTATATCCGCCTCAATTATAAACGATTTAATTCACGTGATCTAAAAATACTTCTTTTTTCTAGTTAGCCAAAAAACAAATCGAAAATCGTTGAACTCAATGAATCAAAAAAATACGAACCCGATTTATTAAAGGAGAAAAAAACGACGTTTCCTCCCAAATACGAAACTCGATAAGAGCATTACTTCCTTGAAAGCCTGTATTGCCGGTCCTTTAGTCGCCTTGGCAATTAAGACTTAATAGTAATTTTCCTACAAAATCGTACGCTTCACCTGAGAAAACTGTTCGAAAAGAATGATTCCTTCGTTTAGCAATCTCTTCACTGCTCGGTTGGATGCTGCCGATTTCTGTGGTCTAGCTGGACTCCATTGTACGCACAACTAAGCGCATCCAATTTGGATTAAAGTGATAAAAGTAATGGAAAGGAGTTTGTTTTCTTATTGGTTAGGCTGATGCTGGTAAGTCCTTAATGGTTTGTGTACAATAAGTAGGAAAGTGGTTGGTGAATCTCCCTGAACGGGGATTAGTGGGTTCTCGATTTGGTGTTGGCATTTCGTACTGCTTTAGTTGCATGGAATATTGAGTTAGGCGTAAGCTGCCTCTTCAAATTCATTGTCCTGGAATCTAAGGCATTTCTGAATGACGAATAAATATTTGTCTAAGTAATAACCAAATAATCACTGCTTCGATTCCAGTGTGACTGCAAACATTTTTTTTTGTACACGAAACTTGTTGTTTCCCCGGGTAGTACCATGTTTGTGTTTCTTCTTAATTATGAGGATTCAGGTTAATGGTTGTAGCGAGTGTCGATAAAAAAGTGTTGTAAAATGGATTCTGTAATAAATGTGCGTTTACCTAATGAAGTCATTCCCTGTGAATGAAGTCAAATGAACAGATTAAGCCGGTTAAGAACAAGGACTTGCAAATTCTTTAAGTGTGACACAAGGAGCAAAATCTAACCACATAAACTGATTGGGATTCATCCAAAAGCAAAGAAATTGGATGTCATGAGAGTTGAAGCCGGGAAACGTAAAAAGGTGCTGTTACATGTCTGAAATGCGCCATAAAAAAAGTTGTTCTTGCATCGAATTCTTACTGGCGACAAAAAATGGAGTAATTGAGATAATCTGAAGATCATATGCGAAAACCGGGCAACCAGAAATGTTAACACGATAGCCGAATATTGGAATGGGTGGAATCAGAAGGAACCAGTCTATTATAAGCTGCTTAAATGTGGTCAAACTACTACGGAAGAGGTGTACCGAAAATTATTGAGTTATCATCATCATCATCACCATCATCGGTACTACAGCTGGGATCCGGTCTTAGCCTTATTTAACAAATCTCTCCACCGGTCCCGATTTCGAGCCATTTTGGCACTACCAGGGATGTCATCCATTTTGGCACTCGCAGGGTCTGGGCGTCCTGGTCTACGCCATGCCTCCATCGCATACAGGGTCTGCCACGCTGTCTCCTACCATACATCCTGTCACAAAGGACTGTCCGGGCAGGCTCATCTTCGCTCATTCGAGCTAGGTGTCCCCCACCGAAGTTTACCGAACTTGATTTTTCTTACAACACTAGCTTCAAGGTCGTGTACAACTCGCGTACAACTCATGATGGTACCGTCTCCGGAATCGTCCTCCCTCACATACGAGGCCAATAATTCTCCTTAAAACCTTCCACTCGAACCTGGCCAAGAGTTCAGAGTGCCTTTTATTAAGCACCCAAGCCTCGGATCCATACTTGATTACTGGTAAGAGCATAGTCTTGTACAGTAGCAGCTTGGATGTTCTGGATAAATTTCGGCATTTAATAACCTAACCGGTAATAACCTTGCCCGTAAAAACAAATTATTATGGAAAATTTAACAAGCCTCGGATATGGACTGGATACACGACGACGACCACGGAAACGAAAATGGCTAAACGATATGGGAATTTTCTCATGGAACGTCGGCTCACTATACAGAGCTCGAGTTGCACAGCAGCTATCACGTGTTGATAGATCGCCGCCAATCCTCGAGCCTGATGACTGTACGAACGTACCGCGGTGCCAACGTCAACTCGGATCACTATCTTGTTGGTACAAGTTTTCCGAGTGCGGATTGTCTTATGGAGACGTATTGCATCAGGTTCGAATCAATACGGCTGTCTTACGCAATGAGAATACCAGTAACGCCTTTGGTCATGCGCTAGGACTCGCCCTCGGAGAGTTCGACGGAGGGAGAGTAAGTCCTGGGGCCAGAATGCCGGGCGTAGAAGAGAAATAGACACGCTTTAAGAATACTGTCATTAGTACTGCCAGCTCCATCTTAGGCAGTAGTCGTAGAGATCGGAGCGGCTGGTTTGATGAGTGCATACTATCGGCTGAACGTAAGAATGCTGCATACCAGGCAATGTAGCAGTCTCATAGGACGCGTGTAGGCGAGGAGAAATACAAAGAGCTCAGAAGATCTGAAAAGACACTTCACAGACAAAAGAAAAGTGCCTGGGAAAAAAACGTTGTCTGTGAAATAAAGAGGGGTATGCTAGAGAGCGAGGTCCACACCAGGCGCGTAAGTTCTACCAAATAATCCGCAGAATGACGCGGTACACACCACGCTGCACTTACTGCAAGGATAAAGACGGTAATCTGTTGGAGTTATTAAAAGTTGGCTTGATCGTTTTCAGCCTCAAAAGATAAGAGGTTTTCTTGGAAACGAATCTAAAAATTACCTGAACGATAGGGAAATATCATAGCTTATGTATTTTATGAAGTAAATGCTTATTTTTAACAAAAATTAGAAACATTCTAAATCCATCATAATGGCTGCTACTAACATTAAGTCTGTAGACGTTAGTCACATTACTTTAGTAGTCGCAGTCAAAATTACTGAACCTATGGGGCACCTCCCATTATCTCTAGACCCATTTAAAATGGATTCCGCCCAACAACTCAAATAATTCTACAGTTATAAACCATAGAAACAAATCAATGATAGCATCACTCCAGTTAAATCCGGTTTCTGGAAAAAATGTCGTTCATGGGGCAAATGGTACCATCCAAGACATAGCAAACATGTGATAATGATGCTAATAACGTACACAAGAACATTCTTGCGAGCCTAACCACAAGTTACACATCACTTGAATCAGAATACCCACATTTCCGTCATTTTCACTTAAATCTAGTTGCCTGTGGAAAACCGTTCGTCAGCTTTCACCTGGAAATCAAAATTACTTTTAGAGAATGATGTAATGTAAACTAATCATGGGATTATAAACTACATCTGCCAATGAAAATGAAGGCAAAATAGATTCCAAGAAAGAATCCTGGTTTGTGTTGACTAACCAACTAAGACAGAAAAAACAAATCCAGTCTGGGGCAAGATGGCTGCCAGTAAATATAAAGGATCGAAAACTAGCAACTGATGTACACGATCGGCACTGATTAAGCAGTTGTGTTTGTGCAGTCGAGCAAACAGGTCGTGTTTTGCGAGTCGATCAGCAGTATTCGAATTGCAATGGGGAGTTCAGAGCTCCAATTATCGAACATCATGGACAAGCTGATAAGAGTAGTGAAAGATAAAGTATTGATAGCTTGTTCAGAGACGTTCCCCTAATTATACTGTGGCGAGTCTAACAGATACACACACAATTCACAAGCAAAATAGTGAAGCGCACGGAACGAAAAATCGAATAAGAAAATACATCAGAGCCGTATACCCTAGCGATAACATAACAATCACATCACTGGAGATAGTCGAGTTTAAAAATCAAATTCTAAAATCGGCCAGTAGCCTGATGGGTAACGCTTAGGTACAATTTTTGATGTTTCAAACTGTCATAGCGTCAGTTCGAATCACACGTTCTTCTTCACTATTATTTCAAACGCTATAATACAACTGAACGTAATTACAAGACATAATCAATTAACTGTTAGGTCAATTACCTGCACTATTCGTCGTTTTTCTAAAGTCACTCCCCTAATTGTACAAATAAAAATATATACAAGAAATAGACAAATTACTGCGTTTGCCGATAGTGTGTCTTATTTAAATGCAATCCGCCTCATAAAAGCACCTGCTGTATAAAATCCGTTTAAGTACTTATCTAATAGGTGTCATGGCAGGAAAACATTATTAAATATCTTCAATCCCAACAAAAGTATTCGTCATCATCGTCATCAGAAAGTGAGAGCCATGGACGCAGAAGCCGATGTCCCAGAAACACAGCTGTGATCAGCAGACATCCAAGGCGGTTACATCAATCTCCAACAATAGATTCCTTGCCGAAAGTACAATATTGGACGCCCCCAGATGGTATTAAGAAAGTCCAAGTTATAATATTTACAAAAGATTGAAAAATCTCAATTCTTATAACCAGCAAATTGGAACTAGTGCTAGAAGAAATATCATAACCCTTCGTCTGAAGTCAAAACTGATTTTAAGAGTGTCAAAATATAAATATTCGGAAAAGAGCCACAGACCTCTTACCATTGACTTGTGACGAGGATCCGCACGTTGAGGGGCATGACGTCACAACACCAGGATATACTCTCAACACTAACAGCTTAGTATGGAGACTTTGAAGTGGAGAACGCCCACGAAATGTGATGATACAGTGGCGATTCCTTTGAACGCCACTGCTTACCTTCCCATTAACCATTCAGGTAACTGCTCTATAGAGCACCAAAATACATAAAAGCATATACTTACCTTTACATAGTTGTGGTATCAATTCCTCAAATCCTGTAAATCCACAATATTCGCTGATGCAAAAGCCATCAGCACCAAACAGACATGTTCCGCATAAGCACTTGGTTGCATCAGCAAGCAACCAACATGAACCGAACCAATTCAGTACACATGTCTCGGATCGAGTTCCATCAGCAATTGTAAGTATCTTCCACAAGTAATAGCAATTTGCTTGCACCATCAAGCAACCAACATTGCCCGAACCACATCAAGGATATATACCCTTACGCGTCAGCCGCACACGTGCAGGAGATGTTTCATCTTTTCCTTTTGTATACATGTCCACATCGGTCATCCGACCGACAAATACATTAAGGCATACGGCTGACCGCCCAAGGAATTCGAGTTCTCATAAATGGAAAATTACCATCGAGAATTCCACTACGTAGAGATGCCGCCAAGATGTGCACGATCAGCATAAATGCTTTACGCAGTCGCTGATCGTGTAAACACCTAAATCTCTATGTCCAGATAATGGCACCAGCTGCAACCATGCCAGCTAATGTTCCCCTTATGGAATTATTATATCCACGGTCCGCATACTTGTGGACACATGCGCCATGAGCAACCGAGGCAAACATCGAATATGTTTCGCGCCCTTTGTACTGACGCAAGGTTAATCATCCCCTTTTAGCTCGACAGCAAAAGATGAAATTTTATTTTCGGAAATTTAATTAATCGCGATACGGATTCCGTGGAGGCAAGTCGTGCCTCCACGTTAAATAATCAAAGTCTGAACGCAGCTCTGTCGATGTGCGAACATTTTTTTGGTAATGAAACATTTAACTACCGTGCACCTTCCACAATTTAAGTGTGAACTATTAAATTATTTAATTCTAACGTTAATTATAATAACTACAGTGCACCTATTACAATTTAGGTGTGAACTATTCAATTATTTAATTCTAACGTTAATTATAATAACTACAGTGCACCTTTTACAATTTATGTGTGAACTATTCAATTATTTAATTCTAACACAAATTATCGTAACTATAGTATCAAGCGAAAGAATATTGTGTCAGTTTATTTTAAGTTTTAAATAAAGAAGCGAAGAAGATGAAAAGGAATTGGCGATGTTTTCGTATTCATCCTAGAGAAGACTTCTAGTGACAACCCAGAGAAAATAATTAGCCATAATTGGTGACAATCTTCCCATAGTGGGATGGAAGTAGAACCAGTACCAACAACGGCACACATACTTCCTACCCCCACAAGACTATCCACAGTATGTTACGGTAATCTCAACAAATTCAATGGCCAAAAAAATATCCGGAGCTTCACGAAGAAAACCAACCTCTACAGTCGTCCGAAGGCGTCAATTCAGAAACTTATGAAGAACATGTACAGGAATGGAGGAAATAACTTAGTGGTGTCAATATAGGAAAAATAAAAATGTGTTTGTTTTTATTTAAAAGTTCGACTAGATTCCCCGAATATAGATAAATATACACTAAACTTACTTTTTAAATAAATCATTATGGAAAATTTAACAAGCCTCAGGACTTGCTAAATAAGGCCAAGACCGGATACCGGTTGTAGTGCCGATGATGATGATGATGATGAAACTTACTTTTTAAACAAATTCCTAGTTCTTCTTATCTCAAAAAACTTCCTTTCTAAACTCTACCACTCTGACGTGTTGGGCAGACGAAAATCTCATACCTTTACCAGCAATTGACTAACGAAGTACAGGACGTCCCAAAAGTCGTTTTCAATTAGATTTGCTCTTTGTATGAATACAACCGCTAACAGAGGCGCTGATACCTAGTGTTATCGTTGGGAATATTGTCCCTATAGAGCGTTTCGCAGGAACTAGGCGTACGTGGTGTGTGTGTGGTTTCCAGAAACAATAAATCCTTTGTTATTGTGCGATGAAAATTTTGCAATCTGTACCAAATTGTCACTTCAACAAGGATGGAGCACTCAAAAGTTGCGTCCAGAAAACTGAGGAGACTCAAACGACGGACAGGGCGACATAGATCATCAAAGAACGAGGAAGACATTCGCCTATCAATACGAGATATTGCCGATCTCTCCTTTTACAATAGGACAAGTCTGTTATCGGAACGAAATGTCGCCATAATTAAGAACTTTTCAACTGCAACTATACATGATTTTGTTCGTTTTAAACTGTAATGAGTGCTTCCCAGTAGAATAAAGCAACATCTCACACATCTGCCATGTTCTTACCAGTTCTTGGTGAAATATTCCCTGGATAATTGATATTTCGATGTGACGGCGTAATCTGGCTTCTACTTAGCCTTGGCTGGACATTAGTAGACTTTTCCCTTTGAGACTTTACGGAAGTTTGAATCCCGATTCATAAAACCTTTTCATAAATTTAGTAAAAAAAAAAAAATTTAGTGACCGTAAATAATTTACACAAAGATATTATTAATGTCCTTGGTATTAAAAATATATAGCCTGAACAACAAAGAAAGGGAGGGATAATGCCAAGAAAAATAAGATAAAGTGAGTGCCGAAATGATTCAGAAACCATTGCAAGTCTCTGATTGGGAGAACTGTTGAGGCATTAATAAAGATGTCTTGCGTATATCTATTGGAAAAGTCCATGAGAACTACCAACAGTACATAATTGGCACCACTAGTCCAAAAAAATGTGAACATTTCGAACAGTTCTGGGAGCACGAATTGTCCTAAATATTATACCTTTATGAAAAAGTGAATTGACATTCGACATTTAATTGTGTTATCACAATGATCAAATAATATATTACGTGATGGTAAATACACTGTGGATAAATATCATCATTAAGCTTAAATAAATAAATTAAATAAAACAATTTATCGACTCCAACATACTTGAACAGATTGCCAGTTGATCTTTAGTTACCTTCTACGACCATAATACTTTACCATTCAACGGACATTCTTCTGCTTCTTGAACCCTTGGGGTCTATTAAGTATTTAAAAGGATTTTCTTTATCGTGCCTAATCTGTTTCCCTACTTCCTCGCGATTCAAATAACAAAAGCATAAAAATCAATCCGTATGACACAGGAAAGACGAACTCTTAGAGAAGATAAGCCTATTCCATGGCCCAAATCCCTTCAACTAATTTACCTTTTTTCGGGTCACAAGCAAATCACAAACGTCTTGTTTCTGATAGAGTTACCTTACTCTTGTTTGTTTTTCCAAGTGAAAGATATGCTTGTCCACCCAAGGAGGTATATAATATCTTCTGAAGACTACGTAACCACTTCGTCTGTGTCAGGGAAGACATTCACACCGCCACTGGGAAGTTAAGATAATAAAATCATTGATCTCGACTTGTATAGCAAATAAAAGCAGCATATATCTAAATGTATTTCAGGATCAGTTTCAATTGCAGGTATAAATGCCTTTTAGCGAACACTTGTCCTAAAATCGTCCTTGTATCGGATTTTGATTTTAATCGCCAATCTTTCCAGACCCTTGGTCGATGTAGAACCCAAGTGTCTTTTCTCTGCTGCTCGTTTTTCATTTGTTCGTGAATTTGCTAAAAGGTATTTCCGTAAATGTACACAATAAAAAGAGGATAATCTGGGTCACTACACTTTTACCAAGGACATACAAGTCCCTGTTGAAGTTACTGAAACGTCGAGTCCTTTTAACGGTCATGTACTGTGTAAATGGATATCACATTAATTGTATCCGTTCGACTTTGGGTAGATGGATTTAGTCGAGTCTGTTTTTGTAGTCAGTTGCAAATGCTTTTAACTATTTGATTCCTCTAAACTGAAAGCATTGCTTCCATGTGGTTGTGTCCTACATGCTGACCCGTTAACAGGTTCTTCATCTGACCAAGGGTTGTTTTAACACTACCATTTATTCAGCATGTGGTGGCAGGCATCCATTCTGCAAAAGCAGATACACATGTTTACAGTGGAGTATAGTCATTATTTTAGGTATTTTCCAGATTCATTCTTACACAGAGTTCACAATTCATGTGAAGAGTTACAAATGCTTCAAGAACTTAATACAACACATTAACGGAGAAAAATAAAGTATGTTTCCAAAGGTTCAGCACCAGTTATCTTTGGCTTGTGATATCTATCGTCCTACTTTATTTATCCTTTTCCATTTGTCGAAGGATACCCTGGTACAAAACGAACAAACGTATAGAGTCAAAGCGGTTTTTTACGAAATCGAACTCGGAAAAATTCATTCTATGAGTATTCGTAGATATAGATTCAGGTCCTGTGTGACTTAGGGTGGCTTACTGCATAATGGAACCGAACGTACCATAAAGTACAAAGATAAGCCAAAAATCAACGGGACCCAAAGAAAAATGGTGTCCCAAGCAAGGATTTTTTCCTGTTAGTTTCACGAAGGATTTGACAAAGTGCCCCATCAATTCGGTGGACAAGGAAAAGACAGAGCGTTAGTGGTGGTAAGGGCCAAAGTGGTCAACATTAAATCTCATGTCGTTTTTTTGATTCGAACTCATGTGAACACAATTCTTTTTATAAGGAACGTCCCTCTGCATATCCGGTTCTATGGTTCCTAATACACACATGAAACTAGCTATATGTGTGTTATTGAACGGCTCTATTCAAACCGAAGATATCAAGGTAATCCTTTGGATGTGAATGTAAACGACGCTGACATGAATCCAAGGGAAATAAAAACCAAAAAAAAGGGGGAAAAAGGCAAAACAAATCTATACTTTACAGAGCTGTCTGGTAAACTAGGTTCATGCGAGTAGACGTCGATCCGGGACCAATTTACGGGGTAATTCACACATCCGCATAAATGCCAGGGGCTAACTCATCAGTGTTATAGACCCAAACAGAAATATGGAGAACCGGAGTTTTCCACGATTTTCCAGGGTCACGGGGGGATGTCGATAGACTTTAGTAGATTACAAAACTACACGGTCCCATAGCCATGAACCTTTTAAAAGGATTTAGGTTCTCCGGTTCCAACATGGTGACGGTAACAATTAAGGTAGTGGAACTATCCAGCGTCGAGGATTCATGTGTAAATGAGAACCTATCACTTCGTATTAGACAACTCAAATCCCCATGGCAGTGGTAGAATTTCTGCTTGTTTCTTCACCATGATTTTTGATTTTCTAACATTTCAGTCCAAATGCGGACTTTAAGAGAGATTATTCGAGTGAAGAAATCACTTAGTAAATGCTCTTGGCATTTTCATTGACACCTTCTTTATTCTATCCTCAAGATTGCAGTTTCTTCAAATTTATTAACTGAAGTGCGCATTGATAAAGCGATTAGAAAAAAAATGTAAAAAATTATTGTAAATAGTAAATGATACGCCCATATACATCTGTGTTTTTTCATAGTTGTTGATTTCCAGAGTTAGTGGCCGAATCTGGATCACTTTATGTAGTTTATGTATGGTATAGAATGTTTTTCAAGATCTAGTATTTTAATATAGTAAGTATTTTAGGGGATTATATCGCTGTGTACTATACATACACTATCGTAAACTATAAAGTACGTGTTTACTATTGTAAGAGCAAGTGTTTCGCAATCACCTGTACGCTGCAGCTCGAGTCGTAGTTATGTGTTTGCCATCGTTATTTTGCCTTTATAATTTATTTAAACGTTCTGAACTATGAGTGATAAAGTGTATGACGGCCGCATTAATTAATGACCCTGCAAATGAAGTCAACACACGTATGATTTGCAATGCACTTGCTTGGTATTGGAATCAACGGCATTAAAAAGTTCTCCATTATCATGGTCTTTCAGTGTTCACTTGACGTTCGAACGGCAAAGACGTTATCGCGCTTCTCGCCCCACACGACAAAACAAAACTGAAAAAAAATAAATAAACGCGTACGCGGGTTCTCTGCCAATAGTGAATAGTGTTAACCACAAAAAAAAAAACGTGTAAAAAACAATAACAAAAAACGTGTAAAATAATACATAGTAATAAAAATGGAAACTACATCATTCAACCAACAATATATTCTGCTAAGTAATACGAATAACGGCTACATTATGACGTATGAAGAGCTAGCAGTAGCATACAAGCGATAATAAATGAAATGCTTCACAAAATCAACACAATGGAAAACTAAATGCAATCGCAGGTATGTGCCATTATGCCTTTGCCAACAGTATACCTTACAGACGAAGAAGAACTGGAAAGGGAAACCTCTGATAACAGTCATAAACAAAATACAATACCGACTGTAAACAATATGACAACAGTTCGTGAATCAACAAATTAGATTACCAAAGAAAGGAAAATTCCTCTCCCACCACCATTCAATGTGAGGAATATAATGGATTTTCATGCATTTAGAAGTGCCATTTTGTCTCTAGTGAAAGACAAAATTCAATTCAAAGCATTATCTAATAATGACATGAAAATAACATGCGAAACAGAAAATGCATACAGAACAGTTAAAGAGAAATTACAATCCCCTAAGACGGATGTAAGAACCCAAGACTTAGAGTATCATTCCTACCAACTAAAAAGTGAGAAACTATTTAGATTTGTAATCAGAGGCCTTCCAGCTTCAATGTCCATAGATATGATTGCAAATGGATTATTCTAATTAAATCATAAAGTGGTAAAGGTAACAAACATCAGAAAAAGCACCACGTCAAATAATAGAGAAAGAAGATCTTTAAAGCCTTTATGTCAATGTAGTTCAAAAAGAGAATAACAAATCAGTTTATGAAATCCAAGAATTATTATGGTGCAAAGTATCGATTGAACCACTTAAAAAGGTTAGGTCGATACCTCAATGTAATAATTGCCAACAGCTTGGTCATACAAAAATTTTCTGCAACTATAATTTAAGATGTGTTAAGTGTGCTGGGCCTCACCACACAAACCAATGCTCGAAACAACGCAACATGTGTGCATTGCCCCGCGAATGGCCATCCAGCTAGTTACAATGGGTGCTCAGTGTATCAAAAAAAAAAAAATTAAAAGCTCAGCATCCAAAGAAAACTACAGTCATTCAAAGACTACAATCAAAAAATACAGATAGAGTGGGGTCAACCACAATTGGTACAAGCAACACACAAATGAACAATAAACTAAATGAGAAAGCAGACAACAACCTGCCAATAAGCAGCCTACCATCATGGATATGATGAAGATGTTTAGTGTATTCCAGGACGACATCAAAAAAAGCATCAACCAGCTAGCAGATAGGGTAGATAAACTTGAACATTTTCAAAAACTACCGACCAAGAAATCCAACAAATAAACACAATGAGTAATCGGCTCCTAGGAATCACTTGGAACGCAAGTGGGCTCAAGAACTAGAAATATTTATAAGAGAGGACAACATAGATATTGCATTGATATCAGTAACACACTTTTCTCATATGAGCTTCATAAAAATCAGGGGTTACATGCCCTTATGGATTACGCACCCCAGCGACCGTGCCCGTGGAGGTACAGCTGTGACAATAAAACAAGAGGTGGAGATTTTCTACATTATATGGAGAACCAACCCGCAATTTTCAACCCTATTGCACCTGCTAACAGCGCCCCACCTCAACCCCAATTCCTCCTACCAGCTAATTCACCTGAAAAAAGATAGATCGCAAAAAGAAGCATGGCCGGAAGTCAATAATCTATGCAGTTAATGCACAATTGCATTCAGTCTTCTCTTGCCATACGGCAACACTATTGCATTAACCCCATGAGATTTCCACTGGAAATCTCAATGTCATATTGATTAGCAACAACCAAGTCTGACCAAACGACGCGGTTGCATCATCGTGCAACGGCTGGGGTAATTACCGAATTCCTCAGTTTGGTTCCCACGGTCATATTTCCCTAGCCGATGTAGCGTCCCTTTGACTTCCCCCAGACACTCTATTCGCTGGGGATCAATGATCTCTTTAGTCAGGTGAATAGCTGCAAACAATTTCCATCCCATTTCATTTCATCTTCTCAGAGTACATTGCACTCTGAGATCACCACGAAATCCGAACTAGGTCACTTGGTAACCATTGATTTTGCTTCAATGCATGGGAAGTAAAATCATCCCCGGGATCATTTCGTTTTTCGTTTCGGTTCTCGCATACCCTCTTGTCCACCGACACATTGAATTAACTAAAAGGGTTTATTCACCTCGATGGGCGGGGAGAATGAGAGAGCACAGATGAAGTATGATCTCGATTGGTTGACCGCGTGGCTAAAGACAATTTTCATCCCTGATTGGGATCAGTCATGCATCACCCTTTTAAGAGCGCACACGTGCGATAGTCCAGTATCATACCCGGTGCAGTATGCACATACCAGAGTCGCGTAATAACCGAGAGTAAAATAAAAATTAAATTCCCTAGTGTAACTCCTCAAAGCAAGGATCACATGTCCATTGGAACAATACCGTTTTTGTATAAATCAAAATTAAAAGTAAAGTGTAGATTTCCTAGCCCAAAAGACAAATCAATAAAAAAACAATTAACAACGAAACCAGTGGTCTAGTGTTTTATTTTCTCCTTCCTTGATTCTTGGATATTTTTGCGAACAATTTTCGGCGGAACATCGTTGGGGATTTCAGTGAATCTGTGCCCGTGTTTGGCATCAAAACTTAAACCCCCACAAGACTAATTCGATCGCAAAGATTAAGATGGGCCAGGCATGTAGCGAGAATGGCCGGCGGCAGAACCGTACATAGAATTCTTAACGGGAGACTGACAGGACGGCCGCGACGGACATGGGAGGACAATGTTAGGTTTGACCTTGAGGAAGCTCGGTTAAAAACCAGAGAAATAATTATATTCAATTGTTCTAGAAGAAATATATAACAATTTGGCGCAGTCGGCACCCACTATTTGGCTGTGTACTAGTGATCGAAAGATCAACTTTAAATCCTTTGGAAGTACACAAACATTGGAGGGGAGAGCCCAGAGGCTCTATGCGCACTTACGCTCCCACAGCAAAAGAAAATAAATTTAGATTTGCTTGTGGGTCGGTAATAAAATAAATAAATTGCACAAAAAAAAAAAAAAAAAAATTTACCAAAATTAAACAAAAAGTTTAAAAAATCAGAAATTAAAAAATTACAAATTTAACAAAAATTTCAAAAAATCAAAAATTTCAAAAAAAATTCAAAAAATTAAAAATTTAACAAAATTTTCAAAAAATTAAAAATTTAACAGCCAATAAGTAGAAGTAACATAATTTAAAGTTTAACTACAACTGCAATCAGTGTTCTGATAGAAACTTTCTAACTCCCAAAAAAAAAAATGTTCGCTTTCCAAAAAAACAGCAATGACGAAAAAAAAGGTGAATTGTAAAATGTTTATTTAGATGTCTTCCATTCGTAATCCGTCACAACCATTGTTGTGAAAGATTATGTTTATGAGAAATGGAACTGCGTTAACTTCGACGCAAGTGCTATCCACCAACAAGAAGTCCATGTTGGGGTTTCTCTTGGATGAGAACAGGCAGTACTGGATTTTAGAGGTATTAAATTCTACTTGGTTGGATATTCCCTATTAGTATATATTGTTTGGTTCAGAATTTTATGAGGTGAACACACCCTAACGTTTTATAACAAAATTTGAGCAGGTTGGAATGAGTACGAAGAACACGAAATTAATTAAATATCGATGAACAATCACTCCTCCTTGTTGCCTTAAATCCGCAAGGCCATTAATTGACCACTTTATTGAAAGACATAACAAAAGTCAAAGAAGTCCAAGTAGGTACGCATCGATTACGTTTTCGTTGGTCTTAGAAATGCATAATTAAGTTATTTTACGGATATAACGTTTCGAAAAAAAAAGAAAACTAATATGTGACAAAAAAGAAAAGAAGTGGTTTTAGCGTATGCATGCTTATGGCGATACATGCCCAATATCGTTAGTCAGTAGCCAATACACTTTTTCCATTGTTCGCCTTTTCCATGCATATTATTTACTTTACTAGTCAATCAAATCCACTATTACATTTGCTTCCCACATATTCGAAAGAGGATTTGCAGACACTACATTGAGCTCTAATTAATGCAATTGTTAGTTTCACACAAGATTAGTGTGACACTAATTGAACGTTTTCACGCTTAGTCGTTAGGTGACTGCAAAATATCTGCATAAAGTTGGACATCAAAGTACTTCTAATTCATTGGAGGTAATAAGAGAAGAACACATCGTTTTTATAAGGTTGAACTGGTGTTCTCCATATGATCACTGTCGTGCTTTTAAAGAGGAAACTTTGAAATACGGTGGAAGAACTTATGCAGAGACTTTAAGGGTGATGCCAGTATACTTCAAGTATGCTCAGTTCTCGATTAAAGTTACTGCAGGCGGCTAAACATGTCAAAGAAGCACCTTCTATCAGCCCCCCGTGGCGAATCAATAGCGTCCTTTAACACGTCGACTATATCAGCGAACAGAACAGGCTTATGGTATTGAATTGGTAGAATTCTTCGAATATCACATCCCTCGTCCATACCATAAAAAAGTCTAAATTGAAGCACTCATTCCCGAGAAATGTACTAAGGACATAACACACAATACGAGTCTCCCTCTCTTTTCACTCGAAATCGATTTATCCTGAAAAATTGACTGTGTCCTGTTTCTGGTTGAGCTGCATCCCTTTGTAAACTAACAATTTGTTCTCCGCTCTCGTCCATAAAACCATAGAAAGAGGAATGAACCATTCGAGCAATAAAGGTTGGGAGGAAGCTCCAGCTTGCGGACGGAAGTTTATTTGATGTCCTTATTTATTTTGCGACACCCAAGTATCCTGAGTTAAGTGCACTAGCCTTCTCAATGGGATTGGTGGTCGTATCGAGGCTGGCAATGTGAACAAATGAACGAGTGAGGTAAAATTATCGAAGAAGCGTATATGTCTACCTTCTTAGGTACATGAAGAGGATAAGAATAATCCATTTCACTATTGATTATGGATGTTAAGGTCGGGACAATGCATCATGGTTGTCCATTGTCGGTAGCTTAACGTCGTCTATTGCAGAACTTAAAGAATAATACTCTATGGAAATTGGTGATATTTCGGGAGGGAACGATAATGTAATTGTGATTTAATAGCAGGATAACAATGAGAAAGTATAGACTCTGCAGGGATTAATTTCATTAAGTATATATATACTATACCAGATAGTATACTTTCTTAACAGAAAGGTGGATTTATACGAAGCTTAAACGTTCGCAACTATCTTGAATTACAATTTCTCTGCGGACATGATGGCTACCGCAATTATCTATTTCGCTGCGTATGTTCTCTTGTATCAGGCCGTTTTCACTACAGTTGTATGTATCAAAATTACCTTTGAGGTGATTGCCCTACTCTTGAGGGAACGTATTTTTTTAAAGACACACAGACTCACCTAAGTTTACTGCACAGATGCAGAATGTGTCCTGCCGTGCGCGTCAACAACCAGCAATGAGGAATCAAACCTTCCGATCATGTCAAAAGTACAGTAGTTATCATAATTCCATATTTCGTTGATCCGTATTTTAAACATAATGCAGTAGAGCTAAAACATCGCAAAACGTATCCCTCCTCTTTAGTACTACTCGATTTTTACTACCCTCTACTCACTATACTAACAAAACTTAATTTTCTAGCGAGTGTAATTCATTACTCACCACCCTAGCAGACCAGCTCTATGGCACTCAACGGTAAACGAACAAGCGTCTTAATCACAGTTAAGTTTCTGCAGCTTAAATTTCAGACAGCTATAATCAGATGTTCAAACACCATTAAATTTACGAAAATATTTACTTATCCGTATAAAGTTTAGGTCTGCGTAAACAAATTAGACCTCACACTTACTTGCTCGTGCCACACCACATCAATTTGTAAGTATTAACCCCGGCGATGCGTAGAATATCACGCACTGAGTACCCGAAACTCTTTTGGTAAATTGATTCGCATAATCTCTAGCTGTAAAAGCGTTCTTTAGGATCACGCAGTATTAGTACGTTTTGCATACACACCAACGCCCTCGGAGTGGAGGGCTCGTTCCTGAGTCCCTAGGCTGCGAGGAGAATTAACAAAATATCTGACAGGCATTCACGGTTTATTTCACACATACATCCCTTGGTATTGGGGATAAATAGAATTGTTTATAATAAAATTTGTCATTTGTCCTCACGTACCCGAAGCAGTAATTCAAACAAGGGAAACAAAAGCAATCACGAGTCATTTGAACCACAATACAAAACACATTATCATCACCGAAAGGAAAACACACCCGAAAAGTATACATAAATATGCCGGCTTCTCTTATTACATTATACTATATCTCCCTAAAGGCTGCTTGCCAAGGATTATTTTAACACAAAAAACAATTGTGCGTGAATTGGTGAACCGGAAGCAATCACACATACAATCTGAAGCCCGTGTACAGAAGCACTCCTATCCATTTTGCCGTTAGTCCTGGCAAAATTACCGAATAAATATCCTTCACCGAAGTGATTCAGCACGTTCGGCAGGACCTAATGTAAGCCCCCGCCTCTATTTTTGCAGAGCCTATTGATGATCTACTGCTAGTGAGCATTTTATTTTATGGTCATGTGCACTAAATGGGTGTATTTTGTGTGAGTCTTCTATGGGTGTTTCAGCCGTTTTACGTGTGCAAGTGGCGATTTTGCAAACCCTTTGGCAGCCTTTCGTATGATTTGATATTCTACTGGACGATAAACCTCGATGGCCAGGCCTTGCCTGCTAATCGCAATGATGAATGTAAACGGGCCAATGTATCACTTGCTCTCTTGGCCTGTCGTACGGGATCGTTTAATAAAATATTGATACTGTTTATTACCTCTAGAATAGGATGCGAGTGCATTGAGTGAGCCACCATTAATTCCCCAGCCAGATTTCTTGGTTCATTGGATTGAACAAATTGTTTTCGTAAGAAGATAACTACGGACCACAGCGAATAATCAAGATGTGGAAGTGAGCGTGAATCATCCGAATGGAATTTGTGGGCACCTACTTGGTATATGATGATCTCTTGTTCAATTTTCCTTAAAAGGTGTAGGAATGTGTTGTGTTTGGAATACTGTGAATCCAGGCTGCCCGACAATGGAAGAACATCAAACGATATTCTTGGAATGATGCTCTGACTCATGGCTAAATTTAGAAAGGAAAAGGCAATGAAATTCCATAGGGATTCGGAGGTAACCCCAGAAAATGATTCATGCATTGCATTTTGATACATCCGATAATTAACCTTTCCGTCCAAACCTGAAAGGCATGAGGCTGTGAAACTGTTCGGGTTTAATCAGACGTGCGACTGGATAAATGTACAGAGTAATTGGGATGCAAAAAAGCAGGTAAAGCATCTCGCATGCTACCTGAATGCATCTGGTTATTTACAACGACTATGGAATTCGGTAGGAGAAAATTAACGTAGTAATTGGCGATTACTTTGAAGGCTAATATACGATCAGATTACGGCGTAACAGGTCGATGTCATGATACTCATCAACAAGAAACGAAAATACAAATAAGGTGCGACAGCAAAATTAAGTAATGGAACCTTATTCGTTTACATTACAACTGTGGCCTAATTAGTTTAAATGTTCAGATACTATACACTCTTTTACGGATTATCCTGTGCCGCAAAATGTATCACTGACCTCTTGCTTGAATGACTTTTTGCTTTTTAATAGAATGTGCACAACATAAAGAATTAATATGTTTATAGTAACAAAATACAGGGAGGAAATGAAAGTCGGGACAGGATAATGAAAATAGGGTGATTAGAAATATTAGGAGAAAAGGACACACACAAGGGAGTGAATGTAATCATGTTTTGGAATCCGTTGAGCAGGCAAACAAATTTCTAGTTTGTTGTTGAACACACATTCCTAAGGATTTAACATAGTAACCAAATATTACTAGTTCTTTATTTGCTATTTTATTGATCACCGTGAGATCAAGTCCAATAAAAAATTCAATGTAAGAATTACATTTCCTTAGGATGCTGTTTTTAGCACCTCTGTTCTATTCCTTAAACTGTATAATATTCAAATAATTGTTTAACAGAAGTCTAAGTGTGAAGGTGGTTCGTTATGGGGTGGTTGTGACCCGAGATTCTGGACGGATTTAGTGGTATAACTGTTATGGGGCGTTAGGCCCTACGCCTTATGCTGCTTATTTATAACACATCAACTTTTGCTACAACATGGTCTATATTCCAATTATTACTTTAACTTCTCGTGGCTGAAGCTTAACACTCCTAACCGAATCATTCGTTATTGTTTTTTGTGCAGGATAGGATAAGAACACATACTTTAATTAAACGCCCTTTCCGACTCTATTTATGAGATTTTGACCCCATAGCTGCACACTGAAGTGGAATAAATTCGCTGTGGATAATGGCTTCACTATTCTAAGCATACAATACCTGAACGTCAGTATGTCCAGTTTTTCTCCGATTCAAAAGGTTAATTAGCCGACACTGGTGTACATTCCACCAGAGATCTCCCATACCAATAAATATACAATTGAATTTTCTTGGACTCGGATATTTTAGACCATTGCCTAAAGTTGTGCTGGCTAAATAACCTTGAAACAATAGCAGTGTTAATGTGGTGAGGTCGAATTGGTCGTTATTCTTGCTCAATAACGAAATTAACGCTAAAGACGACGCAGTAACCGGTTTGATTTTACTTGGTATGCCGACCTTTAATCTACAAAGAGTGAACCACATCAAACAAATCGAATATGCGGTTGAATTCCTGGGAGGCTAGTAGGGCTAAACCTTGCGATTGAGTACATCGAACAGATAAGGAATATCGAAAAATACTTCAAGAAGCAAAGAATTACTGTTAGGCGCACATTGAATGGGCATGGTTCTTGCTTGGCTGGAGGGGGAGACAAAATGCCCTCACTATACTACAGGGTATTTGTGAAGAGTATCTATGTCCACATCCACTTGTTTTCTTACATCCTCCACCATCATTTACATATTAAAGAAAACGAGTCTACTTGCTGCACGTTCTGCAGTCAATTGTATGATGCTTGATACGATATCGGCTGTGCTCCAACTGACGCACAAGTAGAACTCCAAAAGTCAGTATCGCTTTGAAACTCATACCGTCGCTCGAACACTCAAACAGCTATACATTAACAAATCCGTTGGCGCCTATGGTACTATTCCTTCTTTTGAAGGGCTGCCTTTCTTCGCTCGGCTAAACACGTGAGAAAGGTCTGTTAACTGTCCTAGTCACTTTCCAAATAGATGAAAATTCAACCACAGTTAAAAAGGGCTAGCCGTGATCCACATCTTTCCATCACTGATTTCTTTTCTGTTAGTGATCAAAACCCAACTGGAAACCAATATCCCCGTTAGCGAGAAGTACGGGTTTTTAAGTCACAGGTTGATGCTGCTCAATCCACAACTTCACTGAATGCAAGTATGTCGGATTGGATATCTCAAAGCTGTTTGACTGAACTTGACGCCCAATTTTTTTGTCAATATTGATGTCCTACGGAGTTGATAATACATCAATGTTTAAGAGACTACCTTTCTGGCCACTCAATTGGACTGCTTCTAGATGCCCAGAATCAAGTTGATACTGGTGTTCACCAGGGCTCCGTATTCTTACCCAATCTACTCCCTACTACCCACAGCCCAAATCACTCTTATGCCGTTGACATGAAGTTGACCTTCTCATCATCTTTGGATCATGATCGACATCCACTTCGAACTTTATTTCCAGTCAGCCGAATATGCTCATTTGATTGCAATCCAACCTCAATGAGATATATCAAGGGCCATTATCTAACCGACATAGATTTCAATGCCTCTAAAATCTGAAAATTCAAAGCTGCTTGCTGTCTTCAAAAACGAACCCACCACACACTGTAAAACAAAAGCCGAAGGTAGGTAGCTTAGTATCTGACAAGTCCCGTTTTTTAATATTCAATTACAAAGGGGATGGTAGCGTTAAAAGAATGTGAATTTCATGTTATTAAGCAAGCAATGCTCCTGTATAAATATGGTTCAAACGAATACATGCTTTGTAAGGTAAATCTTATTTTTGTATTTCACTTCTCAGAGCGCCGGACCTTAAACGCTGAATTTGAAGTATCAAGTCCTGGGATTTTTTTCCGACCGGGTCAAAGATGATCAAGAATTCCTCCGAGCGTTACCAGAAAGCATATATCTTAATAGATTGATATATCACCAGGCTGGATACTACCACTCAGTAGTTACGCATAACTGATACAATAGCAAGAGTCGTTGGTTGAATTGACGGATGCACCATCAATCGCATGCCACAACCTCTTTACGTTCCGGTTTTTTTTGACATCTTCATCGTGAGATTTTTGTTGCATATAAATGCATTCCAGCTGAGATTTGATGTAATTTAAGTGTCAAATCAAAAGAGTTCTCTGGTTTCGAGTTGCGACGACTCTAGGTTTTACATATTACATATTTCTGTTGGAATCGCCACTACAGGATTGGACCATATTCTCACGTGTTCCACAGCTATCTCATGAGTACGTCCCCCACACCCGAAGGGCTATCTCATGACACATAATTTTTAAAACATATTATCTGGCGATCTGAATACTAGTTAAACACAGTTTGCCGAACGTGGCAGTAAGATGTTGCTTATTAGTACAATTAAAAATGCATCAAACGAATGCTAATATTGTGCTTGGATGCCGCGCCGACAGAAATCTTACAATAGGAAGAAGTTTTTGAATAGAAGCAGAATTGAAATGAGTTGCGATAGTATCGGGGAAGGCGGACAATAACACAAATAAAAAACCGAAATAAATACATATCAAAAGCGATCAAACATCCGGTTAAAAGGCAAAATCTAAAGCAAAAGTTTTAATCCAATGTTCAGTGAATCGTCTAATTTAACTACCAAAAATTACATGTGCCGTGACAAACAAAGAATATAAAAACTCTCCCAACTTCTTCCCCTCAAATATATATATGCAAGTTCCTCAGCGACCCGCGGTAAAGGCCAAAACGACGCCTCAAATTCAAGCGGCGTTACAAAAGCCTCCAAGGGGGCAATCCTCAATGCTCCAGAAACTACTTAGTTTCTCACCCCTGATTGAAGATATTCGACCCCGATATGAAAAGCGAACAACCGAGGCTGAGAGGGATGTATTCCTTTTCACGGCATATGCAAGACACACCCTCCAAAATGGATTCCAAAACTAAAGTTATCCTTATAAATGTCAACTCCCTTGTTTCGATTTCAAAGCGTATGATAGTCTCTGACTTCATAAAGGATAACCGGCCGGACGTGGTTCTTGTCACCGAAACTAGGTTCCATCCATGTCACCGTCTCGCATTCCCAAACTTTTCTATGATTCGAAGAGATCGAACCCTCACTGGTGGTCCCACCATCAACGGAGATGGCACCTATATACTAGTTAATAGCGGACTTAGCCATGAAGCTATTGACCTCCCACATTTTGAGTCGATAGAGGTCTCCGGGTTGGAACTGCATCTGACTAATAATAGTAGAGAGAATGTATACTCCGTATACCGCTCGCATAAAACCAATAATGCCCCCATTAATCCCGAAGACATCGGCAAATTAATAAAATCTTCGGGGCATACCCCCTTTATCATATCGGCGATTTCAACACCAGGCACCCCCACTCGAACAACACCGTCTCTTGCCCAAATCGCACTACGTTGTACCAATGGTACACTCAAAACTCTCATGCCGTCAACTTCGAAATAGTCCCACCTACGGTTGGTACCCGAGGTAACTCAATTCTGGACTTCTTTTTTGTGTCCAAAGGCTTACTTCCCCAAGTATCGGTGGGTGTATCTCACCCCAGCACCGTGACCATACTCATCCGGGGATATCGAGCATCCCAGGCTCATATCATATACATACCCGATTATGGGAGCACATATTGGGACAACTTCAATATTACATTGAATGAAAAACTCCACCAACTCTCTCTTCCCACTGACAGGAACCTAACGACGGTTGAGATAAATAACGCTGAAAAACGACTTCACGAGATTCTAGTTGAGACCCATGTCCCGAAGTACAAACTTGAAAAGACTTGATCAGATTCCCCATGACAACTTCACTCTTCGTCTCATCCAGGAGCATAAAAAGCTCGGCAGAATGAGATGTCATCGCTTTACGCAAAAGGGGCCATTATTGCGACGATCATTCACAATATTGGTACAGTGATAAAACAAAGAATCCAAACAATCGTACCCGACAATTGGAAGACAAACTGAAGGGTATTTAGATAGACGAAAACGTTTATAAAAATATCAAAAATATGTGTGGCACCTCTCGTATCATTGGGCCAATAATACACAATGATATTGCTTATTAACGATACCAATAAAGCAAATATCATCAGAGAGGCTTACTCTCCAGGATGGCGACCCGAACACTAATGCAATCATTAGTTCAGAGGCCCATAATAAATTAGACAACGGACCAATTGTTGTCTTTAACCCAACTAACAGTGCATACTTCGTAGACACACGTGATAATGGTCACGGTTTCATCACACCAAATACCCTACAGAACCTAGTTAAACCTCGCAGCCTTAAGAAGTCACCCGATATCGACAACATGTCATACCACTCACTGCGAAGGCTTTCTGCTTTATTCTTTATAAAACTCTACATTCTCAACCATGGCTACAACATGGGGTACTTTCCCCAAGCTTGGAAGCACGGTATTATTTGTCCAATAGCAAAAATTGGGAAACCAACATATCACCCCTCAAGCTTTCGCCCCATCTTGCTCCTCACTTGCATCAGCAAAATATATGAAAAATGCATATACGAGAAGCTAAATAACCTTATCAGTGCCAGGCACCTAATAGCTGATTACCAATTTGGATTTAGAAGAGCGCACAGCAGCACTATGGCTGTCAACATATTTCAAAACCGCGTCTGCGTGCGCCTCTTTAATAAGGAACCTACTGAAGAGGCGTACATCGAAGGCCTCGTCTTTAAGTTATTAAAAACTGGCCCCAGTAGAACGCTGTGTAGTAACACCTACCACTTCGTTCTAAACAGAATCTCCCAAGTTCGAATAAATAGGAAGCTTTCCTGAACTTTCAACGCCGCTGCAGGCGTACAACAGAGCTCCATTCTAGGCCCCATATTATTTAATATGTCATCATCATCATCATCATCATCATCATCATCATCATCATCGGCACTACAACCGATTTTTTTCCCACCATCCCTTCATCCAAGTAGTTAGAGAACATTTGAACTAACCCTGTCAACACTATCCTCAGATACCTCCCATCATTTTTTTTCCTCAGATATCTCGAAACCGAGCCCAATATCCTCAGGGATGTGGGTGATTCTAGTTATCACAAGATGACCAGAACCCAGAGACATGATCAAGGAGACATCTGTCCTTGTTTCGCTAAAGTCGGCCTCTCGCCACCCTTCCTTTTTTTTTTAGAGCAGGAGGAGTCGCCACCTGAACTCCTTGCCGCACGGTCACAAGACCATAATCATAAAGTGACAGAAGAATCAATAAAGATTAAGTAATTAGTCGCAGCGTGGTTTTTATTTGCAAATTGCAGAGAATCGTACTGGGCATGGCTCCTCGATAGTATAGTGGTTAGTATACCCGCCTGTCACGCGGGAGACCGGGGTTCGATTCCCCGTCGGGGAGCCTCTGGTACAAGACTAATGACCTTGCCCGGAAAAAATAAATTATTATGGAAAATTTAACAAGCCTCAGGACTTGCTAAAGAAGGCCAAGACCGGTCCCCGGTTGTAGTGCCGATGATGATGTTGATGATGTACTGGGCAAGACAATAACGCCCTTCGTCCAAAGCAGAGTCCGGTTCTGGTTGTACGATAAGCTAATGGAATAAATCGTTTGGCCGGCCAGCGCCGGAATACAGTCCACACGAAGAAAGCGAAGCTGAGACGTCGCCGGAAAAGACACTAACAGCACTAAATTTTGCCGAATACTATGGTGATATTATGTACGAAAAGCGCACTTGGGAGAAAAAGATTCCACTTCTCGGTGAGGTCTACCATTAGACCGAATATTGGAATACATTTCATGAGTGGACCTTTTGATGATGACTCCACAATCTTCGTTAGCACGGCTTTGTTTGATACGACGAGCTTTTCCATAGACAAATAAAGAGTATTTTTTACCGATACTTTTTCTGGGAAACACTGGCCGGCATATCTAAGAATTAATTCATTTTGGTACATACTCATCTTTGTCTACCTTTCCTAGTCTTTTCTCAATTTATATCAGTCAATATTAATGAATGATTTTGAAATAAGTCGGAATTTCAGAAACATGCGCTATTGTGCAGAAACACTTCAATTTGGAAACAAATCTTTTATTTTAGATACTTGTTCGGAATGCTTTCTAAACACCCTTTGTCATATGTAGACTCCGAAATATTCAAGAAATACAAACTCAAAATATCTCCTGAATACTGATCCATTCAATTGATTAAAATTAAACACGTAGATTATTAATGAAATCCCACGTTGTATTTAATTAGAATGCAAGCTTTTAATAACACGTCCCATTTGTAGTAGACATTATTGTAACATCATTCAGGAACAAGGTTCGCCTTACGAAGCAAGAACCATTCATTATGCAATTCCATTTAATAGACAATGGGAACAAGCGATCGAATTCCCATTCGACACGTAACGAGTTGTAGCTGGCCGGCAAATTGCCGATTGTCGATGCCGAACCGCGTGACCCAAAAACGAGTACCTCTGTAGTGGCACGTGTACACCCTGTTCAATTAGTGCGCGCCAGGATACCTCCGACTGCTGTTGTCCAATTGAAATTAGAAACTCTTGTCGTTAATTTTTTTGTTTTGGTCATTGCGAATTGCCCTACATTTCTTGCAACGTCACCGTTCAATAGTTCAAACGGCAGCATTACATCCCCCGCTACTTGGTCAAAATAAGAAGATGCGTTAATTATAGTATAGACCGGCTTTCGAAAGCCTTTTGATTTTCGAACCGAAGACGGGAACTCATATTCACGAAACACAATGCAGACGAAAAAAAATTTCGAGGAATCGATACACCCATTCACCCACCAATCCACTGGTCTAATAGACGACCACCGCACCAGGCCACCAGAAGTCAAGCAACGAACAGAAAAATGCTCTTAAAATACAGGGTTGTGTGTGCGTATGTTTCACTTTCAATTTGCGTCTGAACGTGGCACAATGCCACATGGGAGGCACTAAGTATTTCCACGTCAAGTGTCTATCGGTGCTCGTGTTCACATGGAGAATGAAATGGCTTCGTTGGCCCATTTCACTCAAGACCTGCAAGTCATGTGTGTCAAGTTATTGACACCATGGTCGCTTTCCGCTTTAAATGCCCCCCAAAAGGGGGTCTGTTGCGAACTACTTTTACAGCAAAGTTGATTTGCTTTTATTAACGGCAACCAAGGGGGGTTCGAGGAACATATTATGCTCACAACTACTTAAGATGAGCTTAATGCCAGACCAGGGAAAGTCTAGATTACAGTTTGCATTACATGCGTAATGCGTTTCAGAAAAACCGGAAATAAAACTGCACACGTTAAGGATCAATGTGAAGTTTAAAGGCAAATTGACCTGGATCCAGTAACAGGAATATTATTCCAATCAATTTAAGCTTTTTTTCACAACCTCATTCGGAATCTGTTTGGTCCAGGTTATCCATACAGTTTTCATTTTTTACTTGAATATGTCCACATTCCATGCTCTCTGGCAAACTATTCCCATTAGATGGTCCGAGTTTACACACCCAGTAAAATTGTGGTTTATTATTCACCCACTTGTCTAAAGTTGCCGATAGATAAACACTACGAAATGAGTACATTATTATTACAGTCTTTAGACAGGATTGAATTTCCATATACATTATAAGCATACCACAACATATTTCATAAGTAGTTACCCCACTTATGCTCCCTGAACATGTCTCTTAAGCGATATTGTTTTTACGTTTACTAATAATTGAACTGACAGTAAATTCTGGAGCTTAATCAATTAATCTTTTAAGGATTGTGACTAACATAAAAATGCTACCATTTAATGTGTAATGTTGACGAGAACACTAAGTGGTTTTAGGAACAGTTGAAGAGAGAACTGGTGGAGGCCAGGAAGTGCCGGATAATTCAAACTAACTCAACAATAACAATAAATTAGAAACAAATTACAACAAAACCAAAATTTAAGTATAAAAATAATAAATGTGAAACCCAAATCTCAAAATATAGAATATCAATCAAGTTGCCTTCCTTGGATTGTATTGTTATAATTTTTGTTTAAAGATAACCAAATAATTTACACCGAAAAGCATAAAGTAACAGGTTTTTGTACAATTTATGATATCCGCGAAGGATTAGAAAAAAATTGATCAATGAGATATTGAGTTTCATCTAAGATGGTATATAAATGAATGTGCGATACAAAGTTGTGGTGTACCTATATCTAGTTTCATAGACTCATAATTGAATGACTGATTAAGTTATTGAGTTTGAATTTTGAAATTTGCTAGAATGTAGTTAATATAATTAGGAGTTTCAATCTGATGGTAGTTCCCACTTCGGTAGCCAAATGTCTCAATAAATCGATCGGTAATTGAAACCGATATCTTAGCATAGTTATACTTATAATCAGAACTATACCCCCCTTCCCGTGCTGATTATTTCATTAAAGGTATAACACTGTTCACATGCTCTTTAGTCTGCCCCACTTAAGGTTAAGTTATGTAAATTAACAAGAAATTAATAAATGAAAAAAGAAACATTCCATTCCACGTCAGCCACGAAATATTGGGTTGAACAACTCACAAATGTTAAAATAATAATTGGCATTGATTCGGTGAAGGTGTCTTATGAAACACTTTCCATCGTTGGTCAAGGCAACATTTCTTCACTAAGCTGCTGAGTTATTGTCAGTTTCTACCAGACTCCAAAGTATATAAATATTTTTTATCTATTTGATGGAGTGAGTCGCCAGCCCCATTTATATACACTGACCACTAAAGTTGTTGTTAGTATACGTATATAATTACAACAGAGCAGATCAAACACAAACCGCCGCGTTTAGAAAGCAATATAAATCTGAATAGAATGGATACGTTAAATTAATTAATGGGGAATCTGGACATTTGCTTTCGACGAATAATTTGCACTAGAATATGTTTACCGCACCAAGATGGTAAGCATTGATTTGCTGATGAATGATGGCAATGAAATTCTAATAAGCAGAAAAATGCATCTCCAACTCTAATCCTTACATTAAGCAGAAGACATTTTCGAAAATCCATCTATCATGTCGGACGCTCTAATTTATCATAACCTTTTTCCGGACCGAAAAGCACCTAATGCGCAAATCTTGCTAGACTAGATAACAACAATCGGGTAACTTGAGATCGCTGACTTTTATTCAGCCGCAGAATTCATCGGTTGCTTATTTTATTTGTTGCCACACACACGCCATTTCCAGGTAATTCAACACGTTTTCGCCGAAGCTAACCGGCAGAGACGAATTTAATGTCCACTCAGCTTTATTGAATTTATTTACATTCGTCAGGTGGTGATTAAGCGCACAAATAAAAATAGAAAAACCTCAAATTGAGATAAACGCCGCATTTTAAATTCTAACCATCTTATGGCGGACTAATGTTTGGTTCCCTGAATTTAAATGCATTCCCCTGTGGCGTCCAAAGCCGGAAATTCAGTGACGCATTGCAGTTCGCGCCACTGTGAGTCACCCTAAGTTGGACGGATGCATTGGGGTCTCTTTTGTCTGCAACTCCAACTTCTAAGCTGATTGGTTGGCATTACTGAGTACTAAATCTCGGAACTGCGGATATTTATTGATCGTTGACATTCGCAATGACAACAGGAGCCAAATCACAAGTAACTTCTATGTAGCTGTTGAGCGTGCCAATTGCTTTGTTGTTTCTTTGTGTGCCGACCTAAACGTTTTATTGGCGAACAAAATGTTGTACAAAATATTCGCTCGAGACCTGTAGACATTAATTAGACTTCATTGGTTGGTGTGCTATCAGATATGGGGTTAAGCGGTTTTTTGAGGATCAACGGTCTTGACGTTGGTTCTTGTGGGCGTAATTACCAAACATAATGACCGTTTATATCCGCAGCAAGAAGTGCTCATCATTGATATTTATGTTGACAACCACAAGGCTTGCATTCTACTTTTACTTATAATCTGAATTAAGGACAATGAAATCTACAGATTGCCGATTGTCGATCACAACACAATATTATTTAATTGTAAGTTCGCTATGTGAAATTAAACTAATTTAATCGATTTCCGGTTTTCGTAGTTTGACCAGATTAATTCGCATTGGCTTAAGCTGTGTATGATATACTCTGGAACATATGCTCTTATATATTGATATATCATATATTGATTTAAAAAAGTAACGGCTCGTTGAAAGGCATAACAGAAATATATATCGTATACATATCATATATATATAATTTAATGTGGTTGTGTAGAGGTAGTAAGCTTGTGGGGGTTTCTTTAAGCTTACCCGAAGAACCCCCTATAATTACAACCCCGCTCCCATTGTTTCCCGCTAATGCAATTGCATTAGCACCTGTAAATGCTACACGCACCAAGGTTATCTAACGCATAACGTAAAAGTTCCAGTAAAAGAATTGGCACCTTCGGTTGCCAGGCAACTTCCAGCCTTCCCATTTTTGCACTTCAATCTCCTCGTGTACCTGTAACATTTCCTTTCTCAAGGACATCTGGTGCATTCAATGCATTATCTAAAAATCCCTAAAAAGAATTCTCCCAACATCTACGCATTTAATGCGCTATTCAAATTCCCTGAAAGAATTCGGTAAGGTACATGCACATTGGCTGGCGATTCCTTTGTCCAACGACCAAAGCAACGTCGGTCAGCTTGTTTATGCAGCTGCAATAAACCGACCAGCGATTCGTTTGTTCAATCAACAAACAATTACCGCATCTCAGGCATTATCAGCGATACCGAATTCTCCAGCAATTCCTAATGCAAACACGAACCCGGTTTCTACTGCAGCCAGAGATGCCATAAACATCCAATTTGCTTTTAGCACCATTTCCCGGATGACTGGCGGTTTATTTATTCAGCTGCAATGCACATCTCATAATGCTTTTTGTCCATCTTCCCTTTTTTGTCAGCTTCGTTTCTCATGACCCTCGTGCATGAGTAAAACAATGCATCTCGTTTATCCTTTGTCTCACCGCATGGATATGCAGCATGATCTTCACGATCAACTACACACACACCACCACAGGGCCTCGCCAGCGAGATCCTACTCCCTCGTTTTCCCCACGGGAGAAACACTTTCTCTCTCGAGGAAACTCACCCCATTAGCTAATGTATATAGCTGAGTCTCTTTTCATTACCCGACCAACCCGGTCGGGTCTCCACCTCCGCCCCCGTAGCGCTGCGGGACGCGTATCCTACCGCGAGTCGAAAGTTAGAGTCGGAGATTTAATTGTGTAATGCAAAGTAAATATATTAACAAACGCGAGACGAATAACCGACTAACTACAAATTAACATAATCCAAACCCATGGTCAGGACTAAGCGCTCAACGGAAAATAAATGCCATCTAATCGTGAATTGTGTATGTTTGAACGGTGCAATGAGAATGATAATTCATGTTCTTCATTTAGTTAATCAAAAAGTAACTAACATTTTTAATAAAGAAACCATTTAATGAATAAACAAAATAGTGCGTTTTATAGTTCCTGTGCTGTGACCGCTCGGTGGCAAGGATAAAACATTGTTTTGTGTTTATGGATTTTCAGTGAACGTTTTACGGCGGAACAAATAGTTTGTGGGGACGGAGTAGAACTCGACATCGACATCATCGTTAGATCCGAATCGGCTGTATGGAACTCCTCCACCCAGGTCGAACAGGCGGCACAAAACTGAGACTGCACATCAATGAAGGGAAAACTAAGTACATGGTGGCAACTTCTGTGAAGAGAAGACCTAACGTTGGTCAAACTATCAGGGTAGTTGAGCACGAATTTGAAGTAGTGCAATCATTTAACTACCTTGGGTCAATAGTATCAGCCGATAACAATATGAAAGAAGAAATACGCGAACGGCTGATCAAATCCAACAAAGCCTACTATAGTCTATCAAGTCTCTTGAAATCCCAAAATGTATCCAGAACATCCAAGCTGCTACTGTACAAGACCATGGTCTTACCAGTACTCATGTATGGATCTGACACCTGGGTGTTCAATAAAAGGCACTCTGAACTCTTAGCCGCGTTCGAGAGGAAGGTCTTAAGGAGAATTGTTGGCCCCGTATGTGAGGGAGGACGATTCCGGAAACGCTACAATCATGAGTTGTATGTGATCTACCTTGAAGCTAGTATTGTAAGAAATATCAAGCTCGGTAGACTCCGGTGGTCGGGACACCTAGCTCGAATGAACGATGGAGGGATGGCGTAGACCAGGACGCCCAGAGCCCGTGAGTGCCAAACTGGATGACATCGGCTCGAGATC
This sequence comes from Microdon myrmicae, assembly GCA_963931805.1. Taxonomy (NCBI): domain Eukaryota; kingdom Metazoa; phylum Arthropoda; class Insecta; order Diptera; family Syrphidae; genus Microdon; species Microdon myrmicae. The sequence goes on from OZ007496.1 coordinate 264,381,981, forward strand.
GGGAACGGTGGAGAGATTTGTTAAATAAGGCCAAGACCAGATCCCGGTTGTAGTGCCGATGATGATGACTCCAGTTCCAAAAAAAAAAAACATTTTAGGGGGAATCAATTTCATTCTAACAGCAACTTCTTCACGCATTTTTGTTAATTTGGGAGATCGTGTTCAACAAAATCCACAAGTTGGTGGAAGGAGCGAACAGAAAACAGTGTCCATCGTTTTTTATAATTGGTATACATTGAAATCGGTATCTAAATATTTATAATTTGAAAAAATGGATTGGAGATCGGGATCGGTGGAGAGATTTGTTAAATAAGGCCAAGACCAGATCCCGGTTGTAGTGCCGATGATGATGATGAAACACTGGTCAAATCAATTGGAATAAAGTATTTCTTACATCTTCTAGAAACGTGTAAGTATTTCCCTGTACTTTTTGTGGCTTCTATTATATGTTCAATTCAGTTAAGACTGCAATTCATAGACATGAACTTGTTGGAATTTCTGTGTAATGATAGAAACCAACAGTGTGCTATAGAATTAGTATATACTGCTCCTTGATGGGGAAGCTGTAAAAGCTTAAACAATCACGATCTAAGAAGTATGCAAAGACCCTTTCATCTGCAGGGGAATGGATTGGGCTTTGAAGAACGGACAAGAGTTCGATGAGTAGGTGAATAGTCGACATGAATTCAAACCTGAAAACAAGATACCATTAACCGCTTAATGCACACCTCCGTGACATATACGGGCAATGTTTACCGTTTAAATGTGCATTAAGCGGTTAACGGTATTTCCATTTAGCTCTGATTATAATTTCTATCGGAAGACTTCTGATTAAAAATATAGATTTGTGCGATTATAGCGTTTGGGATGATAGTGAAGAACGTGTGATTCGAACTGACGCTACGACAGTTAGAATCACCAAAAATTGAACCAATGCGTAACACATCAGGCTACTGGCCGTGCTTCGAATTTGATTTTTAAACTCAAGTATATTCCACTGATGTGGATTGTTGTGTTATCGCTATGGTATACGGCTCTGGTGCATTTTCTTATTCGATTTTCGTTCGGTGTTTTTCACTATTTGCTTGTGTATTGTGTGTGTATCTGTTAGAGACGCTACACGATCATATAGAGACGGCAGCGTTTGAGTTATTATTTCATACTAGTTCTGCAGCACGGAAGTGGCTTGAATTTTTTTTTTTTGAAGATTTAGGAATCTCCAATAGTGAAGTTATTTCTGCAAAAAACTCACTAAATACCGCTTATTCATTAACATTGAGAAAATCGGAGTAGTGTCAACAAGACATTTTGCTCATTAATTTTTTATAAGAGAACCTCCACATGAAATATTTGACTCCCCGAAGAATAGAGTGTTTATTAATTTAAATTACTTCGCCGTGACGACGACGATTTTGAGATCAACTTCATTGTATTAAAACTTAAAGCGTCACCGTCCAAGATTAATCCAGTCAATTGCCAAAGTTTTTAGATAGGCCATGAATATGAATGACCGCCGATGAAAACCCTGTAATCATCGCGAATGTCGAGAGTATGTCGCGGGCTAATTATTTATTCCATTGCATTGCAGTTTGCAGCATCGTTTTTCATAACAGAATTTTAATGAAATTGTCTCCCATTCTCCGAAGCGATAGCGAAGGACTAACGCAGGTTACCAGCAGTCGTGATTTAATTTCCCCTCGACCACCAGCAGGATTCATTTGGTTCCTGATTTGAGCAAAAGGGGCCAAAAGGAAGAATCAAAGTGCCAGAAGTCATCCTGCCGAACAGGAGGCCAAATGCTGCTGAATAAAACACAGTACAAAGTACTCATTTAAGCCATATCCAAAAATTAATCTGCAGGATACGTACGAATACTGCGAGTTGCGCATTATCACATTCAGTGTAGTGTATGTGAGTTTTATAGTAAGTACTTTGGATGAAATATAATACCAATACAAATGTCTACCAGCACCCCTTGCCGGAGTAAAATGAATGGATGCTAATTCGGTGTGCCCGTGAAAAAACAAATTGTCTACCCAAGGTTGGGGATTTTGACTGCAGAAGCGGGACTGCTCTTGGGTTGGCGCCATCGTTTAGAGGTTTTGACGGTCTCCATGCCAACGTTGGATTCAATTATCCTGCACGCATTGTCTAGGTATTTGTCGGTCGCCAGAGTAACAGTGGTAGCTCATTGTGCACAAGGACACCGAAAGGAGTCATAAATTAATCCGACTTTATGCGGATGAGTTGTTCATGGGATCTCTCGAGCAGACTGTTTATGTTTTCGGGTTCAATTCTTCTTTGCTTTGGAGGCTGGGATGCTAAGATGATTTTCGGAGCACAATAGAGCTCAGGATGCCTACTTGTGCACCAATTAATGGCAGAAATATAATATTTTCCAGCGTATATAAGCTATGCGGTGGAGGAAGGTTGAAATGGGATGTTTTGTGTGCAATCTGTCGGAGCAATGATGTAGATATGGCTTTTGTATATTGTCTATTTCTGATATGAAACGGTACTCCCCATTCCATTTGAACGCACTGTACTAAAAACTGTAATCAGTTTTTTTCAGAAAATTAAAGTCGGATACGTTCTTCGCAACCACTTTCGAATAAGTAATACAGCTACCATCATGTGATTAGAATGTTAAGTTTGATTAAAATTCCTCTCACCTCTTGTGGTTGTACAATTTAACGTAGAATATAATATGCAAATTAAAACCTACTCTTTTTGGAATGTTCGCTGGCCTAATTAGTTCTGTATTGCTCAAAGCTGTAATCATTAGTGGAGTAAGTAATCACTATTTTTAAGGACCCAAGGACTGCTGCCTATGCCATCAAAAAACGTAACGCACCATTCTCAGCTTTATACACCTTTGTGACGAGAATGAACAAACACATCATTACAATCCGGCATAACTAAATTTATGTACGCTACGAGTATCTTGCTAACATTTAAGAGAAATATAAAGTGAATTTATTGAACAGTCTCCAACAAGTACGGCGCCAATCTCGGTGCCCTTATTATTATTATTTTTTTTTTCATGTACTAGCTGTCAGTTCTCGTTACAAATTACGCAAAACCCAATTATCCCAGTTTTTCCCGGTCTTTCAAGTGTTCATTTTAAAAGTGGTGCGTTTGCTGCGATTTCAATTAACTTTAGTTTTTTAAAGGGTTCTTTTTCAGGAGACTTTACATTTGAGAGATGAGTTTATATGTAAGCAGCTTGATATTCCAAACGAAATATTGTTTGAAGTCGGTGGTTGCTATGACACGCGAATGTCAATTCTTTTTGATATTTAAGTATAATATAAAAATATTTACTTTAAAGGGTTGGCTTTAACATACAATGCATGTTATGGCAAGTAATAGATTACGAGTAATTTTTTGGCAGGTGGGCCAACTTTGTTTGCCGTACAATGAAGACAATTTGTGATTGGAAAACTGTGAGAGATATTCACCGTCGTCTTTGCTTTGCTAGAATTGTGTATGATTGTTCATAATTTGTATGGTTTTAAGAAACATCTCAGAAACCGTTGGGTAGTTACAAATATCAATGAAACGTCGACGGAAATTAACAAAAGACTACACTCCGGCAACGCTAGTGGGCATGTAGTCAGTAAACTACTGAAATCCAAACTGCTATCACGGAATATAAAGCTCCGTGTCTATAGAACCATAATCATGCCGATTGTTCTATACGGATGCGAAACATGTACTCTCACAAAACGGGAAGAAAACAAATTCCGCGTATTCGAGAATAAAGTCCTAAGGGGTATCTTTGGCGGCAAATATGACGAGGAGGCAGGACAATGGAGGAATCTCCACAACCACGAATTGGAAGAGCTATACCGCAAACCTACAATAGTGAGAGTAATCAAGTCGCGAAGATTAAGAGCCGGCGGGAAAGAGACCGATAGGACGGCCGCGACGGAGATGGGAGGACAACGTTAGGTTGGACCTCGAGGAGATCGGATCGGATGGTCGAACGTGGATGGAGAGCGCATGGGACATGGAACAATGGCGGATTCGAGTCGGTGAGGTCATGAACTTTCTGGTTCCTACAGGCCAATAAATAGTAATAGTTCGAGTTATAATTTATTTTACTGTTATGTGGATAGAGAAAGCTCTTGGGAATCACCAAGAATCCTAGAAAGCACTCAGTCATATTTTATAAATAAATAAATAATGATCCATCCAGGGAGATGGATTGAATTATTTTAAAAAAGACCAAATTGAATTGAAAAATCGGATTTTCAGTAATGTTTTGGATTGGTATTTGTATTTAATGTGTTAACGATATTTTGCATATCTTTTGTATATTTTGTTGCCCAGTGAATTTATTCACAAGAACCGCCCTTTATTCCGTTTAGGAAACGTATCGTTACAAAGGATTAAGAGAAACGGTGTCGCCATAGAGGTTTGTTCTCAGACGTACGTCTGGACTCTATAGTATTATTCTCTAGCGATGTCGGTAAAGAATTTTTCTTAGTGGATTGATACATGATCAATCCGAAGGGGAATCACCTCATGTGATCCGAAATTGAATGGGCCTTAGGCCGGTATGAATGATCGAGTGGGTGGTCTTGGTACGTAACATATATATTGGGTTGTACCACATGAAATGTTCGATTTGATAGTAAAAATTTAAACGCCCATATTATTTTTCCGAAAATTTTTATTCCGTCAAAATAGGATCCGTTGGCATCTATTACATTCTTCCAACGCGATACAAGGTCAAATATTCCTTTTTCGTAGAAGTGCAGACTTTTTGAAGGAATGAAATCTTCAACGGCTTTATGGCCTCTGCTCGGTTCGGGAAGACCTTCTACCGGTAAAATGAATCCAGATTGCGGAAAGGATGGTAGTCCGTTGGGGAAACTTCAGGAGAGTACAGTGGATATGGAAGAATTTCAAAACTCAACTGCAACAGTTTTTGCACCGTTACTTGTGAGGTATGGGGTCTAGCATTGTCATGCAAAAGGATCGGGCTGTGCCTATTGACCAACGCAGGTTGCTTTTCAGTCAATTTGTCATGCCGAATGTCGATTTCCTCACAATATTTGATAGCGTTTATCGTTTCTCCTGTTTGAAGAAATGAAAAGTGGATTGGTCCTTTCGATTCCACAAAGTTGTCACCATAACCTTTTTTGGGTGAAGATCGAGCTTGGAGGTGTGCTTAGGTTTTTTACCAGGTCTTTTACAGTTATCATACAGAACCCACTTTTCAACACTGGTGAGTATCCGGTGCAAAACCGGTTCAGTTTGGTTTCTTAATATAAGCGATGCGCAGGTTTTCAGGCGCCGCAGTATTTGGCACTCTTTCAGTTCATGGAGTTATCTAGGTTCTTCACCTTCCCTATGAGAGAAAGGTGTAGACTTATTGTCATTGGGGATACTCCCATGCTCTGTACAATCTCCCGCACCGATTTCGTTGGGTCCGCATCTACCGTTGCTCTAAAAACATCGTCGTCAACTAACGTTTCCGGCTTCCCACATGATTCATTTTCGAGGCTGAAATCTCCCGAACGGGTTTTACCAAACTAACGTCGTATAGTGCGTTCTTTTACCGCTACGTCCTCAAATCCGTCATTAATGTTTTTCATTGCCAATGAGGCATTATGTCTCATTTTAAATTCATAAAGGAAGAGGGTTCGAATTTGAACTGCCGACAGCATGGTAAACAATTCCTAGAAAAAACAAAGCTGTACTTGTAACGAACCCTAAAATTTTCACACGTCAAGCACACGTACCACTTTACTTTATAAAAAAAGAAAATTTAACGTTCTGGCATAGATGTTCACTCGAAAACTTTTTATTTTCGACTGAGCCAAAATCATACATTTCATATAGTACAACCCAATATATGGTGAGCCTTTACGGTGTTCGTAATTTATTTAGTATATTTTGGAACAATACGCAGACACACAAGGGTGTCATTAGACACGTCAATCGTCAGAATTGTTGATCGCCAAGGAGCCGATCGAATGCAGTGTTTTTTGTGTTCGTGCGTATTACGTAAACAGTTATTCTGTGACGATTTTGAGGTGAATGTACCATGTTTACCTCGGTTTACAAGATATTACACCAGCCCCAAGCTCAAAGTAAGGGGATCGTAATCTTTGAGGCAATCTCATCGCCCGTAAGAATAATAAATGAAGGTCACCTGAATAACAGAGGTTAAAATCAACAATAAAAGGACCACTTTATGAAGAATTTTACATTGCAATCTGTATCACATCATCATCATCGGCATCCACGGGAGACCTTTTGACACTTATAACCGATATATGGACATCTGCGATTGAACGGCATGGTGAGTCAAGGGCGGTCGCAAGGCTTTTGACGGCGTCTGCCACGGGGCATTGCGGAGCAAACTTCGTTCATATGGACTTTCCCAACAGCTTTGCGACTGGACGTTTTTGGTTTACATAAATGATTTGTTGGAGACAACGGATAACAAAGTGTTCAGTTTTGCGGATGATAGTATGCTTGTTTCCTCCTTTTCGAGTGTTCGGCCGATTGGTGCATCTGCGTCGCACCAGCTGAGATGTAGACAGATTGACTCTCTGAATCAGGATCTTGATAGGTTCCTGCAGTGGCGAAGGGACAATCTCGTCGACTTCAATGCAGCGAAGACACAATATACAACATTCACAAAGAAAACTGGATCATCGGTTCCACAGCGGATGATGAATGGCCGGGCCCTCGAGGCTGGGGAAAGCTTGAAATTACTCAGCGTAAATTGGCATAAACACATGTCGAACATCGCCAGGTCAGCTTCGGGAAAACTGAGTTATCTTTTTAGAGCCAAGAAATATTTTACTCCGGCCCAACTTCTTCTCCTATATAAATCCCAAATTAGACCCGCGCTCGAATATTGCTCTCATGTTTGGAGCTCGGATCCTAAACATACCCTCGACCTACTTGAGAGCATACAGAGACGAGCGATCCGCCTGATCGGGGATCGGCGCTGACGTCGGCACTACAGTCTTTACCACATCGAAGGCGCGTAGCCGACCTATGTCTGTTTTACATATATTATCACGGGTACTGTTCTTCGGAGATTCGTAGTTTTGTTCCACGCAATTCGGCTTATATGCGCTCCACAAGACAATCCGACGGATCGCACCCGTTTGTGGTTCATCTCCCGACGGCGCGTACATCCCTGCATCAGAATTCGTTCCGTTACAGACGGGAGAAGCTGTGGAACTCCCTTCCCACGCGAGTGTTCCCGGAGCGTTACAACCTGCAACTGTTCAAAAAGGGGTGCCCACTCGACGCTATAGGTGCGCCTCTCCCAAGAGAAAAAAAAAAAAACGAATGTTTCTGTGAATATGTACACCTGGTGAAAATACCACAAATTCACATCATGAAGAGGAGACATTGAAACTCCCTTCCCTTGGGAATCTCACTCCAAGTGATTATTTTTTATGAGAATTCTTAGAACCAAAAATGTATGAACGTAATTCGGTAACAGTATTCCAGTTCCAAAAAAAAAGAAACATTTTAAGGGGAATCAATTTCATTCTAACAGCAACTTCTTCACGCATCTCTGATAATTTGGGAGATCGTGTTCAACAAAATCCACAAGTTGGTGGAAGGAGCAGACAGAAAACATAGTGTCCATCGTTTTTTATAATTGGTATACATTGAAATCAGTATCTAAATATTTATAATTTGAAAAAATGGATTGGAGATGGGTTGGCGTAATATTTTAATGAATGTCACTGTGTGTATAGGTTTTTGTAATCTGAAATCATTGAAAACTTTTAAACATGCAAACACGAAAAAAAGTTCATCAGGAAAGGCGAAGAGACAAAACATTTTAAAACTGTTTTCAACAACCTTATAAAACTATTGTTTGCCAAAGACAAGTTACACAGCTTTCAATGACAATGCCTCCGATGAAACAGCAGCATGATTATTTATCCAATCGTGTATTCGATTTCAACTGTTTGTATATGTGTCCATTCTGATACGGACAAATTAAGTGTTGTCAGAAGATGTACTCCGTCTCTCGAATGTTTGATTAATAAACAAGAGAAGCTCTCCACCTGGAACTTATTAAAAAAATTCCTCCTATCCCGCACAACCATTTCATCATGATCATCACCCTTAAGGCTAAAATTAATTGTATAAGAAATAATGATGGAATTATTGTAAAACGTTAATATACTAAATTTAAATAAATAAATTTAATGAATTAAAAAGGTTTACATATCTTTTGAACTAAAAAAGATTTTTTATTCAAATGTGCATTATGAGTGAGAAAACAAATAGTGACACTAGAAATGGAAGCAATAAAAAAAAAGGAGTATGTTTACTCACGACAGAGTTTTGCAGTTTTTAACAGTTTGTCAGCGCTAAAGAGGTTAGTAACACATTTATAATATCAAACCGGTATAAAAAGACAATAAAAATTAATGTATATGCTTTTATACCAGTTCGTAGGGAGATACAGACATTAAAAGCAATTCGACAGACATTAATCGTTACAACCCGAAACAAGCACTCAGAAAACAAAATCAACGCTACCAACCGCGATTGTATATGCAATTTTCTCTGCGGCTAGGAAAGGGTTTAACCATTCTGTGAATGCAACCGGAGAATATTAATTAAAATGACAACATACATATATTAAGAGAGGAGCCTACAAATCAATAAACCCAATCCAAAGTGGTCTGCATGTAACAAATTCCAACCATTTTACCCTGGACAATATATAGATCCCAACAGCGTATATTCAATTGCTTTCCTGATAGCCAATAAACTTGTATTCATCATTTCCAGCAAATGTCAATACTACTCCTTTATGGGCAATGAATACAAATTTAATTTAACGCGACGCATATGATATTATATTTCGCACCATCAATCGTGTCACCAATTCAGCCAAAATAATGTGTGATTGTTTGTATTTAATGCCCCTCAGAACCATCATCATTTTGACCATATCGCCTCCTCGGCCGCCTGTAGGACAAATCGAATGTACACCATCTAGTACAATAAATTGATATCTGCTATCTACTCATCTGTATTCCTATTCGATGGTCCGTCGGAATAGCCACGCCAGCCTGTAGGGCGGCGAAAGACGTTATTAGCATAAATGACGACAAACAATTCCGACAGTGAAACAGACACTTGATAGACAGATTGAATAATATAGGAACCAACCACAAATGCCCCCTGCTTGTTGGCATAAAGTACATCGTCATCACTGTGTACACAACAACACATCAAGACCGAAATGATAGAAGTTAACATTTGTGGCTGACATCGAATTCTCCCAAACACAGAAGTGTTTTGTGTACACCTTTAGGTATGTCACGTTGACGATCCAAACATGGTAAACCTAGCTTATCCGCATCAAAAATCGGACAGACTTTCTTTCCTCCCACCACCTAAATGTTCAGGTGAAGACGCCTGCGGACACCTAGGGGAATAGCCAGGTGAAAGGAGCACTAACTGTGTTAACATTGCATATTGCTAAAAGTGCAGCTGACCGTGTTGACACTCCTGGAATGTGATTGATGTTCAGCAGAAGTGAACACTCGTTACCAGCCTCAGTGGGTGTCTTAAGCACGCACTTTAAAAATATTGCCGAGCGTGGGTGGCTTGTCAGAAACCCATAAAAATAAAGCAAATATACTCAGACTCGCGACTGGAATCCGGGGTCGGCGGTGTTGCGAAACGTGCGCAAAATATAATCTATAACAACATGAATTTTGATTAAAATATAAAAAAAATCGTAAGATTATTTTAAGCAAAACGACCACGCACTTTGTATTTACGAGAAAATCTCAACTATTCTATTCGTCTATTCTTCCACGAGAAATCTGTCTTGGCTCTGTGATACGTATTACATAGCCATCCGTAAGTATCTTTACAAAAAAGGCTGCGATTGATTAAAAACCGAGAACAGAAAGTAAAATGATTAGAAAGGAGACAGTTCTTGCCTCTCTTCCTGTTGATAAGTTCTTTTATTGCAAACGAAATTGGGTCCTTTGTTTTTGGTGGGGTGTTGTCTGACTATACTTTGGATTAACAAGTTATATGTAAACTTGAAAGATACAAATCTGTCCTTATCGTGCATGTTGAAACCCCTCAAACGAAAATATGTGTTGTACGAAACCACCCAATGTGGAGGACCCTCTATGTGGAAAGGGAAAAATTGACCGGACTAACGTTCAAAAATTTGTTTCGATTTCTTTTATCATTAATAATTTTGTATAAATTATTCTTTGTGGAATGGAAAGACACGGTTTGTGTCTTTAGATAGTTTAATTATTTCTACAAATGAATGCGGTGAAAAACGACACTATTCGCTGGAACAGAAACTTCGACGTTAGTCGGTCGTTGCTTCCGTTGCTTCGGCCCTTAAAGCTGCCGTAGATGCAGGTATAGCGTTTGGGATGATAGTGAAGAACGTGCGATTCGAACTGACGCTAAGACAGTTAAAATCACCAAAAATTGAACCAATGCGTAACACATCAGGCTACCGGCCATGTTTAGAATTCGATTTTTGAACTCAAATATATTCAACTGATGTGAATTGTTATGTTATCGCTGTGGTATATGGCTCTAATGCATATTCTTATTCGATTTTCGTTCGGTGTTCTTCACTATTTGCTTGTGTATCGTGTGTGTATCTGTTAGAAACGCCGCACGGGTACAGCAAATTAGAATCCCTAGGACAGCATGTACCAATTAGTGATGAGAAGGTTATATATGCAAAGAGCAAAACCACTATGTCGCAGACTAAGCACAACAGGCACTAAATGACACAAGAAAGAACAGACAATAGCTCCAGTAACCAATGAAGCCCAGCAACCAGAGTCCAAATACTTGGACATATAATAGACGCATGGCCATAACAAGGGCACGTCAGGACTATCCGAGTTACAATATGGTTTCAGGAACTGGTAAAGCTCTATTTATTCGGTGTGATATTACCCGTACGGAATAGCTCGAACGCGATCGCTGGGCCGTGGCTAATTTTAATGTCCCATTGACCTTCAAAAACGCAGTTAATTGAACCTAGGAGCAGCGGGCAGTCTTGAGATTCCTTCATCCCACCTTCCAAAAATGATAGCTAACTATCCTTCTGATAGCACAATGCCACTTGATACCGATGAGAAACTACTAAAATACGAAATAATGGCGGACGTGCCACAAGGGTCTGTATTGGGACAGCTTTAAAAGAGCGTTATCTATGACAGTGTGCACAGTATCAATGTGCAAGAAGTAGTGAGTTAGATGAGCAGATTAGGTGGATGAACCAGGCAGATTAGTTAGCGATGGTGGCCATGGCTTAATATGTAAACGCTTTGACTATATTTCTGCATTAAATTCTGGTGCTGACTAAATATAATCAAACTAAAATGTACCGCACATAAAATGGCAACAGTTTTAATAAATACCCGTGAGAAAATTGAACAACTTGATATATTGCACAAATAAAAGGACACCTCGTCTTCCCTATACTTTCTATAAAAGATCCTGGTTGCGCTCAGCAGATTGACCTTAATTGATTTACGGAAAACGACTGAGGAAACGGCAACTGTAAGCAACGCATTAAAGAGACGGATATTCACCTTTGGAGGGCCGCACTCCACATCAGGAAGCTGATTAGTATTTTGAATTGAAATTTACGCAGTGCATGTGAGGTCGAGTTCTGTCCAGCACAAATCGTATATGAGAGCAGTAGATTCAGCACATCTGTCATCTTTAGGCAATTCTGCTAGCCGGTATCTAAGAGCACCATCAATATTACTGCCGAAAGGAAATCACCTGACAACGTAACAAGGGAAGCCACTGATTTTCAAAAGGAAGAAGCATTTGTGTGGTTTTAAAATAACGCCTTAAAATTAAAAGGGTTGTACTACAATGTCGTGCCACCGTAAAATTATAATCAAACAGTACTTATAAGCAAATTACGAGGCCGAGAAAAAACACAAGCAATCATTTATAACTTTCTGGAAATTTCGATGGCGTCGGTTTTTTTGTTGTTCATAATAGATGAATCAGTTAGCTTCGGCTACTCAACTGTGTCAGTGCAATGTCGTCATGTTTGGATAATTCCAAAGTTTGGGATTAGTGACCAGTTAACGTATAGTTGTGATATGTCATAATAATAATAATAATAAATTTATCCTTAAAAATGCAACAAATTAATTCGAGACTTCAACTCATTACGTCTTGATGTTCACTGCTAATATCACCAAACATTTACTCTCAAGTATTTTATTTTATGGTGCGGCCGTTTTTATTAAATGTTTAATAAAACAATATTTAAATATATATGTATCATGAAAACACATTCCTTTGAAATAAATTTCGACAAGTTTTCCGTACATGATGGAGTCGTGGTCAAAACTTGACGAAAATTAGTTTTCATCGGGTGAAGATTTGCACGATTTTTCCTGCAGCCCTACAAAAAAAGTTAAACGGCGTGAAGTCTAAACAAACTGTCAAATTGCCGTGGTATTTTTTGTTCAGTATTATTTGACATTTTAGACACAGCTCGTCTATAAATTTCTTAACGTAACGGACGTTAGCTTTCAGTTTAAAGACTGTCCGCGAAAACACGATCTTTACCGAAGCCATACAAAGAAAAGTCAAATCGACACCCGCCAAGTACTGAACCAATGCATGCAGCGACATCCTGAGAAAAGTTGACGCAAGGCTAATAACCCTGCCCGTAAAAATGAATTATTATGGCAAATTTAACAAGCCTCGGATATGACCCAGATACACGACGACGAGCACGGAAACGAAAATGGCTAAATGATTTAAGAATTTTTACATGGAACGTACGCTCACTATACAGAGCTCGAGCTGCACAGCAGCTAGCCGATGCCCTGTCCAAATATAATGCTGACATAACAGCATTACAAGGAATAAGATGGATGGGGAGTTGTGTTATTCAAAGAAAAGAGTATAACATTTATTACAGCGTTCACGCAAAACACCATGTGCTCGCGGTAGACTTTCTAGTCAGCCAAAAACTGAAGCCTGCTATCATCAACTTTAAGGTAATAAACGAAAGGCTATGCACTCTTCCCGTGTGAGGCAAGTTTAAGAATACAAGCATCATAAACGTCCAAGGACCTACAGAGAAGTCCCCTGATGACGAAAAAGAAGAATACTACGAGAACGTCGAACGGGCCCTCAATGCATTCCCAAGATACGATGTGAAAATCGTTCTTGATGATTTAAATGCAAAAATAGGCCGGGAGCCGGTTTTCAGGCACTACACAGGTTCCCATAGTTTGCATGAGAACACTAATGACAATGGACTATGAGTCATCGAATTGGCAGCATCGAAAAACTTGGTCGTTGCGGGTACCACGTTTCCGCGTAAAGATATGCACAAAACCACCTGGGTATCACCTGATGAGTCCACTCGCAACCAAATTGACAACGTGTTGATAGATCGCCGCCACTCCTCGAGCCTGATGATGGTACGAACGTACCGAGGTGCCAACGTCGACTCGGATCACTATCTCGTTAGTACAGTTTTCCGAGCGCGGATTGCCTTACGGAGACGTATTGCATCCGCGGATCAGGTTCGAATCACCACGGCTGCCTTACGCAATGAGAATACCATAATACCTTTGGTCATGCGTTAAGACTCGCCCTCGAAGAGCTCGTAGGAGGGAGAGTAAGTCCTGGGGCCAGAATGCCGGGCGTAGAAGAGAAATGGACACGCTTTAAGAATACCGTCATTAGTACTGCCAACTCCATCTTAGGCAGTAGTCGTAGAGTTCGGAACGACTGGTTCGATGATGAGTGCAAACTAGCGACTGAACGTAAGAATGCTGCATACCGGCCAATGCAGCAGTCTCATAGGACGGGAGGAGAAATACAAAGAGCTCAGAAGATCTGAAAAAAGACTTCACAGACAAAAGAAAAGTGCTTGGGAAAAAAGCCTTGTCTGTGAAATAGAAAAAAAGTAGAGAGCGAGGTCCGCACCAGGCGCGGAAGTTCTACCAAATAATCCGCAGTATGACGCTGTACACACCACGCTACACTTACTGCAAGAATAAAGAGGGTAATCTGATCACCGATCCTGAAGGCATTCTGGAGCGATGGGAAGTGCACTTCAATGAATTGCTAAATGGTCAGCTCACAGAAGAATTGGAGGCTCCACCAATGCAAGATCAAGACCAAATGCTGCCGTCACCAAGCATTGAGGAAACAATAAAAGCCATTAAACAGCTAGAATCAAATAAAGCCCCTGGAGCTGATGGCATAACAGCTGAGCTGATCAAACAAGGAGGGACAGCGTTACATCACGCAATTCATGAGTTCGTGGTGCACGTATGGGAACAAGAGGAGATGCCGGAAGATTGGCGTCGCGGTATAATTTGCCCCATACATAATATAGGAGATATCACACTGTGCAACTACTATAAGGGTATTGTGGGGCTTTTCAGGGCCCGAAGAGCCACGCATCGCTCGATCCCCACTATTCCAGGCGAACGACTTACCTCTCGGTCGAACTTCAGCAAGGTTGCGTAACCTTGCTACGGCATTTACCCTCAGCCAAATCGCCGGAATTAATACGGTTACCCAATCGGATAACCGTTTTGAATTTATGTTAGGCAGCTTACCTATTCTGTAGGGGATTTCCTTCCAAACCCCTTTTTCTCCAGCATCACCACTGAAAACATTGAATCCACGGCAAAGCTTATCACCTTGCCGTGGCATCGAAGACTCACCCTCGGCCAGACCATATTCCCTAAAAAACATTAAGCCCACGGCAAAGCTTATCACCTTGCCGTGGCATCGAAAACTCACCCTCGGCCAGACCATATTCCCTAAAAAACATTAAGCCCACGGCAAAGCTTATCACCTTGCCGTGGCATCGAAAATTTACCCCCGAGGCGTACATCATTTCCTGAAAGGAACATAAGTCCATGGCAAAATCATCACATTGCCATGGTATCTGAAATCTTATCTTTAGGCATACATTCAGCCAGGGCATCTCGTTTCCATAGCCTTAAGCTATGTAAACAACAATCAACAAGAATTCCTTGTGACTCGTTGTATTTGCTTACCCCCGGCATAACATGCATGCGGCTATTGCCCCTATTGATTTACTACCGCCGACAAGGTTTCTGTTGACGCAAACCAAACATGTCCCTGTTTACCAGCAATCGCTGGCTACCAATTATCGGTCCCCATGTTCAGAGACCGTAATCGCGCAACGACCAGGATGCAGCCAGAAAATGTTTACTTTCAACATCTGGCAACGGCTGCACCCTATGTTCGTTGCAATGTAATCATCGGCAACCGAAATGAAGATTTATGGCCTTCCATTAGGATGACCAAATTATCGGTTTCAGTTTTTCACACCCCACATGCTAGTGTTTGCATTCTTAGAAAATGCACTAGCGATGTTGCCCGCCATCCACGGTCGCTGAACGATCGTATGCATGGCATACGCACACATGCGTAATGTATGCCTATTCCGTCAGGTCCAATCACGATTAACTACATCAAGTTAATCGTGTAACTCCGCCTTCTTTCCAGTTTCTTTCGGGATTCTTTCACTTTAATGATTTCCAATGGGATTAGTCAGTCAGATTTCACCAGTCGAAGGAGTCACCCGCGTCGCCGTCGGAGTAATAAATGTGTCTGATTATATGACAGTGAATCCCTTCGTTACACATTCGTGTCCGAAGTGCCGAATGGTAGAGTACCAATTTTTATTCAATTGTTTTCCCCTGTCGTGTCGGGTGGTGTTGCGGGTGTCCCGTTTGCATTGTAATTAATAAATAAAAAAACAAAAGTATGTACATGTGTAGTATAAAATAATGCTCCAAAATCTTTTTAATTAAATTTCCTAAGAGAACACAGTCTAATTTCATCTCAAGCCTTAACTAAATCGATGTGAATTAAATAGACAGACAAAAGTACATAACTGTGTAGTATCCATTATTGCAAAATAAAAGTGACCTTGTATCAAAATTAAAGAAAGAACTGATCGTGAGTTTTATTTTCCTCTTTCGGAGAGCTTTGTGTGGTTTTTCTGTTTTTTTTTGGAGGACTATAAGTGGGTGTTGGCTGAATCCGCACCCGTGCTTGGTGCCAAGTCCAACACTACCCACAGTATAACATTTCTGAGTACCTTCTATAAGATACTCTCCACTATCCTACAAGATCGGATAGCCCCATACGCTAAAGCCATTATTGGTCAATATCAGTGTGGCTTTATCCCAGGCAAATCAGCGATTGATCAGATATTCACCCTTAGGCAGGCGATGGAAAAATGTCAGGAATTTAAGATTCAATTATATCATTTGTTTATATACTTTAAGGCCGCCTACGACAGCATAGCCAGGGTAGAACTATATAATGCAATGAGAATTCGGCATTCCCAACAAATTGATACGACTTTGTAGGTTGACCATGACCAACGTAACTAGTCAAGTAAAAATAGCGGGATTGCTGTCCAAACCAATAAAGATCTATAATGGACTCCGACAAGGGGACGGCCTGGTCTGCGTCCTCTTCAACCTGGCGTAGGAGAAAGCAATCCGTGACTCTGGCGTTACAACAAGAGGGAATATTATCACCAAGTCTAGCCAGATACTTGCCTACGCAGATGACATCGACGTCATCGGTAGAACCGAATCGGTGGTACAGGAATCATTCACCCAGATCGAGCAGGCGGCACAAAAACTGGGACTGCATATTAATGAGGGAAAAACTAAGTACATGGTGGCAACTTCTGCGAAGAGAAGACCTAACGTTGGTCAAAGTATCAGGGTAGTGGAGCACGCATTTAAAGTCGTGCAATCCTTTAACTACCTTGGGTCAATAGTATCAGCCGATAACAATATGGCAGACGAAATGCGCGAACACCTGATTAAATCCAACAAAGCCTACTATGGCCTATCAAGGCTCTTTAAATGCCGAAATTTATCCAGTACATCCAAGCTACTACTGTACTAGACCATGGTCTTACCAGTACTGATGTATGGATACGAGACCTGGGTGCTTAATAAAAGGCACTCTGAACACTTAGCCGCGTTCGAGTGGAAGGTCTTAAGGAGAATTGTTGGCCCCGTATGTGAGGGAGAACGATTCCGGAGACGCTACAACCATGAGTTGTACGCAATCTACCTTGAAGCTAATGTTGTAAGGAAAATTAAGCTCGGTAGACTCCGGTGGGCGGGACACCTAGCTCGAATGAGCGAAGAGGAGCCTGCCCGGAAAGTCCTTTGTGGGAGAATGTATGGAAGGAGACAGCGCGGCAGACATTGTCTGCGATGGAGGGATGACGTAGACCAGGGCGCCCAGAGCCTGGGAGTGCCAAACTGGATGACATCCGCTCGAAATCGGGACCGGTGGAGAGATTTGTTAAAAAAGGCCAAGAGCGGATCCCGGTTGTAGTGCCGATGATGATGATGATGAAGTGCAACGCACTTTAACGCAGCCTGAAATTTCACCGATATAAAATGTATATAAGTATAAAATTGTTTTCCTTTTATTCTACAAAATTCACAGAAGTCTGTCAGAAAAAAAATTTTTTTTTAATCTACAGTGGTGTTACCCCTTATTCAATAAGCAAGATTGGAATATTTAGGTTGAAGAATAACCCCAGAAAATTCAAGATCTGCTACTACAATGCATTCAGACAAACAACAATGTATTCCTAAAAGTATCCAACAATCTCTATAAATTAAATAGAGGAGCGATTTACAAAGACGGAACCAGTAAGTTGATTCAGATTCATTTTACCATGTAGGCTTCCAATCACAACCCCCAAACGATAATACTTAAAATAGGGTAATAAAAGTTATGTGTGGATTATAAAACAACGGCGAACGAAATATTTAATTATCGAAGGCGTCGAGTACTGATAAGGTGAACATTTCCAATTTTCTGAGATAAGCTGGGAACATCACACGCTAAGTGATAGAACATCTTCTCGTCATGAAAGTGAAATACAATAATTGCAATATTCGTTTCGACCAAGTTCACGGCCACACTACATGATTGTGTACGCCTGTTAAATCTGCCATTTATTTCATTTATTTTCCCCTGCACGCTTGCAAGATATACTTAATAACATTACACCCTTGCTGTTGAGAAGCGTATCGCCTCACTCTATGGACGCTGTTTCAAAAGCACAAATTGTATGACCCACGGACCTAGATTCTTTTTAATTGCTTTTCCAGACACGACATTCTATAATTAAAACGTCACAGACATCACAAAATCGTATGCACGATACACCCTACCTTATCGGCAACACATGGAACTGGTTGGTTTTAAAGCAACGATATACAAAGTACATACCTTCTGAACGACAAGTGGTGCAGCGAAATCCTTTCCACCTTGAAGACGGAAACCCCACGGTTGGGCATCGTATCTTTGGAGTCGAATTTGCATTAGTTGGGCCATGGCTCTTTATTTATCTAAAAAGAGAGTAATAAGAAAAATAGACAGTGAAAAATGGTCAATTATAGCCTTGTCCTTTCCGTGGGTAAGATAAGGTTAAGAGATTCGTACAACTACAATAGTGGAACTGATCGCATTACAAATGAGGTTAATTGGACGTGCACTGCAAAATAGAGGAACCAGTGGGAGATAGTTGAAAGAGGAGATGGCAGTGTTGGTCGCATATGTGTTCCTGCCCCCCACTAACACGACAGGATATGGAGCCATTAGCATAAGTGACATGGTTCGGTGTTCACGACGAAACCATTTGCAGTTTATAGCAGCTTCTTTTAGTGTTGCTATTCTCGAAAAGTCGCGAAGAAACGTTGTCCTGAAGGGCAAATAAATGGCAAAACTTGATATAATTAGAAGAGCTCTTCTGGAGGAGGGCGAAGGATTCTCCAAGGAGCCAGCAATGTAATCAGATTGACGCTTAGCGTTGTAACTCGTTTATGCGCATTCGAACACGTAGCATTCTCAAACGACTTTAAATAAACACACGAATTTGTATGCATCTGAAAAGGCACAAAAAACGTTCACACTAATGACTTTATTTACGCGATGACTTCATCGGGGTAAACCTTATTTTCATGTGGAATGAAAGATAAATTTCTTAATGAACAGTAAGAGAACCGAGAACCGTATTAGTGGGTAAATTCGACGTGAGTTTTCTCTCTAATTATCTTTTCCAGCTTAACATTTATTGAAAAGTTAGAATATAAAATTGTTGCTTACGAGTGGTTTTAGATCCTAATTGACCATTAACAATTCTTTTTCTTCAGAATTGACGTGAACTATATGATAGACTATATAAGTCATCAGAAGTAGAAGACAAAACAAATTACAGTGGTTAGTTCTTAACATTAAAAAACAGCGGTCCTATCTCCATAAAAAAAAGGTTTTTTGATACCCCTAAACGTTAGGCTTTTGAGAAGCTAAACATGCACAGTGGTAACAAGCGTCTCAAGATTGTAACGAGGTGGATAGGGTAAGGCGACCCATTTCACCTTCGACTGAAGATCGATACTAACTCTGCGTTAGTATCGACAACTCAAATTCATTCATAAAGTGAAACTATTGGATATCATCATCATCATCATCATCGGCACTACAACCAGGAACCGGTCTTGGCCTTATTTAGCAAGTCCTGTTGCTTGTTAAATTTTCCATAATGAGATGTTTTTTCTGGGCAAGGTCATTAGTCTTGCGCCAGAGGCTCTTCGACGGGGCATCGAACCCCGGTCTCCCGCGTGACAGGCGGGTATACTAACCACTATACTATCGAGGAGCCATTGGATATCATAGGGAGATATATATTGAAGTTTGATCGATTGACTAGGTTTAGTTGAGTAACGTCCACGCAACATAAAGTAAAGTGACAGACAGAAAATATTACGCCTGATAAAGGTAAACGACCTGCTGCTGAACCCCTATAACAATTTTGTATTTTATTTCTGGTTGAATATAATATGACTTTGACGATACCAAATAAAAGCTAAAGATGTGGTTTTCCAGATGCAAGGAAACTATTGTCGTAAAGAAGTTAAGCTGTCGGCTGGGTTAATCAAACAATATAGAATTAAGCCAGAGAACATCGAAGGAAACAAGGAACACAATATCCACATTCAATAAGCAAAGATTTTTATGACCAGAGTCAGGAAAAAAATTCTTACCGTTCTGTAAATATTGTAGTAGATATCCCTGGACATTTTTGAAGGGTATCAAAAGCGCAATGTCCTTCTTAGTGACGCAATATAATGAAAAGAAAATGTCCAGGACGAAAAAAGGAAATTCAAACATTACGAAAATTAGAACGGACATAAGACCTCAGCTCTCCATAGGCCTATCTGTAACAAGTGCGGAAAGCAATTGAGGAGAAGTGTTACGAATTGGTTAGATATTTGATTTCCTTTGAGCTGGCGCCGATCGGATGCGCAGTAACAGTCGACACACAAAATATTAGGGCGAGTTGAATTCTCGCCTCCATCCGACGTGAGTTCTTTCTTATATTGTTCTCCTTTCGCAGCAAATTGTTTGCGCTAACATTGAATAGCCGAGCTAGACTCCTCGTTAATGGATGCCAGTTTTATTGCCCTTACCAAAGTTAATAGTGACAACTTGCATTTGAACATTCAAGATAGCCGATGTTGAGAATGTTGTCATGGACACAACTCTCGTCCTTACATCTGCACTCGCAGATAACATGAAGCGAACTTTCCAGCTGGAACTCAACTCGCGCATGAAGTGAATTTCCAAACTGAAAATGAGCTCGTACGTGAAGTAAAGTATATCGTTGACCAATTGTGAAATGGAGGCGAATCTATCTACAACTCCGTTAATTGATTAGCAAAAGGAAAGACGTCGGAGAAGGTGAGTGCGCCGGTGCTCTGTGTGTAAGTCCTGATCGAGTAGTAAAGTTCTCTATAGATATGGAGAGATTGTGTTTTATGGTATACAGATCAAGTCGGGGTCACCAATTACAACGTATAGCAACGATAGTGAAAAACGTGTAATTCGAACTGACGCTATGACAGTTAGAATCACTAAAAATATAACCAATGCTCAACACATCAGGCCACTGCCGCGTATGCGAATTCGATTTCTAAACTCAAGTACACTCAACTGATGTGGAATTGGTATGTTATAGCTATGGTATACGGCTCTGGGGCTTTGCTTATTTTTAAATTTCCTTTCGGTGTTCTTAAATATTATGGGCAATTTAACAAGTCTCGGATAAGGACCGGATACTTGCTAGGCTAAGACCGGATCCCGGTTGTAGTGCCGACGATGATGATGATGTGCTTCACTATTTGCTTGAGGTATCATGTTTGAGCTCTCAATTATTCTCTCAGGCAGACGTAAGTCTGAATATTTATTAACGCTGGATCCCACTTTGCCACGACTCACTTTCGTGATCGTGCAGTTAGAGCTATCCGGCCAAGACACACACCCATGATCGTACGAGGATAAGTTAGTGAACGTGCAAGTGGACTTCACCACTTCGTCAGAGATAGCCCAACATGACTCAATTTCGTGATCGTGTGAGGAGATGTCACCCACGACTGACCTTGTGATCATACACATATAAGTCAGTTACGACTCACGTTAGTGATAGTGCTAGTTAATATTAACCATAACACACGTTAATGATTTTGTAGGCTTCCACCAAACGTTAGCACTGGTTAACGTTCTTGGTCATACCCACTAAGCTTCAACCACATACTAACCTACGTAACTGGAACCGTCCAATTATCAAACCCCTATAATCTAAACTTCTGCGTACTTCTAGGTATCGAACACTGCCGGACTCATTAAAAGCAACCGTTCGCTCATAGCCCCCTAACCTTTAAATTATATATAGTAATAAATTAGTATTCCGTCCTGAATGCAACAGAGAAAACAAATATATTACGGTTAACTCAAAATTACCGCATACCTCATCAGCTACATCTTTACTGAAACGCAGAGGACTCTGCAAGAATTTAATTCACTTTATACAGTCCCATTCATCTGCATTTCCATCCATTCTTAAGCACTGTATTGTATTTTCTTTCTCTCCCTCCGCTTCTCCTCACCTTCATCAAACACTACTCTAGATCCTTGCAATTATCCCTCTTAATGGCTCTAGTCCAATTACTTTATCGACTGCTATTATTACTATTTATTGGCCTGTAGGAACACGGAAGTTCATGACCTAACCGACTCGACTCCGCCATCGTTCCCTGTCCTGTGCACTCTCCTTCCACGCTTGACCAGCCGATCCGATCTCCTCAAGGTCAAACCTAACATCGTCCTCCCATCTCCGTCGCGGCCGTACTGCCGGTCTCTTTCCCATTGGTCTACCGTCAAGAATTCTACACACGGTCCTATCGTTGCCCATTCGCGCCACATGTCCAGCCCATCTTAATCTCCGCGACTTGACTACTCTCCCTATTGTAGGTTTGTGGTATAGCTCTTCCAGCTCGTGGTTGTGGAGTTTCCTCCGTTGTCCTGCCTCCTCGTCATATTTACCGCCAGAGCTACACCTTAAAACTTTATTCTCGAATACGCGGAATTTGTTGTCTTCCCGTTTTGTGAGAGCCCATGTTTCGCGGTTCTCTAGACACGGAGCTTTATGTTACGTGATAGCAGTTTGGATTTCAGTAGTTTACTACCGTTGCCGGAATGCAGTCTTTTGTTAATTTCCTTCGACATTTCGTTACTGGTCGTCAGTATCCTTCCCAGATATAAATATTTTGACTTTTCCAAATATCTTGCCTCTGGAGTTTATATGTGTTTCCTGAGGTCCTCCTGCTCTCGCCGTAATCATGTACTTTCTTTTATCTTCATTTATTTTTACGCCCACCTCTTCTGTCGCTTGCATGATGATTTCACAGTTTTTACTTACAGTTTCTAGATTGTCGTCCAAAACGGAGATGTCATCCGCATATGCGAGCACTTGCGTGACCCCGTTCAGGGATGATCCGGGCATGTTATCGTCTTGTACCTTTCTGATTACATACTCGAGCACAAGCTTAAAAAGACATGGTGAGGAGCCATCCACCTGTTTTAGTCCGTCCCGGATTTGAAATGGTTCTGAGAGATGGTTTTCTATTCTAACTAACAAATTTGAATAAGGGCGACATATTTTTACGGGATTCCCAGCTCAACTACAATATGGTAAAGTTTTTGCCTTGCGACTGAGTCGTAGGCTTTTTTGAAGTCAACGAACAGTTGGTGAACCGTCTCTCCATTTGGTGGCTTGTTGACCGGTTCCTACGGAATCCGCATTGATAGTCTCCCAGTATTTCTTCTGCGTATAGTGTGATTCTCGCCAGTATGACATTGGTTAGTATTTTGTATGTGATTGGGAGCAATGATATTCCTCTGCAGTTTTCGCAGTCAGATCTGTCGTCTTTTTTGAAAATGGGGACGACTATTGAGGTTTTCCATTCTTCTGGAATGAGTTCCTTATCCCATATTGTTTGGATGAGCTGGTGGATCTTTCGGGCGGTTGTCTCTCCTCCATGCTTCACAAACTCTGCCGGTATGCAGTCGACTCCGGGAGCATTGTTGTTTTTCAAACGATTTATTGCGTCTATAACTTCGTTGAAAGAGGGCTCTGGGATCTGAGGCTCGGCTGATGTACGTCTGGTGGGTGGTTGATGGGTGCGCACATTGAGTAGGTTTTCAAAGTACTGCTTCCATTTTGTCACGATATTGTTTGTTTCTGGGACCAGACAGACGTTTTCGTCTCGAATTATTTTGTTTCCTGCTCGGTACGCATTTCTAATTGAATTTATGCCGCCAAACATACCTCTGGTGGTCTTTATCGACTGCATTTATTATTTATTACACCCCCACCCCCCGCGCCCCTTTATCTTGCCAAATGCCAAGATCGCAATCTCGCCACTATTTGTTGTGTCAATTTTCTTGAAAAATATGCTCACAAAAGCCAATGCCAATTGAAAAAGGGTTTTGTATTACACTTCTTCAGTTACTCCACCTTCGAATTTCAATTTATTATACAATGATTTTACGACATCGAAACATTCACGATTTTTCTCTATGAACGTAGCTATTCGCAGTTCTCGACCAACGTTTAGGAACATTCATAAACATATTACGAGAGTAAAAAAAAAAACCGAGCCACGATCACTTTCTTGAAAAGTCGATGGCGTCGGTTTTTGGTTATGCCTCGTGTGTATTGGCCACTTGATTTCGGTCACCCATCATAAATTCGATGTTGGTTTTAAGAAAAAAAAGGAAGTTTTTAAGAAATGATTTGAGCAAAGTTCATTGTGTATAGTAGTATTAAAAATAAAATTAAAGTATAAAAAACGTTAGACTATTTATTTACGGGTTGGCGAAACTAGTTAAAAGCCGTCTGCATTTATGCGTGTATTTGAAATTAACCTTTAAGGTGAAGCGATGTGCAATAACAACTACGCTGAAAATTATTGTGAATGATGTACGTCCACTGAATTCGTTTGACCAACGACGGCGATAAAATCTTTAAAAAATACATACAGGATACGATGTGTAATATTCTCGTATGTGATGTAATTTCGTGAGTTGCTTCTGAAACCGCTATTTCACTGGCCATTTAATGAAAGTTCACTGAGTTAAGCATAATCTACTACTCAAGGCAAAGATTAATAGAGGGTATCGGTAAAATAAACTCGTCGTCAGCAACAGAATGTTTTGCATAGTGAATAATTAAAAAGACCTTGTTCAAAAAATACGGTATAGATAATGCATGGCTGTACAGACCGAGGACATTAACTGAATGGTTAGATATTGAAACTTTCTACAACTTTTCTTTTGCGGAGGCATTTCCAACACCAATGTGTTTAATTAGGTTTAGCTTCTATTACGTTTATGACTGCATTATTATCAACTCTGAATGATGGCATGGGTTGTTGCTCTTGGACAGCGTAGTACACATTTCTATTTCAAGTTTATAAATAATTTCATTATAACAACCCTATTATATCAACATAGTACTATATATATCCGATGATTTTCAATCTTTTGTTGGTGATTCGTCTACAATCCTCTTCAGTTTTAATTGATCAGTTCTTGCATGTACAAAGTCGCATTAACAAGGTGACCAAAAAATCAAATACGCTAAGACTCCGATAATTTAAAAACGCCACATGTCACCGGATTGGAACAATCTATCTGAATAGTTAGGCCTTCGACACACCTCCCATCGGCCAAAACGATTAATCAAAAATGTTCACAGCCATCCGCAACACATAAAATTCTAAAAATACCCAAGTTGGCAATTTGAAAAGCCTCAGTTAATTACGTGCTCCCGCGTCGAAAAAGCAACCATTAACTTTTCTCTGCCCACTTAACAACATGCCCTCGGATATTATTCGCAACCTCTCCAATGAGTCCATAGAAATGCTCTAAAATATTTTATGTCTGTGAACACACCTCTGCGGAACCTAACTATCATCCAAAGGGAGACGAGCGCCATGTGGCATTCATATGCCAAATATGAAGGTAGTGTAATGATGGAGGCGATTATGACTCTATGTCTGACATCTAAACTGGTGATGATGAAGTTAAAGGATTTTATGAGAAGTGCAGTTGAGTCTATCGCTGGCGCTATTTCCAAGTATCTCCGGCAGCAGTAAGTAGAGCAGCGCTCTCCGATCATTTGGGTTTCTGTCTCATATTCGAATTGACATAAGTAGTTTTCTAAAAGACACCTCAGATCCTTGCAATGAGATCCTGAGGAATAGAAAAAGATGCCAATGAGGACTCATAAACGAAACTAACGATGATGATAGATTCACGCCTTCTGGTGCTCATTAGCAGGTTAACACCTCATGATGGGTATAAGCTATGAACGACGTAGCTGTGAGTGTTTGCACCGAATAGGAGAATCTTGTGTACTACTTTGAGTGGGTGCAGGCGGTGGAAGTGGCCTGTTAGGGAAAATTGAAATGTCTGGTGGTAAATCAAGATAAATTGAATTAAGGACGTTGCCATATTGAGGGTTTGAATACGTGGCATTGTCATATCACTCATTGGAACTCTCTTAATTACTCACTTAGATAAATTTACATTCAATCAACCGAGTCATCGCTCGGGGACGAGGATTGTTGTGCTTCAATGATTGATATGTGTGAAATGAATTCAAATGGAAGCAGTGGATGGATAAAATGACACAATTGGTAATGCGAATATTTTTAGAACAAGCTGAACTAAACATCTGCGATGTAAAAGGAGGGAGGAATGTGGCGCACTTATTTTATTCGTAATATGACATTGATAAAAGTGCGCAGATAAGCCGTTCCTTCGGAGGCAAACAAGCATGAAGTTTCTGGCAAATATTACGAATATGTGACGGTCTTTCATCCAGAGCTTCCAAGGATATTAATTCCCTAGCGGGTAAGAAGCAAAGACTGAAGATGAGCACGAGCTCATAGGTTGTTGTTGGTGTTGTTGCTTAGAAGAGGATCCGGTCTCGTTTTATAATAAATGGCGACCTCTTTTAGGCTTTTTGACGTGGTATACATTGAGATGGAAAACACTTTTAGCTATATATTATTTGTATTTATATATTAGGTAATGGAAAGAAAAGTCGGCGTTTTTCTGTTGGCTTGACTTTAAAATGTCATAATATTAAAACGCTTGGGTGCGTTTAGCTACTCTTTGTTTTTTGATGGACAGATAACAAATCAATTGTTCAGTGGTGACAATGTTATTGAGATTAGTCTTGTTAAAAGCGAATGCAAAGCGTACATGAGCGAAATTTGGTAAAAATCGCTGCATTTTAAAATTCGTTTATGGTTGAGAGAAGAAAGTGGAACAGGCGTGAGAAAAAAGGGAACATATAGAACATATAGCGAAAATAGCCAATCGTATTTCATCGCTAGAAAAAAAGAGATGCTGCAACCTATGCCCGAAAATTTAGTGTAATTACTAAAAAGGTCGGTTAAGGTGTGGATAAGGTTTAAGAAGACAAACATGTGAGCAGCTGCTAAAAATCGACCAGAAGACGGATGAAAGCCTGAATAAAGCTCGTGAGGGATGAAAGCCAGAATAGAGCTCGGTACAAAAACCGTCTCGATGTTCGGATGCCGCATAAACAAGTCGGGGGTGGGCAACTTAATGTATAGAATTTTCATTTACGAATCAATTTCAAATCAAATCATTTTTGAAGTGTACGGTAACAGGCGATAAAAAATTGATCACATACGATATTATTGTACCTCATACAATATGATAAGAAATACAGGACTGATTAGAAACAAGCTGAGGTTTCATCATGACAACGCTAAGATACACATATCTCTGATAATCCAGCAAATATATACTACAATCCTTATACATGTGTGGCGTCTCTAACAGATACACACACAATACACAAGCAAATAGTGAAGAACACCGAATGAAAATCGAATAAGATAATGCATCAGAGCTGTATACCATATCGATAAAATAACAATTCACATCAGTGGAATATACTTGCGTTTAAAAATCGAACGGCCAGTAGCCTGATCTGTTACGCATTGGTTCAATTTTTGGTGATTCTAACTGTCATGGCGTCAGTTCGAAGCACACGTTCTTCACTATCATTCCAAACGCTATACATGGGTGGCCTAAAAAGTTTTCGACCTCAACGAGAAGATAGCAGCACTCGTCAGTAAAGGCTAGTAAATGTAGTTGTGCATATTTCGACAGTTATTATTATATTTATTATTTATTGGCCTGTAGGAACCCGGGAGTTCATGACCTCTCCGACTCGACTTCACCATCGTTCCCTGTCCTATATCGACAGTTACTCACCAAAATTTCACCAATTTGAATGCGTCGTTTTTATTTGACAGTCGTTTGAGTGAGTCGATGTGAGTGTTTTTGTGAAAATGGACACAATTGAGTATAGATCTGTCATTAATTTTTTGTTTTTGAAAGGCAATACATCTACGCAAATCAAAGATGAGTTGGACTCTGTGTATGGGGACTCTACACCATTATTTACCAAAGTGAAATTTTGGGCAGCTGAATTTAAACGTGGCCGTAAGAGCTTGGGAGGCGATAAAGATTCGAGACGTCTAAAACCTGCATCAACTGGCGATAACATCGCTAAAGTTCACCAAATGGTGCTAGACGACCGCCGAATTAAAGTGCGAAAGATAGCAAAGGCTATGAAAATGTCCAAATGTCATATATTAAATCAAGATTTGGGCATGAGAAAGCTGTCCGCGCGTTTCGTGCTGCGTTTGCTCACGTTAGACCCAAACCGATTAATTACTGTCGATGAAACTTGGATACGCCATTATACGCCCGAAACAAAAATACAGGGAATCGGTTGCAAAAAAAAGCAAAAAATGCTTTTTTCGGCTGGGAAAGTGATGGTGACTGTTTTTCGGGACTATCTAGTTATCTTAATCGATAATCTTCAAAAACGAAAAAACATTACAGGAGCATATTACGCATCATTACTTGACCAAGTGAAGGCAGAAATTTCGGAAAAACAGTCACATTTGCAGAAAAAGAAAATCCTGTTTCACTAAAACAAAACCCCGCCGTCTCACAGCTCAGCGGTTGCCATGGCGAAAATCCGCTAATTACGGTTTGAACTGCTTGACCAGCCGCCTTACTCACTAGATCTAGCCCTAAGCATCTTCTTATTGTCCCCTAATCTAAAAAATCTTTTTGCGGTTGGATGACAGAGATTTTCGTCAAATGAGGAGGCAATCACCTTCGTGAACAGTTATTTTGCAGAGAAAAACACCGAGTACTATTTGGACGGGTTAGAAAAATGGGAGCATTGCCGGGAGAAGTATGTATAGTTACAAGGAGACTATGTAGAAAAATAAAAATTAATTTTAAGAAAAATTGTCTTGTATGTTTGTCAGGTCGGAAACTTTTCAGTTCACACTCGTAGTTTGTCAGATTATCATTAATTCCAACTTTTCCAACACTAGTGCTATCGTAAATTTTTCCTAAATAGGATTGCGGAAAATATATGTGTCAGTCTTTCAAAGATAAACTTGCGCATTCTTCAAGGAATAATTGCTGAATAAGAAAAACAATTCCTACACGTGTTGTGTTTACATAAAAGAGGCCGATTTTAATTGCTGGATGATAACAGCAATGTGTGGGTGTGTATTTTATGTAAATAGTTAATATTTCAAACATAACATCGCCCTTAAAATCAGTAATCAGACTAGATTGGAAGGAGCCCAGAAAGTAAATATTTTGGGGAGAAATATTGATGAGCGAATCCTCCGCGAGTATAATGAGGGGCAAAAGGAACTGCCCGGAGCAAAATTAAAATGTACTTTATGTTTGTTTTGGATGTATCATAAAAAGTTGTTTGCGATATCCTTAAATTGGAATGCTCAGTGCATATGAAAGAAAAGGAAACGATAGTGAATTTGTTGCTCATACACTGAACAAGCGATTCTAAACAAAGCTAATAAAGTTGCGCTTAGAACGAAACTGCGATACAGAAATGTATAGAAGAAGGAATATTTCCGATATATAGAAAGTACCCAGTATTTCTGCCAAAAGGAAAACCACCGTCCTATCGTCAGATGTGCCGCCTAGATACAATGGGGAAAATACTGGAAAAAATTATCGGACCATCAATATGTGTGATGGTTATGGCATCATCATCATCATCGGCACTACAACCGGCAACCGGTCTTGACCTTATTTAGCAAGTCCTGAGGCTTGTTAAATTTACCATAATGATTTGTTTTTTCCGGGCAAGGTCATTAGTCTTGCGCCAGAGGCTCCCCGACGGGGAATCGAACCCCGGTCTCCCGAGTGACAGGCGGGTATACTAACCACTATACTATCGAGGAGCCAGATGGTTATGGCAGCCGAGGCAATAAAAGAAAAAAGATGGAGATGGGAAGCAAGGAAAGACTGTGTCGACGTTAGACCTAAAATTGTTTGCCTATAACTCGCCCAACTGCTTTTCTATCAGAAGAGCCCTTAGACAATGTGAACCTCGCACTACCTCCTAAGAATCGTCGTAAACTACTTCACCAAAACTGTCCGACAAGGTCAGCCATTTTTTCGTTTCGGCAGAAGTTCCTAAAAGGTCAGTATATTGTTAGATGGAAACTTGCAAATAAGATTATCACATGGAATAGAAATCATCGGATTTCTCCACGATATCGCGGTTGCAACATTTCATCATCATCATCGGCACTACAACCGGAAACCGGTCTTGGCCTTATTTAGCAAGTCCTGAGGCTTGTTAAATTTTCCATAATGATTTATTTTTTCTGGGCAAGGTCATTAGTCTTGTGCCAGGGGCTCCCCGACGGGGAATCGAACCCCGGTCTCCCGGGTGACAGGCGGGTGTACTAACCACTATACTATCGAGGAGCCCGGTTGCAACATTTACTAAGCATATATATGAAGCGAATGCAGCCACCAACGAATCCCGATTAACGCCTGACCACAAACATCCCGATTAGAACTTGGGGACTACAAGCACAGTAATTAATAGGAGACCAGCCTAAAGCTTTGCGAAGGAGGTGGAAGGGAATCCAAGGTAGTTTTACTACATAAGGGTGGGGTTGTCACACACATCGGCTCTGACCGATGGTGTGTTTGGTAAAGTACACATCATTGGAAAAAAAAAGTAGTTAAAAACAAAAACTAAACTAGAGCACATAGGCTTGAATACGTACAGATTGAAATAGCGGTTGTACGTAGCATCGGACGGAGTGTGTTAACTCTTTGACAGTGTTCGGTGCGAACTCTCAGTTTATATGCAAATAGAGGCGTTACCAAAAAACAGTCAACATCTCATCTCTGAGACAATCAGCTACAATATTGTTATACACAGAATCCCAAATCCCTAACCAATATCATTAATCAACCCCAATACGTGTACGCATCTTGTAATCTGCCACACAGAATCCCAAAATCCCAACCTAAAACCTTCGCGTATACGCATACAAATCAAATTACCAATGGTAATAACATCCTGAAAATCATGAATCATCAAATTCCTAAAGCCAAATGCATGCAAGTTGCACCAGGCAATGTGAAACATTCAAAACCTAATAATTGCAATTTTGCATTCTAGCAGTTCCCACATTTTCCCTAACCTTGGAATGCAATCATTTTCACACGCACGCCTAAAATGCAATTCTGCAATTCTCACGTACTCACCGTATCCGACACCCCTTCTTCGCCCAGGTAATCCTACCTGCACACTATGAGAAAATCAGATTCACGTCAGCGTGAATCGAAAATGTTCTCATGGCCTTGGGGAAAAGATTTTTCGCAACGCTGCGATTCTCACCGTCGTTGGCATGGCCTTCGACTACGACTGGCGTCAGGTGACTGTCTGGAGGACAGCCGTGACCGTGGGAATGTATGTGAAGTTTTTGTTTCTTTTGACTTGAATTATTAGATATAAAAAGGGCTTCGTTAGGAATTAAATGAATTAGAATTAGAACGCCAAAAGGGGTGTATCTGCACAAGTGCACTCCGGGCAATTTAGACAGCCAAAGAGTAGCGTCATATAAATTTTATTAATTAAAAAGGAAGATAAAATAAAGTAAACCTAAATAAAAAACAAGGTCCTCTTATTAAGAACCACCATCGGCTCATCGCGGTCCCAACAAGCGTCCCAAAGAAGAATTCTCCGGCCAAGGTCCCTCAGTCGAGGAAGGCCAACCTCAGGGGAACCCCCGGAAGTGAAGGTGCCTGAGTCGTGAGATTACCAGACGGAACGTATGTTGCAGAATCCCATGTATACACCACAGGCTCGTGAGGCGGACACACGAGAACGACACACACGCGCTAACCAGTCGGAAGAGGACGACCTACGGGCGGAAAAGCCGGAAGCCACAATTTACGGACTCCACGAGTCGGAAGCCGCTGGACAAAGAAGAAGACGGACCCAACAAAGCCGGAAGCCGGTAAGTTGTGTGTGTTTTTAAATGTTAATGCAACAATATTAACAGCTTGACACCCGTTTCGCCGGTGAATGAAAATGTAAGTCTTGTGAGAACCGATCTGCATCCACCAATCGACAGGTTATTTAGGTACTTGGAAAAGAGAAACGATTCCTCCTAGATCATTTCAGCAACGTTTAGGATAATGTTTGTAGAATAGGGATAGACAAGATACGTCCCGAGTATAATTTAGTTTCTTATGAGGCTCATTGCTCAATGTTGAGATGGAATAAAATCTCTTTTGGATATAAAAACACAATTCAATTCTCTAGAGGCGGACCTGGCAATGTTTGATACATTCTTATGCCACGACATATTCCCACAGACCGTGACGCCGATCAAATTTATGTGTTCCCTATATTCAAAGACCTGGCACTTCATTATCAGCTGTGGAACCGACGATATATTTTTTCTTCAGAGCGTTGCGTATTATGTCTTTATTGTAGTGAATTATATGAGATTGTCCACTGTAGGATTTTACAGATTCCGATTCAGATACTTGGTCTACCTACATCTCAGCTGATGCGACGTTGATGCATTTTCGGCCAATCATTTGAAAATGTATACCCGCCTGTCACGCGGGAGACCGGGGTTCGATTCCCCACCGGGGAGCCTCTGGCGCAAGACTAATGACCTTGCCCGGAAAAAACAAATCATTATGGAAAATTTAACAAGCCTCAGGACTTGCTAAATAAAACCAAGACCGGCTCCCGGTTGTAGCGCCGATGATGATGATGATTTGAAAATGTGGAAATAAGTGTACTATCATTCGTAATACTGAATACTTTTTTTACCTGTTAATTCTAATAAATCATTAATACGTAGTAAAAACATAGTTGGATGCAAAATAGAACCATAAGGTACCCCGGAATTAACGGAATAGCGATCGAGAGATACACCGTCAACAGGGCGAATCGATCGATTCTCGACGACGCTCTTCATCCAGTCCAGTTTTCCTAAGCTGTTCGTATGAACGAACCTTGCTTAGCAACGCTCTCTGGCAGACGCGATCAAAAGCCTTGTAGATATCCGATGCGATCGCGCTTGACGCACCATGTTTTTTAATTGTGGATCTTTAGATGTTAGTCACAAGAGTCAAAAGATGTCCCGTGGAGCGCCTACTGCGGAATTCGTATTGGTATTTAATCATATCGGCAGAGATCATGACCTTGGCTACCATAGACAGTAATGCTATCGGCCAGTAATTTTACAGGAGACACTTCCCCTTTCTTTAGGGATTGATTGAATTCGAGCGATTATCCAGCGGATAGGAGAGATGTGCATAAGATCGGCGAAAGAGTCGGCTAAGAACCAGCAACAACTCTGGAGAACAGTCTTCAGGAACTATTCTATATACACGTAGAATTCGTTGAACAGTTCGTGGGCGGAACTTCACATCTGGAATTCAAGATTGCATGGACTAAAATAAACTGAATGACGCACCTTGCTCAAACTTTGACAGTAATCTTTTCAAAGATGGCAATTAACAGGAGCAGTTACTGCATTTAAAGTTAAGGCGCGGGGATTTCAAAAAGTCACAGACTTAGCAAACAACCCTCGTAAATTCGCGAACACATTGGTTTTATTTTTTGAATTCGTGACTAGTGCCCCGCTGCACATCACCAACGGAGGAAAAGACAAGGAAGCGAAGTTATTGTTGATAGCCTTTGCCATTGACCAGAAGGGACGCGAAGCAGTTGGGTAGTCAAGTAGCTTGTTGGTCACTTTGTTTCTGATTATGACAAAATTCGTTCTGTTGACCGGGGATTGGAACGCCATTGTTTAAAAGCTCTATTTTTGCCACTGTAATCTGTTCGCATCTTTTATCAAGGCTTATTAGGTTAGTTTCGATTGATGGATTGCAGAATGTGAAGTCCAATCTCGAGAAGAATAATACGTGAATGACTCTAAGTAAACATTGGAGTCTCCAAAGCACACCTCTGCCTACCTCTGGAAATCTCCCCAGTTAACACCCCCGGTCCTCTATACTTAGCGACTCTGCTTAGGTCAGTTATTCGTTTGAAATGTAATTAATTGTGCAACCCTTATCAACCCTATCTCAGGGATCTGAGTTTCCCAATAGCGCAGTCGTTTCCATGGTATAAATGCCCGGCTTGGACGTTAGAAACAGATCCAGGGTGTTCGCAAAATCACTTCGGTCATCCAGGAATCGCTAGGATTGTGGGGTAGGTAGTCGTGGCGCCAGCATGGACGCGAGTCCTACTACCGACCCACCACCTTCACTGTTACAAAGACCCGAAAGAAAGTTTCACTGTTCCGCCGCAAATGCGAGGACCAAACTTGTCCACAAACGCGTAAGGACGAACGATAACACCCCGGAAACTGCAGCCGAAAAATTAAACACACTGGATGTCATTTTGTTTAGTTTTATTTCTATTACTTAACACTTTCATTAGATTTGGATGTATTCATGGTATTTTGATGCATTTATTTTGTTATATTCTCTGCTTAAAACACAAGCTTGATAATTAGCGGCATCACTACTGTCAATTTGCTTTTACATTACGGACACGTGCAATAAGAAAAAAGAAATACTTAGACAGGAAAGCAAAAGAAACTCGACTCCGGTTTAATTACGCTAATTACGGGAGTGAACGCGACCGCGCTGGTCTGCTGTTGAAAATGGACTCAGGGATAATCATCTCGTGCAGAGCTGATTCGCTTAGCAAGGGAAATTTTTGGGTACAATTCCCCTTCACTAGGGAAAGGAATTTCCTACCACAAGAGAAAAGTAAAGTCTCTCTTGGTAGAACAGACAACCAGATCGTTCAGATCTGATGTTGTTTACACATGCTCGAAGGCAATGGAACAACGAAGCAGGCGGCAAAGATAAAGGAGGAAGCGACCAAATGCTTCGTTCGGTAATGCGGATCATTGTTTACGCGATGCATCGTCACTATTGTCGACGTTGGGAAAAAATGTGCTAATGGAAAACGAAATGGATGATTGTTTGTCTATTGAACAACGCTATTGATAGTACGCTTGTTTCCTCCTTTTCGAGTGATCGGCCGATTGGTGCATCTGCGTCACACCAGCTGAGATGTAGACAAATTGATTCTCTGAATCGGGATCTGAATATTGCTCTCATGTTTGGAGCTCGGCTCCTAAACATACCCTCGACCTACTTGAGAGCATACAGAGGCGAGCGATCCGCCTGATCGGGGACTCGGCGCTGACGTCGGGGCTACAGTCGCTATCACATCGAAGGCGCGTAGCCGACCTTTATCTGTTTTACAGATATTATCACGAGTGCTGTTCTTCGGTGATTCGTGGTATTGCTCCACGCAATTCGGCTTATATGCGCTCCACAAGACAATCCAACGGATCGCACCCGTTTGTGGTTCATCTCCCGACGGCGCGAACATCCCTACATCAGAACTCGTTCCGCTACAGAGCGGGGAAGCTGTGGAACTCCCTTCCCACGCGAGTATTCCCGGAACGTTACAACCTGCAACTGTTCAAAAAGAACTGCAACAGTTATTTGATGGTATCTCGGGGCGCCCACTCGGCACTATAGGTTCGCCTCTCCCGAGAGAAGTCTAATAAAAAAAAAATAAAAAAAATAAAAAAAACGAATCGCTGGCCGGCTTGCTGCAGCTGTAAAAACAAGCCGTCCGACATTGCATTTCAAATGATAACAATGGGTGCCGAATGGTTTGTATTTATGGTGCATATGCACATTAAGGAACTATTTTAAGAATTTTAGATAATGCGTTGTATGCATTAAATGTCCTTGAAAAAGGAAAATGTCTTCAGGTGCCAATGCAAATGGATTGGCGGCAAACAATGGGAGTTGGGTTGTAATAATGGGGGTTCTGCCTGATAAGTTAAGAAAGAAATCTTACGGAGAATTGTATGCGAAGAGATGCATGAAAGGTATGTTTTCTTTTCCAGGGGCTTTTTAGATTACAGATTTGATCTCTTTAATGCGTGAAGCATTTAAGGTGCTAATGCGATTGCATTAGTGAAGTTATGAGATTGGATGGAAGTAATGGGGGTTTTTCAGGTAAGTAACAGTGGGGTTTGGTGGAACTGCCACAGGTTTCTCAACGATTTGAGTCAAATTGCGGCTAACAGCGGAATGTACCAACCAGCCGAAGTTGTGTATGTTAAAGTTG
This sequence comes from Microdon myrmicae, assembly GCA_963931805.1. Lineage (NCBI taxonomy): Eukaryota > Metazoa > Arthropoda > Insecta > Diptera > Syrphidae > Microdon > Microdon myrmicae. Next base: position 264,418,009 of record OZ007496.1, read on the forward strand.
CCAAGAACGATAATCTCATACTGGTGCCATTCTTAAAACGAAATCTCGAATGTAAGTCGTGTCCTAGGTAACGGAGATCAAGTCAATTGACGAGCCGATATGGGTTTCGGTTAAGGCTAAGGTATCTTGCGCTAGGATATCTACCTAGGATTTCACTGTTTGTAAATATTGGTGGACGGCATTTACGTTCGTACTAGTGAAACCGATTGTCCCGATGTTACAAAATGCCGCTCCCAGTTAAACGTTAACAGTGTTCCGCTGGAGGATCCGATTATGCGGTGACAAATTGTCTAGAGTTCAGTTCTTTTTCAAAAGAGTTGCATGATGTTCTCCCCGATATAGCTCCCCAGAGATAAAGAGAATGAATGGGGAACTGGTTTACCTCCGGAATTCTTTATCACAAAAGATACCATCATGACTTATCTCAATTTCAGTCCGGCGCATTAGCCCAAAAATCCGGAACGAAGTCGAAAATTTCTCCCGATATCACGGAGCGTACAGCGTCACAGGGTCGTGTCTTGGGATGTATTTACCACCTAAACCTACCTTTCTTCAGACCGGTTTATCAGCCAAGATTCCGACCATTTCACGGAAACCATAGCTCGATAGGGTGGTGTTTCGACGTTAGCATTTTTACGTTGGGGCCCCACCTACCACTCAGCCTTTACTCGCCTCTTACAACAAACCGCCCTAGCTGTGAGTATATTCTAATGGCCTACTCAGAGGGCAAGACTGCTGTATTTCTTAAATATCTTACAATGGCTGTAATATCCCGCACAATTTACGCAGCCTCGAAAATGCGCTCCTTCAAATTAAACGTCTAATTAATTCGACTCCCACGCATACATAATTTTTTTTACTTCGATCATATACAACTGTAGACAAAAAGCAATGAACAGTATTTATAAAATTAAAAGGGGATGACAAATTACGTTTTGCAACAATTGCGGTTTAGTAAATAATATAAGAATAATGGTAAATATATGAAGCTTATTTATAATTAGAGTACCTCTCCTACTATTGGCTTTGTATCCCATGAAATGTCCGATTTTCTAGTAAACAATATTATTTTTCCGTAAATTTTTATTCAATCAAAATAGGATCCGTTGGCATCTATGACATTCTTCCAACGTGATACAAGGTCAAATATTCCTTTTTCGTAGAAGTGCAGACTTTTTCAAGCATTTAAATCTTCAAAGGCGTTTATGACCTCTGCTCGGTTCCGGGAAACCTTCAGCCGGCAAAATTAATCCAGATTGCGGAAAGGATGGTAGTCCGTTGGCGAAACGTCAGGAAAGTACAGTGAATGCGGAAGAATTTCAAATCCCAACTGCAACAGTTTTTGCATCGTTACTTGTGAGCATTGTCATGCAAAAGGATCGGGCTGTGCCTATTGACCAACGCAGGTTGCTTTTCAACCAATTTGGCATTCAATATGTCGATTTCCACACAATATTTGATAGCGTTGATCGTTTCTCATGGTTGAAGAAATGAAAAGTGGATTGGTCCTTTCGACCACCAAATTTTCACCGTAATCTTTTTTTGGGTGAAGATCGGACTTTGAGGTGTGTTTTGGTTTTCACCAGGTCTTTTACGGTTATCATACAGAATCCACTATTTCCAACAAGTGACTATCCCGTGCAAAAACGGTTCAGTTTGGTTTCTTAATCTAAGCAATGCGCAGATTTCCAGGCGCCGTAGTTTTTGGGACTCGTTCAATTCATGGGGTAGCCACTTCTCGAGTTTCTTTACCTTTCCTATAAGAGAAAGGTGTCGACTTATTGTCATTGGGGATACTCCCATGCTTTGTATAATCTCCCGCACCGATTTCATTGGGTCCACATCCACCGTTGCTCTTAAAACATCGTCATCAACTAACGTTTTCGAGGCTGAAATCTCCCAAACGGAACTTTCCAAACCAACGTCGTATAGTGTGTTCGTTTACCGCTACATCCTCAATTGCGTCATTAATGTTTTTCATTGCCAATAACGCATTATGTCCCATTTTAAATTCATAAAGGAAGAGAGTTCGAACTTGAACTATCGACTATATGGTAAACAATTCCTAGAAAAAAAAAATAGCTGTACTTGTAATGAACCCTAAAATTCGCACACGTCAAGCACACGTACCAATTTGCTTTATAAAAATAGAAGATTGAACGTTCTGGCAGTGATGTTCACTCGAAAACTTCTTATTTCCGACATTTCATATGGTAGAACCCAATATTTTACCACGCAAACAAAAAACAAAAAGCAATAAACAAAAACTCAAAATCTACCGACAGTACATATTTTTATGCGGCGTAAACCCGGCTCCTACTCAAATACTTAATTGCGTTTCCTTCCCATTATTACGCAATAACTTTCGAAAATGATGCTTCTAACGAAACAATGAGATTCATCATTCCGTCGCGTAATGTGAACGAAACAAGTTTTGATTACGTTTTTCCTCACTGCTTAATTCCCGAATTACTCAAGTATATGTGACGATCCTGATTTATTTATTACTTAGGTTATTCCCTAGCATTAAAACTTAGGAGAGAATTAAAGGCAATATATTAAACAACGAGTTTTCAAATGTTTCCACAAATCGGCACGCGCCAGATCACTTTATACGACCTTCGCTACTAAACTCGTTCTGTTAGTCTTTGACAAATTTACTTGTTCAATCAGCTGAACTCCGATAAGGAATGTGTGGCCGTATCGCAAATTTCATTCCGCAATCAAAATCATTTCGCACAAAACTGAATCAACAGCAAAAGCAACATATTCGCGAATGATGACCTCGCCAAGCTGCAGTCATCGATTTTATTGATTGGTGACATCATGAGCCGCACAGCTCATTTTCTGACTATGTTCGTTTCGTCTTGACTTTTTTTCTTTTTATCTGTCCGATAATTATGGAAAAAGGAAGCCCTGAAAGTCAAAATAATATTTATGCATACATGTATAGGCAATTGCAAGGCGTGTCCGGATGACTTGAATATTTGTTCTTATTGTAATGTCACGCGGTTGAGGCTTAATTTGGCCTAGAAAAAAGAACAACCTCATCGCCAGACGATGATGGAAGCCCTCACCTGGAATGAAGATTATATCAACTGCAGTGGTAATGAACCTACAGTTGATCTTTGGCACGTTTTTTCTGCTGCATGGCCACATTTAAGCCGTATGCGTTGTCGCGGCATCTTTGTACACGACTTAGGAAAAAGGCTTTCAGGGTAAAATAAATTCTAGGAACCACGAATGAACAAGTGGGTGTGAGAGGTGGAAGTGCAAGATGCATTGTTACAAGCAGTCTGTTGTCGCATGTTGCAGTTGCGACGCTGACTAGTGAGTAGTTTATTTCTCAGCAGCCGTTAATCAGACTTCCAACCAGTTCGTGACTGGTGACTGACTGGCCAGGGGACTAGACACAGCACAGAAACCTCTGTCTCGAATGCAAGAATTGAACACGCATGCTGTTGCAATTAATTAAATTTACTACACACTCAACTTGCGGTGTTAATTTTATATATGATGCGGCTGGAATGTTAAGGAGATAAGACGCACATTAAGGAAGTGATTACGGACGAAGTTTTCTCAACATGCAAGACCGATGCTGCAGTTGGAATTGTTTTTATTTTGTCACCATTATAAATTTAAAGTACAATTCAAAGCTTTGTAGCTAATTTAACCACAAGATAGCATGGAGGTCATATTGTCAAAATGAGGCCTTATAAGAAGTGTGCTATTGAAATTTCGTAGTTATTGTATTGTAGTTGCTTGTTATGAAGTTCGTTCAGATTCTCAAAGTTTTGTATGAAACAATATGCCACAATGTTACCAAATAAACTTACAGAGTTTAAGGGGGTTATATCTTACTCATGAAATTAATGCTGGTAAACACAAGCTCAGTAGCAACATAATAAGGATACGTGTGCACTTGTGAGGATGTCAGCTCAACTAACAGCTATTTGCTATGATGGCGAGAGAATTCTTTTTGTCCAACAAAGCGCACACGAAAGGGTTCTTAAGGTTCCGTTAAATGTCAAGGCGCAGTGCGATCGAAAGAAATGATAACGAATTGATTACGAATGCCTTGAAATTACAATTACGAGGTAACACATGATGGAGTCTCACATCCGTGTGGTTCGGCTAAACAATGATATGTCCGTAGTAAAATTCTACTTGAACTGCTGTGCACACTCTGATTGATGAGCATCGTGGAAAATGTTTATAGACATGGAATGTAAGCACAAATTTCAGTTGAGTAACGACCGCAATAATATCTATAGAAAGAAGGGATACGCAGGAAACGTTGCGCCTCTACTCTAATAGGCGAATTAGAAAACTTTCATCAGGGTCCTCAATAAATTGCACATCTCATTTTTGTATTCTATCAAACACGTGTAGATAAAGTGTGGGATCTAAATTACCCTTTAAAACTGTACGTTCAAATGTATGGTCGTCCCAAGTAAACTTCGAGTATCAAGAATTCATCATCATCATCATCATCATCGGCACTACAAGCGGGAACCGGTATTGGCCTTATTTAGCAAGTCCAGAGGGTTGTTAAATTTTCCATAATGGTATTGGCATTATTTAGCAAGTCCAGAGGATTGTTAAATTTTCCATAATGATTTGTTTTTTCCGGGCAAGGTCATTATTCTTGCGCCAGAGGCTCCCCGACGGGGAATCGAACCCCGGTCTCCCGCGTGACAGGTGGGTATACTAACGACTATACTATCGAGGAGCCCCATCAAGAATCATCAAGTATCAAGTATCAAGAATTGATAATTACTTATTCCGGCTTTTAGGGGCATTGATTAAATAATACGACTTAGTATATCTTATTCATTTCGGAATTTATTGAGCACATCTGGACGTTCTGTAATGCGGGAATGGAAGGCGTTGGTCTAGCGTGTTCTAATAAGTACGAAAAACTCAATATTAGATATATATATATACCAAAGCTTCACTCAACGATCATCCCTCTTACATTATATAATTTACATTGGTAAACCTTGTTGTGGTGGCAATACGATACACATATTGCTGATTAATAAAAAATGAAGTTCGAAGAAGTTCGAAGGGATTCGTCGATGTCTTCGAATGAGTATCGGAAGCTCAGTATGTTGTCATAAGCAAACCCATGATAATTGGGTTGTGGGTAATGGATAAAAAATGAGGAATAGAGTGGGGATGAGAGTACCCGAAGCCAGTAATTTGATGGGCAATCGATTTGGCACCATTCACAACCAGTTAGATTGAACAGCCAGATAGACAATTTCTTACACATTGAAACACTGTCTTGTTATCTTCATAGTAATGTAATTTCAACAACAAGCCTGGGTTTCAAACTATTATTGGATATACAGCCCCTTGCTTTCACAGAAACAATATATATATATAGTGATCCCATTTTTCGTTAAGATTTCCCATGAAACCACACATGGACGTCGTGCTTTGTTACATACAAAAATAACCATCCCTTGTTATTTAGCATAATCAGATAATTATTGTGAATAGTGAGAGTAATCGAGTCGCGAAGGTTAAAATGGGCCGGACACGTGGCGCAAATGGGCACCGATAGGACCGTGCATAGAATTCAGGACGGTAAGCCATAGGGAAAGAGACCGAGAAGACGGCCGCGACGGGTGGGAGGACAATGTTAGGTTTGACCTCGAGGAGATCGGATCGGATGGTCGAACGTGGAAGGAGAGCGCACAGGACCGGGAACAATGGCGGAGTCCAGTCGGTGAGGTCATGAACTTCCGGGTTTCTACAGGCCAATAAATAATAATAATAATTGTGAATTCCTTTACAGGAATAGGTATCCATAGAATCATTAGAAACAAGAAATCCTCTGGAACAGATGGTATTCCGAATACTGTTCTTAAATATCTGCCTACAGAAGCGGTGAAAATGTATACTACCTTGTTCAACAACGCTCTAAATAGTGCATACTTTCCAAGACGTTGGAAAATAGCAATAGTCCACCCCATCCCGAAAAAGGGCAAGGACAGGAGCAATCCCGCCAATCTTCGCTCGATTCGTCCGCTTCCAAACATTACCAAAATATTCGAGAAAATCATAAACAAGGCATTGATAAACTGGTTTGATGAAAATTACAACATTCCGAACAACCAGTTTGCCTTTAGAGCGGGGACCGACACAGTTCATGGAAGTACAAAACTTGTTTCCGATATAGAGTGGAACAAGGCAAAATGACAATGCAAAGGCGTATGTTTCGTTGACTTTGAAAAAGCCTTCGATACCGTATGATTAGAAGGACTTGTATATAAGTTATCAAATCTAAGTTTGCCCGAATATCTGTTATACACCATTTACGATATGATAATGGATAAGCGATTTGTGGTAAAATGTGGGGACAAAATCTCCAATAAAACTTTCCATATTATAAATAGCTTACAGCAGGGAGCCGTGAATTCTCTCATTCTCTTCAATATTTAAACTAGTGATCTAGTTGGGTCTCTTAATCATGCTATTGCATATACCGACGATATTGTGGTGTACCGATCAGGAAAAGAAATCTACGCCATTAACACTTCTTCAAGATGACTTTGTTGCGGATTCGCCCTGGACACAACCACCGAATTCGCAACCGAATGCTACCCGTGGCACCAACCTAACAAATGTCAACAATCAGCTGACATTAAATGTAAATCGTCGGCTGTCATTGCTGATATTTCTCCTTCTGCGTTAACCTTTTGAGCGAAAGTTCGCAACAATAAAATGAAATAGTTAATATACCTGTGGATTATTTAAGGAAAGTTCCTGCTACAATCGAGGTATTCGGTTCACTTATTCCTTTTTTAATAATTCAATTAGTTTCCGGACTCGTGTTTGTAACCGCATCTAGAGATTCCCCAACGACATTCATCGGTCAGCGAAACCCAAACTCGTGTCGCCTCTGCCCAACCAAAGTGCACATCAGGAGACATCACTGTTCCTGACGCCAGGCCCACAACAAAATAAGAACCATTGTTCGTGGAAGGTGTGTTTAACGCTTGTTCGACACATAGACTTCAATAAAATAAAACGCTTTTGTGACGATTGGAAATTGGAAATTAACTTCCAAAAAACAGAAACTACCCTTTTCAGAACACCTCTTTCTACAGCTTCAATAGATACAAGGCATAATTGGAAAAACTCTTCTATTGTAGGAAGCAATAATCTTCCGCTGCAAATGAAAGCTCTTCTCAAGTACCTTGGTATTTGGATAGATCAATACCTATACTTTGATAAGCACATAGCAGCTGCCCTCTCCGCAGCTAAAAGTACATATGCAGTGACAAGAAGTCTGTTCCGAAATAGTCTTCTAGTTCACAAAGTTGAAATAATTTCGTACTCAGCATTTAGCCGTCCAATATTAGTGTATGGTTGCCCGGTATGGTTTAACGTTTCCCTATCCTACATGGAAAAGTTTCGCATGTTCGAGAGGCAGTGCCTGCATTCCTGCCTCGGATTACATAGAACACCTGAGTCTCAATATAGGAAATTCTATCCTAATAAGACACTGTATGACAAATCAGGATTGAATAGGACAGACAGTTTCATTATCAACATTAATCGTGGTCACACTGCAAGGGCAATGTGCAGCGAAAATAATCTTATCTCGGGAGTATACTACCCCAATGACATGTATCTGGAGAATACACTCCAAAATGTGTTCCCTGTTTTGGATGCAAAAGGCTTCATCCAAGACAAGCATGGAGTCTCTATTATTTACCACGCTTTTCGTGGTGCCAGGGACCAACGGATTCTTTATAACAATGAAATATATAATCCTGCAGTTCACTTGCGCTTTGGCATGGCAAGAGGTGATCGAGATAAATCTATAAATGACCGATCTTCGCCCAACTGCTGGTGGATTGACAATGAAGAAAGGACTTAACATCCCCATATATAGTAAGATTTTCAGACGCTACGCTTTCCCTTCCCATTCCTCATTTCCCTTTTCATATATATTTATTTTCCATTTCGTTTCCATTTCTCATTTAGATTCCTTTTCCCCTTCGATTTAAAATATCTGTATGTTAACATTTTTGTTAAAATTTTTTCTGTCTTATATTATTACAAAAAAAAAAAAAAAAATTAGACAGAGAGAACTTCTTCCTAAAATATTCAGCTAACAGAGAATATCATCATCATCATCATCGACAGTACCACCGGGATGCGGTCTTGGCCTTATTTAACAAATCTCTCGCCCGGTCCCGATTTCGATCCGCTGTCATCCAGTTTGGCACTCCCAGGATCTGGGCGTCCTGGTCTACGTCATCCCTCCATCGCAGACAAGGTCTGCCGCGCTGTCTCCTTCCATACATCCTGCCACAAAGGACTTTCCGGGCAGGCTCCACTTCGCTCATTCGAACTAGGTGTCCCGCCCTCCGGAGGCTACCGAGCTTACTTTTGCTTACAATATTAGCTTTAAGGTAGTTCGCGTACAACTCATGGTTGTAGCGTCTCCGGAGTCGTCCTCCCTCACATACGGGGCCAACAATTCTCCTTAAGACCTTCCTCTCGAACGCGTCTAAGAGTTCAGAGTGCCTTTACTGCCAATGTGTACTGGCAAGACTATGCGCTTGTACAGTAGTAGCTCGGATGTTCTGGATAAATTTCGGAACAGCCTTGATAGACTATAGTAGGCTTTGTTGGATTTGATCAGCCGTTCGCGTATTTCTTCTTTCATATTGTTATCGGCTGATACTATTGACCCAAGGTAGTTAAATGATTGCACTTCTTAAAATTCGTGCTCCACTGCCCTGATAGTTTGACCAACGTTAGGTCTTCTCTTCGCAGAAGTTGTCCCCATGTACTTAATTTTCCCCTCATTAATGTGCAGTCCCAGTTTTTATGCTACCTGCTTTGGGTGAAGAAATCCTGTACCGTCGAATAGGATCTACCGATGATGTCGATGTCATCTGCGTAGGCAAGTATCTGGCTGGACTTGGTGACAATAGTCTCTCTAGTTGTAACGCCAGAGTCACGGATTGCATTCTCCAACGCCAGGTTGAAGAGGAGGCAGGTCAGACCGTCCCATTGTCGGAGTCCATTAAAGAGGTTTATTGATTTGGACAGCAATCCCGCTATTTTTACATGACTAGTTACGTTGGTCATGGTCAACCTACAAAGTCGTATCAACTTGTTTGGAATGCCGAACTCTCTCATGGCATTATATAGTTTTACCCTGGCTATGCTATCGTAGGTGGTCGTAAAGTCTATAAATAGATGATATAATGGGATATTAAATTCCAGATATTTTTTCATCGCCCGCCTAAAGGTAAAAATCTGATCAATCGCCGATTTGCCTCGAATGAAGCCACACTGATGTTGACCAGTGATGACTTTAGCGTATGGGATTATCCGATCTTGTAGGATAGTGGAGAGTATCTTATAGGCGGTACTCAGTGTGATATCTCTCTTCTTATGTGTGGGGTAAATTATTCCACGACGCCAACCTTCCGGCATCTCCCCTTGCTCCCATACGTGCACCACAATCTCATGAATTGTGTGATGTGACACTGTCCCTCCTTGTTTGATCAGCTCGGCTGGTGTGCCATCAGCTCCGGGGGCTTTATTTGATTTGAGATGTCTTATGGCTTTTAATGTTTGCTCAATGCTTGGTGGCGGCAGCATTTGGTCTTGATTTTCCATTGGTGAAATCTGCAATTTTTCTGTGAGCTGAGCATTTACCAATTCATTGAAGTGCACTTCCCACCGCTCCAGAATGCCTTCAGGATCGGTGATCAGAATACCCTCTTTATTCTTGAAGTAAGTGCAGAGTGGTGTGTACAGCGTCATACTGCGGATTTTTTGGTAGAACTTTCGCGCCCGATACGGACCTCACTCCCTACTTTTCTCTATTTCACAGACAAGGCTTTTTTTTCCCAGGCACTTTTCTTTTGTCTGTGAAGTCTTTTTTCACATCTTCTGAGCTCTTTGTATTTCTCCTCGCGTATGCGCGTCCTATGAGACTGCTGCATTGCCCGGTATGCATTCCATTCTTACGTTCAGTCGCTAGTTTGCACTCATCATCAAACCAGTCGTTCCGATCTCTACGACTACTGCCTAAGATGGAGTTGGCAGTACTAATGACAGTATTCTTAAGGCGTGCCCATTTCCCCCTCTACACCCGGCATTCTGGCCCCAGGACTTACTCCCCCTCCGTCGAGATCTTCGAGGGCGAGTCATAGCGCATGACCAAAAGTGTTACTGGTATTCTCATTGCGTAAGGCAGCCGTGTTGATTCGAACCTGATCCGCGGATGCAATACATCTCCATAAGGTCAATTTAGTTGCGAGTGGCTCCATCAGGTGATACCTTTGTGGATATCTTTACGTGGAAACCTGGTACTCGCAACGACCAAGTTTTTTGATGCTGCCAGCTCGATGACTCGTAGTCCATTGTCATTAGTGTTATCATGCAAACTATGGGAACCTGCGTAGCGCCTGAAAACCGCATTCAAATCACCAAGAACGATAACAGAAAATATATAAAAATATTATTGTAGGCCGACGGGCATTACACAAACCTATATCGTGTAATTTAGAGTGCTCGTGTAGAGTCAGTAAATTATTTTAAGAATAAGAAAAGTTTGTAAAATAGGATAAAGCATTTAGTCCTAAGTAAACATTCGTTAAATTATTGTACAATAAATGCGTTATTCATTATCATCATCATAGGTGTCCATTCCCCTACACAAGGCTAACCACTTGCAAAGAAGCTCCTGCTTGGTGTCGCGCAATAATACAAGAATTCTTCGATCGACGAATTGCTAAATCCTCTATAGGAGGACCAAAAATTCATACAGATGATGTACATACGTTCCCACACGACCAATTACTTTAACTTTCTATTATAAGAAATAGTGAGATCAACCTTCCTTAACGGAAAATGGTTACACCTAATCTGCCTGAGCTCAACCGACTTCTTCATAACATAACTTAATATAAGTAAATAACGCAGATGACAACCGTGTTCCCAGCAATATTTTGCTCTCTCATAGGCCCAAGTATACAAGCCTTTCTTAACGGAGAAATTCGATGCCTAATGTGCGTCAACGCAGGCCAATTCTTCATGGCGCTATCGAAGGACATTTATATATTTAAACAGGGAGAATTGAAAGTGCGGATGATAAAGGGAACCAGTCTCTGGGGAAAGCCTTTTAATAAATTTCAAGATCGAAAGAGCTTATTACTGGTAGTACACCATGTGTCGCTCTGTTGTGTAGTGAAATTGTTAAAATTGGATTAACCATAATAAAAAAACTTATTAACGTTCATAAGAACTACCAAAATTTGTCTTTAGAAAGGTGTAAAAGATTTTCACCTTGCACTATCCTTAGTCGTAATGAAAATTATTTCATTATGTGGTCTACCCATTTTACAAACACGCAAAACCGACACATTTTAGCATTTACTCCTTTCTTTCTATTCTTTTCACTTTTCTGCATATTTACTTACTTCGCTTCCCACGTCGTTCCTATTCGTACATTAATGACATATTCTAATAGTTTTATCGTGTACATGCTATTAAAAAAACTGCACAAACAAAAATATTGTCGCACAACTCGTGTTAGCAGTAAAGTGTAGAAAGTGAAACCATCTGTACTGTTTGCCCTGCCTATAGGAAAACCTAAAAGACGTACTAAATGGGAAATTTATGATGGTAAGGTAAGTCGGCACTTACAAAAACCTCCCAGCACTTAATTAATAAATATCACGGAAATGGAGAAGGGCGATGAAAGGGATCCGGCTGAAAAGGATTATCTATTTTTATCAGTACATCCGAAGTTAATTTGTATTGCAATAAATATTTGGAAATATCGGATTCGCTCACCCATTTCAGTACAACAAATATCTGCTAACAAACGGAAATACATTGCACCTATCTTTGGTGTTGGGTTCTCCATTGCATCTATCTTAGGTGTTGGGTCCTATATTGCACCTATCTTGTATTGTCCTACTTGTATTTGCTAAAAGATACCTAATTCCTGATTACAAACGTAAAATAAACATATCTCACATATTTTATCAAAAATTCGACTGAAACGAAAACTGAAATTGTTGGTTTAAATTTATTTATCTTTAAGAAAAGCATTTAAGGTATAATCCTCGGTATTTATTTGCAAATTTTATCGTAATTGGTTAAAATGGAGACGAAAGAACGTAAAATTAATGAAATATAAGGTCAACTAAAATTACGCCGCCATAAAAGAAAAATTGTGTTGCTGTCGTTTTTCGGGTAACGACATCAACTCATGAGCTGAATATTTTACATGGATGGCAAAATGTATATGCAACCTTTCTCACTTGTGGTTCTGAAAACCGGAGAGTGCCCGATTTGAGAAGGACGAATTTAATTTGAATTCCACGGCTGTATAATTATCAATATTGAATGCTGACCTATTTGTAATATGAATAATGGATTTCAAGGATTTCATAAGAACAAAACTACGCTCTTGAATGGTTTGCTCAACACTTTTCGGAGACAAAATATCTTTATTAAATCGTAAAAGGTAATGAAACTGGATACTAGAATTATTCATCGCACCTTTTCAGAATGCTACCGAAATAAATAGAAAGTTTAAAGCCTAAAGCCATTATTGGCTCGTATACTACGTAGGCTAAAAATGCCAGGGGTTTTTAATGAAAACAAGCGTTTTTTTTTTTTTTGGGCAAAGTTATATTTATTCCTCAACATAGTTGCCTTCGACGCGATACACTTGGTATGGCGACTTTTTAACATTTCGATGCCTTTCCTGTAGTACGAAACGTCCAAGCCTCGGTTTCCGCGATAACTTCCTCATTGGATCTGAATCTCTATCCCTGGAGCCACTGCTTGAGGTTTGGGAACAGATAATACTAGCTGGGGGCCAAGTGTGGAGAATACGAGGCGCGTGTAATAGGTGAGCAACTAATTCAAATCGTGATTGGTCCGATTTGGCCATCGCTTTCAAGGACGTGTGTGACGGTGCGTTTTCTTGATGGTACAGAACTTTTTTCTTCGCCATATGGGGGGCGTTTTTTATTTATTTCGTACGTCTGTTGGTCCAATAACACTGCATAATACTCTCCTGGGACTATTCTTCCCTTCTGCTGATAATCGATGAAGATTGATGCATTCCAAAAAAAAAAAAAAAAAAAAAAAAAGGCCAAACCTTCCTGACCGAGCGTTGATCTTTTGGCCGCTTTCTTCGGTTTTCGTGGCTTTCAAGCCACTCTGTAGATTGCCTATTGGACTCAGGTGTATGGTAACAAGCCATCACAAAACGTCGAAATGAGTCCGCTCGATTATGCTGCAAAAGCGCCAAACGGCCGTTGAGACGTCAACGCACGCTGTTCTTGGTCGATTATCAGCAAAGGTGGCACCCATCGCGCCAATTGCGTTTTCATCTCCAAAGGGTCGTGCAAAATGTAACCCGCCCGCTCTTTTGATATGCCCACAGCCACAACTAACTCCCGCAACTTCACATTATGATCGCTCAAAACGTTTCTATCCACTTCCAGAGCAAGGTGCTTTTTTGGTGCTTGTACGGCCCACTTAAAATTCACTAAATCACCGATAAACTGTTGTTATCGAAGAAGCAGATGTGGGATAACATTTCTTCAACCATTGAAATGATTGTTTAGAAGTTTTTCCCATCAATAAACAATCTTTGATCAAGATGTGATATTCTTGTTTCCCAATTTTTTTTTATTCATTTTTTTTTTTTTTTTTACGAAGACGAAAGTAGCGTCACTCAAACGACTGCTGGCAAATGAATGGACTGTACCCACTAGTTTTATATGAACGTTCGTATATAAACCAGTGACAGACGAGCCTCTCGAAATGAGTTATATTCATTTTCTAGTGGCGCCACCTATTGAAAAATTCTGGGACTCTTCAACCCATGTAATATATGTTACAAAGCTAGTTTGCATCCTTGTGGCAACATTGTCACTTTGATGCTATGAAGGCAACTGTAGCCGGTCTTATTTAGTCTATGACTGTACAAATATTTACTGTATGAACGCCAGGACACAACGTCACAACTGACTCTGCAGGTGAACTGTTATCTATATTTCATGATTCAGTACACCGGAATGGATAAAAACCGCCGACATTTGCAACAAGTAATATTTTTTAGAATGTGTCCATTAAAAAAACAAAAACCAAAAAAAAAGCGAAGAGAATATCAAACAACTACAGATGGTGGTAGAAATCCCTGAATAAACATTATATATATATATATATATATATATATATATATATATAACAAAGGTCTGCAACGAACAGCATGATGACAATTTAGTTGAATGGTGCTACAGTAGCCTTGGTCATACGGCTACAACCTGGTCAAACAGTAACGGCTTGTTGGGAACCGCATCTTATTTATCCTGGTACTAATTTTACAACAGAATGCGCTTGCTCACCCAGTGGAAACGCTAATAATTCTCTGATTATGTAAAGCAATAAAGCAATAAAGGATTCCTCGTTAATGTCAGAAACAAAGATAATGTGACGGTCATATGTTGTCAATGCAGATATCGGAGATTTGCCAAACAAAAAAATAGTTTTAGAAAGGATTGTTCGACTGAAGATATAAATTAACATATGCGGCAATTTCGTGGCGTAAATAAGAAAAAATGTTTCAGGTTCAAAATCGAAAGTTAGAGTTCATTTTGCGATTTGTTATTCAACGTACTAAGCGAAGCTTATTTAATATCACAGGTGTTATGTATTGCGGGACCAGCCGTTATCGCAAAGGCCACGACATTATAAATCATCACCCCCAACAACGTCAACAGGTTTATTGCGTGACATTCCGTGAGGAAGCAATATGACCACGAAAGAATGAGTCAGATGTATTAAGTATTCCGATTCGGTACACGTTGTATATCGTTTGCAAATCACATATAGGTTCATAATGAAGACTGCAACGCATTATCAAATCTATTTTGGTCGACCTATATGACTGTGTCTACTACTCGTCATTTTACACTCGGTCAGGCTATGACTTCGACAATATATGCCCTAATAATGAAGTACCTAGTCGGGGTAAAGGACTGACTGTATTCATTGCAGAGAGCATTGTGGTGTTATATTTTGGTTATCTGCTGCCGAAATTATTATACTCTCTACGCGAAGCGGCAATCCCATCCAACACCAAAATAAACACCTATTTTTATGCGATTAAGTGTTTTTATTTCTTACATTTAAACACTTTTTGGTACTAAAAAAACAAAAAAAAAAAACAAAACATAATAAGCTTACTCCATTTGTTTTAGTTAAGGTTCTCTTTATGGTCTAAGTCTTTTAATACTATTTTAACGTTAAGTAGATTAATGTTGCTTTACTCTAAGTAGATTAAAGTTTCTTTAACGCTAAGTAAATCGATGTTGCCTTAACACTAGGTAGATTAATGTTTCTTATATTAAACTGTAGCACTTGCTTTAACTCTAGGTAGATAAACGTTTTTTTATATTAAACTGTAGCACTTGCTTTAACTCTAGGTAGATACATGTTTTTATATTAAATTGTAGCACTTGCTTTAACTCTAGGTAGATAAATGTTTTTTATATTAAACGGTAGCACTTGCTTTAATCCATCAGTACCACGGAACGCTCTCTACTTTGACTCGCGCGTACGTCACTACGAAGCACCAAAAAAACCTTAGTCGCTCTGACCTTACTTCGTGACCACTGGATTTAGACTGACCTGAGTCAACTTCCCATGGACGAGCACTATCCATCGGGGTTGATCTCTTTTACCAACACTTACAATATCGTTCGCTGGGCAGCCGACCAGCACGAGGATCATCGACATCCTCCCGCCAACGTTGTACCACAGTCAAGGGTGTGTAATCACAGCTGCCTCGAATTCTGTGCTGCATCATAGGGTGGCAAAACACATCAACGGTGATGCTGTTTGTACAGCGATGGCTGTGCGTCGCAACAACGCTGGTGGTAACTCCACACCCGTGGATGCATGGTGTGGTTTATTTCGTTTTGTCTTTCGATACACAATCACACGATTGGCGGGCAAATCAACGATGATCATGGTTTGGGTGATTTGCTGTGTACTGGAATACGTCGCAGACTTGCGCGACGAGACAGGAATCTTCGGATGAAGTAACACCGGGTGTTTCCTGTGGCACTGTGCGCTGGATATCTCTTACGAGGAAATTCAGTGCGGCGACAATTCACGGAAACTGTTCCTGTAGGCTATGGTTAAAGTGTCCCTTTGGTTCGTTTTATGATGGTGCCATGATGGCGCAGCCAACTTGTTTCCAAGAAACTTGATGCGTCCAATACGGCTATGCCTTTGCGTTACGCACTTATTGTTGCTGGTGTTTTTTTCGCACCAGTGGGCATCATAGATACACAGCTCCCAGGTGTTAGCTGGCAACCATGCTAAGGTAAGTACCTCTTTTCCTGTTGCAGGGCGCATGAGGAAACGGTTACCTGGTGGCAAAAGAACAGGTAAGCAGTGGCGTTCGAGTGAACCGCCACAGCATATTCGCTACATCCATTTCAAATTGATTGATACTTGAAATGTGTCATTTATACATAAAAAAATTATTGCAAGCAACACTGAAAAACGAAAATTAAAGTTGGACTTCTTTTGATAAATTTATTTTAAGAATCACACGACTTTGTTATGTGCGGCTGTTTTAAGAAAGCCATCAACCCACAGGGGGATGCGAGCAAACGTACAGGGTAGAGTCTGTGCTTACAATCCAGCGAATGCCGGGATGATCCTTGTCCCTGTTCAATTCAAGTTGACATGCACTCTCCACGTGACACCCCTGGATGTCTACTTTGGCACCCGCCAAGTAGTGAACCAATGCATGCAGCGACATCCTGAGAAAGATTTGCGCAAGGCGAATAACCTTGTCCGGGAAAACAAATTATTATGGACAATTTAACAAGTCTCGGATAAGGACTGGATACCGGTGGAGAGACTTGCTAAATAAGGGCAAGACCGGATCCCGGTTGTAGTGCTGATGTTGATGATGATGATCAAGCCATAGGAGATTTCGTATATGGGTGAAAGTAAATCGGTTGGGAACTACTAAAATTCATCAACAGTCAGAGGGAATGGAGGAATGCCATCTGCAAGTGTAAACATGAACCGTTCTGGGTCTTAAGGGATAAACAAAATCATAGTCCATGTGGCAGTGCCTACAAATTAGTATCGAAAAAAGTTGCACAAAAGCGGAAGAGTAAAACGACCTGCTTTCTTCCACGGGATGAAAACATAGGTCTGTAACGTGAACGGCCCAACAGGGATGAGAATACCTTCAAAAACCAATGAGGAGGGTTTTGAACTGGCATAATAAAACCCACATTAATTTAAAAACAACGTGACCTTAGATTAAATGGAATTCCTAATTCTGTGTTGAAGACTGTTTTAACTAAAAATCGGAATTTTCCAGCAGCTTTTTCATTACCGGCCTCCAGACTTAAGCTTCCGTGACCATGAAAAACAATAGTGGTCTGCTTTGTTATGACTCTGGAAATTCAGCTAGCGTGTGACATAAGTCTTCATTCAGGAATGCATCCAATTCTTCAAACTTTTTCGGTGCGTCAAGACGTTCCTTGGTTTCAACATCTAATCATTATTTTTGAAGTATATTATGTTAACCAGTCTCTGTATGTTGTTCTGGGCAGAGTATAGTCACAGTAACTCTCAACAGAAATTATGTGTTTCAGCTGCAGATTTCTTCTTTTTTTTTCTGAATAAACATCTGCAATAACATTTTCCGTAACTTTCCTTTTTTAACACGAAAGTCAATACATTTAGCGCTTTAAAAATTAAGTTATTTACACTAAGCGAAACGATATATATGGAAATTCTTTCTCTTTTTTTTACACAAACGCGGGCACAAAAGGGGATTTTGGAGTACCCTTAAATGTCAGAGCACAATGCGTTGCCACCTTAATCAGCACGCACACAGGTCTGGAAATGCCATCTGTTGGAAACAGTTGGAATTTATAAATGTTCTAATATATTGGGTACAATACGTAAAGCACTTAAAGGAATAATAGCAGCACGGCTATAATAGTTTACAGAGAACATACCAGGATTATACGAGTAGCAATATGGCTTCAGGAAAAACAGATCAACTGGAAACGCTCTGTTGCATGTGATATCGCCCATAACGCTATAACTGCAGCGTGATGGCTAGGATGCGGACAGATGTCAAAAACACATCCAATTCGGCCAACGGAGGTTGAATTCTACGAGAGTTGGACAGTTTCCGGGTTAGAGCGATGAAGGTTCAAAAAGGCATAAAACAACGGTTGTTTTGCCGCAGTGATCTTGATATAGAATTTTATGTGTAATCGTTTACTCACAGTTGATATGCCAAAAAAGTGAGATTTATTGGCTATGGAACCTTCGCCAAATATCTAAATGCGACATATTTCTACCCAAAACCAATCAAAAACATTAAATGCGGTCTAGATGTGAGCGGATTAAAACTTGTCGCATATATGAGCGAAGTTTCAAAAAGGGCTGCGCAATAAATATTGTCCGACAGTCTTATAGCGTTTGGGATTGATAGTGAAGAACGTGTGATTCGAACAGACGCTATGACAGTTAGAATCATCAAAAATTGAACCTAAGCGCAACCCATCTGGCTACTGGCCGTGATTAGAATTCGATTTTTAAACTCAATTATATTCCACTGATGTGAACTGTTATGTTATCGCTATGGTATACGGCTCTGATGTATTTTCTTATTCGATTTTCGTTCGGTGTTCTTCACTATTTTGCTTGTGTATTGTGTGTGTATCTGTTAGATACGCTACAGTCTTGATATGAGAAAACTATGCGCAAGATGCCTGCCAAGATTACTCACAATGGAACAAAAAACACCGTAGTGAGCATGTTTCAATCGGGTATTTGAAGAAGTTTCACAGCATTACAGCAAGGTTTTTGCAACGAATGATCACCGAAGAAACGTACTGCATCAGACTAACAAACGGTCAAAACTGAAACACTAGGATCGGCTACAAAAAAGGCGAAAACATCTGCGACAAAGTCACGGCGTCAGTTATTTTGGGATGCGGGAGGATTATTATTATTATTATTATATTGTTATTATATTATTATTATTATTATTATATTATTATTATTATTATTATATTATTATTATTATTATTATTATTATTATTATTATTATTATTATTATTATATTATTCTTATATTATTATTATTATTATTATATAATTATTATTATTATATTATTAATATTATTATTATTATATTATTATATTATTATTATCATTATTATTATTATTATTAATATTATTATTATATTATTATATTATTATTATTATTATTATTATTATTATTATTATTATTATTATTATTATTATTATTATTATATTATTATTATATTATTGATATTATTATTATATTATTGTTATTATTATTATATTATTGTTATTATTATTATATTATTGTTATTATTATTATATTATAATTATTATTATTATTATTATTATTATATTATTATTATTATTATTACTATATGATTATTATTATTATTATTATATCATTATTATTATTATTATACTATTTTCATTATTATTATATTATTATTATTATTATATTATCATTATTATATTATCATTATTATTATTATATAATTATTATTCTTATTATTATTATACTATTATTATTATACTATTATTATTATATTATTATTATTATTATTATTGTATTATTATTATTATTATTATTATTATTATATTATTATTATTATTATTATTATATTAATATTATTTTTACTATATTATTATTATTATTATATTAATATTATTTTTACTATATTATTATTATTATTATTTATTGGCTTATAAAACCAGGACTCGGCCGCCCCATAATTCCCTGTCCTTTGCTCTCTTTTTCCACGCTTGACCAACTGATCCGATTTCCTCAAGGTCAGACAGGATAACTTTCATCAATTATCTTTAGAAGGGAAAAACAGTAAACAAAAAAAACAGCACTGTGTTTGAGTAATTAACTCAAAAAAAAAAATCAGCTGGTCAAAAAATAGTTTTGTTTCATCAAGTCTTGTTTCATGAATTAGTTCACCTCCATTATCGTGATGGCCAAAATCATTGAACTGCTTCCTATTCGTGGAATTAAGCCCGCGCTGGCTATGTATTTTCTGTTTCCAAATTAAAAAAAAAACGGGTCGGTGGTAAAAGATTTGTCAACTCTGGAGAGGTGGAGTCTGTGGTTGATGATTAGAAGAACTCCGCGATTCTCATTATAAACAAGGCTTCAAACCTATTGAACATCACGGGAAAAGCGTATTGAGCTTAAAAAAAGACGGTGTAAAGAAGTAGACATTTTATTCCGAATATTTTCTATTTTCTTTCTAAGATCGAGTACTTTTTGGACTACTCCCATGAGACGGAAACAATGTTAGTAAGCAGCCGGAAAAAAATTGACTACCTTGATATACAAATAGTATTTTCTATAAGAATAATATTTTCGTGTTGTACTCAGCAGCAGAGTGTTCTTCTTCTATACTGTAGTGCTCCACGAAGCGCTACCATTTCCTTCCCGCATACATTTTGCACCTTCTTCCATATCTCCACCCATATCTTCAAATCAACATTTAATCCAATGTTGAACAAATTGAATCAAACGTTCAATTGTCGCATTGATCCAATTTCCAGAAATTCTTAAATCATATGCAATCATATGCACTGTATATTCAATTATAGATTTCCAAAATCTCTAAACTAAATGTGAGGACCTGATGTCCCATTTTCGATCAAATATTATTGAGAATCATAAAATCAGTGTTTGCAATTTTATGATCCTCGAAGAATATGTTTGCACAAATTTGGTCCCACAAAACTGGATATCCATTCACACCTTTCAAATTCAAATACAAACAAATTGCGCCATAAAACGAACCGCATGTTCATTTTATCGCGCATTAATATCTAGGATCGTAAATCCGCATCCGCAAGATCCTTTTTCTATTGTTTCCTGCCGAAGTGCATTTATGACCTTTGTTCCTTTCTTTTCCTCTTTGTGATCCCAATTCCAAGGGTTAGATAAAACAAATGAATGGCGGGTCGAGATTTGGTGTTGGGCAACCCTAGACTCAGACGAATTGGGGTGAGGGGACGTGCGGGACAAGAAAGTGTTGGATTGAAAAGTTTCGGTGGTGCAAAAATAAAGTGAAAATATTTTATAAAAAAAGGTAAAGTGTTTTAATACATTCGAAAACCAGATCGCTTCTCTTCCCCAACTATGAATTTTATTACAACACATTACATGCAACTTTGCTCAAAGTCTTGAACAAGTTATCCACCACCCAGTCGAAAAAAAAGCAAATATAATGTGCTCGGTATATTAACCTACGGCATTCGCGAAACAACCAGAATAAGCAGCCAACAACGCGCCAAATTTCAAGCAATGACCTTCCTGAAGTCAGCCTAGAAGAAATGAGAAGATTTGTCAGAATGCAAGACCATCATTTCCGTGTTTTCAGAAATCATTCTACTCCGTACGATTTACTTCGTCGCCCCGCCTGGCCAATACAGGTCAGTCTACGCCCCCAAAGAGTTATCAAATAAAATTAGATAATCCTATAACACGTTGCGTCCAACTTCTCGTCGGAATAAGTCACCTTTTTATTAAATAATTCTATGACAGCCTTTATTAATTTACTCGATGTGTTGAAAGATACCTGTCTGTACCATGGATTATTTCTACTCTTGACACAGTGTTTATATGTTAAAAATGTTTTTGTTGCCCGAACGAGAGAAACTTCGAGTTCTCTAAGTAACTGAAATGGGTTCAAAATAATGATTTTTCAGGTACATAACATTTATATATATTCTCAACTACTTTGGGTATGAAGGTTATTTCTTAATAATAAATTGAACTGGACCCATAAAGGCGGGTCGGGGTCTGTTTGAGTTACATAATTACAAGTATCGAAGGGACACTGTCAAAGCGTGCGAGTCTCTTTGTCACAAATCGTTGTGAATTCAAATCGATATTTTATATCGAAATTTCGCAAAAGACTCTTTTTAGGTCAACCGTAAATGTTTACCTCTTCTTCAAGTTCTAACAACTTAAATTTTCATAAACACATTGCTGAAGTGCTTAAGATGTTGTTTGTAGTAATTAAATAGTATGTCGTAAACGCTGACAAAATCGAGAGGATATTTTATTAAAATACTTGCTGCTAGATTCAATGGGTACTGCACCATGCACGATGTGCCGTCCACCTATTATGACGTCCGAAATAATTAACGACTTCCCCTCGAATATTAGCAGAGTAATATTCAAAAATTATTTCAACCTCGGCTGCCAATAGTGCAATCCGTTGACTGTAAAAATATACTCGTTAATAATAACACAACATTTGCGGCTATTAATACCGCGGCCGCACAGCAGACTCTATCGTGGCGATACTTAAGTCAGGGACATTGTTATTCCTGTTTGCTCTCAATCGCAGTTGATATTTAAAGATATTCCACTAATTGCAGTTGGTTTGCTCGACGGTAAAATTAATTATGCGATCTCATATTTCGCGAAAAACTGCGAACATTCTACGGGTGGCCGAATATTTGATAAAGTTCTAGAGGCCAAAGCTGTCAGTATTACATTAATCATGAATACTAAGAGTTTTCCGATATTTTTAAACCCAAATAATGGAATTCCCAATAGGGACGATATGTTTTTGCTACGTCATGGCAGCTACATTTAATATGATGGAAATTTCACTAGTTGTCATTTGTGCTTAGCATAGTTTGACTTAAAAATAGTTGTACAATTCTTTAAATCAAGAAGTTTTGCGTTAATCTCAAATATTTTGTATCTAACTTTAAAAACCCATTTTATTTTATTTGAAAAACAAATCGTTCTTCTGCCGAACCCAAAATATCGTCCCTTTTGGGAAACCCGATACTTGATAAGTGTATCGGAAATATATATTAAATGAAACATGGTTGTTTGGAAATATGTAGACATGATGTAAGTACACATCACACTCAATAAAAATGGTAAACACATAAGATACACATTTATCTATCTCCTTAAACTTTCATTCCTTCCTCTCTCTTTTACTTCCTTCCAAAAATGTCATTTGTTGTCACAAGTGTGAACGCTGATTCCTACACTTCTTGCATTCTTTCATATTCATTTTTATTTTTTATTTTCTGATTGCAATTTGAATTTGAGTTAATAGGGGCCATTGAAAAAGGTTGCAAAGTAAACGTAAGTAACAAATGCGTGTAATGCAGCCGCCAGAACGATCGTTTCAGAAATATTCTAGGATATGTTTCACGTATTCTGTACTTGACGTGTAACAGTTAATAGCGAAGCCTTTTTTACTTGCTGGTTATAAAATCTATTCCGAACACATGCTGTCCTAGAACAACACCTACAGGGGTTGTGGCAATTCCAAAAAACACAACAATACAGCTTAGGTATCGAGTTAAGAGATCGTCGCATGAAGACGACCGTGCTTTTGGTTCAACCTTTCCTAGCTTGAGTTTGAATCAAATCATCTTTAAAAGACGAGTATGACTGAATTATTGATACTTAATGCGGATAATCATTAACCATAGCACATTGTGTTGATGTGACGACTTTAGAGGCGAAATTTTACACGTGTGTTAAGTGTGTCGATGACGTCATAGCCAAAGATGACATACAAGAGACCATTAACACACTCAAACAGAAAAACGCCACCCGATTCTAAACTCAAATAACCCCACAGAACGATAGTGCAATTAAACCCATATTTCAAAGCAATTGACAAATCGAATAAAAACGATTAGTTTCATATTCCCAAGCAATTGCCGAATCATAATTGATTGAATAGGCTGAAACGATTACCGGATAATGCAAAAGCAATTATCTGCATATTCCGACACGAGCCGCATAACGTAAAAAATTAATTGGGTCAATTCGCAATTGCGAATGTTGAATTGTGGTACAAGTCAATGAAGAAATATTGGCTAACACAGCAGTACAAAGCAATTGCGAATTATAGTCAAAAATCGGAAATTGGGTCCATTGAAGTAGTAATTGCATTGTCGCAATCGGGAGGTGTTGAACCCGAAGGTATGGAGTAAAGTTGAAAGCAAGTGAGGAGGCAGTTTGATTTGTTGGTTGAAAAAGAGGAGTCTGCTCGGAAATTGATAGAAGTCGATGAGGAAGTGTTTAGTGTCGTGAGTGCGAGAATCTATTAAAAAGAGTTCATGTTGAAGTAACGGGTTTCTTTTTGCTAAGTGATACAAAGGAGGTATACAGGTCATTAAAAAAAGTGATGATCAGAAGTGGACAATATATATATATGTATATCTAACCATAAATGTTGGTAGTTATTACAAATCTGGATGAAATATAATTAATGACGATAAACAATTTGAAAAAGTGTCTAAATAATTATAGAGTGTCGATCAAAAGTGAACCATGTATTAACATAAAATAAACCATAAATGTATGCTTGTTAAGTGATAGACAAAATTAGACAATATACTAAATGTAAGGCGAGCAATAGACCTATGAAGTTGTCAAGGAAATCGATGAGCCGTAATTAATGATGGCAAGCAATTAAGAAAAGATAATCTAAGTTTATTGTAAAGGCAATCACCAAAAGTGAATGAGTGTAAAAAAAATAAGACAGTAAATAAATATATTTAAAAGTCAAGAACCTTGAAAGACCTATATTTAATTGCAATAAACGAACGGAAAGAGGTGTCCAGATTGTTGTATATAACAATAAGGAATTAAGATAAAGTGTAAGACTAAATAATATAAAGAAAAGATAAGTTGTAAAAAATAGAGTTTATAAACGAAGACAAAAATAAAAGGTTGTAGAAAGATTACTGAAACAAATAAAGAAGGTAACCATTATTGACTTGTTTCCTTTATTATTGTGAGTGATCCAGTGCGGGAGAAGAGGGAACACTCTCAGAAACATAACTCGCGTGCTTTATTGCGCGGTTTACACGAGACTATTTACACCCAATTCTTCTGTCTCATCAGAAGACGGCTGTAATGGTACGTATTCGCTTATAACGAGTCTTTAATAAACATCCCTCGAACATATTAATTCTGTTTTTAGAACTTAATTTTCCTAAAGTAATTGTTACATATTTGTTCAAAATATGTACAAATAAAAATAAGCGATTGACAATATGCCCCCTGAAGTTGAATGTTGGTACAATTTTTATAGTGATACGGATAGAGATTTATAGCATAATGTTATTGCTTAAGGAGCACAACTAGTTCTGCTTCGAAAGTAAGGGTACATTGGCCCCAAGAAAAGTTGCAGCAACTCAGCAGATACATTTCGAGGAAAAGAAACGTGAATTGTACGAACCTGGAATAGCAAATCAACTACAGGTTCGATATTTCTCAATCTTGGACAATGAAAGCAGTAGTATTATTAAACGACTCTCATGGTGAAATTTCAATCAAAACGACTACTACTATATACTATACCTCTATTTATTGGTCTGTAGGAACCAAAAGGGCGACAAATCTGACTGCGAGAACTATAGAGGGATATCGTTGCTACCACATACAAAATGTTATACCAACGAGAATCACACCAAATGTCGATAAAGTACTGGGAGACTACCAGTGTGGATTCCGCAGGACCCGGTCAATAAGCGACCAAATCATCACAGTAAGGCAATTGTGGTGAAAGAAGTGGGAATACAGAGAGAGGGTAGACCAACTTTCTATTGACTTTAAAAAAGCCTGCGACTCTGTGTTTAGACAAAGACCCTACCATATATAGTTACGCTGTAACTGATTAGAAACGGTGCCGCTAACATTCACATCTACATGCACGAAATTAAATTAAATAAAACTAAACTAAACTGAAGACATCTTACAATCGAAGAGATCGTCAGCTGAGTGCACAGCAGCGGGTGAAAATTGTCCAAAGGGACCAAAAAGGTTATGATATCCGTGTTTTGGGATATGCATGTTATTTTGTTCATCAACTACCCTGGGAAAGGTAAAACTATCAATACCGAATATTATATGACATTAATGAATCGATTGAAAGTAGAAATCAAGAAAAAACGGAAAAAAATACACAAAACATAAAAATGCTGCTTCACAAAGATCATACATCGTGTTACAAGTCATTGAGAATGATGGTCAAATTGAATGATGCTTCGGATTGCTTCCCCACCAACTGCTTTCTGCAGATCTGGCGCCCAGCTACTTCTGGCATTCTTCAGACTACAACAAATGGTTCAGGGAAAGAAATTCGACTCGAATGAATAAGTAATTGCCGAAATAGACGCCTACTGTGAGAGCAAAGGCAAATCATTCGACAAAAAAGCCATCAAAAAGTTAGAAGAGCATTGGAATTGATTGTATCACTCTTGAAGGACAGGTGTTTATGAATGAAGTCGAATTAAAAAAAAAGCAAATGTTTTTTTAGTTATACCGGACATCTTTGAGTGAAGTGTGAGGGTGGATTAATGAAGTTATTTGTAAATATGCTATCAAACATGAAAAGAGCTTATCAAATCTTAACCGTACGAATTTGGCAGCGCATCCAACTATTGGAGATTTCACGGGTTAATTAAGAAGTCTTAGCCTTATGATTAAGTTACAACAAATTAACATAAAATAATATAATGGTTAGTAGATACTACATACTAACGTTGAAATTTAATGTTATATGGGAACTGTACAATGTTTCGGTAACCTGCCCCCATTTGCTTTATTTTTAATGGTTATGTATATTTATTAGTAGTAGATACAAATTATCCCTAGCAAAGATTGTAGTATGCATATCCAATAAAAGCTGTTAAAAAAGTCTTAGTCACCATATTCGCCAGCCATATACCCGTGGGAGTTCCATTAACGAAACAGATAGGAACGAGCTCTCTTTAAGATTCTTTAAGAAGCCTCCTGTTTTTTTTTAAACACAACCGGTATATTATGTTTATGGTATAGTACTGTTGTATTCCAGAATACTACCCTCATTCGATTTTTAACACTGAATCTCATTACTTTTCTAACACACCGTTAAAATTACCTCTGTTCATATCTAATTCCCACTTAATACATAACATTAATAAACTTTCACAATATTCTATATCAAGCCTGTTACAGCACATTTCATAACATGCACCTTTTTTTCATTCAAAACATAGCATAGAATTCATCACATTAGAGAAGCACCAAATACCAAAACCCATAAGAGCAGTAATTTAAGATTGGTCTGATATCGGACAACCCATGAATGAACTAGATCATCAGAAAACAAGGAAAATATATAGTGCACCCCGGCTCGTTCGCAAAAGGTCAAGAGTCTTATGACAGCGATTTGTGACGATGACTACAATTTTTCAATCCAACTTTAAATGATTTTTTTCCAAAAGTATGAATCGGTATTTTACACGTTTGTTATACCTTTTCCCGTTGACCGTGAATCCTCAAATGCAAAACCTATATGCGAACTGAGTATCAAACTGACATGTACTTAGCTCCGACTTAACACCAACAGTTCCAAATCCAATAGACTCCGTCGTCTACAGCAATTGAAAGGAAGTATCGAAGCAGTACAAATTGTATTAACGGACAATAAGTGCGGATACCTATGAGAAGTTTTGCGTTATGCTCAGGAGAATACCACAAAATAACGGAACAGCACTTTATTAAACAATTTTTACCTTTTGAGACGCAAACACTCATTACACCGATGCTGTACTTCTGCACAGCAATCCTTGCCAATACTAAAAGTACAACAACCTTCGTATAATCAACGATTGTATTTTTTAACGCAAGTGTTACATGTACCACTCATATTAAACAAATATTAGCTACAATAATCTAACGTAATATGTAATACAAAATTTTCCATTCTATATGTTTGACTAAAAGACGAAAGGAAAAAAAAACAACTCTGAATATTTTAAAAAGAGCCCTTTCAAGACGTTATCTTGAATTCGACCTTCCATGTTGGTCATTGATGGCATTTCCTTTGACGAGAAGACCGACGTGCCCCACACCCAGTCACATTCACTTCATCTTCAGCCAGAACTTGTCTGCCCTGATGACTTACGTAACCAAGACCGATTGATAGAAGTGAAGACGTAATTTCGTGTCGCTCTGTAGAAATTACATAAGCGTCAGACACACGAATTTTATTTTGAGCAATGATCTAGAAATGCCATGAGATTCTTTGCCCACCCAACGGCTCATTAACGTGCGAATTAAAAAGGGAGAAAAATATTTTAAATTGCCAATTAGCGTATGTACACACAGCCGCAGCGCCAAAAGTCTCAATTACCTTACTCAGAAGGCAATCCACTGGTAAAACGTATTGACTTTATATGAGAGCATTTGCGTTTACGTGTTTCGTTGATTGATTGGCCACGAGTACCTCACCTGGGAATCAGTGAGGTCTCACTTTAAACATATTAATGTTAAAAGCTTGACAGGTCCTGTGCATTGCCCAATCAAAAATTTCCATAATCGAATGCCGCTGTCTCAAAAAAAAAATGGAACTCGTAATTTCATACTCCAACCAAGCGATGGATTTGGTATTTCATCCTTTTGTTAGCCGGAACTGTTGTATCATCTTATGAAAGTCAAATAATTGGTATCTTTTCTTGTACTCTCCAAGTTTTCTTTGTTGCAAGAAAACAAATTGACGGTCAACTTTCTCGTATGATTGATGATCATCGGTGCGTCATTGGTGTGATCGCCGGATAAAGGAGACTTAAGCCGAAGTTTGGTAACTAATTCCAATGTGCAAATGCGTCACACAGCCCCGAAATGCTTGTAGTTGGGTTTACCACAGGAGAAACGTCTTTACCCAACTTTCACAAACAGTGATCTGAGTAAGGGCTTACATTTCAAAAATGGTCAAGCGGTCAGGGAGAGCAAATATAAACCAATAAAAACAGATTCAATATAAACTCAAAGGCTTGGCCTGACTAACCTAGCGAATGTGCTTGTGAAACTAGGTGAGCTCATCTCCAACCAGAGGAGTTGAACACATTGCCAACTATTGGACATGGTTGTGAATATAATGCAGTTTTAGACGTTGGTAGCTTGCGGCTGGTTTATGACTAACACAACTAATTTCTAATTTCAGAGGCTGATTATAAAGAAAGGAAAAAATGTTTACGGATTAATGTAAAATACCAAAGTTGATGTCATATTTCAATGCAATTTTGAAGGTACACGATGCCTTGAAAGCACAGTGCTTAAAATTGTTGGATCAGTTAGGGGTCATGAATATCCTGGAATAAATATGGAACTTGCTGAAAGAAATAGAAGAAAGAAATGTCGTTGGTATTTTCAAATATCGAATTGCAACTAACAATAAATATTCAAAAAGATGGAAACAACAAACTCGAATTATGGAACACGTTTTGGATTCGTGTTGTTTAAGTGAAGCCTAGCACACGGCGAATATACGTATTGATGGAAATAGACGAGCGTTGTTCGAGGACATGAAGTGGAAGTACACTATTGACGTCATGGTTAAGATTTGGAAATTAATAAATAAGTTTCGATCAGCGTTTCATATTCTCACGGAAAATATACATCGCCAGGTCTACGAATTCCAGTTTACTGATGAACTAAACCATATTGATCCCACCCAGTGAAGATAGTTCATTGAATGGGTTAGTAATAAAAACAAACAAAATCTTGGGAGTTGACAAATTTGAGATTAGCAAAACATGAAACAAATTCATTCACAACATGTGATCAGACCATGCTTCTTCAAAACCTCGGCTGGTCAGGCAATATCAGTTATTAATATTGACTATCACGACATGTTAACCCTTTTTTTAATCTAAATTGTAAGATATGGATGTGGACGACAAGTGGTTTCAACAAGGCGATACTATATGCCATACAGCTTAAATAACAATTCTATTTCCGCATGAGTGGCGCAAGGCTAATAACCTTGCCCAGAAAAACAAATTATTATGGACAATTTAACAAGTCTCGGATAAGGACCGGATACCGGTGGAGAGACTTGCTAAATAAGGCCAAGACCGGATCCCGGTTGTAGTGCCGATGATGATGATGATTTCCGCACGAGTAGTTTCCTGATCGTTTAATTTCTCGTTTTGATAATCAGAAATCCCCAAACATCTGCCCTTTTTTCTTACTGGTTTTATGAAGGGACATTGTCACTTGATTTAACCACCTGCAATTCTTTTTTTATGAAGCTATCTCAAATCATTTGTTTACGATAGTCACACGACTCTGACTTACGTAATGAATAATATTCGTCAGCTTGTCGCTAACATACCTATCGATATGTTGGAAAGAACTGAGCGAAATTTCCGATTTCTATTAAAACCGAGTATTGACAATAATGGCCACCCTTACTCTGGTATGATTTAAAGGTATATCATCATCATCATCATTGGCACCACAACCGGGATCCGGTCTTGGCCTTATTTAGCAAGTCCCGAGGCTTGTTAAATTTTTCATAATAATTTGTTTTTCTTGGCAAGGTTATTAGGCTTGCGCCGGGAAAAGGTGTATAAAGTAGTAAAATAAATAAACTTTAAATGTCGTGCTTAATGGTGAAAATTAAATTTATATATGTGCGTTACTTTTTTTATGTTGAATGAATTTCTAAGTCAATAAGTTACTCTGCTTCACCCTGTATATTACTACGCAAATCGCAAATATCAGTTTGCATTACCATGGTGACCATTTGACAACAAATTTTTTTAACGAAATGGCAAAATATATCTTATGAATTACTACGGCAGAGAGCAAAAAGATCTGGGTAATGACCGCGATCGAAAACCGCCATACCGGTGACCAAACCGTAAGTGAATACGCGAAAACCAAACTATAAAAACAATGCAATACTTTAAAAAAATAACTCAAATTGTCCTCCGCATTTAATACAAACATTTTTGAAGTGCCAGAAGAACAAACAAACAACTAAAGTTGTGAATCGTTCGGATTGAAAAAACCTAACCCGACTGTTTGATTTGCGTTCTGCAAATCGTCCACCAACCAATGGGTTGTGTTGATGGGCTAAAGAAATGGCGTCAAGAACAATAATTCGTTCTCTTGCCGTGTAGCGATGCTGGTTCCGTGGGAATGACGTCCGGAACAATTGGTCTATGCTGGAATCAACTCTTAATAAATTGGTTAAACTGAAATGATTACATTGATTCCAAATTTTAGCTTCCCGATAATTGAAATAATGTGGATCTTTATTTCGATTAGAAATATCGTCTTTATTTTGTCGGATTCCTTAGATTTCTATAGATTACAAATTGCGAACTGGAGTCGCCTTGCAATTTACGAAGAAGAGAATTATAAAAGTAAAAATGATTGTCAAGTGACAATCAACAGAAAATTCACTGTTTAAGGTGATGCCACATATCTTATTCAGGTGGTGCCACAGATTTTTAATTGCGAATTCGCCGGTTGTTTCAAGGGCGAATCCGCAACACCAACAAATACTAATTTTTTATTAAATTTTACTGCCTCCAATGTGAAAGACCAAAGAACTTCAACCAAATGCTGGACAACCGACAAATCCAACTTAAATGTAGTAAATAGAACCTTACTTATCTTTACACCGAAATTCGTAGATTAAACCACCACCTCCAGTGCATTTGAATGCTAGGCAAATCCGGTGTTGCTGTCGATAAAACTGGAAATCACTGAACAGCCGATAAGCGTACGATATATTTCCCGCCACCATCTATACCATGCGGTAGCCAGTCTAAGCTACCGCCTCAGCCCATATCAGACCCAAACATTAAATTATTTATTTAAATTAAAAAATTTGATTTTGTAGGTTCTTCCTGAGCAATGCACAATACAGACACGACTCCGCCCAACGCCACAACTCACTAGGCCACTTTCATAACCATTCACGGACAAGGTAAATCTTGGATTCATTCTCGTGATTTTTCTCGCCCCGAGGCCATGACATCCAAATTCTCCTTTTTCACTTACCTAACCTTTCTTCGTCATCGATGCTCCGGTCCACCCGCATAGGCCTGTGGCGGTTCCGCCAAACCCCACTGTTACTTACCCGAAGAACCCCCATAACTCCTACCGATTTTCATAATTTCCTGCTAATGCAATCGCATTAGCACCTGTAAATGCTACACGCATCAAGCTTATCAAATTTATTTATTTAAAAGCTTTTGGAAAAGAATTCTTACCTTCATTCATTCATTCGAATCTAAAAATTTCCCAAAAGAATTCTATCCAAATTTATCACAGATCCCAAACATACATACGCATTACCTAGGAATTCCTGTGAGAATTTCTCCCACAAGGCCATCAATGCATCTCTGCATTAGCGACCAAGAACCGAATTCTCGTTTAGTGTAAACACTCACACTAGAGTTCGACACTTGAGCCATATACAATTGGCATAGATGTTTTACAAACCGTCATAGTATAACCATCTAATTTGCTTCGCAATGACCTGCAACTATTGATACAGCTGCAAGCACTTTACCCCGAAATGCTCCGTTGTTGGAATCTCCAAACAATCACCGACTTCGCGCATAGCCGCCGGGTTGAATTCAAAGCATAAACAATGCAAATATTGAATCCGTTTCTTACAACGAATTACCCCGCATATACGAATGCAAGCAAGGGATTCGTTTCGGCCACCGACCCAAGATACGATATACAATTTTTATTGTATAAAGTATCGCAACCCAATAGCACATTTTCCCAATGTCTATTCGTCTATTTACACAAGAGCATTACTCATCTAAGACTTTTATGATGCCCTCGTCCCATCTTTTCTTTTAACACCATTTCTTCGATGCATCGTCGCCTATTCATTTAGCCGCCATGCACATCATAAACCATGATCTCCCCGATTCCTTTGTCCTTGGCGCCTGCCTGCTTTGTTTTTCCATTGCCTTCGCGCATGAGTAAACAACACAGATCTAAACGATCACACACATGCCACCATGATCTCCATTACGAGATCTGGTTTCCTATTCCACCAAGAGAGACTTTACGTTTCTCTGGTGGTAAGTAAAAACATATCCTTAGTGGAGAGGATATCTACCACCACACCACCAAACTCACGCCAAACGAGGGTTCAATCTTGGAGTCCAATCAAATCCGCCGACCACGCCGGTCGTGCCGCTCCCGCTCCCCGGCGCGCACGGGGACGCGAATATAATATAACCAGAGTCGAGAATGTTCGGGATTTTAGCCAATCATCAGTTTTACGTTACATTATTGTCCGCCGCGTCATTTTGTACTGTGCCTTTTAACCGTTAATTAAACTCATAATAAAGGTAAGAAGGATGAAATTTATTGTAAACAAGTGTACTGAAATTTCCCCATATTAAAGTAATCTTGAACTAATAAATCAAGCCTAAGTGTTTCATTTGCCGTGCTGCAATATCCTGTGTTTAATTTTTCCTCGTTGTCTTGGCGAACAGTTTTTCTTCTCTCGGTTTTGTATCAGCGGAACTTATAGTGATGATGGCGGAAGAAGGGAACCCGGTGCAGAACACCTGCACACAATACTTCTTCCCCACGGGCCCAATCCCTACGTCTTTAATTTTTAAATCAGCCATGCCCCACTCAAATTATTCCCGAAGCGCACGAGCCGTACGATTTTCCCCTGCCCGCTTCTTTCGACAAGCCCCAGACTAGTTCCGGCTTTTAAACGAAGGACCGCCTCAACGTTCACTCAGATCCTCTGGAGTCCGTCGACTTCGGGACCAGTGCCAAGCGCAGCTCTACACGGCTCACGACACATTTCAAGTCGGTGCTCGAACAATATTTTAGGATATTGTTCATTCGGCAAAGCATTCTCTGCACTTGCGAACCCCGCAAGTTGGAACGAAAGTTTTTAGGAGGAACACGGAAGCCTTATTTCAATACCCTCTACCCCACCGACACTAATTTTTTACATATTCGAGCTGCACGCTCCAAATTTCGTAAGGACCCGCCTCATACTAGGACGATGTGAACGAGGCGACTGACCTGGATACACCCACTTTCCCATGTCTTCTGGCCCATTCCGGTCGTCTTTCGATTAATGCGTGGTTTAAATGAAACATTTGTTGACGATGGCGTTGTGTATTGACGGTTTCGCCGGACGCCAAGAGTTCATAATACACAATACAGCTCTGGTCCCACCAGACACAGAGCATGGTCTTCTTGCCGAAGTGATTTGGCTTTGGTATTGAAGCGCCGGCTTCGCCAAGTAAAAGCCGCGATATTTTTCGCTTTCAAAATAAATCTATTTTTCGTCACTCGTCACAATTCGATGCACAAATGATTTCCTTTTGTGGTGTTGAAGCAGCATTTCACATGTGTCTTTGCGATTTTCCATTTGACGTTCATTCAAATCGTGTGGGGTCCATTTACCGAGTTTATTGATCTTCCCGATTGTTCGTAAACGTCTGCTGATTGTTTCTTGTGACACGTGCAATGCCTTTGCTAATTGCCGTTGAGTTTGAGTTGGGTCATCGTCCAATAACTCCTGCAATTGATCGTCTTCACATTTTTGTGGTCTACTAGAGCGCTCACTGTCTTTCACATTGAAATCACCACTTTTAAATTGTCGAAACCATGTCTCATATGTTCTAATTGATGGAGCTTGTTCACCATATGTTTCTACCAGCAAACGATGACTTTCAACAGCCTTTTGCTTTTGATTAAATACGAAAAGCAATGTGTGCCGCAAACGTTCTTTTTCAAGAACAAAACTCGACATGGATACTGGACGATAAAACAAAGACGCTCGTTTTTGGCGTTCTCAACTTGTGTGTGTTTGTAGTTAAATCTCAGACGAACAAAATGACGTATATGGCAAGTTAATACGCTGCGTACTTTTCGCTGGCGCCATCTCTTAGTTAAACCGGAAAAAAACGTATGCATACACCTGGTACACATCAAACCGGCGTCAACAACCACACATCACACAGTCGGGTCGAGAAACGATGCGACGCCCGCCGACAGAGCCGGAAACAGTAAAGCCGGAGCCAGAGACGCCAAAGCGTCTAAAATTTCCGACATATTCTGACAGTGTCGGTTTTGCTGTTCTAGAAAAAGGACTCGGTTGACGTCAGTCACCCAACAAGGCTGCGAGTGAAATTCCGACTGAGATACTGCGCGAAAAAGAAACTCCAGCTATTCTATTGCACTATAAAACAAATTAAGGTACGTAATTAATAAAAATGTGTTGGCGAACATGGGAAAGACGTCCTTGGAAATCACTATTTGGAGATCGTCCAATTTCTTCACTGGACGACGACAAAATTATGTGGAGAACACCATCTAACATAGACCAATGAAATCGTAAATGTTCCGCTAATTGAGGGTAGTAATATAAATATGAGTTCGAAAATAAATCTATCTCATGCATTTTTCCTTGCGCTTTAAAAGATGTGAAGTTAGAATGAGGAGTTGGATATCAAATATGGGAACCGCGACCTGCCGCGTCAGATGTTCTCGTTCAGTAAAAGTCAGTGTTTCATCTTACATTCACCTGACTCATCACATTGCATTTCTCAAAACGTCTGTGACGTCTGTTCTACATTCCACTGATGAACTATAAAGCGGTACGAGCCTATGTGTTCATTAAACTCCGGAAATTTGGACTAAGATTTGTAATACATACTTATATCAGCTAATCGCGTTGTGGTTACGAATTAGGCATAACGAAAAAATAGTGAATATAATTTGCACGTGTGTTTAAAACCTTCCCCTCCAGAAAAGAGAACAACCTATAAACCAGGTTATTAAAGGAAATGATACCTGAGTGGCGCGTTAAAACCAAAACGTAATTTCAGCAGATGAACGAATCTAACCGAGGCCGAGAACGACACTTTACTTGGTATCTTCTTCTTAATTTTCACCACATAACTCAAATCGCTTCACTTAACGTGGAATAAACCATCAAAAAGACTAGTCATTTTGTTCACACCTTAATCATCAGTTTGTATAAATTCGCTTAATATCCTATAATATTTGTGGCTGAGAGAGCATTACCTCACATTTCAAGTTTCACAGAAACGAAAATAAAACTAAAATCAGTTGTACAGGAGAATACCCTTAAGCAAGCTATTTGCACACACGCCGATCGTCGTCAACACTGTAATTTTTAGTATGTTCTCGCTTTTCAGTTTTTTCATTGTACGCTGTTTTTGTTGTGTTGTAGATACATTTTCAAAGTCCATCGTTAAATGCAGGCCGGGAAACCCGAAACGACTTGTGCTCCACTTTACGACCCAAAGAGCTGATGTATTGTAGTGCGCCAAATGCGAAATTCCATCAAAACAAAGTTGTTACGAGTTCACTTTTTAACTCCGCTGTTTATCAATCCGTTTATTTAAAGTGTTAACAGGCCAACCCAGGCGTTAAGTAACATAAGATGTTTGTTGAGCGATAGATAGATACAAAATAATTTATGGGAAATAACTACATTGACTGACATTGGAATAGATTTAATCGGGTTTTCTGCTTAAACCTAGATGACAGGGGAGACGGTTTTTGAAAGAATTAATTCATCCGAATGTGTGGAAAGTAACTTCTTTTTACAAAGACTCAATAAACGATGACAGACAACAGTTTTCATAAGATTAGCTATTTGTAAAGTATTTCCAATCAGTAATCTACCTGCACGCTCGTTTATGGGAAGTACGGCCTTGAGATCAACAAATGTTAATGGCTTTAGCAAACACAGTGGAATTGCATGGAGTTGCAAATAGAAGTTTTATCGAAAGCAATATAAAGAAGTACAGATTTGCAAACAGTTTACCATAAGTAATTACTAAAAAGAAACAACTTTGATAACGATGCAGAACACTCTTTCTTGTATTCAAAGAATGACTGATTTCCACAGTCAAGGGTGCTGCCGTTTATAGAAAACGTTAAGCTAGAAGTAAGAAATCTATACCAAAATGTAGTCATGACGATGAAGGTGTTGTGATTATCATACCCACGATGTCCTTAAATTTTAATGTGGGTGGAAGAAGAGGGAAATATTTGGTACCGGAAATGCACATTGGTCTTGAATGGCTGTAGATTGTAGTCGCGAAGGAAGATATGACTTGGTAGAGCGTTTCACGTCCGAGCAGTTCCGCTGAAGAATGACGCTCCTTGTTTATCCCATCTAAAATTGGCTTTGGCGGCCGAATACTTGACGAGCAGGAAAGTAACTTCCAAGTCCACTTGTACAATATATGTGGAAATAAACGAGACCCAGAACAAATTCTGTTCGATTTCTAATGATGAGATTAATATTTTGCATCCTATCGCTCACGCACAGTTCTTTTTCTAATGGCGCTGACAAAATATGATAGTTGAATTTCAATGTTGGACACTTATGTCTCTTAAGAAAGTATTCCATTTCCGAGTTGGATTAATACGACACGTCCAATTATAAAGAGTTCTTTATAATTTTGCCCTCAATAACACATACGACATTCACAGATATCGTCTTAAAAAAAACTTTTTTATAACGGAGAAATCATCGTGTTTTGGAGGCACTGAATTTCACTGGCCTAGATAGTCCCCATGGGTAAATCTTGTTGAGATCGGAGGTCAGCGACCTTAGCATACCCTAGTGTTGGACTATTAAGTCTGTTCGACAACTTCAACATGTTATTATTAGCAAAATAATGAATTGGGTAATAAAATATAAATAGAGTGGGCGATAGCAAGAAGCCTTTCTTAAACAAGTCCATTTAACGTCATTAAATATTCAAGTGGATGTCCCGAACAGTAGTTCCTCTATAGCGTTTTGCGAAGTAAGTGATGCGAATCGGCGCTGTGAAAAGTTAGCCCCAAGGCGTCGACAGTTCCGACCACAGCCGGGCAACCCTTCTTAAATAAGTCCCTTGAGCGTCTTTAAATAATCAACTGGATGTGGCGAAAGGTAGTTTTTCTATAATGTTTTGGAAAACAGAACTGAACAACCTGATGCGAATCAACGCTCTGAAATAGTTGGAACCAAAGCATCAACAGATGAGGCCACGGCCACTTACATACAGGGCGTTTCAACTTACTTACTGTTACTTTATTGGGTTGCGACATATGAATTGTGCGATTTTCGCTCAGCCGGAAATAAGAAGTTCTCGAGCGAACATCTGTGCCAGAACGTTAAATTTTATTTTTTATAAAGTACAGTGGTACTGACATGTGAGAATTCGTTACAGGTTCGTTACACACTTATTTATTTTTTTCCTAGGAATTGTTTACCATACTGTCGACAATTCAAATTCGAACCCCCTTCCTTTATGAATTTCAAATGGGACATAATGCGTCATTGGCAATGAAAAACATTAATGACGCATTTGAGGATGTAGCGGTAAAGGAACACACTATACAACGATGCTTTGGAAAGTCCCATTCGGGAGATTTCAGCCTCGAAAATGAACCACATGGGAAGCCGGAAACGTTAGTTGACGACAATGTTTCAAGAGCAGCGGAGAACGCGGAACCAACGAAATCGGTATGGGAGATTGCACAAATCATGGAATTATCCCCAATGACAATAAGTCGACACCTTTCTCTCATAGGAAAGGTAAAGAAACTCGAAGGATGGGTACACTATTAACTGAACGAGTCCCAAAAACGACGGCACCTGGAAATCTGCGCATCGCTTAGATTAAGAAACCAAACTGTACCGTTTTTGCACCGGATAGTCACCTGTGATGAAAAGTGGTTTCTGTATGATGACCGTAAAAGACCTCGGCAGTGCTTGGATGCAGGTGAAAAACCGAAACATACCCCCAAGCCCGATCTTCGCCCAAAAAAGGTTATGGTGACAATTTGGTGGTCAGCAATTTGATCAGATATTCACCCTTAGGCAGGCGATGTAAAAATGTCTGGAATTTAACATTCCATTATTTCATCTATTTATTGACATTAAGACCACCTACGACAGCATAGCCAGGGTAGAACTATATAATCCCGTGAGAGAGTTCGGTATTCCACACAAATTGATATGACTTTGTAGGTTGACCATCACCAACGTAACTAGTCAAGTAAAAAGAGCAAGATTGCTGCCCAAACCAATAAACATCTTTAATGGACTCCGACAAGAGGTCGGTCTGACCTGCCTCCTCTTCAACCTGGCGTTGAAGAATACAATGCGTGGCTCTGGCATTACAACTAGAGGGAGTATTGTCACCAAGTCCAGCCAGATACTTGCCTATGCAGATGACAACCGAATCGGCTATACAGGACTCCTTCACCCAGATCGAACAGGCGGCACAAAAACTGGGACTGCAAATTAATGAGGGAAAATCTAAAAACATGGCGGGAACTTCTGCGAAGATAAGACCTAAGGTAAAACTATCAGGGTAGCGGAGCACGAATTTGAAGTAGTGCAATCCTTTAACTACCTTGGGTCAATAGTATCAGCCGATAACATTATGGAAGAAGAAATACGCGAGCGGCATATCAAATCCAACAAAGCCTACTATGGTCTATCAAGGCTCTTTAAATCCCGAAATTTATCCAGAACAGCCAAGCCACTACTGTACAAGACCATGGTCTTTTGGCGGATTTTTAGTAAAAGTCACTGCTGACTGACGTTGGAGTGTTCCGCCGAACACTGTTCAGAAGGAAAAATACACACGGAGCGAAAACGGTATCAAATGAAACCACAAAATGTTTTTCTTTAATAATTTTGTTTTATTTGAAGTTTTTGCTTTATCCTTTGCTCTTTATTACTGGAAGAACTACTTCTAGTTTACAATGCTGACTGTCTGTGATATGATTTCAATACAATTTTTTGTTTCGAATATAAAGGAAAACGAAGAACTTCCACACACGTCAAGAATTGTTTTTGGCACGACACGGGCAATATGTATATATATATGATAATAAGACACACGGATTTTTAACATTTGCTACTCGTGATTTCGTTTTAAGTTGCTTTGTGATACACTTTCAAACACTTCACG
Organism: Microdon myrmicae; assembly: GCA_963931805.1. Lineage (NCBI taxonomy): Eukaryota > Metazoa > Arthropoda > Insecta > Diptera > Syrphidae > Microdon > Microdon myrmicae. The sequence continues at coordinate 264,457,926 of OZ007496.1, forward strand.
CTTTTCTCATTACATCTGGTTGCTACACACGTGACGTTCCGTCTTTTTCTCTGCCCGTATACCCTCTTGTGAGATTCTCGATTTCGACTGAGGTTACTTTCCCCGGGGAGGATCCTATTCACCCTATAGTTTTCTTTTCTCCTTTCGCTTTCCCTGGGTGGTGACTCTCTCTCAATCGGGAATCCCTCCACCAGAGAAAATCGCGCTCACACATACAGGCGCGGAGGTTGCCGTCCGTGGGTCCACCAAAATGTTCACACTTCTGTTGGATTGCTTGTGCAAACAATCGAGTGTGTGTTTTCTTTTAGGCGATAATGTAATTATCATTGTTTACTTAGCCCTATGGGAACAACATTTTCGTTTATTGCTGTTGCTCCGCAATGGCCTTCGTTTAGGCGAAGTGCATTGCGACAGGGACAAACGTTTTGTCGACGGATTGGTTGTCCGGCAATTCGCTTATCGCCGGAGATGTGATGTTTGTCGACATCTGGCGCAGCTGTGCCAACCGTTTGTGTAGATCCGGTTGATGGATTGATACACGATTTCTGTGCTGGGTCATGTCCTTCAATCGCCGTGCAGGCGTAGGAAAATAGTTCGGGACTTGTGGCCCACGCATCTGTGGATACGTGGGGTTGTTGACTCCAGGGTGAATGTCAACTTTTTTCAGGTGGAAAGGAGAACTTTGGGGACACGTGTCTGTGGGCACGTGCAGTTTGGCTACAGGTGACTATGTTCCTTGGTGGAACGACGACATCTCGACCTATAGTGGTTTGTATGGTTCGTAGAACCGACACTGTCCTACCCGTACCCATGTATGGATCCTATGTGGGGACGATTCCGGAGACGCTACAACCATGCGTTGTACGCAATCTACCTTGAAGCTAACGCTGTAAAAAAATCAAGCTCTAGAGAGGCCGGTGGGCGGGACACCTAATTCGAATAAGGGAAGAAAGCCTGCCTGGAAAATCCTTTGTGGCAGGATGTATGGAAGGAAACAGCACTGTAGATATTGGCTGCGATGGGCGGATGGCGTAGACCAAGACGCCTAGAGCCTAGGAGTGTCAAACTGAATGACATCGGCTCGCAAACGGGACCCGTGGAAAGAGTTGCTTAATAAAGCCAAGACCGGATCCCGGTTGTAGTGCCGATGATGATGATGTCAATTTGGTGGACGAAGTGACCAATCCACTTTTCATTTATTCAGCCAGGAGAAACGATCAACGCTATCAAATATTGTGAGGAAACGACATATTAAATGACAAATTGACTGAAGGTTGCTTGCGTTGGTCCTGTGCATGATAATGCTAGAACCCATACCTCACAAATAACAATGCTAAAACCGTTGCAGTTGGGATTTGTAATTCTTTTGCATCCACCGTACTCTCCTGACATTTCCCCAACCGACTACCATCTTTTCCGCAATCTGAATTTTGCCAGCAGAAGATCTTCCGGAACCAAGCAGAGGTCAGAAAAGCCTTTGAAGATTTCATTGCCTCAAAAAGTCAGCACTTCTACGAAAAAGGAATATTTGCCAACGGATCATATTTTGATTGAATACAAATTTAAGGAAAAATAATATTGGCTTTTAAATGTTTACTATAAAATCGGACATTTTATGTGGTACAACCCAATAGTTGCTCTGGCATATGGCACTAAAGACTTTTTTGAGTGTTGTGTTCTTCACTATAGGTGTATATTGGAATCAGAGAGTAGTATGTCTCTTCACAGTAATAATATTACAATTACGTTGTTTGGATCGACAAACTAGTAAAGTGAGTCGAGCGGGGGAAGAGAGTAAAGTTCGTATTTACTATAGAAGAGTGTTTTGTTGTGTGTAAAGACGACGTCGAAATCAATTATACTGTTTTGGGGTCAAGTGAAGAATATGATTACCAAAAACGCTATAAGAAGGTGTTACACGAAGCAACTGGTGATGACGAGGGTGCTTCACATAATAACGTGTTTTTAAATAACTCTCTACCCTTGAGGTGTTAGCTTGTATCACAATCGATTAGCTCAGTGTCGATTACATTGAGCTGTGATACAAGGAATAACAGGGCGAATTAACAGAACAGTACAACAGTACCGCTTTTTATCGTAAACAGCACAAAAGCCCTGGAGAGAAGAGAAGCGACGAAAAGGTTTTGTCGAGAACAAGGAGGGTTAGCGACGAACAAAGACAGCAACGAATAAAAACGACAAGGTCGAACAAAAAGGCAAAAGAAGTGACGGTGCGAAAAATTATAAATAACGTTTACGAGGGACAAAAGGGATACAGATTAAAGGATTCCGACGAGTGTCGATTTAAACATCTCTTGAAGGAAGCTTTTTCGGATGAAGACCCCCGAGATAAGACAGAACAAAGAACTACACCAGGAAAATGGATATGTTATGAATTCTCACGTTAAATGAATAAAATATTCTTAGCTTCAGATTCGGACTTTGTTATTTACTTTCTACAATTTTTATCAGTCATTAATGGACAAATAAATTATATTGAGTTACCACAGCGCGAACATTCTCTGTGAAAAAGAGTTGGAGTGGTGTTCCGACAACTACAGAAAATCGACAGAGACTTTCTAATACTTCGCCAGCCATTAGAAGTTTCTACAAGAGTGCAAATTAAAGAACGACAACGACCACGTAACGCTGTCAATCCGATCGGATACCACTTAACCACAGGACCAGCTAAGGAGCCCACTACATTCAGAACTGAATGAAATAAAAATACAGTACACTCACGCCATGGCATGTCACAGGAAATTAACCAAAACATCAACATATCAATGGCGAAATAGCTCATGCGAAGACAGATCGTGACCACTGCAGCGTCACCCAGAGCGTTAAGGTTGATTAAAACACGAACCATATACCATATACCTCCTAAGAAAATTACTCAGATCGTCCCGCTTGACTTTTCGGAAAACCATGGTGTTCAGATTTGAGCCTTTCATTAACTCGACTGTTTTTTACCGGAAATATAGCTAACACAAGTGTGTGATCTGATAAGACCGAAAGCAAAGAGACCTTCGGTGTGCATTTATTAAAATAAGAAACTAGGAAGAGGTCCGTTGTGGTGACAGAATGACCGACGTTATCTTAAACAATTGTAGGTTCATTTACGAACTGAGCTACGTAGTTCAATTCTTCGAAGACCTTCAGGGGTTGAGTGTCAGAGGTATCGAAAGTTATTAAGAATTAAGCACATGATAAAAATATCTGAATCTGGTTATAAGTAGAAGATCCTATCTATAGAACTGGATAGAGATTCGTGTATCGAGGTTTTACAAAAATAATGTGTGGTGTATTTACTACCGTGAAGATGTAACCACGAACAATTAAATTTACGTAAATAATAACCCCAATATACAACATTAAGTTTAGATCACGTCCACCCTCATTTCTCAAGAATGTCCGTTTTTTTCCTTCTTTTTGACAATGTTTCCTTTTTTTATTGTTTATCTTAAATATATTATATTTTTTTAGACAGCTGTCAACTAAACTTATTTAGAAAATTAGGATGTGGTGATGAGGCCATTTATTTATCATATATCAATAGCGCGTGGCTTACTGTTGTCAAATCCATTCTTGGCTCTCCCGACCTTTCTTTTCATTTTATATACATCGAAAATATAATACATTTCATATAACAAATTTCATATGTCAAATCATAAAAGAATTCGATGTATCAGCTCAGAAATACTCCCGAACATCTTTCTCCAACCTACCACAAATCCATTATTTCTAGTTCCGTAATATTAGAAGTAGTAATTATTTTTAATAGGTTACAATTTCAAATAACTTGTAATACATGTGTATGTGACAAATCTCGTGAACATAATAGCGATCCGCTCACACTAGATTATCAAGACAACGTGGAGAAAAGCATCTATTAAGTACCTTGAATGAGGGACATACAGTGAATAGAAAAAAATCCACCTTTCTCGAATCACGCCTTGGGAATCCAAATTACGCTTTAAAAGAAAATGAAAGTACACTGTGTGTGCGGTAGAAAGCGGTCGAGAACCATCTCACCCACTAACCTGTCCACAATACGCAAACACCTCGTGTTCCCTCGCTATTCGAATGTGGAAAAAGGGAGAAAGGTTTCACGTGGAACGTATTAAATACAAGACGTTAGAGGTTACGTAGTCTCTCTACGAGTTTCAGTGAATAGATAAAAAGATTTCTTATTTGATGAGTTCACTCATAGGTGATGGTTTGATAATAATTGCCTCCGTTCCAGAGCGCATATGTGGTGCAAATGATTTTCATTCATGTGGCGTTCTAATCGGCTATTAGTGTGCCACCGGACGGCTCAGACAGTGGGCGGAATGCTTAACAGGTGTCTGAAACTTTCTTGCTGAAAGCATTCAGGGAACGTTAGTAGGAGTATTTTAAAAAGGAAATGTTATACATATATTGGGTATCAATATTAGGTTGGGATATGGGTTTGGGGAAAACTCATTTGAAAGTGCGTAAATGTAAATGTCGTTAATTAGAGTTACTTTGCGGATGAGATTTTGGGCAGCTTCATTTACATCAGTATACCACTAATTATGTCAAGGGAAATAAATATCATGCAAATATTCTGATAAATAATTGAACTTTCCGTTTTCGAGGCTCTGTCGACGTTCGTCTGATAACGGCATTCTGTAACATCGGGGGCATCGGTTTCACCAATACGAATGTAAACGTCGTCCACCAATATTTACCAACAGCGAAGCCTGATATCCTTGCCCTAACTGAGACCCAGGTCGATTCATCAACTAATTCGACAAATCTTCACGCGGTCCGATCTGGCTTGCCTGAGGATAGAGGTGTTGGAAGCCAATAACTTGGACATCATGTGGTTGAGGGTCGTCCTGAAGAATTCTGTTAAATTTCTTTGTTGCCTTTACCGCTCCCCGACTGACGATCGACCAGCGATATTTTTCGTACATCTGTCACATGCCGTCGACTGGATACAGATCAACCATCCGCCTTCTGAAATTATCGTGCATGGCGATTTTAATGTACACAACTCCGGTTGGTTGGTACATTCTAACAGATCCGACGAGACTGTGAGGCTAGCGGAGATATTCGCTGCTAGCCGCAATTTGACTCAACTCGTGGAGGAAGCTACGCGAGTCCCACATACCCCAGGTGATTATGCGAACACCCTGCCTATGTTTTTGACATCCGAGCCGAGCATTTATAGCGTGGAAGTGGCTGCGCTACCGGGAAACTCAGATGGCTGCTTGGTATCGGTCCCGCAACCAGCTGCCTTTTAAGCAAATAACCGACCTAAGCAGTTTGGCCAAGTGTGGAGGTACAGAGCTGCTAACTGCGATCATTTGCGAGACTACTTCGTATCCTTTACGTGGTCGAAGGTGTGCTTTGAAGATTCCGATGTTCACGCACGCGCGGGGTCGGTCATAGAGATTATTCTTCTGGCATGGAGATCTAAGTTCCACATTCCATAAAAAAAAAAAAATGCATGTAACACGTATTAGTTTGATAACAAATGCGATCAGATTATAGCGGCAAAAAATAGCGCTTTTAAGCAATGGCGCTCGAATCCCGCCAAGATGAACAGAACGAATTTTGTTATAATCAGAAACGCATGCAACCAGGCGATTACAACGACAGAGTGCCCAATAAACCCCTTGAATGCCAAACTGGTTGGCGTCCCTTCTGGTCAATGGCAAGGGGTATCAACAATAACTTCGCATCCCTCTCTCTTTAGTCACAAATTAAAAAGATAAATCGAATGTGTTCGAGAATTTGTTTTCCGCGAATTCAACCCTCGCTACTGGTCTTTTCGAGGCACCTGTGATCTCCCCGCAGGATGTGACGTTCACCCGCATACTATTCAACCCATTCTAGGTGGACTGGACTGTAAGAAGGCAACCGGCCCGGATGGAATATCAGCAGTAGTCTTAAAGAACTGTCCTCTAAAACTGTCGCTGGTTCTTGGCGGGCTCTTCCGTGTATGTTATGTAATGCACGGAGGACATTTCCTACCTGCTGGAAACTTTCTTGGGTACAGCCAATCCCAAAAAGGGGGACAAAGTGTCTCCCACAAAATTACCGATCTAAGGTAATGAACCTGGTCATCAATGCTGAGTTAATCAAATATTTGGAACTCAACTGACTTCTGAATGATCGTCAATACGGGTTAAGTGGCAGGTGGTCCACGGGAGAACTTTCAACCCTTATAACCGATATATGGACATCTGCGATTGAAGGGCATGTCAAGTCAAGAGCGTTCGCATTAGATATCTCCAAGGCTTTCGACCGCGTCTGGCACGGGACATTGCTGAGCACGCTTCGTTCATACGGACGTTCCCAGCAGCTTTTTGACTCGACGAGGAGCTTCCTCGTGGCTCGATCGATCCAGGGTGTTATGGACGGCAAGTCTTCGTAACTGTATCCTGCTAATTCTGGGCTGCCTCAATCTTGTCTTGCTTCACATAAATGATTTGTTGGAGTCAACGGATAACAGAGTGTTCAGTTTTGTGGATGAAAGGACGCTTGTTTTCTCTTTTTCAAGTGATCGGCCTATTAGTGCGTCAACGTCACACCAGCCGAGATGTAGCCAGATCGAATTTCTGAATCGGGATCTGGATAAGTTCCTGCAAAGGGGAAAATCCAATCTCATCCGCTTCAATCCAACGAAGACACAATGTACAACATTCACAAAGAAAAGTGGATAATCAATTCAAGAGCTGATGATGAATGCCAAGCAATCGAATCTGGTGAAAGCTGAGAATATATTGTGGCATAAATAAGTGTCGAACATCGCCAGGTCCGCCCCTGGTAAAACGGAGTTTTCTTTTTAGAGTCCAGAAATATTTTACTCCGACCTAACTTCTTCTCCTGTATAAATCCCAAATTAGACCCGCGCTCGAATATTGTTCTCATCTTTGGAGTTCTGCTCCTAAACATACCCCCGACCTACTTGAGAGCATAACGAGACGAGCGATCCTCCTGATCGGGGAGACTGGGCTGACGTCGGGGACTACAGTCGGTGTTACATCGAAGGCGCATAGTTCACCTCTGGTTGTTTTACAGATATTAGCAAGGGTACCATTTTTCGGAGTTCGTGGTATTTTTCCGCGCAATTCTGTTTATATGCGCTACACAAGACAATCCTACGGATCACATCAATTCGCGGTTCATATCCCCACGGCGCGAACATCTCTGCATCAGAACTCGTTCCGTTATAGAGGGGGAAAGCTATGGAATTCCCCCCAGGTGCGATTGTTTCTGGAGCATTACAACCCTCAACTGTTCAAGAAAAACTGCTACAGTTATTTGGTGGCATCTTAGAGCGGTGACTCGGCGCTATAGTTTTGTGTCACCCGAATAGTATAATAATATATATAAAAAAAAATTAAAAAAAAACCGACCACCAACGGGAAAGAGACCTATAGGGAGGTGGGGGGATAGTGTAAAGGGTGATCTTGAAGAGACTGGATCACATGAAAAACATAGAGGAAAGTATGCGGGACAGTGAACGGTGGCGTAGCGGAGTTAAAGAGGTCATTAACCCTTGGGTTCTTAGAGACCAGTAAGTAGTATTCGTAGTAGTACCTTATTTTAAACAACGTTTTTTCCTTCCTTTCCTTTCCTTTCCTTTGTCCTTACACTTCTACCTCGGGATACTTTTACTTCATTCATTCCATTGATCCCCACTTAATTGAAAACAAATTTCTCCTACGCAGCAACGAATTTAAGTCGGGGTGTGATGACATCCCTGCAGTTCTCCTCATGTTCATCTAGTCGTTCAGTTCCCCTTCTGAAAATCTTCCATTTATCCCTCTCTCAAGGTGAATTTTCCAGCAATTGAAAAACCTCCTTCATCACGCCCATACACAAAAAAGGAAATGCGTTGTCACAAACGATTGCCTTATTGCTAGACTTTCCTATATACCCAAGCTTTATGATGGCTCTTGTACAAAACGTTAAGCTTTCACTTCAACTCGGGCATCTATCCTAGAAAACATGAATTTCTTGCCCGCAGGTCAACAACCCCAAACCTTTATTACCACCATCCACAAAAAGGGATGTGAATGTGCTATCTCGAATAATCGCCATTTTGCCAATCTTTCTTATACACCCAAACTTTTTGAAAGCTTTATGTACGAAACGTTAAGCCTTCACTGCAAATTTGTCTCTTCTCCTGGAGAAGATGGATTTCTTGTCGGCAGGGCAACAGCGAGTTCTTTTATATTCCCAGAGAATGGTAGAAAGGCATGGTTACAACTGATCTTAGCAAGACTTTCTATGTGATTACAACCGATCTCAGGAAGGCTTCCGACAAGATTTCCCACACGGGTATTTTTCAATTTATACACCCTCGGATTTGAACCCATTATTACGTACCAGAATCACCCACTGAAATATACATATACCGGGCTAACCCGCATTATATTTGTTAAATTATTCAATTCACTAAGCAACGAATCTATGGCGGGATCGCTGCCAATAAAACCGTAGAATCCAGACGTATATTTGAGAAAACTGTATAGCGGCCCGTTTCCATTAATTCTATCTAAGCATACGCCTCTTGAACGGAACAAAGGACGATGCCTATAAATAAATCAAATGGACAACAATACCATTACATATACAAAAAGATCTTTGACATCGCTGTCCATTTGTTAGATGAGAAAGCACATACATCTCCAAGCTGCTCCCTCATGCGTCTGTGTAAATATTTAACGTCATCGGACTTCCATCCAGCAGTTCGCATGTGCTCCTTTCATCTTGGTATCATGTACAGGATACGCGACATCGCCTCAAAACATGGCCAACAATACGAAATCGATAATCATTCCAGGAACTCGATCATGTAGAATAACATAAATCTACATGAAAAGTAAACATAATATATCTGGTAATGATCGGTCATGTTTATTGCGACGGAAAAGGAACTTCTATAGCGAGAATAGGATGTTTCAGAATCTCGTTGTCAGCGAAACTGGTTCATGTAATAATGCGACCTTCAGTCTGGACAGATTCACTGATGGTTTGCGTCGGTCTTTGATCGATAGTGACACCGATATTATTATTCTTGTGGGGGCTCGCAGCGCTTTGGACTTTGTTCTTCGTAAATTTTATACGAAATCACGACGTAGATCACGTTCGATTGGTGTGACAACTGCAGTTTTGGGCTGAAGAAGTGGTTTGCACAGCGACGACACGATGGTGGCTCGCTTTTGTGAGGTGGGAGAGTTCTGCAGTTAAATACTGTACCAACTGCGTGTTTTTGCTGAGTATATTTAACATAGTTATCGTACATGTACGCATTCTGCCATATCCTCTCAATTGATTTCTAAACCTTCTATTCCCTATTAAGTCTTCTGTTCGACCAATTTTTCATTAAAGACTATCATATCATTTCTTACAAACAAATGCATGAACAATCTCCGGCTTTGTGATGACAGTCCAACCAGGAGTTGCTGTACACGTTCAGTTCCGTTGACATACAATTTGCTTTTTGAATGCTGAAGACCAAGAACAATTATAGAGGATTTCATGATTGCATGCGGCAAGGGGTGGGGAGGATGGGAGCGAACATACAGAGCAAAGTCACTGATTGCTTCCAACCCGACGAGGGCCAGGACGATCCTTGTCCCTGTTCAATCCGAGTTGACATGCAATCTAGACGTGACACCCTTGGATAGCTACTTTGGCACCCGCCAAGTAGTGAGCCAATGCATGCAGCGACATCCTGAGAAAGATTGGCGCGGGGCTAATAACCATGCCCGTAAAAGCAAATTATTATGGCAAATTTAACAAGCCCCGGATATGGACCGGATACACGACGACGACCACGGAAACGAAAATGGCTACACGATTTTAGAATTTTCTCATGGAACGTCCGCTCACTATACAGAGCTCAAGCTGCCCAGCAGCTAGCCGATCCCTTGTCCGAATATAAGGCTGACATAACAGCATTACAAGAAATAAGATGGACGGCGAATGGTGTCATTCAAAGAAACGAGTATGACATTCATTACAGCTGTCATTGAAAATACTATGTGCTCGGGGTAGGCTTTCTAGTCAGCCAAAAACTGAAGCCTGCTCTCGTCGGCTTTAATGTAATAAACGAAAGACTATGCACTCTTCGCGTGCGAGGCAAGTTTAAGAACATAAGCCTCATAAAGTCCACGGACCTACAGAGAAGTCCCCTGACGACGAAAAAGAAGAATACTACGAGAACGTCGAACGGGCCCTCAATGCCTGCCCAAGATACGATGTGAAAATCGTTCTTGGTGATTTGAATACCAAAATAGTTCGGGAGCCGGTTTTCAGGCACTACGCAGGTTCCCATAGTTTGCATGAGAATACTAATCACAATGGACTACGGGTCATCGAACTGGCAGCATCAAAAAACTTGGTCGTTGCGAGTACCAGGTTTCTGCGTAAAGATATCCACAAAGACTCATGGGTATCACCTGATGGAGCCACTCGCAACCAAATTGAACATATGCTGATAGATCGCCGTCAATCCTCGATCCTGATGACGGTATGAACGTACCGAGGTGCCAACGTCAACTCGGATCACTATCTTGTGTTGGTACAGTTTTACGAGCGCGGATTGCCTTACGGAGACGTATTGAATCCGCGGATCAGGTTCGAATTAACACGGCTGTCTTACGCAATGAGAATACCAGTAACACGTTTGGTCATGTGCTAAGACTCGCCCTCGAAGAGCTCGACGGAGGGAGAGTAAGTCTTGGGACCAGAATGCCGGGCGTAGAAGAGAAGTGGACACGCTTTAAGAATACTGTCATTAGTAGAGGTAGAGATCGGAACGACTGGTTTGAAAATGAGTGAAAACTGGCGACTGATATATGAATGATGCATACCGGCAATGCAGCAGTCTCATAGGAGGCGGGTACGCGAGGAGAAATACTGAAAAAAACTACACAGACAAAAGAAAAGTGCCTGGGAGAAAAACCCTGTCTGTGAAATAAAGAAAAGTGGAGAGCGAAGTCCGCACCAGGCGCGAAAGCTCTACCAAATAATCCGCAGTATGAGGCGGTAGACACCACGCTTCATCATCATCATCATCATCGGCACTACAATCGTGAACCGGTCCTGGTCTTATCTAGCAAGTCCTGAGGCTTGTTAAATTTTCCATAATGATTTGTTTTTTCCGGGCAAGGTCATTAGTCTTGCCCCAGAGGCTCCCCGAAAGGGAATCGAACCCCGGTCTCCCACGTGACAGGCGGGTGTACACACCACGCTTACTGCATGGAAAAAGAGAGTAATCTGATCACCGATCCTGAAGGCATTCTGGAGCGATGGGAAGTGCACTTCAATGAATTGCTAAATGGTCAGCTCACAGTTGCCCTGTGCGTAGGGCGTTAGAATATACTCACAGCTAGGCCAGCTTGTCGTAAGAGGCGACTAAAGGCCGAGTGGTAGCCGGGGTCCCAACGCCCTGTGCGCCCGGTGAAATACCACCCCATCAAGCTATAGGCTCCGTGAAATGGTTGGGAGAAATTCCTGGCCATCTTTCGGAGCTTGGCTGATGGACCGGTTCGGAAAAAGGTTGGTTAGGTGGTAGTCGGTCCCAAGGTGAGATACCACCCCGTCACGCTGTACATTCCGCGATATCGCCGAGAGAAATCTTCGACGGTGTTTCCGATGTGTAGCTGATGGCCCGGACTGACACGGGGATAAGTCATGATGGTACGTTCTGATATAAAGAATTCCGGAGGTAAACTAGTCTCCCATTCGGATCTCCGGGGGGGACTATGTCAGGGGGAACATCATGCAGATATCATGATAAATAATGGAACTTTAAGAGGTTCGTCATCGCATAACCGGTCTCGCTCTCGAGGCTCGGCCCACGCTCGACTGGTGACGGCATTTTGTAACATCAGGGGCATCGGTTTCACCAATACCAATGTAAACGCCGTCCACCAATATTTACAAACAACGAAACCTGATATCCTTGCCCTAACTGAGACCCAGGTCGGTTCATCAACTGATTCGACATATCTTCGTTGCTCAGGATACGACTTACATTCGAGATTCCGTTTTAAGGGCGGAGTCTGCGTCTTCGCGCGGTCCAATCTGGCTTGCCAGAGGATGGAGGCGTTGGAACCCAATAATATGGACATCATATGGTTGAGGGTCGTGTTGAGGAATTCCGTAAAATTTCTTTGTTGTCTTTACCGCTCCCCGAATGACGATCGACCGGGGACATTTTTCGAACATCTTTCATATACCGTCGACTGGATACAGATCAACCACCCAGCTTCTGAAATTGTTGTGCTTGGTGATTTTAATGTGCATAATTCCGGCTGGTTGTTACATTCTAACAGAACCGACGAGGCTGGGAGGCTAGCGGAGATGTTTGCTGTAAGCCACAACTTGACTCAACTCGTGGGGGAACCAACGCGAGTGCCGGATGCCCGGGGCGATTATGCGAACACCCTGGATCTGTTTTTGACATCCGAACCGAGTATTTATACCGTAGAGGTTTCTGCGCCACTGGGAAACTCAGATCACTGCTTGGTATCTGTCGCGCAAGCACTTGCATACCAAGCAAGCAACCGGCCTAGGCAGCTTCGCCATGTATGGAAGTATGGGGCTACTAACTGGGACGATTTGCGAGATTTCTTCGCATCCTTTCCATGGTCCGAGGTGTGCTTCGGAGACTCCGATGTTAACGCTTTCGCGGAGTCGGTATCAGAGATTATTCCTCTGGGGATGGAGATGAATATTCCACATTCCATCAAACGAAGTTCGTCTGATAAACCTTGGTTTGACAAAAAGTGCGAGTTGATTACAGCGGCAAAAAATAGAGCTTTTAAGCAATGGCGCTCCAATCCCACCGATGTTAACAGAACGAATTTTGTCAGAATCAGAAACGCGTGCAACCAGGCGATTGATACCGCGAAGAAGGCTCACAACGACAGGGTGATCAATAAGCTCCTTCGGTGCCCAACTGGCTCGCGCTCCTTCTGGTCAATGGCAAAGGCTGTCAGCGGTAACTTTGCATCCTCCTCTTTCCCTCCGTTGGTGACAGACAGCGGGACGTTAGTCACGAATTCAAGGGATAAAGCTAATGTATTCGCAAATTTATTTTCCGCGAATTCAAACCTCGATCCCGGCCTTTTGGACCCACCTGTGATCTCGCCGGTACAGTCTTCCATGCGGGATGTGAGATTTCGTCCGCGCACTATTCAACGCATTCTACGTGAACTGGATTGTAGGAAGGCAACCGGCCCGGACGGAATACCAGCAATAGTCCTTAAGAACTGTGCTCCAGAACTATCGCAGGTTCTTGGCAGACTCTTCCGCTTATCTTATGCACGGAGGACCTTTCCTGCCTGCTGGAAAATCGCTCGAGTTCAGCCAATCCCAAAGACGGGAAAAAAGTGTCTCCCACAAAATTACCGTCCGATAGCATTACTCTCTATTTTATCTAAGGTGATGGAAAAAGTCATCAATGCTGAGTTGGTTAAGTATTTGGAGTGCAACGGACTCCTGAATGATCGTCAATACGGATTCCGTGGCAGGCGGTCCACAGGAGACCTTTTGACACTTATAACCGATATATGGACATCTGCGATTGAACGGCATGGTGAGTCAAGGGCGGTCGCATTGGATATTTCCAAGGCTTTTGACCGCGTCTGGCACGGGGCATTGCTGAGCAAACTTCGTTCATATGGACTTTCCCAACAGCTTTGCGACTGGACGAGGAGTTTCCTTGAAAATCGATCGATCCGGGTTGTTGTGGACGGCGAGTGTTCGGATCTGTATCCTGTTAATTCGGGGGTGCCCCAAGGTTCTATTTTGGCTCCAACCTTGTTCTTGCTTCACATAAATGATTTGTTGGAGACAACGGATAACAAAGTGTTCAGTTTTGCGGATGATAGTACGCTTGTTTCCTCCTTTTCGAGTGATCGGCCGATTGGTGCATCTGCGTCACACCAGCTGAGATGTAGACAGATTGATTCTCTGAATCGGGATCTGGATAAAGTCCTGCAGTGGGGAAAGGTCAATCTTGTCGACTTCAATGCAACGAAGACTCAGTATACAACATTCACAAAGAAAACTGGATCATCGGTTCCACAGCTGATGATGAATGGCCGGGCCCTCGAGGCTGGGGAAAGTTTGAAATTGCTCGGCGTCACGGTCTGTGGGAATGTATCATGGCATAAACATGTGTCGAACATCGCCAGGTCAGCCTCAGGAAAACTGAGTTATCTTTTTAGAGCCAAGAAATATTTTACCCCGGCCCAACTTCTCCTCCTATATAAATCTCAAATTAGACCCGCGCTCGAATATTGCTCTCATGTTTGGAGCTCGGCTCCTAAACATACCCTCGACCTACTTGAGAGCATACAGAGACGAGCGATCCGCCTGATCGGGGACTCGGCGCTGACGTCGGGACTACAGTCGCTATCACATCGAAGGCGCGTAGCCGACCTCTGTCTGTTTTACAGATATTATCACGGGTGCTGTTCTTCGGAGATTCGTGGTATTGTTCCGCGCAATTCGGCTTATATGCGCTCCACAAGACAATCCGACGGATCGCACCCGTTTGTGGTTCATCTCCCGACGGCGCGAACATCCCTACATCAGACCTCGTTCCGCTACAGAGCGGGGAAGCTGTGGAACTCCCTTCCCACGCGAGTGTTCCCGGAACGTTACAACCTGCAACTGTTCAAAAAGAACTGCAACAGTTATTTGATGGCATCTCGGGGCGCCCACTCGGCGCTATAGGTTCGCCTCTCCCGAGAGAAGTCTAATAAAAAAAAAAAAAAAAAAAAACAGAAGAATTGGAGGCTCCACCAAGATCAAGACCAAATGCTGCCACCACCAAGCATTGAGGAAACATTAAAAGCCATAATACACCTCAAATCAAATAAAACCCCGGAGCTGATGGCATACCAGCTAAACTGATCACACAAGGAGGGACAGCGTTACATCACGCAATTCATGAGATTGTGGTGCACGTATGAGAGCAAGAGGAGATGCCGGAAGACTATAGGGGTATAACATTGCTGAGTACCGCCTATAAGATACTCTCCACTATCCTACAAGATCGGATAGTCCCATACGCTAAAGCCATCATTGGTCAATATCAGTGTGGATTCATCTCAGGCAAATCAGCGATTGATCAGATATTCACCCTTAGACAGGCGATGGAAAAATGTCTGGAATTTAAGATTCCATTATATCATCTATTTATAGACTTTAAGGCCGCCTACGACAGCATAGCCAGGGTAGAACTATATAATGCAATGAGAGAGTTCGACATTCCAAACAAATTGATACGACTTTGTAGGTTGACCATGTCCAACGTAACCAGTCAAGTGAAAATAGCGGGATTGCTGTCCACACCAATAAACATATTTAATGGACTCCGACAAAGGGACGGTCTGACCTGCCTCTTTTTCAACTTGGCGTTCAAGAATGCAATCCGTGACTCTGGCATTACAACTAGAGGGACTATTGTCACCAAATCCAGCCAGATACTTGCCTACGCAGATGACATCGACATCATCGGTAGAACCGAATCGGCTGTACAGGACTCCTTCGCCCAGATCGAGCAGGCGGCACAAAAACTGGGACTGCACATTAATGAGGGAAAAACTAACTACATGGTGGCAACTTCTGCAAAGAGAAGACCTAACGTTGGTCAAACTATCAGGGTAGTGGATCAAGAGTTTGAAGTAGTGCAATCCTTTAACTACATTGGGTCAATAGCATCAGCCGATAACAATATGGAAGAGAAAATGCGCGAATGGCTGATCAAATCCAACAAAGCCTACTATGATCCAGGCTCTTTAAATCCCGTAATTTATCCACAATATCCAAGCCACAACTGTACCAGTACTCATGTATGGATCCGAAACCTGGGTGCTCAATAAAAGGCACTCAGAACTCTTAGCCGCGTTTGAGAGGAAGGTCTTAAGGAGAATTGTTGGCCCCGTGTGTGAGGGAGGACGATTCCGGAGACGCTACAACCATGAGTTGTACGCGACCTACCTTGAAGCTAATGTTGTAAGAAAAATCAAGCTCGGTAGACTCCGGTGGGTGGGACACCTAGCCCAATTGAGCGAAGAGGAGTCTGACCGGAAAATCCTTTGTGGAAGGATGTATGGAAGGAGACAGCAGGGTAGATCTTGTCTGCCATGGAGGGATGGCGTAGACCAGGACGCCCAGAGCCTGGAAGTGCCAAACTGGATGACATCGGCTCGAAATCGGGACCGATGGAGAGATTTGTTAAATAAGACCACTACCGGATACCGGTTGTAGTGTCGATGATGATGATAATGATGATGATGCGGCAAGGTGGTTTTTAGTTACATTGCTTCTTTGTGGGATGACAGAAATTTTTCTAAATAATATATACATACTGCTGCGCACGATAACATTTCTGCAGACAAGACATTTTTTATATCAGACGCTCGTCCGGAGCGTACGAAGACAAAGTTCCGCGGGAAAGAAAGTAAAACGCACAGATTTAAGCTATTAATTAGATCATCACTTTATTTGTTCCTTTAATGGTTGGCGCAAAACAAACTCCTTTAAAAATAAGCACTATTAATGTCTCCGCTAATGTAGACATCACACTTTATCAGACTACGGACGGAGGATATTGGTGTTTGCCATTTTGCACACACACGACTCACCGGTATTATCGCGTCTCCGTGCGCACTGGAGATCGGGAGATGCACGACCAGCGCGGTCGGCTGATGGAATTAGACTCAAAGATACAACCCTCGTTTGGGGTGAGTTTGTGGTGTGGTGGTAAAGTCTCTCTTTGTGGAATAGAAAACCAGATCTCGTAATGGAGATCATGGTGGTATGTGTGTGATCGTTCAGATCTGTGTTGTTTACTCATGCGCAAAGGTAATGGAAAAACAAAGCAGGCATGCGGCAAGGACAAAGGAATCGGGGCGATCATGGTTTATGATGTGCATCGCGGCTAAATAAATAGACGACGTTGCATCGAAGAGATGTGCTAAAAGCAAATATGGGACGAGGGCATCATAAAAGTTTTAAATGAGTGATGCCCTTGTGTAAATATACGAATAGACATTGGGAAAGGTGCTAATGGGTTGGTGGACGACACGAATCCCTTGCTTGCATTTGTATATGCAGGGAAATTCGTTTGTGGGAAACGGATTCTATATTTGCATTGTTTATGCTTTGAATTCAGTCCGGCGGCTATGCGCGAAGTCGATGATTGTTTGGAGATTCAAACAAAGGGGCATTTCTGGGTAAAGTGCTTGCAGCTGTATCGATAGTTGCAAGTCATTGCAAAGCAGATTAGATGGTTATACAATGATGGTTTGTATATACCATCTGTGTCAATTGTACATGGCATCTATGGCGACGCCATGATCGAACTTTAGTGTGAATATCTACATTAATTGGAAATTCGATTCTGGGTCACTAATGCAGAGATGCATTGATACATGTAGGAAAAATTCTTTGCAGGCATTTCCAGGTAATGCATTGAAAGTATTAATTATCCTCGGAAAGGAAATGTTTTTGCTGCGGGGAGATTGCGGTCCAGGTGCGGGAAGGTTGGAATTTGCCTGGCAACCGAAGGTGCCGAGTAGGTTTTAGTTTTATGCACCTGTATAATGGAAAGAATTCTTGTAGAGAATTTGTATGCGAAGAGATGCATGAAAGGGTAGCAATTCTTTACAGGGACTTTTAGGTAAATAAAATTGATCTATTTGATGCGTGAAGCATTTAAGGTGCTAATGCGATTGCATTAGTGAAGTTATGAGATTGGATGGAAGTGATGGGGGTTTTTCAGGTAAGTAACAGTGGGGTTTGGCCTAACCGCCACAGGCTTCTACAGTATATGGTTCAGATCCGCAATCTCTAATAACTTCCTGGGTACCTCTATGGATCCCACAAGGCAGCCGCTTAGGCTCTCTATTTTTTATATCAACCACAAACAACATTGATAAGTCCCACAATCATTCCGTCTGTATGCCGACGACACAAAAGTCTATAAGACTGTGGGGAAGAAGTGGTGTACCTGCATGGGTACTCCGTTCTACTTCCTCCTCCATCATTTACTTCACCAATTGGGATTGTTCCGCCGAACGCCAAAAGAATAACAGCAAAATGTCACCGAGGGGAAAACAGGCGCACCGAGAGGGAAATACAAAGCGAAACTCCGCGACATCAACACAGGAAAGAATAACACACTGATTCAGTTTATTATTAATTTATTGGTTATAACACTGTCATTTGGTTTGCATGTATCCAAGTAAAATTTATATTGAATTTATTTTTTTAAAACTTTTATAAAGCATTAACTGGCAAAACACTTTCCTCGACACGACTTCGCTATCGGGACGCTTCACCGCAGAAGGCGGTGAGCGGGAGTGAACCGACAGTCGCGAACGGTGGTTGTAATAGGACTCACTGATATTAAATCACTGTTAGAACCAATTGTGGATGTGTGGGGAGGAGAAGTATTGTGTCGGACACGGGCACACGGTTCACTTCACTCCCCATCACTAATCGATTTGGCGAAAGAAAACACCAACAAGGGACGACGATCCGTACCGAACACCGCAGTAAAATGCTCGCCAAGAGCAAAAGTCACACACCGGAGAAATTAATTGAAACGCACTGGTGAACTTATTAATGATAATGTTTTTTTATTGAGTGAGTTTACAATATTAATGATGCACGGACACTTGGTTTACGTTTTCATTATTTTAATGTAGATTAAGCACTTCGACACGACTCTTATATACCACACCGTACCGGCGCCGGTACGGTGGATGGCGGTGACCTGACCGCCTTGAAGGTTGGAATACGACTCAACGATATTCAATCGTTGTTAAAAGAAATTCACCTGGAAATTGGTTCTCTTGAATTAAGGGTGCATTTCCTGTTCCAAGAGAGACGTAAAGTCTCTCTTTTGAGTAACCAAACCGATCTCATAGAGGAGATCTTCACGATACACAAGTGTGTGTGTACGTCGGTTCTTTTCATGGCTCAACGCTATGATGAATAACCTGAAACACAAAGCAAGGGAAGGATCGTAGAGACGTTTGTTTATGTGAGAAGGTTACTGGGAAGCGGATCCAGAACTATGTAGAATAAAAGAGATTTTTGACTTGTGTCTATGCTGTGGTGCGGATGCGTAGGTAAATGTATCGCCATTAGGAAGAAGCGCTAATGGGTTTTCCATTTACACAATGGGAAATGTCTTAATGACATCGCTGGTAAGGGTAAGTATTGAGTTACTATTTGCATTTGAATATGGTGTAGGATTAAATTGATGCAAGAGACGCGGAATGCGTATTTTCTTGGGTCCCTAGGGTGTAAGTCGCCAGCCAATGTGTATATAGGGAACATTGTTGTACACATGGCGCGGCTGGGAAAAATAGACGGGGCTGTATTTATGATCCCTGTCATGAAGGCTACAAATGTATGTAGATCTAATTATTTGTTTACCGGAATTCAACTAAGGAAATTTGACTGGCGACGTACATTCCGAAATTGATTGGAAATTCCTGGTAAGCTAATAAAGAAATCTTAAGGAGCAATGGTATGCGAAGAGAATGCATGAAGGTAAGTTTTCTTTACAGGGACTTATAGATAATAGATTTGATCTCTTAAATGCGTGCAGCATTTTTAGGTGCCGAATGTGAATGCATTGGCGAGGACTTAAGCGTCTTGGGTGATGATTATGGGGGTTTTTCAGGAATGGGATTTGGCGGAACCGCCACAGATGTATTCACTTTTACAGTGGCGATAACCGGATCTCTTAGAGGAGATCGTTACGATACACACGTGTGTGTACTTGGTTCTTTACAGGGATTCGGCCATAAAAACATACCTGAAACTCAAGGACGGGGCGTAATGGGCATCCAAGAGATGTGTGGTTGTTGAAACAAACGAATCGCATCTCGTCGGATGCTAATGGATTTGTATTTGCTTATGCATCTAGTTCGTGAGGGAAAAGATTCGGTGAATTAAAGGACAAGGGAAATATGACCTGATGCATAGTTCGGTAATGAGGGTCGGCTAGATAAATAGCAGCCGCTCATTAAATAGAAAATGTGATTCGGTTACCACAAACGATATGAATTGTCTATGGTATCGCAGGAAACCTCTGTAGGAACAGCAATCTTCGATTTGCACATGGTGCCAGTTAGGGAATTTTATTGCTGGAAGAAAAAGGTGGCCGGCCGATGTGTACGTAAGGAAATTTACTTGGCGACGTTGGGAAAATAGACGGCGCAATATTTATGATCCCTGTGATGAAGGTTACAATGTATGTAAATCGAATTATTTGTTTACCGGAATTCGTTCAAGGAAATTTGACTGGCGACGTAGATGCCGAAATTGATTGTGAATTCCTGGTAAGGTAATAAAGAAATCTTAAGGAGCAGTGGTATGCGAAGAGAATGCAGGTAAGTTTTCTTTACAGGACTTAAAGATCATTGATTTGATCTCTTAAATGCGTGCAGCATTTTTAGGTGCCGAATGCGAATGCATTGGCGAGGACTTGAGCGTATTGGGGTAATGATTATGGGGGTTTTTCAGGAAGGTAAACCGTGGGATTTGGCGGAACCGCCACAGATGTATTCACTTTTACAGTGGCGATAACCGGATCTCTTAGAGGAGATCGTTACGATACACACGTGTGTGTACTTGGTTCTTTACAGGGATTCGGCCATAAAAACATACCTGAAACTCAAGGACGGGGCGTAATGGGCACCCAAGAGATGTGTGGTTGTTGAAACAAACGAATCGCATCTCGTCGGATGCTAATGGATTTGTATTTGCCTATGCATCTAGTTCGTGAGGGAAAAGATTCGGTGAATTAAAGGACAAGGGAAATATGACCTGATGCATAGTTCGGTAATGAGGGTCGGCTAGATAAATAGCAGCCGCTCATTAAATAGAAAATGTGATTCGGTTACCACAAACGATATGAATTGTCTATGGTATCGCAGGAAACCTCTGTAGGAACAGCAATCTTCGATTTGCACATGGTGCCAGTTAGGGAATTTTATTGCTGGAAGAAAAAGGTGGCCGGCCGATGTGTACGTAAGGAAATTTACTTGGCGACGTTGGGAAAATAGACGGCGCAATATTTATGATCCCTGTGATGAAGGTTACAATGTATGTAAATCGAATTATTTGTTTACCGGAATTCGTTCAAGGAAATTTGACTGGCGACGTAGATGCCGAAATTGATTGTGAATTCCTGGTAAGGTAATAAAGAAATCTTAAGGAGCAGTGGTATGCGAAGAGAATGCAGGTAAGTTTTCTTTACAGGACTTAAAGATCATTGATTTGATCTCTTAAATGCGTGCAGCATTTTTAGGTGCCGAATGCGAATGCATTGGCGAGGACTTGAGCGTATTGGGGTAATGATTATGGGGGTTTTTCAGGAAGGCGAACCGTGGGATTTGGCGGAACCGCCACAAGACCATTATGCCACCTCTTGAATCTTCACGGCTTTAAACAGATCTTGACAACTTCTCGGTTTGGTGTCGTAAAAACTATTTCGAGCTTAGTATAGCTTCATGTCAATCTACAACCTTTATATAAAAACACATCTCTTCTCCTCTCGGTCACTATTCGCTTCAAACCAAACCCAATCGATTCGCGAACTTGGTGGGTAGGCAACTTTCTTTGCACATACTGACAAGACGATCCTAAAGGCCAATTCAAAGCTCGGATCTGTGATACGACGGTCTAAAGAATTTTTCAACCCTTATGTGACTCGGTCTCTTTACAGTGCCCTTATCCGTCCACTGCTAAAATATGGTTAAGTATGGTCCCTTCATTCACATAGATTCACATTCGCAGAATTGAGAGCATTCAACCCTTTTTACGATTCGCTCTCCGTGAATTAGGATGGGGAACTCATCTGATCCTGTCACCTTACACTAATCGCAGTCAAATTCAAATCACCCTGAAATCCCTGGAGGAACACCGAATCCTGGTGATTCGTTCGACGGCGCTAATCTACTCAACTCAACCTTATTCAACACAAACTCACCTAACATAAAATGCATTCCCAACTTAAAACATTTTTCCTGCAATACCCTTGCAGATTAGTTGCTCTTAAAAATTATAGTTTTCTTACCTAGTGGAAATGAATAGTACATTGACTTCTATTGTTAAGGCTTTCCGTTGAATGCACTAATGTTGCTTAAATAAAACACAATAAAATAAATAGATTCAATAAAGCTAAGTCACCCTTACCAGAGCCCTAAATCCAACCAGATTACTCGAGAAGTGCGTCCTCTTAATCCAATCAGCTGAATCAAACTCACAAGTTGTTCTACATTGAAATTCAATCATCTATAATTAGCAATGCGCTGCATCGGAGTGGAATAGAACAGCATCCTTCGACAACGATAATTAATACCCGATACTTTCGCTTTACTTCTGGGCCGAATGTTTCTTCACATGCTAACGCACCGGTTTTTAATCCCCTCGCAGGGGGCACTACACCTTCCGAGTTGATAAACATTAGGAGCTTGTGTTGAATTAATTTTGTAACGTAAACGAGGGGGAGCCAAAATTGCCGCGTATTTACATCATTTTATTAATACTACAAACATCCTGATGTTCACTACGCGCACTCGCATCCGCCGATGTGGTTCAGACCTGTCACTTGATGCGCGGGTAGACTTTTTTTATAGATTGACCGTGTTGTGCTGATTTTATAGCATGGGATAATTGCCACTGGGAGATCGCTGCGATCATCTTGGTGCACGTTGCTTGTGTTTTATGCAAACATGACAAATGGGATAATTTTATTCATGACAGGGATGATATTTGCAATGAAGGTTTTTTCATATTGCAAGGATTCGGTTTTATTTGTGGAGTGGTGTCGAATTTCTAAAATATTATAAATGTATTGTCTTTCGACGCAAGAAATTATACATCGATGAACTTGCGTATTTCTAATATAGAACGTTCTTTTGATAGTCAAAATAATAAATAGAGATGACAGAGCACGTGTATGTATGCGATAGAAAATTGTATGTTATTCCACAACATAATGAGGATAACGCACTTTTAATTTTCACATAACTGCTACGAGTTTATAGCGTTTGAAATAATAGTGAAGAAGATCGTGTGACTCGAACTGACGCTATGACAGCTCGAATCACGAAAAAAATTTTACCTAAGCGTTACACACCAGGCTACTGACCGTGTTTAGAATTTGATTTCCAAACTCGATTATATTCCACTGGTGTGAATTATTTTTTTGTTATTTATCGCTTGGTATACGGTTCTGATGTATTTTTCTTATTCGATTTTTCGTTCGTGTTCTTCACTATTTCGCTTGTGAATCGTGTGTATCTGTTAGAATCGCTACAAGTTCTTTAAACCAATAACTTTATAAAATTAATGTCATAGCTCATAGGCTTTTTGAAACTACAAATTCGATTGAATTGGGTAGGTGCTATAGCGTGAATAGATCAAATATTAATTATATTATATATTAACTTGACTTTAATACGAGTAAAACCTCCTATAATAATTTTATTAGGTGTACAACTTTGCTTCCGCCGTTTTTTCCGAAATTCGAGGCTTTATTGTAAAAAACTGGTTATTTATGATTCAAAGTATTGTCCATCGCTGGCCACTACTTTCGGGCAGCATACGAATCCATGTCTTCATATTAGGTGTACAACTTTGCTTTCGCCGTTTTTTTCCGAAACTCGAGGCTTTATTGTAAAAAACTGGTTATACATTTATGATTCAAAGTATTGTCCATCGCTGGCCACTACTTTCTCCCATCTTTCGGGCAGCATACGAATCCATTTCTTCATATTAAAGCAGAAAATTAAAAACTCCCGCAAATGACGAGAATTTGGCTCGTAAGCTGACATGTTTAATCGAGGATAACTTTCTGACGCAGACACAAATCGACTAATATTTCGATGGCGTTATGTTTACAAATGCCTAAGTTTATTGTATGACATCTATGATCTATTTAGTTCAACTACCACTTACCGCTACAGCCATCTATTGCAAAACGGCGGAAGCAAAGTTGTACGCCATTACTAATTTTACGTGTAGCTCACAATAATTATTCTTCTAAAGTATTGGGCATCCACAGCGATTATGTGGAAGATGGGTGTTCTCAGTGGAGCTTTTAAGAAGTGAAAGCCGATGTGAAAGAAAACAAGGGTGTGGGGGTTCTTAAAGCTTATCCGAAGAACCACCCATTTCCTTAACCCAACTCCCCATTCCCAACCTGAAATAGAATACATTTCAAACCATTTCTCTCATCTGCAATCGAGCAACATCAAGCTCCCTTGAAAACCAATTCGGTTCGCATTCTTCACGAACCATTTCGAATCGTCTTGATTCTCCTTGCTGGCAATTTCCGTCTCTGATGTACACAGTAATTTTCCTGTGTATATATGCCCAACCAACCGTGGGTCTGTGGGGAGGAAGTGTATTGTGTCAGGCATGGGCACTCGGCTCACCTTCCTCCTCCACCATAAGACGTAAGTTCCACCGCAGCAGACTGTTCATCGAACGCGGAAGGATGAACGATAACATCCAGGAACTGCGGCACAGGAGAAAAAAAAACACGCACTGTCAATTGGTGATCACCGTTCTTTATTATTTGAATTGCTTGTTTCTTTTCACATTTTACACTATTGTATTTGGACCGCGGTCACTAGAGAAATTACTTTTAATCGAGTATTTTTGCTATCAACTTAATCTGACTCAATTTTTAAAACTCCTGTATATACGCGTCCTCGGCGCGCGACGAGGAGCGGGAGCGATACGACCGTGGTGGTCGGCGGATGTAATTGGACTCAGCGATAAACGGCTCGTGCAGAGCCGACTCGTTAATGGGGTGAGTTTCCTCGAGAGAGAAAGTGTTCCTCTCCACTAAGGATACGCTATACCTACCACAAGAGAGACGTAAAGTCTCTCTTTGTGGAACAGAAAACCAGATCTCGTAATGGAGATCATGGCAGTATGTGTGCTTGGGTGATCCTGAGGATCATAATATTCAACACACGCGCAAATGCGATGGATAAACGAAGTAGACAGGCGGTAAGCACAAAGGGACCGTGAAGATCGTTGGTAGTACACATGTATGTGTGTACGTGGGTTCTTTCATGGGACAAACCATGAGAACGAACCTGAAGCGACGAAAGGGGCATAGGGTGAATCTCCTTGGATGCTAATGGTTTTTGTTTGCTCATGCCGCTGCTGATGAGAAGCAGATCCCCAAATATGACAAGACTAAGGGAACGCTTAGGGCTTTGTCTAAGATGTGCATTGCGGCTAAATAAACAGGCGGCAATGCAATGTGGAAATGCGCTAATTGGTTTTAGCTTGATTACCGGGAAATTGTGTTAATGGCATCGCTGGTAAGGGTAGGTATTCAATTCCTATTTGCATTTGCCTGTGCTGTAGGATTTAATTGATGTCTTAAGACGCGAGATGCATATATTTGTTTTGGTCCCTTGGGTGTAGGTCGCCAGCCAATGTGTATGTATGGTGATTTATGATACACTTGGTGGGGACGGGAAATAGGCGACGCAATGTTTATGACCCCTGTTATGATGGTTACATTGTATGTAAACCAAACCATTTTGTTTTCAGGAATTCGTCTAGGGGGATTTGCCTGGCACCGAAGGTGCCGAATTGGTTTTGGGATTCCTGATAAGTTAGGAAAGAATTCTTACAGGGAATTTGTATGCGAAGAGATGCATGAAAGGTAAGGATTCTTCTACAGGGACCCTTATATTACAAATTTGATCCATTTGATGCGTGACTCATTTACAGGTGCCTAATTCGATTGCATTAGCAAAAACCTATGCAGACTGGGATGAAGTTTTGGGGGTTTTTCAGGTAAGTGGGCCGTGCGGTTTGGCGCCAGTTATTCGGCTTAATAACATCCTATAAAATTCATTTCAAAACTATCTCAAATCCAAGATGCAGAAATATGAAAAATAAAAATTGAAATTTACAAATTATAACATGCTTAAATGAAAAAACTAGGAGTAATAGAGGAAAACTGAAACATTGAGTACTACGATGGAGCCTGGTGTTAGCTTTTTAGGGATGAATAAACCACGGGAAAGACATAAATTAGTTACGAGTTGCGTGTGGGCGGGGGAGGTGAAATCAGAACGGCTAATAAAGAGACGGAGTCTAAGAACGGTAGTGGTGAGGTTAAAATTAAAAGAGGTGAGATAAGAGTTGGCTCTCCGTAGCATTCGCAAGATGGGTTTATTGAAGTCATAAGAGGTGTGATGGGCGAACAGGTAGAATATACGTGGGTTCCGTTAGTTATCGGAGTTGGTATGAAAGACGATGGAGGAGAGAAGGCTTCCACAATCGATCGAACCAGAGAGAAGACTGCGGGTCATGTTAGATTAGTTTGTTTGAGACTGTTAAACGAAACACCACATATTGGTTGCAACAATGTCGAGCTGGCATCGATCAGATAAACCTACGCCAACAGAAGATTGCAATACTTCTGACGAATCGCCCCAGCAATATCAATTCCCAACAGCGAAGAACTTATACACCAGGAAACAGCAGATAACTCTTACCGTGGGCACTAAAACTCTGGGATCACCAGTCATTCAAAGATAAACAAAGAAAGGCAATCGTGAATCCCAAGTTCTGGTCATTGAACATATTTTTTTTCCTTACCGAAAGAGTCAACCCACACAACAGCTCTCGGCCTCGCCACCGTCTTCACCGCCTACCAGTAAACTCTCAATCAAACCATTCTGGTCAACTAACTGGCAAAAATGGCTCCCTTGCTCCTACAGACGATTCCATCCCATCCACGACCGACGATCCGACGCAGCGGCAGAAGAAGGACAAAATTTAGTCTACCAGTACGTAGATGTGTATGTAACTGAGACATCTCGTGCGTCAGTAAACCAACACGAATATTCCCAATCTTTGGAGTTGTTCCGCATCATCGTCGTCCTCATCGATCATATACAATAACACGAACCAAAATCACAACGATTCGTGACACCCGAATGCGGCCATCGTCAACCAGTCGCTTATATGGTCGATATCTTCACTTAGAAACACCTGGACGTTTTGATCTTTGGTCCGCACACATAATGTGAACATTTTCGACCACAGCATCGTGGTACTCCGCTTGTGAACCAGAGAAAATTATTTACAGACGCGTTGTTTCTCTTCTCCTCAAGAGCTGTATTCTTGAAGAATTCGGACTAGGAGGGTGTGTAGACATCCCGGGTCCTTTCAATTTACTTTAATTAAATGCGGTTCTCAATTCCATTAACCTTACGTGAAAGGGTTACATTGACCGAGTGTGGCTTCCAAACCGCTCTCTGTATCAAGTATTGGCGAAGTGAAGACGTACCGCTACGCTCGGTATCGACGCAGTCGTACATCACAATTATTCCAGTTGACAATATCCTTCGACAAGTGCTTAATCTCAGTGTTCAATTCTACAGTTCCTCGAAGTTTTAGTCTTCAATTATAAGTCAAATAGGTACTCGAGTCA
Organism: Microdon myrmicae; assembly: GCA_963931805.1. Taxonomy (NCBI): domain Eukaryota; kingdom Metazoa; phylum Arthropoda; class Insecta; order Diptera; family Syrphidae; genus Microdon; species Microdon myrmicae. The sequence goes on from OZ007496.1 coordinate 264,485,434, forward strand.
AGTGTTTATGAAGTGAAAAAGGCCGAACGCTGTGCAGGATTGACTTAAAATGTATGTGCAGGTGATGCAATGAAGATCTGTGGCTTTTCTAACAGCTACACACAATACACAAGCAAATAGTGAGGAACACCGAAAGAAAATCGGATAATAAGAAGCACCAGAGCCGTATACCATAGGGATAACATAACAATTCCACATCAGTTGAGTGTACTTGAATTTAGAAATCGAATTCGTACACGCGACAGTAGGCTGATGTGTTGAGCATTGGTTCAATTTTTAGTGATTCTAACCGTCATTGCGTCAGTTTGAATCACACATGCTTCACAATCGTAGCAATACGCTATAGATCTATTGTGGCCTAAAGATTCAAGCTCCGTAATTATCGGCGAACTTCCAACTGATCTACACAAACAAACTATATATCATTCAACACGAGTAATTGAGTGAGCAGTCACACCACCCAAAGAGTGCCCTTATCGTCACTGGAATTCTTCGAAGGAACTCCCCTCACAGCCGGGCGGAATTGGTTCGCGACACGATCACCCCAACCAAACGCTCGATATGCTGGATTCTGTTTAGGAAGGTCAGAAGTGGCGATGATTTATCACTGGACTACTCAACATTGGAACCAGGAAGTCTAATATATGACTCCCTCGAAGCTAAACTCACTCCAATAACATTGATGCGTCATAAACCCAAAGTACAGTAGCATCAAGAGTTGTTTGTGAACGGGAGGAAATGGGCCCTCTTAAAAACGGTATTACACAGTCAACACCTAATAATGATGTACCATCTGTTCACGTATCGTTCCACCTTTGATTGTGACCAACAACGGCTACCTCACGAGCATATGCCAAATCAAGCTCAGTACTTAGTCCGGTATCCCAGTGTGACAACATTACATAATTTTCCTCTCGCACACGATGATCAGATTCAAGATGAACCTATCGCGTTGGTTCTCAAGAGAGCCACGACGTCCTTTAAGGAAGACAAATGATTAAAACAATATGGGATAAGGAAGTCATTCCGGAAGAATAGTAAACCTCGATAGTCGTCCCCATTTTCAAGAAAGGCGACAGATCTGACTGTGAAAACTACAGAGGAATATCATTCATGTCATACAATGTCATACTGGCGAGAATCACACCGTACCCAGAAGAAATACTGGGAGAGTACCAATGCGGATTCCGTAGGAACCGGTCAACAAACGGCCAAATCTTCACAATAAGGCAACTGCTGGAAAAGAAGTGGGAATACGGAGAGATGGTTCACCAACTGTTCGTTGACTCCAAAAAACCCTACGACTCAGACGCAAGGCAAAAATTTTACCATATTGTAGTTGAGCTGGGAGTCCGGAAAAAATATGCCACCCTCATTCAAATCTGCATGAACGAAAACAAAGGGCGAGTTAGAATAGAAAACCACCTCTCAGAACCATTTGAAATCCGGGTCGGACTAAAACAAGGAGATGGCCTCTCACCATGTCTCTTTAACCGTGTCCTCGAGTATGTCATCAGAAAGGTACAAGACGAGAACATGGCCGGATCATCTCTGAACGGGGTCACACAAGTGCTCGCATATGTGGGTGACATCGCCGATCTGGACCATAATCGAGAAACTGTAATTAAAAACTTATCATGGAAGCGGCAGAACAGGTGGGCCTCGAAATAAATGAAGACAAAACAAAATACAATACGGCGGGAGCAGGTGCAACTCAGGAAACACATAGAAACGTCAGAGGCAAAATATTTGAAAGTCAAAGAATTTAAATAGCTGGGAACGATACTGACGGCCAGTAACGAAATATCGAAGGAAATTAACAAAAGACTACACTCCGGCAACGCTAGTTGACACGCAGTCAGTAAACTGCTGAAATTCAAACTGCTATCACGTAACATAAAACTCCGTGTCTATAGAACCATAATCATGCCGATTGTTCTATACGGATGCGAAACATGGGCTCTCACAAAACGGGAAGAAAACAAATTCCGCGTATTCGAGAATACAATTTTAAGGGATATATTTGGAGGTAAATATAACGGGGAGGCAGGACAATGGAGGAAACTCCACAACCACGAACTGAAAGAGCTATACCGCACACCTACAATAGTGAGAGTAATCAGGTCGCGAAGATTAGAATGGGCCGGAAATATGGCGAGAATGGGCAACGATAGGACCGTGCATAAAATTCTTGACGGTAGACCGACGGAAAAGAGACCGGTAGGACAGCCGCAACGGAGATGGGAAGACAATGTTAGGTTTGACCTTGAGGAGATCGGATCAGATGGTCAAGCGTGGAAGGAGAGTGCACAGGACAGGGAACGCTGGTGGAGTCGAGTTGGTGAGGTCAGGAACTTCCCGGTTCCTACAGGCCAATAATTAATAATAATAATAATCATAATAATATAATTTTATTTCATATCCTCAAAGAAGAAACTGTCGAGAAAATGTGTCTAATACGAATTGTCACGTTTCCAAAGAGCGGATGTATAATAAAGTAGTTTTTCCAGTTTGTTTTTGACAGTATCATCATCATCATCATCATCATCGGCACTACAACCGGGAACCAGTCTTGGCCTTATTTAGCAAGTCCTGAGGCTTGTTAAATTTTCCATAATGATTTGTTTTTTTTTTTTTTCGTGCAAGCTCATTAGTCTAGCACCAGAGGCTCCCCGACGGGGAATCGAACCCCGGTTTCCCGCGTGACAGGCGGGTATACTAACCACTATACTATCGAAGAGCTCTTTTGACAGTATATATGGTATATAATATTTAGCAGATATTATATAATATTGCTTTGGTAAAGGAGAATAAGCAAGCTAGGTGATTGAAATTGGTGTTATAGTCCGAATACTGTCACACCCAATCAAGCGGAGTATTGGTTTTATCAATAATTTCGTTCCGGTATTTTCGATGCTAAAGATGCACCCCCGTTGTACGTTAGCTATTGTACATCTCAAAGAAGACCATTGGTCTAAAGCGGAGATATTTCAATCAGATTTTATTTAGTTTTCATAAAACTCAGAAAACTTTGCTGAAACAAGTATCAGCTCTATATTTAGTCCAAGGGAGGTGAAGAGTTCTAAAATAAAGAAAAGGAACCATTCGCGGGAAAGTATTCAAAATCATGAATTGGTTAGAGACAAAGGAGAGCAATAGTATAGTTGCATTTAGAGAATAGAAACAAAAAACTTTCGCCGGATTTTGTAAATATCTGAGACCAGGTTACCATTAATGTAACTCCTGAAGTTTATGCACGTTTTATTTCCAGAATTTGGTTTTATAGCTTTTTCAAACGCGAGGCGCAAGTGTATCCAACATTTTGTTCATAAAAATTCCCATAGTTTGTACAGTGTTAAAAATAACATTACCTAACACATGTTTACTGGAAAGTATCTACGCATTCCATAACATTGCTCGCACGTACCATTCCTTATCGTAAGACAACAAATCGCCCGAGCTTGTTATTGTTATGCTACATTTATTCCGAGCCAAAAAACTTCCTCGACTTTGTCAGTAGCGCTAAATTGATTACGCCTCGCATTCAACAGAAATCTGGGTAAAGCAAATGTTTAACTAGATAAGTTATTCTGCAAATGCGCACGTCTACTCAGCGATATTGCAGTGTACTGTGGCCTATAATGCACTCCGATAAGAAGTGAGCGATTGCTCCAAAAAGTTGAGAACAAAACCCTGATCGCACTTTCCGCGAAAAGTGACGTAAGCCTTCAAAAAATGGGAGAAACGACGCAGTCTACTATTCACTGGGTATTTCCTCTACAAAACAAACATAAAAATACACAATAAGTATAAAAAAGTAAGGAAAAAATTGTAACAAAAAATCAATAAATGAAATGTGATCAAATACGTGCCTGAGTATCAATGAGTCACATTCGTACATGGGAACCGGCTTATCAATTTATTCATCATTGCTTGTCAATGAAGGTGGGGTAGGGAACAACTTTGCGGCTGGCTCTCAAATTACGTTTTGCGCGGATGAGGTAAGCACGAGTGTTATCTTTAGTCTTGAAGTGTGTAATATTCGATAATAGGCACTAGCGTTTAGTTTGTTAGAATGTCTCTGGTTTTTTATTTTTTGGAACACGCAGTATATAGAAAGATGTCTTATCGCAGGATGGTGAGAGTCAAAACTCTGCGGTAAAGTGAACCGATTGCGATTAGGAATAATTTCGGATTGAGTTTGTAATCGTTAGCAGCAGCAGTGCGTTAATACGTAAACACATTATTTAGATCGATCACAAAATAGGCAGAAATAGATCTTGAACAGTGTGACACATTACAGGGGCATTCGAGCAAAACAACGAAAAGGTGTCGCGTACATCATGCCCCCCAACATTTGATAACAGCAATGATTAATAAATTGTTTACCTTTGGACTCATTTCGTTTGGTTTTGGCCTAGTGCTTTGTTCGTTTCAACGCTACGTACTGTTTTGCCTTGTAGGCAAGTGCAACGTAGTCGCAAAAGAAAAATATTCATTGGTATTTAGACGATTGTCGTACTATCCGGTTCTGGTCGGAAAACAAGTTGTTAAAATATAAAGGAAAATTGATTTGGATTTCTATATGACTATCTTGCATTGAAGGTTTTCATTTCTTATCTGGATATTTAACCATTTGTCCGATAAGTGAGATATCACCTAGGGTAACATGTCATATAAAACGATTGAAGCGAAGGTGACACATAAAGAGTCGTGAGCTTCTTTCATTTGTCATTTAAGCAGAAAATCAACATGGATTATACTTGATTGCTAGCCGACGGACTCAACTATATAAAATATTACTTTCTGTTTGACAAACAAACACGAGAGGATAATATTAGGATTCTATACCGTTTAAGACACTGACGTTTAAAATAAATTTAACATGCTTTCGATTTTCTAAAGAAGTTACGATGAACAATTTTGCTAATCATACACCACCCAATGACACAATGACTAACAGAATGAAATTTAGTTTTTCCAGCAATTGGAATTCGAATTCTTCTCGATAAATATGTATTCGGGAAGCTGAAACTGTAGCTAATTTAAACATCAACTATAAAGTTATTCAACTTCTAACTTCATTTAGTCGTTAGGTGTAAAAGTTTATTCAGTGAGAAATTTTGTATGTTTGTTGATTATCCTGATTGAATTATTTCTTTCTGATACTTTTGTATTCATTAGCATTTAAGGTGAACAATTTTAATTTACTAATTTGGAACATGATGTACACGTATATCAGGTTGTGGAAAAAATCGATGTTATTATCTTTTTACTTGAAGTTAAAGGGCAGCTAACCGCACCCGACAACTCTTCTCTTTGTTTGACAGGAACCACATCAGCTGATCACTGGTGATAAAAATGAATTCGGATAGTCCTTAGCTGATTACTGGTGATAAATATGAGTTGGAATAGTCTTACATACGCCACTCAGATTTCCAAAATTCTAAAGCAATGAAACTGGGCGAAATACTCTCTGACCCAGTACTTTTAGTGTCGACGTACATACCCTAAAACTAAGGAGCAAACATTCTCAACCACAACTTGTTAAATAAAAAGGAATATAGAAATATTTGATCCAAGCCCGACACTTTGAACCATGTTACATAAATAAGCATATCATTAACAGATATCATTTTCGCCAAGTCAATATTCAACTTTTACCTCGGGAATGATTACTTTCCTACTGAGTTGAAATTCGTAAAGTCTATGGCGATTGCCAAAAAGAAGAGGAATTACAAATCTCCAACCTCAAGTCTATTTTCCAGTCAGGTCCTGCAATACAACAATCCAAAAGGAGCCTAAACAAAGCTATCAAAGCTGCGGTTAGAACGAAACCAAAGGTAGTCTATGGCGCGATGCAGAAATACGTAGACAAAGGAATATTTTCCAACGTATAAAAAGTCCAGTACTTAATACATCTGGCAAAGGGAAGACATAAACCGCCAAATAGTTCATCATCTTATTGCCCCATATGCCTGTAGCGGTTCTACGAACCATACCAACTCATTGCAGGTTGAGGTATCCTTTCCGCCAAGGAACTTTACTCACCTTTCGCAGCAGACCTGCCCACAGACACGTGTCCCAATAGCCATTACCACACTTGGAATAAAGGTTATATGAAGTTGCAACAACGTTGAATCCGATATCAAAATCAAGGAACTTAACGTTCAAAAGCTTCCAATAGCGAGTTCAATGCATCCACACATCATATGCAAGAACAATTTCAAAAGGGCAGCACAGCATCGCATCTAAGCAATGCACCACTGCAGCAAAGCATCGCATACATGTCACCAATCTCCCATCTTAAACATCAATGCGATATTTCCCAAGAAATACCATTGTCGGTAAATAAACCGAACAACGGATGCCTATCCTGGTGGCTAATGAAAATTAATACCTAAACCCCTGGCATGACACTAATGCTAAGGCACACTTGCGCAAACAAAACGAATCGTTGCGCCGCTGATTAGCAGTCGAGCAATCATAAACTCTTAACATTATCCCCGATAGATGTTTATGAGTAGAAAGGCAAACAAAGCATAACATCCCATAGTCCGTGTACCCATCCGAATTGCATGCGATCCTTTGTCCGCATGCCAGATGTGTAGTACAAACAAACCAAATAATGATTGGAGAATAAGCGGCGGCATCCGATCAATTGATGGTGATGATGATGATAATGATCATGAGGAAAGATTTCTCCTTTTACAGAGACTATGGGTAATGCAGCCAACAGATACTTTGGGAAATTCTGTTAGCAGATAGGATGGGAAATTCTGTGCAGAGATGCGCTGGGAAGATTTCCCTTGCCGATGGGGAACCAGAATTTAGTGGAAAAAAGTCAATCGAACGGAGATGATCGCTAATCGAGGAAGTCTATTGAGATAAGATATATAGGAGTTAATCGAGAGGGTCGCGTCGTACGTGTGTAAAAGATTAACTGAGTAACTTGTGTTTTCTTTCGTGTGTCTTAACTGCAATTGTAACAATCAGAAACTATTGGTGTTTAAGCGTTAACTCCTTAACGAATGTTCTCCCGTGAACTTCTAAAATAACGATCGCTATAAAAAAGGCTGACGCGGACTAGTAAAATACTGTGGAGTTAATTTTTCTTAAAACATTGTGGAGTTAGATATAAAATATAAATTGTGCTCTAGACGTTTAAGTGTAAAAAAGGCAAACGAGATCAATAAAAGTTAAAAATAGAAAAACAATTTTTTCGTGTTTCATTGTGTTGTTTCGCTCCGTATTGTTCTTTGTGTTAGCAATGTTCAGCGGAACGCTGCAGCAAAAACCATCAACCTAAGGAACAAAAAATACCGCCAAATGCCTCCCGGAGAGCATGGGAAAGACACTGGAGAAAATCATACATGGGTGGGCTGAAAAGTTTCCGACCTCAACGTGAAGATAGCGACACGCCTCAATAAAAGCTAGTGAATGTAATTGTGCAACTTTTGACAGTTACTTACCAAATGTCAGCCATTTTGGATGCGTAGTTTTTATTTGACAGTCGTTTGAGTGAGTCGATGTGAGGGTTTTTGTGAAAATTGACAAAATTGAGTATCGAGCTGTCATAAAATTTTTGTTTTTGAAAGGCAATACGCCTACTCAAATCAAAGATGAGTTGGGCTCTGTGTATGCGGACTCTGCACCATCATTTATCACAGTGAAATTTTGGGTAGCTGAATTTAAACGTGGCCGTGAGAGCTTGGGAGACGATGAACGTTCGGGACGTCCAAAAACTGCAACAACTGACGATAACATCGCTAAAGTTCAACAAATGGTGCTAGACGACCACCTAATTAAAGTGAGAGAGATGGCAGAGGCTATTAAAATGTCCAAAGTACGTGTTTGTCACATATTAAATCAAGATTTAGGTATGGGAAAGCTATCCGCGCCATGGGTGCCGCGTTTGCTCACGTTAGACCAAAAATGTGTTCGAATGAACATTTCTAACGTTCTGTTGGCGCAGTTTAGGTGCAATAAATCCGAGTCTTGGCGCCGATTAATTACTGCCGATGAAACTTGGATACACCATTATACGCCCGAAACAAAAATACTGTCAAAACAGTGAGCTGCAAAGGGGGAATGTGCTCCAAAAAAAGCAAAAAAACATCGACTCACTCAAACGACTGTCAAATAAAAACTACCTATCTAAAATGGCTGAAATTTTGGTGGTAACTGTCAAAAGATGCATAACTACATTCACTAGCTGTTATTAACGATGCCGCTATCTTCACGTTGAGGTCGGTAGATTGCTCGCCATAGCCGAAACCACCGGAGCGCTATCGGACTGTGGGGGAGGAAGTATGGTGCGCCGGCGTACGGCATGGGCTCACTTCTTTCACCATCATCATACCGCCGTAAACTGTTCACCAGTACTGTTCACAAACAGAAAAGAATAAAAGAAAAACACCCAGGAAACTGAAGCACAGAAAATGAGACACCAAGTGATTGTTTGTATAAAATGTTCTTTATATTTATGGTCCTTGTTTTTACTTTTGGTAAAACAAATCAAATGCTAAATGTACACTCGAGCTTTGGATTCTAAACTATTACTATGAACTTTTTGCTTTCTTTTTGATTAGTTTTTTCCTTAATATATTATAAAGGAAGCGTATGGAATAGAGCAGGTCCGCTCTTTACACACACATTTCACGATTGGATGCAATTTATTTTCTGTTGAGCACTTAGCACTGACAATTGGTTTGGATTAAGTTAATTTGCGGTTAGTCGGTTGTTCTTCTCACGTTTTGTTGATATCTTTTCTTTAATTCATAACATTTTTCACAAATAAAACGATTAAAAGTTTTATCTCTGAAAGCAACCCGATCGCAACTCTTGGATGCATGGTACGCATCCCCGCAGCGCTACGGGGAGCGGAAGAAGAACCGACCGACTCGGTCGGTGGTTTGAAAACGACTCAGTGATGTGCAATCGCTCGTGGTTGATATTTTGGAGCGGTGGTGAAGATTCTCCCGGCTAAGGGTGCGTTTTATTTACCACAAGAGAAACGTATAGTCTCTCTTTTGGAATAGGAACCGAATCTCGTAGTGAAGATCATGGGGGTATGTATGTGTGTGCGATCGTGTAGATCACATTGTTTAATTCATGCACGAAGATCATCAGCATCATCATCGGCACTACAACCGGGAGCCGGTCTTGGCCTTATTAGGCAAGTCCGGAGGCTTGTTAAATTTTCCATAATGATTTGTTTTTTCCGGGCAATGTCATTAGTCTTGCGCCAGAGGCTGCACGAAGATCATGGGAAACGAATTCAGAAACATTGAAGGGAATACAGGGCAATTATATGTGCATTGTATAAATCGACCGCAATGCAATTAGGCAAATGGTGCTGAAAGCGAACAGGGGCATTGTTCCGTAATGAGGGTTCGGCTAAGTTAATACGCTGCCACTCATTAGGTGCTAATGGTTTTGGGATACTCCATACAATTTGCATATCGTATCTTTGGTCGGTGGAAGAAACGAATTCTTTATTTGCATTTGTTTATGCTATGGAATTCGAATTCGGCGGCTAAGCGCGAAGTTGGTGATTGTTTGTCCGATGGACAAACAGATCATGGGTGGTGTCTATGGCAGCTGAGCAAACAAGCTGCTAGGCGTTGCTTTGTCATTAGACAAAAGAATCGCCACCCAACGTGTATGTAAGAACATTGTTGTGCACATGGTGAGGCTGGGATTTGCCTGGCAACAAGGTGCCGAATAGGTTTTGAATTTATGATCCTGTATAATGAAAAGAATTCTTTTCAGAAGTTTTGAATATGCGTTGAGAATTCTTTTACAGGGACCTTTAGGTTATGCATTAGATTACCTTGATGCATGTAGCTTTGCAGGTACTAATACAATTGCATTAGCGGGAAACAATGGGGTTTTAGAAGCTTCAGGGCAGGAAGCTTGGCGTAATTGGGAAGGTAAGTAGTGGCGTTTAGTGGAACCGCCACGGGACCACCAATATGGCTTCAGGAAGTTACGATCAATGAAAGCAATGGTCGATATAGTAGTCGAAGCAAAAAGAAAATGATGGAAAAGAAGAACAAAGAAGTAATCCGCCACGGTAACACTGGATATTAAAAATGCCTTTAACTCGGCCAACTAGCTGTCCATCAAAAGAGCCCTTAGCAGAATGACCACTCAGCTCTATCTCTTAAAAAAACCTCAATACAAAGCTTATATATGATACGGACGAGGGCAGAAAAATGTATGACGTCTATGCCGGAGTACCTCAAAGGTTCGTGCATGATCCGCTTCTGTGGAATATTATCTACAATAGAATTTTAAAAATAAAACTACCACAAGTTGCGGAAATTATTGCCTTCACAGACGACATTGCAGTTGCGACAATCGCTAAAAATATAAACGAAGTAAAAGCGGTCGTCAATGGGGTAATTCGACTAATTAAATATTGACTGCAATCCGCCGCACTAGAACTATATGACCACAAAAAGGAGGCAGTCTTAATAACTAGTCGAAAGCGTGTGGACATTGCTAACTTCCAGATCGGAAATCAGAACATGCGATCAAAGGAAGCGGTTAAGTACTTGGGATCCACGCTAGACAATAAACTAAGGTTTAAGTCTCATGCAGAGTATGCGAGTAAAAAAGCCACCTGTCTACAGACAGCCCTATACCATTAGCGTACATTGGCGCACCAGGATATAGTAAAATATATATCTTATCAAGGATGGTCAGATCCGTACTTGCCTATACTGCGACAATGTGGGTGGAAGTAGAAAGAAGGTCTTCTGTATAAGGTCAGAGAAAACGGCGCTTTACCCTGTACCAGTAACAAGATCTACAGTTTCCTGAACTGACGAAAAAAATGGAGTCGAGTCGCTCCAATTTAGATAACTTCTGGGGCAATCGGGTGTACCTAAAGGGCCAATGCTGGGCTCCAAGCTGCACAACATTTATGTGTTCGATTTCCCCAGCGAGGTGTATAATAATTGGGAAACTGTTTGTCCCAAATGGGAGCCGCGACTAAATGGAAATACTTCGCGCCAGTATTCTTATTTTTATGCGAAAATGGCTTTGGGGCGAAATACCAATCTAATTGATCAAAAGTTATTGTAAAGCAAAAATGAGCGAAATTTCAGAAAATTTCACCATATGCATTTTACAATTTTACTACGATAACTGGAGTTTGTGACGTGGACGTGCCGACGAAATTTGGGCTGATTAAAGTTAAGATACTCTATTGGTAATAACCACCTGAAAATGACTGTTCTCCGCTCCGGCCGACTTATTCCCAAAAATTCGATGAAATGAAGGGCCTGGTTCAAGGATAAGCCGTATGTTTCAATAAGGCAAATCTAAGGTGCGCACATCTTGACGACTTGGTAAATTTGATAGACTTTGCATGTGAAGTATTTAATGTTGACTACTTCAAGGAGTACTCCTCTTATCAATCGGGACCCGTCCCACAAACCTTCTAGGTGACAGAAAATATCGAGACTATAACCCTTTATAAAAACGAATGGTGGCATTGGTGTACATTGGTCATTGTTTGGAGATTAAAATGCCAAGGTACAGCGTTCCACATTAGAACGTAAAATTAATGATTGTGTTTCTCCGTATTTTTGAAATTATTTTTTTGTGATTCACACTCTATGATTGACGGGTATTGCGGAAAAATATATTGAAGAGGGAAACGCATATAGTAAGTGCAATAAAGTTAGGATCGCAATAATACGTATACACCAAATAAAGCAGGGCCGAGATCCCCAATGGGTTTCATTGTTCGTTTTTGGCATCCCATTGAATATGTTGCAGCGTTTTTCTATATGTAGCCTAACCAAAAATGATAACTGACTTCCAGTTCAGGACACATACGCCATACATAATATTCTCTAATAGTAGATGGGGTGAAGTATTTCTTGCATCTAAAAACACCCTGTGGGGGTTCTCTATGGTACATGGAGAACCAACCCACTGTTTCCGCCTTATTTCGACCGCTAACAGCGTGTCAAATCAACCCCAATTCCTCCTACTAACCTATTCACCTGAAAATCATGTTTTCCGCATAGCTAAACTCATTATTCTATGCAGGCAATGCATAATTGAGTTTAGCTACCTTTTTGCCATACGGCAACTCCATTTCGCTAACCCATGAGATTTCCACCGGAAATCGCATCATGTCGGTTAGCAACGGCATAGTCTGATCAAACGACGCGGTTGCATAATCATGAAATCACTGGGGAAATTAACAAAGTATTTAATTTAGTTCTCACGATCAGATTTCCCTAGCCGATTCGGCGTCCTACGCATTTTCTCCAGACACTCCATTCGCTGGGGATCAATGATCTCTTCTTGCAGGTGAATAGCGCAAACTACATTTTCCTCTCCTTCACAACTGTGTCTTTCCATAGTTCAACGCACTCTGAGATCACCACAGTCACCGCCCTAGGTCAATGGAACATCCTCAGCGGCTGCATTGATACAACCACACAAGCTAAGTCAACGCCGAAGTTATTGCGCTCTCTCTTGTGTTCTTTTCATCCTTCGCATGCCCAGCGACTGTCGAATGATGTGCAAGTATTATTCACCTCGCTGAGACATGCCAATGAATAGATTCATGAGAGAGCGCGATGGTGATTGGCTAATGTCTGTGCAAAATCCAGAATTACCCAATCATCCCTAATTCCAATCAGTCGCTATTCAATCATTACCGCGGCTGGTCACTCCGCCGCTCGGAGTCGAATTTAATTTCGCGACATTTTAAAGTCAGTCGTTACACAAACATCATCGGGGTCGGTCACGCCGACGCTTAATAAGTCGAGTCTAAATTTCCATTACTGCGGTCACAGTGTTGAAAAAGAAATGTTTCATCTTGTATAAAATTTATAAAATTCAATTTAATAATATTAATTATAAGTCCTAAGTAAAAAAGGAAAACTAAAATTACAAACCATCTCTCTGGATAATATGCAAAAAATAAAGAACATAAAAACAACAAATAAAACTGTGTTTCGTTTCCTCTTTCCGCTTAAGAGCAAGTTTGACGACGTAATTGTTGGCGGGAGATGTGAACCTGTGTCATACGTTGACATCAATACTTCGAAACCCCACTACCCCATATATCTATCATCATCATCATCATCATCATCGGCACTACAACCGGGAACCGGTCTTGGCCTTATTTAACAAGTCTTGAGGCTTGTTAAATTTTCCAGAATGATTTGTTTTTTTCGGGCAAGGTCATTAGTCCTGCGCCAGAGGCTCCCCGACGGGGAATCGAACCCCGGTCTCCCGTGTGACAGGCGGGTATACTAACCACTATACTATCGAGGAGTCCCCATATATCTATCACCCCCTTTTATTTGGCTGCACTAAAATCATATATATCTAACACCTCCTTTTATTTAACTGCCCTTTTTGCGGCTTCAAATATCTGGGCGTTCTAGTTAAGAGTCTGATTAAATGAAGTGCCAAGAATTGATGCAGGGTGTCCCAAATGTCGTTTTAAAAATGTTTTGCTTTCAGTAAAATTCAACCGCTGACAGAGTTGCGGGACATAAGTGGATATGCGTTGTGTGTGCATGAAGCACGGAACGACCCCTTGCTGGAGGGTGTTGTGTCAGGAACTATCAACAAAGAGATCTAACGTCCTTTTCAGGACAAGAAAACGCGCTTTCTGAGGAACAACCCCCACAACAGCAGAACAAATTTTTCAAATTTAATGCTTGTACTGTCATTACATTGCGAACATTTTGCAATCTGTATCAAATTCGTCAGATTAGAGAAGCGAAGAAAACTCACCTTATCAAAACTTGGGATGGTCAAGGAACCACGAAACCTTGGAACTTGCGTCAGTCAATTCGCGAGACTTCCGCGAGCGGGAAGTTCGCAATAGCGCTAGCGTCTTATCTCGGTATGGCGATGACAAATAATTTGTTCGCACCAACTTTTCTGTTTTAATCATAGCATGTGGTTCCAGCAGGATGCAAAACATCTCACACGTTTGAAATGTATTGTTCATGAAATTATCCCCGAAAAATTCATATTCCAACGATGTAGTACGGTTCACTTCCGTGCTTCTCGATCAACGAGGAAGAGAAGTGAACGATTATTGAATTCGGGTCCTGGGAATCGGCCAGGCCCAATAAAAAATACTTTTTTCTATACTTTAAAATTTATTTCATTAGTAAATTCATTTTTTGGCGTCCTTACACCTCGAACGCCAATTGAGACTGATCCTCGAATAAAAAAAAAAAAAAAAAAAAAAAAAAAAAAAAAAAAAAAATGTGGCGAGAAGGCCGAATTTGGCGAGACAGGACATATGTGTCCTTCATCTTGTCTCTGACTTCTGGTCATCTTGCGATAACCAGAATCACCCACATCCGTGAGGATATTGGGCTCGGTCTCGCGGCATCTGAAAAGAGAAGAAAAAAGGGGGGGTATCCAAGGATAGTGTGGACAGTGTTAGTCCAAGTGTTCTCTAACTACTTTTATAGCGGGATGGTGGGAAAGAAATCTTACAAGACCGGTCGGTCTTGGGTGCGGTAGTAAACGCAGATCACGTCTTTGGCGTCTGATAATCTGCGCTTTGGTCGGTGTGTATGTTTGTATTTGTGCCGTCTTGTACTGTGCGTTCGTGTGTTGGTTTGTTAATTGTAGACCCTATGGGATGGGTCCAGAAATCCTCTATTATAGAGGGGAATGTTGTTGGGAAGGGTGCTTTCTTCAGTTTTATACTGAAGAAGAAATTGTGGGGGTTTGATCCGAAGAGATCGAGAGAGAGAAGGGTCAAGAACGCAAGAGTCCCGTACAAGTAGGTTCTCGCTGTTCTGAATGTTTTCGAGGTACTTATATGCTAATTGAAGCAAGTACTCGTCGATAGGGGTAATGGAGGCGCCTTCGTATAGGTGAGAGTTGGGGTAATGACGACCGTCAGGCCTTCTAGAATGATTGGTGCATCTTCTGAGGAGTTTCCTTTCGAAAACCCGAAGTCTTTCCATTTGAGCCGAAGATATGCAGGACCATATGGGAAAGGCGTACGATATTCCAGATCGGATTAGCTGCTTATAGCAGAGAAGCTTAACTTTGGTGTCAACTTTGTTCCTCCACTTCAGGATGTTGTGCAGTTGCTTAGACCGACCAAGGCCCCTTTGGAGAATGTGGGTCACATGTTTGATGAAATTCATTTTTGGGGTATAAGTGACCCCAAGATATTTCATCTTGTCCTGTGGTCTAATCGTAGTATCTCCCATTTTTATTCGAATATTCTGTGAATATCGAGAAGTAGGTTGGGAGTGTTTACTACTCAGAATTATGGCTACTGCTTTGGATGGATTAAGTCGGATTTTCCATCGACTGTAATACTGATACAGTTCGTCCAAGTGACGGTTGAGTCGATTTGTTGCGAGGTTTGATCCTCGAATACAAAATCCATCGCCCTTATAAAGAGAAACAAATCGAAATTTTGTATCTCGAAAATACACAATTTCCTACAAAAATCCCGATTTTGGAATCCTGAGTGAGATGCTCAATGTTTATTTAAGATAAGGATTCAGTTTCCTGAATTCCTATGAAACTATTGTGCAGATGTCGATATGTATCTGGTTTTGGGTTTTTGTTTGTTCAATTTATTAAGAATTTTCCCAAATAGAGATAATGATCTGTGGATTTTGAGTTTGGATGATGCCGTGGGGCAAATGCAAAACGATAAACGAATATATGATTCGTTTATTGTGAATTTTGATTTTAATTTGGTTTTTTAGATTAAATTATGCCGTGGAGGTAAATGTTAAGCGATAAACGGATATTTGATTCGTTTATTGCGAATTTTGGGTCTAGTTTGGGTTTTTTCGGGTTTTGATTGAATTTTAGGTTTTAGTGTATTACTGCTAGGATTTGGATGTAGGTGTGGGGGAAGGAGGTGGTAGGGCTCTTCAGAGCACTACAACGAAGTTATTAAAAGTTGAGGGGTTTTATGGTTTTAAATGGAAATTAAAGCAATGTTTGACCGGAAGATAGTTTGAAAATTTTTGCTGTAAACCATCGCATAACTCAGCGAGCCAAAAATAGATCATATCCAGAGTCGTTTTTGAAGATTACCTTCGATTTCATTTCAAATGAAACCAATAGGTTGGTCATTGCAAAGGATGTTAGAATACTACACCTTTATGGCCGACATCACATTTAAGCGGAAAAGTAACAGATTCTTTAGCTTATTAAACCTCTAACTCACAATGTAGAGGTATGTTTATCCTTTTCCTATCCCCCGCACTCCGATCAACAGTTTGTTTCACATTAATTATACCATTCTATTTCGATCGGTGCATCAGGCTGGAAATTTCTGGAATGTCACAACCTATCAGCTTAGTCATTGCCAATAGTCTGTGGCTAACCCTGGGGAACTCGTCTTTAGGAGGGATCTGTACACACAGGCGAACGAAAACACTTGTGTCTGCTCCAGCAACTTTTGTATTAAAAGCAATAAAAAGACCCTGGAAGTGGGCGCAAATTATTTAAAGGAAAACACAAAGAAAAAACCTTTAGATACATTCACAGGGAATTCTTCAGTTCGTTGAAGAGAACTTAACTGCCGCCCTTTCTGCAATCGGCCGCTGACCATTTTAATTCATCCTCTATATTTTTTTCATTATTTGCAAAACTCCTTCAGTACAGAGAACAAGATCAACGACTTGAAATACAGACCGAACGAACATTCCGCTGACGAATGTCTGTCGGAAGATTCGCGCTGATGAACTCAAAGAAAGCAAACTACATGGAGTCGGGTACGGGCAGAACATTGAGATTTTGTAAGTACAAGTATTATTCCGAACGGTCGTGGTTAATTAATATCAATAATTTAGTTTGTGCTGCGCCCTAGTGGTAGAGCGAACAAGGAGTTTAATTGACGGCCAATGTTTGCGTGTGTGAAACTGTTGATAGCTATCCCGCAGGAACGATAACATTAACTTCGCATGCGGCGGCGGGAAATGGGCAAACAGAAGGCATGCCATATCTCCACAACACGCCGGAACGGAGTTTTTCCCCCTTGTGTTGCTGTTTTATGTAAACATACTAGAAGCCATCGAATCGTTAAGTTTATCTATTTCGAATACGGCGTCCTAGTTTCGGAATAACAAGCATATTGTGAGCATAAGATGAATGCCAGCTTTTCAATTTGCCTGGATGTCTATTAGATTATTAATAGCTTTACGTTAGGAGCTTATATGGGGCCTATTCTCCCATGGTAGAGGATTTTGACCTATTCACAGGGATTATAGCGGCCCGGGGCGGTGAAATAATTGCACTGATGTGTGAACAATGAAAACGACCGGCTCTTCGTTGGCCAAGACCCCCAACTGACCATGGCCACTCGGCTGGCTTAAAAGACCTTAAACTACCCAGCTGAATAAACCAGATAAGTAAGTTTCCGCAAAAAACTGGGTAAGGCACAAATGTGCAAAGACCAAATTGGTAATGCCAACTGAAAGCCAGCACTTAGAAAAAGCGAATTTGGTGACACTATTCGTGAATTCTTATATACTACTCACTGATATACGATATTTTTCTCATCTAATGGGCTTTGAATGTTTGCCAATGTGAATATGTATCAAGCGCGAGCAATAAATCTTCATTTAACGCAAACAAGTTGCAACATCGGACCTGCGTCACTACAGGCACTAGCAATTTGCCTTGACTATTTATATATGTATTTATTTATTTATTTGTCGATTTTCATTTCGTGCTTTTTTAATATTAACCTATCCTTAGAGTAGATAGTGAATACTATATCATATTTTTATTTGAATCCATCAACGAATTAATGAAAGTTTTATTCTCAGTTTCCACGAATACACATGCAGATGATATGTGCCCCCGGCATATTTGAACGTCTATAGGATCCCGCCGTTCATTTGTTTGCGTTGAATTTGTACTTTTTCATTTGGCAACCTAATCTTGATTTCATTCTAAATTACATCACGAACGCGAGGAAGACAACAAGAGAAAGAATGTGTTTGTTCATTTTATTTCATTTGTTTGTTCTTCGTTTGTTAGTCTATTTTGCTGAAAATAGATCAGGCATATCCAACTCAGCCATCTGCAAACGGCGAACACTGCTAAACTGTATGGGGTTTAGCATATAAGAAGAAAACCTCACAAAAAATTAATTATAACCGGAAATCTACATTCCAATCTTCCTTCCAACATCATCAGTCTAACATCTTATGCAAATAATTGTAGAATGAATTATTTTATCCTAATACACAAAAAGGCAAAACTTAGCAAAGGAAAACTTGTCGTATAAGATTGCAAACTCGAAGCTAGATCTATAAGTAATTTGTCACCGATTTAAAAACGAGCGAAAAACTCATCAGCTATTTCAAAATGCTAAAATTAAACTCACCTTGAAAACTTTTCGGTATTTTTTCTCCTTCAAAAACTGCTACGGCTACTGAATTTTTCTTCGATGTCTTGGGAGCTTAAGTGTATTTTTCTTTTTAAATTCGTATGTTTATATGTATAATTGTTTTATCGGTTCACTTATCTACGGATGCCTGATTAAGTTAGCGAATATATCTCACAGTTACAGTTAAATTATTTGATGTAGATTTTATATTGAATTCGTTTCGTTGCTGTAAGGACAAAGTAAAATAATTTAACAATTATTCTATTTAGCACGGAAAAGTAAAAAAGGAACACTAAAAAAAATCAAATAAAACACTTAATTTTGGATGTAGGTTGTATATTATTTTGCGTTTGTGTATTATTATTTGTTTGCTTACGATAACTTTTAATTAATTATTTAACTAATACGTAAATTGCACAATATCCAATTTTACGTACAGTTCGATGATGAGAAATAGTTACTAAAAAAAATTATGAAACAATGCGAATAAATTATGTGGATGTTTAAATTGACGTTAACTAAGCGACGATTTTCTCTCAACTAAAGATTATTCAAAAAATCTATCGTGAAAATTCGAATTTTCTTCTGTGAAGGTCTCATACACTCGCACAGTTTTAAATAAGAAAAGTTCTAACGGCAAATGTAATGGTGCGAATGCACACATATCGGCAGCGTACGCTCCGTATTCTCGCAGTACTTTCCGTTTTATCGGGCACTCCTTCGTTTCATTCTAATGGAATGGTGAGATAAGAAGGATTTTTCTACCAAGCAGATCACGTCGGTTGCCCTGGGTAGGTAGACCCATTAATTATGATCATTACCAAGTAATTTTAAACTACTTCTTTAAAATCACTCGTATACTGGAGCAGTGCTACATGAGATCGCTTAATTTTAAACAATAAATAAATACATTGATTTGTGTGATCGACGGGTATTCGAAAATATGAAATCACAATGATGTATCCTTATAGTTGATAAAAATTACAGCATAAGGAGAAAAGAAACGAACGAGTAGTGTAGTAGTAGAAAAACGTTTAAAAGAAATATAAAGACAAGTGTGATTATGCTTTAGTGCCAAAATCTATAATGTATGGTTCAAAATTGGTTTTCATATTATAGTTTTTGTATAGGGCTATTGAAAATGTCAATCACAATAGTAAACAGTCACATAAGTCCCTACTAAACAAGGTTTTCCGCAGACAAATTTCCACTAGTATTTTTCCTGAATGCCAAAATGAGTAAGCTAACTTTCTATACGATAATCTTATTAAATTCAACATATAAAAATATTTATTCCTTAATTCCTTTGTAATGGTACTTGAGAATACTTCGCTACACCATTTGAAGTGGCACGCATTTGACACTGTTCGAACAATGGCGATGAAGTAGCGAGACGACATAAAGTTTTGCGTTAAGTTAGGCAAACCCCTTAATTTTTTTATTTCTGTGACTTTACTTTGTGACGGGAAGGAGGACATTAGGGATACGCCACGAATATTAAAACCACTAACAAGCGACCAAGATCATTGCATTGGATAGATCGACTTCACAAATCAAGATTATCAAGAACCTATCAGAAATCCCCAAAGCTGTTGTCCACAGAATTCTGCCCGAGGTTTCGAATTGAATGAGGTGCAGTTTATGCCGAATCCACTTTTAGGTGATGAAAAACAATGCCAAGTCGAACACTGCAAATGTCTCTTTAAGGCCAAACAAAGAGATGCGGGGGGTGTTCAATAAAGACAGCTGTACTTGAACTTCAACAGTGGCGACATTTTGATCTGGAGATATAAATTAAAGCGAATGTGGTATAACGGATATGTTTTTCTTTTTTTGTTTTTGAAATCGGAAAGAGATCAGATGTCCCCATTAGAGGTGAATTTTTACGGGTGTATTTTATTGGGTGTTCATATCGTCGTCGACAAACTTGGATGCCTTCAGCAAATTCTTCCCTCCTTCAGGTGCATATCACAAGGTTGCGCCAATGGTACGTATTCGCCTACAACGACAGCAGTATCAGGTTTTATTACGCCCACCTCGTACAAATGCAATAAACATTTTCCGTTCACCTTGAATATAGTTTTCCTTGTTTGGTGAACTTGTGTAGGTAAAGTTCATGCATTTTTTCTTACGAGTTGTCACTGATGTGCATGCGAAGGCAGTCAAGAGACAAGTAATTGGTTTCATGGAATGTTCAACGTTCCATTATCATGTCCTGCGTGTTATGGAGCATGTGGTAGATTGTCTTGAGGGGCGTGTTGTCGATGTTTTAGGACAAGTTGTAGAACAGGTCGTAGAACATGTCCTGGGAAATGTTAAGGAAATCTATAGGGTTTGCGGCGGTAGTGAAGAATGTATGATCCGAACTGACCCCATGATGGTTAGAATCACTAAAAATGTAACCGATGCTCAACACATCAGGCCACTGCCGCATGTACGAATTCGATTTCTAAACTCAAGTACACTCAACTGATGTGGAATTGTTATGTTATCGCTATGGTATACGGTTCTGGTGTGTTTTCTTATTCGATTTTCGTTCGGTGTTCTTCACTATTTGCTTGTGTATTGTGTGTGTATCTGTTAAAAACGCCACACTACTCCCACCTCAGTAACTTTGTTACGATCAACTTCGTGTGCGAACGACGGAGCGAAGAACGCGCGGGCGGGGGAACGTCGGAGCAGGCGAGGGTGCCGGTACTCTATGCGGAAGTCGTGCTCGTGTCGTGAAGTTTGTTTACTATGGGAAAGTGTGTGTGTGTGTGTGTGTGTGTATGTGTGCACAGATCACGTCGGGGCCACTAATTATAGCGTTTGCGATGGTGGTGAAGAACGTGTGATTCGAACTGACGCTATGGCGGCTAGAATCACTAAAATTCGATTTCTAAACTCAAGTACACCCATCATCATCATCGGCACTACAACAGGGAACCGGTCTTGGCCTTATTTAGCAAGTCCTGAGGCTTGTTAAATTTTCCATAATGATTTGTTTTTTCCGGGCAAGGTCATTAGTCTTGCGCCAGCAAGTACACTCAACTGGTGTGGAATTGTTATGTTATCGGGATGGTATACAGCTCTGGTGGATTTTCTTATTCGATTTTCGTTCGGTGTTCTTCATTATTTGCTTGTGTATTGTGTGTGCATCTGTTAGAAACGCCACACATGTCTGAGATACCATTGGGACATCGTTGAGTCATTTTTGTTCCACGTGTTATAGAGCATGTGGTAGATTGTGTAGTGGGGCGCGTTGTCGATGTTTTAGGACAAATTGTAGAACAGGTCGTAGAACATATTCTGGAAAATGTTAAGGATATGTCCGGGATACCCTTGGAACACCGTCGAGTCATTTTTGGAACATCCTTGGGAAAACGTTGGGATATCCAGAGACACGTTTGAGACATGCAGACCAAGTGAAAAGGCTGTGGGACATGTTGTGGCACATCTTGTGGGTCGTTCTTACGAAATGTTTCGGGCATCATTGGGGCCTGTAGTGGGCCATGTTTGCGACGTCCCTGTGACATCTTTGGGGCACTTTCTGAACATTTTTGGTATACTTGAGAGACACCCTTGGACCTTTGGGATACGTTTGAGGCGTGTGAACTATGTGGAAAATGCTGTGGGTCATGTAGAGCATGCTGCGTAAGATGTGGAATGTGTTGTGGAATGCGTAGTGGAACACATTAGCAGATATGATATAGGTAGTGATGTCGAACTTTTTGTAGAACTTTATTCGTTGTCTCTTGACTGTCGTTGAATGTACACCAAGTAGCACTCTTAAGAAGAACTGTAACTTTTTCAAAACGCTATAATTTCATTATTTATTAACAATCAGATTAAAGTAAATTAAATAATTTTGAGGAGTGTTTGCTATGACCACCTTTGGTGCGGACTGTGGTTCTACATCTGTCGAACATACATCGCTACCCGACTGTGAGCCTGCAGTATTTTGTTCTATTGACGAAGAGGGATTTTCTTGAGCGAATCGACAAAGTGGTATTTAGTAAGGTGACTTCGGTCTGCAAAATGTACCATACAGAAAAGATTAGCGGATATGTGTCTGTGGTGGGCAATTGTGTAGACGAAATGAAGTGTGGAACTATGTTTTGCATACATTTTTATTTGACGTGGGGTTTATGGGGTTTCTCCGACGAGAGATTTGTTAAAATATCTACTCTCTTTTGCCGAAAACTTTAAATGCCCACGGCTTCAGAGCACAGTACAAAATCTTTTCGCGGTAATATTCGCATTCATCTTGACGCCACGGTCCAAAATACAAACAAAGGGCATCGACCGTCAGGATGCTGTAGTGCTTCGCGAAGCCCTACCATTTTTCTCCCACATTTCCTTTTCCCCCATAGCATCCATCCATATCCTCAAATTGAATGCAATGTCAAACAAATTGAACCAAACGTTCAATTGTCACACATTGATTCAATCCTATCAAACAAAATTCCCAAAGCCCTAAATAAAACGAAATGTGCGAACCAGATGCTCACCCATAGACGCATCATCTAAAAATATTCATCCATGAAAGTCTGCAATTTTATGATTCCCGAAGAATTTCCTTCCCACAAATTTTCCAACCAACCACATGTTCGTTTTATTGCACGTCTATATCATCATCATCATCATCGGCACTGCTACGGGGATCCGGTCTTGGCCTTATATAATAAATCTCTCCACCGGTCCCGATTTCGAGCCGATGTCATCCAGTTTAGCACTCCCAGGCTCTAGGCGTCCTGGTCTACGCCATCCCTCCATCGCAGACAAGGTCTGCCGCGTTGTCTCCTTCCATACATCCTGCCACAAAGGACTTTCCGGGCAGGCTCCTCTTCGCTCATTCGAGCATGATTTTTCTTACAACATTAGCTTCAAGATAGATTCCGTACAACGTATATATGTTGGGTCATTAAATACCCATTTACAGATCGTCTCTCAAGGATTTTGTCTGCACAAAATTCTTATCCTATTGTTTCCTGCCGTAACGCAGGTAAAAACCTTTGCCCATATTTCCTTTTTAATGATCTTAATCTAACAAAAAACCTCAAAAAGTATCTGCGATAAGGGGCGATGTGTCCGGACTTCGCAGGATAAGAAGATGAGATACGCAGTTGAAGTTGAACAGTGGAGAGAGTCAGTCGACGAGTAGCTGTAAAGTCTAGTATAAATAAATAACATAGCAAGTGATCAGTTCGTTTTGCATTTACGATCGGAGAATATGTGTAGCTGCATTGGTTCTCCAAAAACGTCTAAGTGTTTCGTGTCTGGGGCCTTTCTCTCCAGCTCGTCGTTTTTTCGAATGTGTCTTGAAGTGTGTGCAGTGAAAATGTTCCACCCTTAAACGATTGACAACATCGAGCGCTTCGCGAATTAAGTTATCAAGAACAGCAACGGTAGCCCACTTTTTGCGAAGAACCGGAAGCGCGGTGGTGTACCAGGAGTATTACGCCCCCAATCATGAAAACGGTGGTATTTGGTTTGTTTTGGCCTTAACTAGCTTAACCAATGAAATGATTACTGGAAAAATATATGTTTATTTTTGTTCACCAATCATTGAACACTCCTGGTATCACAAAATCAACTGCAACATGCGTCGGAACATGGTGTTCCCTGCATGAGTCTCTTCCGGAGCAAAAGGCACATAGTCGTACAGCCGAAAAAAAAATAAACCTTAAGGTAAGGAAAGTTCGGATGCAGAGGAGATGAATGTTCAGTGACACACAAAGTACGCACACAAATCCGCTGGTCCGGATGTCATTCCCCCAATCCTCTTGAAGAGATGTTCCTCTAAAACCACTGCGGAAACTCTTCCATTTGTCTTATTCTACTCTACAAGGTAATGGAATTACTTATCAACCGTCAACTTTCAAAATATCTGAAATCAAATGACCTCCTCAATGACCGCCAATATGGCTTTCGTAGCAACAGGTCCACAGTAGATCTGATGTCCTACTTTACCGAAAAGGGGATCCAGTCCATCCACTACCTCGGTGAAAGGAAGGTAGATGCATTGGATATTTCAAAAGCCTTCGACAGAGTTTCGCCTCCAGACCTTTTGTCAAAATTGCATTCATATGGAGTGGACAATTCCATGATCCAATGGATAAGAGAGTATTTTTCTGGCCGTTCAATCCAAGTGGTTCTTGATGGTGTCAAATCTGTCTCCCATCAAATTAATGCAGGTGTTCCCCAGGGTTCGGTACTCTCTCCCACTCTCTTCCTCATCTTTATAAATGATCTCTTGTGAATTACTCACAACCCAATTCACTCGTTTGCTGATGATAGCACGTTGAGTTTCTCATACTCATACGAACATACCCGTCCAAACTCTTTGAACGTCACTACCAACCAACAACTTATGCTTGATACATTGACTTCCGACCTCAACAAGATATATCAGTGGGGATTATGTAACCGAGTAGTATTCAAAGTCCTAAAAACTCAGTGCTGCCTCTTGTCATCAAAGGCGACCTCCTAAGTAAATATACTGTAGATGAACGGCACTTTCATCGACGAAGCCAAAGAACTATCAATTCTCGGCACTCGAACTAATTCGACTCTTAACTGGAATGACCACATATTTGAAGCTGCGAAATCTCCTTCAGAGATGCAAAAGATACTGTGGCGGTTCCACGAACCGCACAAACCTCTATAGGTCGCGATGTCGTCGTTCCACCAAGGAACATACTCACCTATAGCCAAACTCCACGTGCCCATAGACACGTGTCCCCGAAGTCCACCTGCTCACCTGGCGAAACGTGACATTCATCCTGGAGTCAACAACCCCACGTATCGACAGATATATGGACCACAAGTACCGAACTCTTTTCCTACGCCTGCACGGCGATCGAAGGACAGGACCCAGCACAGGAATTGTGTATCGATCCATCAACTAGATATACACAAACGGTTGGCGCAGCTGCGTTAGATATCGACAAACATCACATCCCCGGTGAAAAGCGAATTGCCGGACAACCAATCCGTCGACAAAACCTTTGTCCCTACCGTAAGGCACTTCGCCTAAACAAAGGACATTGCGGAGCAACAGCAATAAACGAAAACACTGTTCCCATAGGGCAAAGTAAATACGATCCCAGGATCGACTAATGTAAACCACACATTCGATTGTTTGCATAATCAATGCAACAGAAGTGTGACCCCGACCCGCGGACGGCAACCTCCGCATCTGTATGTGTGAGTGCGATCTTTTTTTTTGTGCTGCATTCGCTTCGTGCCCCAGAGAGTGTTCGGCGGAACACTTCAGAGACATCGACTAAAACATTCGTCAAAATACTTCACTCCATACAACCTGGCCACTATTTACAAGGCGTATATTCGTCCAAAAATGGAGTTCAACACCCATATTTGGTCAAGCGCATCCAAAACTGCACTACACGTGCTCGACAGGAAGCAGAAACGAGCAGTGGAAGTTATTGGCTAATAACCTTGCCCGTAAAAATAAACTATTATGGAAGTTTAACAAGCCTCGAGACTTGTTAAATAAGGCCGAGACCAGATCCCGGTTGTAGTGGCGATGATGATGATGATGATGGTGATGATGATGGTGATGATGATGATGAAACTTATTGGGGACTCAGCCGTAACTCGATCAATTCCGTCGTTAGAACACAAGCGCAACGTATCATGCCTATCTCTTTTCTATAGGTATTACCACGGTCGTTGCTTAACTGAACTTGCTAAATGTGCTCCGCCCCTTCAGGCAATTTCCCGTGATACCCGTCAATCTGTGAATGCGCATCAGTTCATGGTGAATGTGGACTTCAGGCGCACAAATAAACATAGAGAGTCATTCTTTAGTCGAACCACACGAATGTGGAATGTTCTGCCTGATCGTGTGTTTCCTGGTCGTTGTGCTGTCCAGACATTCAAGACCAATATACATCGACACCTCCAATCCTTATCCACTTCGTCTCCATCCGCTCGCACTATGCTCTAACATTTAATGGTACTTCAAAAACCTTTTGTGCGCGCGTTAGTGTAAAAACAAAAGTCAGTCAATCATTATTTTCCGAAGGGGTATCAGACATATGCGGCCAGAACACTCGATGTAGGCCTTTAAACGTCCACACGCCTTTTACTCAAACATAAATGATTGTAACTCGCCTCGAGTGTGAAATTTCAAAGATGCGGTCATAATACAACTGGGACGAAGTGTAAAGACTAACTGAAGTCGGGCGCCGATTAGAAGAACCAAATATCTTTAGAATGTTTTGACATATTGTAATTTAACTACAGAACGTCATATTTGTTATCCCATAATGACACTGTGGGGAAGAAGTATTGTGCCTAGCACGGACACTCCGTTCACTTCCTCCATCATCATAAATTGTTCGCGCGGACACTGCTCACTACGCAAGGGTGATGCAAACAATGGTCGACCTTCGCAACCGAGCGAACACAACACAGAAACAAAACACTCCGGTTTGACCAACAATAATACTTTATTTGTTACCTTTAATACTTTCACTTAGATTTAGTCTTTAGTTTTGAATGTATATCAAAATTGAACAACACATAAAATGACAGATTTTAATTAATACTTTCACCGACTCTAACTAAAGTTGCTTGTACAACGCGAACACGACTCCAGTATATATTTGCGCATCTACGCAGTGACGGAGAGCAGGAGCGGCTACGACCATGGCGGCCGGCGGATGGAAAACGACTCAGCGATATCTTGCTCGTGCAGAGCTCACTCGCTAATCGTGATCATGGTGGTATGTGTGCATGGTTCTTTCATGGATGAGAACGAACCTAGAACAAAGAAAGGGCATAAAGTGCATTCATGGGATACGATTTCGGTAAAGCAAATAAAACCGAACTCGTCGGATGCTAATGGGATATTTGTTGAAAATGTGCGGCGGCTAAACAAAGAGACGACGATGCGATGTGGAAATGTGCTAATGGGTTTTAGCTAGGTTACTGGGAAATGGTGTTTATGGCATCGCTAGTAAGGGTAGCTTTTGAATTCCTATTTGCATTTGTTTATGCTGTAGGATTCAATTGATGCCAAGAGACGCGGAATGCGAATTTGCTTTGGTTCCTTGTGTGTAAGTCGCCAGCCAATGTGTATGTAGGGAACATTGTTGTACACATGGCGCGGCTGGGAAAATAGACGGCGCAATATTTATGGTCCCTGTCGTGACGGTTACATTGTATGCAAACCGAATCATTTTGTTTACAGGAATCTGTCTGGTACCGAAGGTGCCGAATTGGTTTTGAATTCCAGATAAGTAAAGCAAGAAATCTTACGGAAAATTGTATGCGGAGAGATGCATGAAAAGGTAAGTTTTCTTTGACAGGGACTTTTTAAGATCATAGATTTGATCTATATGATGCGTGAAGCATTTGCAGGTACTAATGCGATTGCATTAGTGAAGTTAGGAAATTGGCTGAATGTTATGGGGGTTTTACGGTAAGTAGACAGTGGGGTTTGGCGGAACCGCCACAACACTTATAATTTAAGACTACTAAGTATTTCTGGGTGAGAAAACTCATTTGTTAGTTATCCTAATTTTTCAGAGCATACCAAAATATTCAATGCTTGCAAAAAAAAAAAAACAGTATCCTAACCTCAAAGAGAAACGAATGAAACGTGTGTCAATCAAGTGAAACAGTTTCCTTTTCTTAACTCTTGAATCAATTCAACTGTTATCAGGATAAATGCATATCCGAAGCCAGGAAAAATGCAACGACAACCATAAACATTGTAAGATATATAGGGAAGACATTACGCTAATCAACTAAGTCACAATTAGCAAGGTATACAATAGTCCAACTTTGGAATTCATTTCCCATATTTAGTCAGGGGCGTGTAAACCGCCATTCTACGTGCTTGATAGGCGTAAGTCAAAATTCCGTAGGCGCAACATATACTAGAGAGACTGCTTTGAGTGAGAGAAGTTGTCGTGAGTGGTTTCAAAAGTTTAAAAACGGTGAGTTTGACGTGGAAGACAAAGAATGAACTGGAAGGCCAAAAGTGTACGAAGACGATATTGGAGGAAGATTCATCCCAAACGCAAAAACAATTTGCACATACATTAGAGGACTCAACAAGCAATTTCACATCGTTTAAAAAATGATAGGGATGATTTAAAAACATGGGTTCCATACGAATTGAACCTGACAGACGTTGAATGCCGACTTTGCATAAGTGAAATGCTGCTTGCACGGCAAAAAAAAGAAGAGTTTTTTTGCATCGTATAGTCACTGGGGATGAAAAATGGAACCACTACAATAATCCAAAGAAGAGAAAATCATGGGGACCACCTGGCCATGCTTCAACATCGACATCAAAACCAAATATTCATGGGAAAAAACTCATGTGTATTTGCTTGCATCAGATTGGTGTCGTGTATTATGAATTGCTGAAACCGAGTGAAACCATCACTGGAGTTCTCTACTGAATGAGATTGAGCCGAGCACTCAAGGAAAAACGCGCCCATTAGTACTCCAGACATGACAAAATTATTCTTCTCCGCTCGACTTCTAACAAATCTCTAATGACTTAACTTTTATAACAGACGAATTGTATTAAAACATCCGAATTTAATCACTGAATTACATAAAAATGTATATAAAAAAAATTTATTTGAAGAAATTTCATTCATGTTATCGTTCGGATGTTCTAAATATGCGCCAACCAAGGACACTTCCCGCCTATACCGATTTTCATCATTCCACTAATCCGGCAAGGTAATATACAAAATACTTTGATTACAAATCTTATTTAATATACAAAATGCCGAACAAACATTTTATAGAAAATAAAAGATTTGAACGCCTGTGCCAAAACGTCTTTATTTTTAGAACAAATTCACCACTATGATCCAACACTAGACTACACATCTAGAACAATTATCGCTGGTCATATCGTCTACTAAGAAAAAAAAAGAAAGAAAGGAAAAACCAGAGACCAACTAAAAGGAAATACTTTCGCTTATTTCTGATCTTCTTAGAAAGCGCTCAGAAGACGTCTCGCCGTGTGGTGCGATGTGGTGATCTTAGTTGGAAACAAGGCAATAGAGAAATATTGTGGAAGCGAAATGAGAGAATAAAGTTGTCCAAGAACTTTCCCGCCTTAAATCACGTAATGATGGGAAATTCGATCACATTGCGGCTTTAAGGAGCTCCGCACGGGAGTTTTTTCACATATGATGTCACATGCGAGGCGATCGCGTAAGCGACGTTGTACAATTTTAAATGAGACATCTGGAGATTGTTATTGAACGGTTGACAGTGTTGAGGTGGTTGCACGATGTCTCAGAATTGCTTGAGGGCGGGAATAAGTCCCCAATATAATATGGCAGTGGTCCACTTGAGAAATGGAGGTTTGGAGACTTGGCAGGGAGAAACAGTACGGCACAAACATTTAATGAGACCTATTTGCAAACCGTTTTTATAAGTGGGAAGATGCCAAATTGCCTTAAACTACGTCTTAGACTCATTGCATAAGCGATTGTGTAGGTAAGTAAAATTGAAGGAAGCTGCTTTAATATTACAATTAGCGCTTTCTAGGGATTGTGCCATATTTAACTATCAAATATATTTGCAGGATTACAATAAGCACTAATCGGATCAACTTGGAGGTGGGAACTTTTGTAAGCCCGTACATGGTGGATATTTTATATTGTGGCATCAGCGGTTTTTCCAAATGTGTACGACCCTCTGTATCTATGCATGAGAATATTGATGAAGAAGAAGATACACTGTTCCTTTGTCACAATTTTGTATAAGGAGCAATTTCGTATAGGAACGTCAAAAGTCAACTTGGTCGACACCTAACATGAAATTGGTCTCCATTACTTGAAAATAAGAATTTTCAACACTACTCTGAGAAGCAGGGTAAAAATTAAGGCCTTAATAGACGGAAAGGAGAAATCCGGTGTGGAATAGCGGGGGATTGGCCCCAAGGATGTTCATAAATGACCTGCCAGGTTAGAAGTTTTTCGTAAGGTTAACTACCCAATTACAATTAACATTTTAGACCTTAAACAGACTTCAACTACCTTGCATAACAACGCACATGACGGACATGTAAAATGGATAAAGATTTGTAATTTATGGATTTGCACAATGAATTTTGTTGTCTAACCCGCATAGAGACAAACCATTTGCTTGCAATGTTGCAATTCGCCAAG
This sequence comes from Microdon myrmicae, assembly GCA_963931805.1. NCBI lineage: Eukaryota > Metazoa > Arthropoda > Insecta > Diptera > Syrphidae > Microdon > Microdon myrmicae. The sequence continues at coordinate 264,515,974 of OZ007496.1, forward strand.
ACATGGAAGGATGACAACCAACGACATATACCATGATAAAATAGAAAAAATGTTTGTTCCAATGCAACATTTGAAGTGGTGGAGAAAAATGAGCAGTCCAGAGTTTGTAATACCTGAACGCCTGGCAAATATCTATATTAAAACTAAGTTCACCTTACGTGGTATAACCGCGCACTGCACTAAGGAAAGCGACGATTAAACAAAGATTTTAATAAGATCCTAGAGATGAACTACTGCAATCACTGGGTTAAATACATACTAGGTCTTTTCCAACCCCTACGTAACTCATTCCCTTTATCTTACCATCGTCCGACTCCGTCCACTGCTAGAATATGCTAGCCAGATATAACGGGTTTTCCAATAGGGACTTGACAACTTTGAATTTAATTTGTGAACGCACCCTTTCACTAATCATCAAACTGTCACTGTCAGTTTATTTAGTAAACTGAACATTTCAATCATGGTTAAGTACACGAACGGCGTCTGCAAATTATAAAAATTTACTACCGAAAAAAGTTGACAAGTCCCTATAGGTAAACCCTTTAGTTATATACCATTATCACACGACTCAAAAGTTCTGTCTTCCTTCGATTTGCTCTCCGAGGACTAGGATAGGAAAACCTTTTAAGCTTCCCTCCGTATATTAACCGCCTGAAATTAATCAACATCAGAATGCTTGAGGAGCATAGAGTCCTGTCTGATATAGTGTTAATTCATCGGCTCCTCTCCGGATCAGTCGACCTGCTTAACTTAATTCCCCTGAACACAAACCCCCGTAATAAGAAGTGTCCCGGCCTTCTCCATATTCCCCCTCGCCGGACCCCATATGGTTTCAACGAACGCCTTTCGCGGATGCCAACTCCAACTCCACCTTGTTAGACATTGACCTCTATACCCATACTCTCAAGCGCCGCCTCCTAAACCATTCTCACCACCAATCTTAAGCTCTCCTCTCTAACCTGTCCTCACCTCCCGCCCTTACACTTCTTTTCATAATATGACCTGCCCACCTTAGGTTAACCGTAGTTAAGGTAGTTCTTATATTCTTTAGTTTGTAAAGTTTAGCTTATAAGTACTTATATTGCTCAAATTAAGACATTAAGTGGGACGGTAAGCCCACTAAATTATTAAACTATATTTTTATCAACAATGATTTTGGAAATTACAATGCAAATATAGAAAATGAGAGCATCCCTGCATCTACAATACCGAAGCACTGGATACCCCAAACTTTATAAAACAGTTAGATGGAATATTCGTTCAACCCGACGAAGCTAGTCCATAAAGAAGACGAACCGCATGCCGAGAGAAAGAAATTATCATCGAATTATGTCGAGTGGGGTTGAGTTCTCGTACATCAGCGACTCCAATGAGGGCTCCGCTCCAGGATAGAGAATACGGAACCCACCTTAACTTACGCACAGAAATTGGAATTGGGCGAAAAAAGCCGTGATGAAGTGAGGAAGTATAGGAGGGATTCTGGCTTTGTCAGAATTTTACAGCTCAAACGTCTGTCCCGAGTAATCGACACTAACACCATGTATTCACCGGTCACACTCAGTTGCCACTTTCAGGATACTTGGGAAGGCTAATTATAATTATTTAAGTTAAGGCGTTTTGTAATCAAGTCGCGAAGATTAAGATGGGCCGGACATGTAGCGCGAATGGGCAACGATAGGGCCGTGCGAAGAATTCTTCACGGTAGACCAACGGGAAAGAGACCGGTAGGACGGCCGTGACTGAGATGGGAGGACAATGTTAGGTTTGACCTTGAGGAGATCGGATCAGATGGTCAAGCGTGGAAGGAGAGTGCGCAGGACAGGGAACGATGGCGGTGTCGAGTCGGTGAGGTTATGAACTTCCGGGCTCCTACAGGCCAATAAATAATAATAAAGGCGTTTTGCAACGAAATAGTGAAGATTTAAACCCACACCCGCACTACAGCCAAAACATCAGCACGTCAGACCACGGCCGTGTTCAGGCGGGGTGTTTTCACTTGCTATTTAAGCCTTGATTAATGCTCTGGTACATGGCTCTAAAGATTCCTTGTTGGATTCTCTTTAATGTTGTGTTCTTTACTGTGGTTGCTTGTTCGTGTGTGCCTATTGATATCCCCACAAAATCACCTTAAACCGCCAAGAAGATGATGAGCAAGATGTTATCCATGATCAGTGATTTTTTGAATTTCCCGCGCAGTAACTTTAACTACAACACTGCTTAAACCAACTCCCGCACTACAGCCAAAACATCAGCAAGTCAGGCCACGGCCGTGTTTATGCGGGGTGTTTTCACTTGCTATTTAAGCCTTGATTAATGCTCTGGTACATGGCTCTAAAGATTCCTTGTTCGATTCTCTTTAATGTTGTGTTCTTTACTGTGGTTGCTTGTTCGTGTGTGCCTATTGATATCCCCACAAAATCACCTTAAACCGCCAAGAAAATGATGAGCAAGATGTTATCCATGATCAGTGATTTTTTGAATTTCCCGCGCAGTAACTTTAACTACAACACTGCTTAAACCAACTCCCGCACTACACCCAAAACATCAGCAAGTCAGGCCACGGCCGTGTTTATGCGGGGTGTTTTCACTTGCTATTTAAGCCTTGATTAATGCTCTGGTACATGGCTCTAAAGATTCCTTGTTCGATTCTCTTTAATGTTGTGTTCTTTACTGTGGTTGCTTGTTCGTGTGTGCCTATTGATATCCCCACAAAATCACCTTAAACCGCCAAGAAGATGATGAGCAAGATGTTATCCATGATCAGTGAATTTTTGAATTTCCCGCGCAGTAACTTTAACTGCAACACTGCTCCCGTCAACAGTCATCTATAAATTGACTACTGTCAAAAGTTGGAGCTGCGTCATTAAGTTTGTATTTGACAGCCATTGAAAGCAGATAACCTCGTGAATTTTAACGAAATTTGGGAAAAAGTGAATTTCCTATACTGATTAACCATAATCAGTCAAAATTCATAAAATGGGCTACGAACTGCTACCCTATCCAGCATATTCTCTATATTTAGCCCCCGGCGACTATTTCCTGTTTCCAAACCAAAAGAAATAGCTGGGCGGTAAGGGATTTGGGTCGAATTACCTATTCGAGGGCCTTGAAGAAACCTTTTTAAAAATGAAAGTGAAAACTTGAACGTGTGGTGATTTTACCTCGCATGATGTATCCCGAAAGCGAAACACTCAACCTCAAGTAGAAAGAGTAATATTGATGGAGGATAATCAGGGAACGGAAAGCGAAGCGTATCGACACAAAGACAAGACAGTGTATCTAATGTGTTGTGCTTCGGAGATGTATGTTGTGCTATGGATCTACGAATGTCCCAAGTATAAGAGAACGAGTATCGGTGGTAAATGGGAGATGGTAAAGAAAGCATTAGAAATATGCCCACAAAGTACGGTTTGCAAAGAATGGAAGAAATGTCAATACACCTTTCTTCACCAGAAGAAAATTCCATCGATAATGACAAATGGGAAAGATAGAAGAGCTAAAAGAAGAAGATGCGTTTTATGAACCGCGAGTAGCTGAAAGGCCAGTAAGTTCATATGGATCCAAGGTATCGACTGTACTACTAGCGCAAGTACGTGAGGGAAGTTTGGTATTAATGGCAGGCCGAAAACTGTCATCATGGAAATAGTATCTTCCGACGGCACAAACGAAATCAGAGTGTAAAGGATTCAAGTAAAAATTAAATTCTTCAAACGAAGAGACAAAACGTGCAACGCCTAAAAGCATCAGACCATGGTACAATCGGTAACTGTAAGGTTAATTGGAATTAAGGCAGGTGACCATTGGAAGATGCGACCACCTAGAGGAGGTTGAACTAATGTCTGCCAAAGAACGCGACTATCGTAGGGCCAGATGCCCGGGTTTTTACAGTGGCAAAAAAAAGTCAGTCATCTCTCCTACAAGTTCGAATCAATGTCAAATTCGGAGTTGCAGCGAAGTTCCTCAACCATACTAAATTCGTCAACCATACTAAGTAAGGACAAAAGAGTGTTATAATAAGAAGAGGCATCGCAGGACAAACAAAATAAAAATAAAAAGAGGAAAAGTAGAAGAGGTGCACACAAATGATAAGCAGAAGGAAGTGAGCAAGGCCACCGTATTCATTATTATTATTTATTGGCCTATAGGAACCCGGAAGTTCATGACCTCACCGACTCGACTCCGCCATCGTTCCCTGTCCTGTGCACTCTCCTTCCACGCTTGACCAGGTATGTTATGCAGGTATGTTTAAGGAAAAAGAAAGCGTTAGAGGAACTAATACGACATCTCGTGAAAATATGGATGAATTCTTCGAAAATTAGAATTCTGAATAAAACCGAACGGATGATACACTTTAAATCAGAAGGCATGTTTCTTATGCGAAATACTGTCTGAGGTGATATTGAGCAATGACATTTAGTAAATTTGACCCTAACGAGCTTGTCGGAAGACCACATTGGAAGACAGCGCAGCAGCTACAAATCTACGAATAATTTTTGGGAAATATTATATTGTGGGAGTGCACGAATCACATTGTTGAAAATAAAAATATCATAATTTAAACAGTTATAAAAAGTAGTAATTACCTCGAACTTATACGATATTTTATATACGGATTTCAACCACCAGCGAACGCACATCGCTGAGTCGTCATTCAACCACGAAAGAGTGAACATACCGTTCGTTCATCATCTCCCCATAGCGAGCGCACGGGGGTGCGCACACCCCTGAGTGTGCCTCGTCATGGAGTCAAGAGGGGCCGGAGTTTGAAATTGAATTACGTAGTGTTTTATGGTGTTTTGACCAAGATTCAATGTTAACAAATAGTGTACCTCAAATAGAACCTACTAACAAATCAATAAGCAGTATCGTGGATACCCAATGTAACAAATTGAGTACATTAAAATAACGTTTAAACTCTGTAAAATGTGTTGTGTTTCATTTCTTGTACCGCCGACCGTCCAGTGTGAACAATAGATATTGTGACGGTTTGCTGCAGTATACTGCGTGATTTATTTCGTTTCTTTGTGAGCTGCTTGTGGTGTCATCATGAGTTGTGGATCATGAACGCGTTAGTGGGGTAGTAGTGAACCAGTTCCCATGCCGGCACACCTACTACGTACCCCCACAGGACCCTACATCGAATTTTAGTGAAAGACTTACACATGTTCCCCTACAAAGTGCAAACGGTGCATCAGTTAATGCCTGCTGACCGTTAGTCACGTGAGTTACTGTCAAGCCATCCTTAATCTCAACAACGGAGAGAACGGGTTTGTGTCGAAAATCATCATAAGCGTCGAGGCGCATTTACGCTTAAGCGGTTACGTCAATAAGAAAAATCTTCGTCTCTGGTGCACTAAAAATACGCGTTTGATGTCCGTAGAGCCATTACATCCACTTAAAGCCACTGCATGGTGGGGTGTTCACTTGGGAGGAGTGATTGGGTTGTAGTTTTTGAGGACGCCGGTCGGTAATAAGGTCACTGTTACTGGCGAACGCTACAGAGCCATGATAAACGACTTCTTACTGCCAGAATTGGATGAGCGGGACTTGGTGAACATGCGGCGCAACCGCACACACAGCACGAGCCGCAATGGATATTGTGCAGGAAGCGTTTCCTGTTCGCGAAATCTCCCGTTTTGGTTATATGGCATGGCCAGCAAGATCATCTAATTTAATCATTCCAGACTTCTTTCTTTGGGGTTACTTGAAGTCGAGGGTTTATGCCAACAATCCTCAGACAATCGCAGCTCTTAAGGAGCATAGTCGGCAGGAATGCAAACAGTTATCACCACAAATCTGTCGGAAAGTCATGGAAAATGCGATAAAACGGCTACAAATGTGTATCAACACAGGCGGCAGCCACTTGACGGATATCATCTCTTCCACTTAACAGAAAAAATTGTAAAGGGCCGAGTAAAGATTTCCACCATTCAAAATCATTTTTTTATGTCATAAAAAAGTAATTTAAAAAAGAAAATTGGATGATTAATTTTGCGCCACCTTGTATACGGCGGTAGGAAATGGATAACACCCAAGTTCAGAGGAAACAGGTGTTATGTTATATGATTATTGTTTTTGTTGGAGGCCTTACTTCAAGTGATTGGAGCCGGGCTGGCTGGTGAGAGACCCGTTGGACCTTAGCCGGAAGTGTGTCGGTACTGGCTGACGGGGCGAGGGGTCAGGCGAAGGCGGTGTAGAGGGGTATGCCTTTCTTGCTTCTTCGCCGCAAGCCTTCTTGAGGAGCTTACCTCCCCTTTGGATTCGTTTTACTGGTTTTAAATGCTTTACTTTATTAAATCATGAAAGGTTACAAAAATAAATGAGTCTTCCTTTTGAGGATTTGCTTATATATATTAAAGAATATAATTTTATAATTGAAGAATATAATTTAAAAATGCTCCTCGATAGTATAGTGGTTAGTATAACCGCCTGTCACGCGAGAGGCCGGGGTTCGATTCCCCGTCGGGGAGCCTCTGGCGCAAGACTAATGACCTTGCCCGGAAAAAGCAAAATCATTTTGGAAAATTAACAAGCCTCAGGACTTGCTAAATAAGGCCAAGACCAGGCCCCGGTTGTAGTGCCGATGATGATGATGATGTTCATTTAAAAATACTTTGGCCATGGGATCGGCGTGTGAATTAGAACTGATCTGTTGGCCGTAGCCTGGGCCTCTGAAGACTGACTGATTAAAAAAAAATGGAGTGGCGAGAGGCCGACTTTAAGGAGACAAGGACAAATATGTCCTTCATCTTGTCTCTGGCATCTGGTCATCTTGCAATAACCAGAATCACCCACATCCGTGAGGATGTTGGGCTCGGTCTCAGGACATCTGAAAATAAGGGGAAAGGAGGTATCTAAGGATAGTGTGGACAGGGTTAGTTCAATTGTTCTCTAACTACTTGGATGAGGGGATGGCGGGAAAGAAATCGTACAAGACCGGTGGGTCTTGAGTGCTGATCACGAATCTAAAATGTGTCGCCCTTTTATACTCTGTGGCGACAGATATTTGTTAAAAGATTTACTTAAAAATTCCAAGAAGCACAAACATGATTTTGTGTGCTTCAATTGGAATTTGATTATGGGAAGTCAACAGAATTTGTTCAAACAAATTCCCGGAAGGTAAGATCTTGAAATGCATTTGGAGTTAGGCATTTCATGATGTTAGGTTTGATAGGAATTGAATCAATGTGCGACAAATGGACTTTTGGTTTAATTTTTCGCTCATATGATTCACTATGGGAACAAGATTGGGATTATAGGTAATAATGGGGATTGGATGGGAGTGGTGATTTAGGATCACTACACTGGTCTTATTAGATAAATATGTCGCTAATTACAAAAATGATCCTTGTATATTTTGCAATACCTGTAGAAACATGTATGTTCAAAAAATCTATCGCAGTAGTGCAGTTTGCTTTGAAGCAAAAGTTACGGGCGTTCCACTTGAGATATCACATCTATAGGACGCCACTATCAGAATAGCCTTGGACCCGTTTTATGGCATGGATGTTTGGACTTGAATTAAGGTAAATGAAAGTTTATTTTGTTAATTCAAAAGCAATAATTGTGAAACAAACAGTAACATTTCAATTCCTTCGGCCAGTAATGTCAGCTTCAGCATACGGAGGTAGTCACATAGGGCGTCACTTTTTTATTCTTGCAAGTTGAATTCTAAATCATCTTTCTGCAAAAAAGGACGAGTTTGGCAATGATATCAATACTAGACTTGGATCTCCCTAAAATCGATAGAAAAAAAATTTATCAACGCGATCAGAACTCAACAGTAGACCAAAATTCATCGGATGATTCATGGACAGCAGTGTTAACGTGAATATCAGTACCATTTGAATCACTCAAATCAAACAATAGTACATATTGTAGTAAGTCTACTCGGTCACGTGATTAAAGTTGAGCATGTACCAGCGGTTCATATTGTCTATTAATGTGTTTAAGCAAAAAACAGAAACATTGGAAGTGCGTGTTCATCAGTTATTAAAGCACCAGCATACTAAAGTATTTTGCCTCATATGTGGGAAGTGGTGTATGCTCATAAAATACGGTAGCATAACCGAGAGAAAGAAGGGGTCTGTTCCGACATTTGTAATTAAGAAACAGACCTTGCGAAGAAATGCTAGACATCACTCCCACAAAGTACCTAGGAAGGAGATTGTTGTAATGGCCATAATCAGGGCGTCGTTAGAAAATTTCTATTTTCAATTGAACGGAAAAGAAATACTGAGATGATGCAAAACTTGTATAGGGAAGATTTCGGACAAGGAGTGTGGTGTTGGATCTGGTGCGACTTGGGTTAAACCAAAGAGGCGAGCACATTGAACTCGGGCCAGCTTCCTTTTCAAATTCTATTATACAGAACGTCGATAGAAAAGTGAAATCAAAAGTAATGAAGGGGGAACCAAATGTTTGATAGTAGAGATAGATATTGTAGACAAGAACCACGCCTCAAGAGAATGGTGCAGGTTGATATAAGTGCTTAATGAGACATTTCTAGAATGTGTTTTTAATGCTGGTATAGCACAATAGGGTAGATGATTAATACAAATGTCCTAAACTATAGACAAAATCAAATAATGTAAAGCAAATTTAAAAGGCAATGTTTGAAATGTTCGACAAATCGATGGCTAAAATTCAATCACCTTAAACAGGCATTTGAAAATCATGTTAGCATTTAAATTAGTCAACAAACTCAAACTACAGTCATTTAAATAAAATAATTTTTCGATAGGGATATGATATAGAAAATTACCGTGTATAGAGTCCGAATTAGAAGTGGATGTGAAGGTGAATAAATCTGAAAAATGAGCAGAAAGAAAAAAATGGACGCTAAAAGAAATACAGCAGTGCTTTACGAAAAGCTGGTGCGACAAGAATACCCAAACTTGTGTAACACTCCAGTTAAAGTAAACTCAAAGCTGCACTTCTTCTACGTTGTCTCCACTAAATGTGCTTGTAGGTGCACGTTGGAACGACCACAGCTCAGAGCAACTCTCCTGATTTTCGGGAGGAGCGAAGGTTTTCTTGTTGCCCGGAGAAAATTACTACACGAGGCGATACACGGTTGTAGGACGCATTAAACTAGTGCAAACATTTTACGAATGTAGGCCTTCAAAAAATAAGAACATTTCGCCCATTGCGTGATTTTTTCGGTCAGCATAATCATCCTACCAAGTGCACTATTTGAAAGAACGTAAACAGATTCAGAGACACTGGGTCTGTGTTGAATGGAACCCCAGAAACGCGCCTTCGTCCGTTCCGTTCCATTCAGAATATCGGAATTGTGTGCGATAGTGTGGCTAATCATTTGGATACGTCGATTCATCAGAGGAACTGAGTTTTGCGCTGCCTATGTTGAGGGAGGATTAAAATCTCCATGTGTACAAGGACCAGTTGCTACAGGAACTGAACACAGAAGGTCAGTTTGCTTGGTCGACAGTACGCTCAATGGATGTATGAGATAGCCGCACATGATTTTTTCCACTACTGCTCACACAAAAGGGGATTTTTAAGACGTTTAAATGTCAGAGTACATTGCGAGCGGGCGGTGAGGAAGTGGATAAGGAAAGGAGGTACCGATGTATATTGGTCCTAAATGCCTGGACATCACAACGACGAAGAAACATATGATCAAATAGAAGATTCCACATTCATGCGGTTCGGCTAAAGAATGACTCTCTATGTTTATTTGTGCGCCTGAAGTCCACTTTCAATGCGAATTGATGCGAATTCACAGATTGACGGGTATCGCGGGAAAATGTCTGAGGAGGCGGAACATATTGAGTGAGTTTAGTTGAGCAACGACCGTGATGGTACCTATAGAAATGCGATAGGCATTATACGTTGCGCCTATGTTCTAACCACGGAATTGAACGACTTACGGCTGGGTCCCCAATAAGTTTCACTGCTCACTTATGCATCCTACCGAGCAGGTGTAGGGTGGTTTTGGATGCGCCTGACCAAATATAGGAGCTGAACTCCGTTTTGGGACGAATGTACGCCTTGTGAATATTGGCCAGGTTGAATGGAGAGAAGTATTTTGTGCATCTCAAAAAGAACGCCATACATTGCGTTGCTGTAGCTTTTCTCTCAAGGAGCGTGTCTCCTTGTCCTTAAAAGGATCTCTCAAGGCCGCTCCTGAGAAGGCTTGTTGCGGTCGCCGCCGTGCCTCCTCAGACCTGAGGGAACAGCGACGACCGATTATTGAATTGGGTCCTGGGAATCCGCCAGGCTCAATTAAAACGGCCAATATTTTATTTAAATTTAAATTAATTAATATATTTGAGACTGATCCTCAAATATAAAATTCATCGCCCTTTTATAGAAAATCCTATCGGGATTTTGTATCGCGGATGAATCGAAATGCAAGCAGAATTTCGAAATGTACCTCGACTGGAGTCGAGTCCTGGAGAAAAAGAATGGGATATCTTTTTAGAATATGCCCATCCGGCTAGAAGGCAGATGAAGATAAGGATTTGTAGCAATATGGGTTTGTCTGCATATGACGATATGCATCGTGGTGTTTAGTTTTTAGGAAGTATTTGATATTTGGACATTGGATTGTTAGTGTGGTGGGCGCCTCGATAGTATAGTGGTTAGTATCCCCACCGGCCACGCGGGGGACAAGGGTTTGATTCCCTGTCGGGAAACTTCTGGTGCAAGACTAATGACCTTGCCCGGAAAAACAAATTATCATGGAAAATCTAACAAGCCTCAGTACTTGTTGAATAAGGCCAAGACCAGTTCCCGGTTGTAGCGCCGATGATGATGACGATTATTAGTTTGGGGATATGGATGCATGTTATAGTAGGTGGGTAGAAATGTATGTGGGAGGAAAATGGTAGGGCTTCTTGGAGCACTACAGAGCTGCACTGTTCGCAGCTTCAAATATGTGGTCGTACTAATTAAGAGTCGAATTAATTCGAGAGGCGAGGATTGATAGTTCTTTGGCCTAGTCGATACAAGTAGCGTTCATCTACAACATATTTACACTGGGGTTCGCCTTTAACGACAAGAGGCAGCACTGAGTTTTTAAGGCATTGAATTCGAGTCGGTTACATAATCCCCATTGATATATCTTATTGAGGTCGGAATTCAGTGTATTAAGCATAACCTGCTGATTGGTAATGAGGTTCGAAGAGTTTGGTCGGTAATGTTCATTTGAGTATGAGTAACTCAACGTGCAATCATTGGGTTGTGGGTAATGTACAACAGATCATTTATCAAGATAAGAGTGAGAGTACAGAATCCTGGAAAACACCTGCATTAATTTGATGCGAGGTAGATTTGACACCATCAAGAACCACTTGGATTGAACGGACAGAAAAATAGTCTCTTATCCATAGGATCAGGGGATTTTTCACTCCATAGAAATGCAATTTTGACAAAGGGGCTGGATGCCAAACTCTGTCGAAGGCCTTTGAAGTATACAGTGCGACAACCACGTTTTCGCCGAGGTAGTGTCTGGAATGTCTCCACTTTTCGGTATGGTACGCCATCATTTACTGTGGACTTGTTGCTACGAGGAGGTGGCTTGATTTCAGATATATTTCGAAAATTGACTCTTAATGAGTAATTCCATTGCCTTTGGGGGAATAGAAGTTAGTGCTATGAGTCGATAAGCAGAAGAGGACGATTTGTCGCCCTTTTTGGGATATGGGTTAAATGTTGGCTAACTTCCATCTGTTTGGGAAGCGGCCAGTAGAATGGATACAAAGGGTCACAAAGAGTGCGGTTTTTGAGCTGGATGTGTTATTGGTCCGTATTGCCGAACAAACAGTACGGCAAGCAAACAATTGCCCCGAATGGTGAATAGTCAACTTCGGTAAACACATTATCTTTCGAAGCGACGATCTCCACTGCCCGCTGAGCTCGTAGAACTTGACCCCGTAGACTTATTCCTCTTGCGAATTTGTAGACAAGCAGAACAGATCTACTTACAGAGCTGTGGGGAAAATTTGTCTAAGATTTTATTTTGGACCTAGTTTTCTTCATCATCATTATCATTGGCACTACAACCCATGGCCTTTTAGCGTTTGGGATGATAGTGAAGAACGTGTGATTCGAACTGACGCTATGACCGTTAGAATCACCAAAAATTGAACCAAAGCGCAACCCATCAGGTCACCGCCGTGTGTACGTATTCGATTTCTAAACTCAAGTACACTCAACTGATGTGGAATTGTTATGTTATAGCTATGGTATACGGCTCTGATGCATTTTCTTATTCGATTTTCGTTCGGGGTTCTTCACTACCTGCTTGTGTATTGTGTGTGTATCTGTTTGAAATGCCACACTACTCCCTCCTCAGTAACTTTGTTACGATCAGCTTCGTGTGCGAAGCGAGAGAACGAACGTCGGGAGCAGGCAAGTGTGCCGGTGCTCTATGCGGAAGTCGTGATCGTGTCGTGAAGAACTGGTTCACTACGGAAAAGTGTGTGCTATGTGTACACAGATCACGCCATAGTCACCAATTATAGCGTTTGGGATGATAGTGATGAAGGTGTGATTCGAACTGACGCTATGACAGTTAGAATCACCAAAAATTGAACCAAAGCGCAACTCACCAGGCCACCGTCGTGTGTACGAATTCGATTTCTAAACTCAAGTACACTCAACTGATGTGGAATTGTTATGTTATCGCTATGGTATACGGCTCTGATGCATTTTCTTATTCGATTTTCGTTCGGGCTTCTTCACTACCTGCTTGTGTATTGTGTGTGTATCTGTTTGAAATGCCACAGCCTTATTTAGAAAGTCTCTCCACCAGTATCCGGCCCTTATCCGAGACTTGTTAAATTGTCCATAATAATTTGTTTTTACGGGCAATTTTATTAGCCTTGCGCCAACCTTTCTCAGGATGAAGATGGACCTAGTTATCACTGATCAGATAATCGAATAAAAATGATTGAAATTGGATAAAAACACGCTGTTCTACTGAATGTTTGTATTGTATAGGTCTTAGATATTTTGCATTCATCCGCTGAAAAAAACGATCAGAATCATGTGGAACCAAAAAACCAAGCGAAGGGGGAAACTTTCGTACAGTTTTTCAGACACAAATTGCCGCACGATGATATTCACATAACAAAAAAAAAAAAAAAAAAAAATGATCGTTTTGTCATTTCGTTGTCATAACTCAGTCATTGCGAAACCAAGGCTGCTGATATAACTGAACTGCCCAAAAGAAAACATCAATGTGGTATATTAATCGGCTTTGATGTTGGCGTGTTTCCCTCTCGCCCTTTCCAACAACCCAGCCTAACCCGAACACCTTGTTGAACAGCCATCAACACTTTAGTCAATAAACAAGAAACTACTTGTTTGATCGCTCAATCGGAACTTTATGGCGCAAAATCTCCATCTCATAAAGATAAAGCTAGTGTACCATATTGTTACCCAATATCTTTCTTGTATTTATCTTTAATCTCTATCACTTATTTGCGAGAACACATCAAATTTTTCTTTGTTGTTGAAGTATACTCGACCGAGTTATTTCGACCTCATACTCGACGAGCGCACTGTTCTCACTGAACAAGCCTATTCGTTCTAAGAATAGAAAGTAATGGACAATATCTAATAGAGCGAAAATAAATGCTTCCAAAACCTAATGATGATATTTCTAGTAATCAAATGGGCACCCCATCATCAATCTATTGTCGCAATTTTTGGTACTCGTATTAACTCACACCTTAAGAGGCGCAATTAGTCTTTTTTTTTTTTGGATCTTTCGATAGGCTAAATGATCACCAATACCGATTCCACAGAAGATTTCCCTTTGGATATCTAAGATGGAAAGACATGGTTACTCAACAGAAATCGCTTTAGATATCCACATGCGTGTCTGACATAGACTAAGCAATTTTATGGATTTTCCCAACATTTTTGTGATAGGTTAAAAAGTTACTTCAAAACTCGGTCAACGGTTTTATTGTCCATGTTGTCCAAGGTATTGGGAGAATTAATGGCTATCGAGTTGATTGAATGTTTAAAATGCAATAGACTCCTAAGCGATCGTCAATAGGGCTTTCCGCAGTGGGGGATCCACAGAAGACCCATAGCTTTTTACGATGGTAGTGAATAGAGGGCGATTCGGCCTAATGCTTTGACGGCTACAATCACTAAAATGTAAAACCAAAGCATCAACACATCAGGACAGAGCCGCATGTAGAAGATAGAAATGGTATATTAACTGCAACGGTATAAGGATCTGATGGTTTATTTCTTCGATTTTCTTTTGCTGGTGCTCCTCATCATCGACTTTCGGACATATTTGTCAAGGTGGATATCTCTAAGCATTGGATCGCTTCAAATCAACTGAATGCAGTTAAAAAACCGAACGATTCGACTTATTGTAGACGGCACACTATGCACCACTTGTCTATTAGTTTCGATATGCACTAGGGTTGTGACTCGTTTGTCTTCCGTTCCAAAGACATTGAACTTGTTTTGTATTCAACCTGCTGTAGAAATACTCGCTTTGACTAATGAAATTCATATTCACTGGCGATTAGACTTGGATCATTGCTTATGACTTCGAGACAGCTCAACAATCCAGAAAATATCATTGTGCAGATGAACTAACTTAACAATATTTAAAACTCGCCGGTAACAATTTTTCTTCAAACAAATGAAATGAAAATTCGGTCAGATATTCACGACAGTCATAAAAACCTACTAAATACATACACACTACGGTATTCATAGGGGGGAGTGGAAGCGAACCTACAGCGCAAAGTCTCTGCTTTCAACTCGGTGGACGATACTAGTCCCTGTTCAATCCAAGTTAACATGTAGTCTCCACGTGACACCCCTGGATAGCTTTGGCACCCGCCAAGTAGTGAACCAATGCATGCAGCGACATCCTGAGAAAGGTTGGCGCAGGGCTAATAACCCTGCCCGGAAAAACAATTTATTATGGACAATTTAACAAGTCTCGGATAAGGACCGGATACCGGTGGAGAGGCTTGCTAAATAAGGCCAAGACCGGATCCCGGTTGTAGTGCCGATGATGATGATTATGATGACGATATTCATGACGCATACAGTTTTTGAAGATAGTCTTATTATTTCTTGTCCACAGTAATAGAGTTCTTGCTACTATATGAATAAATTTTGCCTGACCTACAAAAAACTCCTTATTCCGTCCGGAGATCAAAAATTTTCTCCGGAAAACAATATACTTTTTGCTACACCTGGAGATCACTGTGACAAATGCTAAATCCTGCCAGTATACAAATCTACTTGTGTCAAGTAACTATGAATTATAAATTAGTAACAAAATGGGCAGTTCTGACACTTACTATAGAATATTGGAATAATATTTTCATACTGATTATAAAGATAACTACTGGTGGATGGAATTTCTTATTACATCATTACGATAATCGTCATCACAGGTTGTAATAAGTGTTCAGTATGACTTGGCACAGTGGAGAAACTAAATATATAGGGTTTATAATTATTGAATTTCTGAATGTTTTTGCAGTTAATGTGGTGAGGTTAGAATATATAAAGTAACTGAAACAATTTGTTATGAAAGCAATTGACACTGGTGCAATACATAGGAGCAACATGGAGACGTTCTTATTGTACAACCAGATCTTAAGCGCTCTAAATACTTCAAACAATAATATAATAATACTTCTATATTTTAAGGGATTTTTGTTTTCAAAGAATAATTTATAAATTAAAGGAGATCTTCCTCAACGTATAGGGAGCAAACAACACTAACGATATAAATGTGCAAATTCGCAAATACGGAAAATGTTACTTTTATTTTGGATAAACTGAAAGTCCCAGCTGAAATGTATCAGTCCACGATGAATCTATGTTAGTTTAAGTAATTTTTCGAATAGTGAAATCGTCTTTGTTATTGTAACGAACCGAGTGTCACATGATTTAAAATAAACTTCAAACTTTTGTGTTGTTCTGTAAATTTCTACATAATATTAAAAGGGTTGCACAATAGTTTGCCCCAATTATATTTTTAACCGGAGAAGCAAAACTTTTCCACGACGTTCCCTGCACTAGTCGGCCGTTAAAATTTTGAACTCAAAATGCAAATGTGTATCTCTTTCGCACATTGCACTGAACTGCCAAGAATATTCGACAGTTCATCTCAAATCACAAAGCGCGAATCGGATGCAAAACCGGCTTTTCCACGAAACCCTTGCACCCCAGAACGTACTTTCTTCAGCCTACACCAATTCGCACACTCAACGCAACCCGGAAAAAAGATGACTAAATTGATGGCACACACCTTTCTGTTGGCACAGTAATTAACGACGGAGTAATTAACGTATTACACTGATTAAATATTTTATTTTTCGCTTCTACTCCAGCGAAACAAAGTAAAGCCTTTCGGGTGGGTGACAGACGTCTTGCTATTTTCGCGCACTTGAGCTCACGCAACAATTCACACTCACGGTGGACTGACGATTGGGGGAACCGACGATTGCCTGCGATCGTCACACCGATGAACAAACTTAAGCAACTGAGCAAATCGCGACCAAAACAAAAAGAAGAACCTAGGCACTGGACAATCCACAAGTCCCGCACAAGGGAACAAAGCAGAGGATGGAATCAAGTGACATGGGACGACATTAAGAGAAACACCCGCACCGAGGGCGGCAGCAGTTCCCAATTTACTGGCGCACTTCAACTCTCTCTGGCTCTCTCGTTCATGGTCTTCGGAGTGCTTTCGTTTTTAGGGCCCAAGACGTGCCCCAAGCGGGAGAAAGGTTGATTCTAAGAGTCTCCAGACGTTCTAGAGCTCTCTTCGGGGTTTTGCCTTGTCTTTAGAGTTTCTGCTGTGCCTTGGTTTGCTTTTCTCTGGCTCGTTGAATCACTCGGGAGCTGGCTGCGGCAAAACCCATAAGGTGCGCTGCACTAACGAGTCTCCACCTTCGTGCGGTAAGTCTCACTGGAACCGGCTCTTCCAGTTCTACGATAATCTAGGTAACTATTTTTATCCGCTGTCAGGTATGGAGCCGTGTTTCGGCTAAATGCGTCTTGTGCGAGGAATGCGCACTGCTGATGGTGATCGAATTCTGGCCGGGTAATGGGCGCTTGGGTCTTCTATTGGTAAGAGATCGATTCTAGAATAGAAATTAAAAGTGATCTCGTGGAATAGCTCGGAGTTTCACTCTTCTTTGCGCGCTGCAGCTTTTAAAGTTGCCCTCGAACAAGTCGATTTGCTCATTTGCAGTTAATTTTTTCTTGTTCTACTAATTGGGGCTTTTAGTAAAGGGTGTTATGCTTGGGTTCTTGTACTGCTTCCAGATGCCAAGATTTACCTAGAGTGCCCCTTGCAATGATTACATTTTATGGGAAGTGCTAAATTGCTTAGTGAATAGTCAATTTGTGAATACGCGAATATGTTCGCAATTACTGGCTCATCCGTGTCGTAAGACCAGCATGATCCACCTTGGAGATAGATTTTATGTGATAGAATGATTTTTTGCAATTTCCTCGCTCCAAATTGTTTGTTTTTATTTCTTACAGTACATTTTTGTTTTAACACTGAATTAATGTTGTTTAATATTGATTAAAATTAGGAATAATACTCCAGTTATGGGTTATGTTCAACCCTTCTTCCCTGTCTATGGCGAACTCACCTGACGACTCTATGTTATTGTGACTATTAAACAATAAACTCTGTCCTTATAGATCTACGTAGATATCTGTTTAAGGAGTATATAATGAAAGTGGATCCCACTACATATGAGTTGAAAATTTCTTTGGTTTGATAAAGCCGAGCGACGAGTTAACTTTAAGGGGTCACGCCACCTTGGCGTTCGGAAAAATAGGTGAAAAAAACTTTTTTAACGTAGTCATTAAATATAATTAAATAATCTTTATTTTACACCCATAGATAGTCTTTTTATGAAGAAATTGGAATGTTAAAAATTGAAAAACATTAAAAAATGGCGGAGATCTGAGCCAACACGTAGAACCCTGTTTTAAAAATCTTCGCTGAGGGTGTACATTTTTTTTCTTGTTTAGAAGGGTAATAGTTATAGTACGACGTAGGATATGATTTTTTAAAATTTGTTTGTAGAAATGACAGCTGTTTGAAAAAAAAATAATTCAAATTTGCTTTGAAATTTTGAATTAAAAAAATTTATAACTTTTGAGCAGGACACCCAATCAAATAAAAAAGCCTACGTCACACTTTAGATAATATTATGAAAAATAACTGTTGTAAATTTCAACCAAATCAGTTGAATCGATCGGAAGATATTGTGTACACCGTTTGAAAAAAATAGTTTAGTGGAAAACAAAAAAGATACGGCGTCAAGCCAACTCTGACGTCCTTATTGCTGTTGTATTCCAGAATACTACCCTTTATTAAATTTAACACTGAATCTCCTTACACATCCTTAAAAACTTCCTTTAACATATAATACATTCTCACTTAATACATTCCATTCATAAACATTCACAATATTCTATATCATTTAATAACATGCACATTTAATAACCTGCAGCTTTTTATTCATTCAAAACATAGTAACTTGGATTTTCGTCCAAATTTATCAATGTGAAAAGTCACAGAGAAAATTAGAAATAGAAAAATTTCAGTTCCGAACGAGTTGAGTTCGGAAGTTAGTTTTGAGAAATAAGTTCACAGAAGTTATTAGAGACAGAGAAGTTATTAGAGAATAGAATTTACACCATTAGATCTTTGGAAATAGATAACGACCATTTTAATGAAGCCCCTGAGCCCACATACTCCTATAAACCTAGACATATAAACAAAGATAACCCTGTCCCTAATATAAAGACTCCGATTCATACTCCCATTCTGGAAAATAATTCAGCAACACAGACTGAAAATTCGAAATTTTCAGCAGTATTAAAGACTGAAATCCCTAATATCTCAGATATCCCTATTGACAACGCAGACACTTCAGCAACCAAGACTGAAAACTCAGCAGTATTAAAGACTGAAAATTCGGATCCTGCAGAAAATATACAAACAGAAATCCCTAATATTCCGGCTATCCCAATAGACAACCCCGACACTTCAGCAACAAAGACTGAAAATTCAGCAGTGTTAAAGACTGAAGACCCAAAAGTTGCAATAAAAATCGAAACCCAAGTCAGTCCAGCAGCGAATACTGATGAACAAATCTTTTCTGCAGCAAAGACTGAAGGATTGAATGTTTCTACAGCAGATATAACTGAAGAAATAGTTCAAACAGCAAATAGGACTGGGAACCAAGATGTTCTAACAGCTAATAAGTCTGAAGAACTATACGAATCAGTAAATGAGACTGAGAAACTAAACGATCCATCAGCAGTGAGGAAGACTGAAAAGGTAGACGTTGCGACAGCGGTTAAAGCTATGGACAATGACAACACTAAGCCGAAAACAATAAATATTTTAAACAACGAAAACAAACTAACGCTAAACAGAAAAATCCCGATGAAAATCACAACAACAAGTACAACCCCCTTCGAACGAGTAGCTCTAGATATTGTTGGCCCGCTCCCAACTAGTTATGAAGGTAATAAATACATATTAACGTTCCAAGATGACTTAACAAAGTTCACTGAAGCTATACCGCTACCCAATGCGGAAGCACCCACCATAGCTCGTAGTTTTGTGGAGAAAATCATATGTCGTTTCGGAATACCCGACGCGGTATTAACGGACCAAGGCACCAATTTCCTAAGCCACCTTTTTAAAGAAATATGCAAGATTCTAAAAATCAAAAAGATACAAACAACACCTTATCTTCCCCAAACAAATGGACCCTTAGAACGTAGCCACCGAACGTTGGCCGAATATCTCAGACACTACGTTAACAAGGACCAACTCTCATGGGATACTTGGCTACCATATTCAATGTTTGTGTATAACACCACACCGCACAGTAGCACCGCATTTAGCC
This sequence comes from Microdon myrmicae, assembly GCA_963931805.1. Lineage (NCBI taxonomy): Eukaryota > Metazoa > Arthropoda > Insecta > Diptera > Syrphidae > Microdon > Microdon myrmicae. The sequence continues at coordinate 264,535,887 of OZ007496.1, forward strand.
CTTTTGAATTACTCTATGGTTTTCCTGCACGAATACCGAATTCGCTCAGCATAAATCCGCAAACGTCATACAACTATGAGAACTACGCTGACGAACTAAAAGCCCGCCTACAGTACGGTTACAAGATTGCTAAAAACATATTGCAGGACAAAAAGGAAAAATCTAAAGCGTGTTATGACAAAGGGACAAGCCATAAAACATTCAAAGTTGGCGACAAGGTACTCATAAAAAACCATACCAGGAAAAATAAGCTCGCTTCCTTATGGGAGGGTCCCTACGAAATACACAACATAGTATCCGATGAAAACTCAGAAATCAAAATAGGAAATAAATTCAAAGTTTTACACAATAATAATATAAAACTATTTTCGGAATAAATAAATAACCCATACACACTACATAACCAAATTTTTAACAATTATCTTAAAATTAAACACGGTTGGAAAATTTTCCATAAATTTAAGGAAAAGATAAACACATAACAAATGGCCTTTGTTTTATTATTCAATATATATGAAATAATCTAACAATTGTAGGAAATGACGGAAATGAAAAAAAAAAAAAAGTTAAAGAGGGGGACGAAAGAAAGAAAATTTTAGAGTTAATATGTTATGTAATTAATATAATAAGTAATAATAACTTTTGGATAAGAAAACAAAAGGTTCCAAGGAGAAATATTTAAATTTAGTTAGTTAATATGTAATGTAAATAGACTATTTTGACTATTTTTCTAGTGTTAAGAACTTTTTGATTATTGTAAAAATTTAGTTAATATATAATGTAAATTTTTCTAGTATTAAGAACTTATTGATTATTGTAACCTTTGATAAAGATTAATTTTGAAAACCATTGTAATGTAATTGAACGAAAATCCAAGTCTTTCTTAATCTAATATATAGTTACTTGAAAATTATTCGCTTCAAGGATAATTTTCTTTCTCGAAGAAGGGTGGGATGTTGTATTCCAGAATACTACCCTTTATTAAATTTAACACTGAATCTCCTTACACATCCTTAAAAACTTCCTTTAACATATAATACATTCTCACTTAATACCTTCCATTCATAAACATTCACGATATTCTATATCATTTAATAACATAGTAACTTGGATTTTCGTCCAAATTTATCAATGTGAAAAGTCACAGAGAAAATTAGAAATAGAAAAATTTCAGTTCCGAACGAGTTGAGTTCGGAAGTTAGTTTTGAGAAATAAGTTCACAGAAGTTATTAGAGAATAGAATATACAGTTCTGAAATCGAAATAAAGAATAGTGAATAAAGAAAAGAATAAAGTTAAATTATTCAATTCGAAAAGAAGAGTAAAAGAAGGAGTTTTAATAAATGGAATAAAAATAAAAGGTCCCCGCTCTTCCCTCAACCGAGGAAGCACGGCGGCGGACGTCAACATTGCCAATTACTATTACTTCACTAATATTGAGAATTTTTAAATAAGTAAATGCTTAAAATATTCTTAAAAGGGTAAACAGTTTAATTAGCAAACAAAATTAATTTATTGAAAATTTCAGCTTGAAGTAACACCTTAAGTGTTATGAAGTTTGATTTATTCGGCTTAATTCAAGCTATTTACAAAACTATAATCCTTATATACTAACTTAAGGCTAAAAAACTAAAATAGTAAATAACGCAAAAAAACGGGAAACGTAAGGATTAGAGCAGGGATGAGCAAAACGAGGAACATGTTTATGCAGCCTTTCTAAAATTGAATTTATTTTATCGACTTTCTCCCATTCTTTGTTCTTAAATATCATAGTTGTATTATTAACTATTAATTCGTTATAGTTTTGTAATTATCTGCATGTTTGGCAGCACTGTTTGTTTTCGTTACTGCCAGTTTTCGTCCGTTGTCCTTTGAGAGTTCGTTGTTTGAGTTTACAAATCTGTGTTTATCCTTTCGTTTGCTCTCGGTAAATTAAATTATTCGAATATTGAATCTTGTCGGTTTATTAAACATATCCAATAAAAGGAATTGTGAAAAATAAACATTTCGTGTATTTGTTTTATTTGTCGGCGCTCGTGTCCGGTAATTGCACCGGGCGTAAAAAAATTAATTATAATAAAGTGGTAGTACATGCTAAACAGAAGCAATTTTTTATGACGAGTTACTTACTTGTCAGCGACTTGTGTGCTTGTGTGTTTGCTTCTGTCACACAATCAGTCAGACTGGTGATTCTTGAAAGGCGTGAGTGCAATATTATTATAAAAAGGTAATATTAGAGTTTTTTCATTAAAAATTTTGTTTTATTACATTTTTTTTAACTTTCAAATTTTTAACCCATACTAGCATGTCGGAAAAGCAAACAAAAACAAGAAAGGTTGCGGCTGAGCACAGACATTTCCAAGAAAAGTGGAAATTTGATTATTTTTTCACTTTCTTTAGAGATAAAGCTGTATGCTTAATATGCTCAGAGGCTGTGTCGGCATTAAAAGAATATAACATAAAAAGGCATTACGACACAAAACATGAACAACAATATAAAAACTTAACAGGACAACTAAGGATGGATAAGTTTACTTAAATGGAGAAAGCTGCGGGAAAACAACGGGGGATACTTTTAAAAATCAAGGTATTTTATCAAATACGGCAGTAAAGGCTAGTTTTGTTGTCAGTCAAATACTAGCAAAAAAAGTGACACCCTTTGCGGATGGAGAGATGATAAAGGAATGTCTGACTGCTATTGCAGAAATTGCATTTCCTGATAAAATAAATATTATTTCAAACATTAGTTTATCAAGATTCACCATTGCAAGGAGAATTGAAGACTTGTCCGAGAGCATAGCAACAACACTTCGTGAACGCATTGCAAAATTCGAATACTGTTCTTTGGCACTTGATGAGAGTTGTGATATTAGCGATACAGCACATCTGGCTATATTTGTACGTGGTATTGACACTAAATTTAATATCACGGAAGAATTGTGTTCACTAATTCCAATGCAAGGGACTACAACCGGCAAAGACCTGTACGATGAACTAAAGTCTGTGTTGGAAACATTTTCAATTTTATTAGAAAAGATTATTGGTATATCGACAGATGGAGCACGAGCAATGTCGAGCATGGAGGTAGGAGTATCGGGAAGGCAATTTCAAGACATTAAGAAGGTCGCGGGAAGGGGAAATATTCGTTAACCACTGCATAATTCACCAGGAAAATTTGTGTGCGAAAAGATTGAGTTTGCCAAATGTCACAGTACCAATAATTAAACTAATCAATTTTATAAAGTCGCGCGTTAAATCACCGTGAATTTAAAGAATTTCTGAAAGATTTAGAAACTGAATATGGAGACGTGGTTTTTAATACCGAAGTATATTGGCGTAGTAGAGGTGCAGTGCTAAAAAGAGTATACAACTTAAAAAGCGAAATACAATTGTTGAGGGATATGCTTTTCCTCATTTTGGTAATAAAGAATGGATGAGTGATTTTGGGTTTCTTATCGATATGACTCAGCATCTCAATCTCAATCTTAATGTGGAACTTCAAGACAAAGGACGGTTTATTAACAATTTGTATGATAAAATTCGGGGCTTTGAGCGCAAACTAAAATTGTGGAAACAACATCTTTTGCAGAATAATGTGTCTCACTTTCCACATTTAGAAAAAGACAACGTTACTACTTCTCAAAAATACGCACAATATATAGACATCAACGAATTTCAATTACGATTCCAAATGTTCAAAGCCGAGAAGGCAGCGGTTTCCATGAAATTGTTTTCCTCGCCATTTAATATCGATGTAGATACAGTTCCCGAAGACTTTCAAATGGAAGTGATTGACATGCAGAATAATACCGAGTTAAAAAATGTATTTTTCTCAGTAAACATCGAAAATTTTTATAAAACGTATGTGAGCCCTGAGAAATTTCCGCTTTTGACGAAAAATGCAAAGCAAATGATGTCTCTGCTCGGAAGTACATATGTTTGCGAACAATTATTTTCAACCATGAAATTAATCAAGAATGATCACCGATCAAGACTGGGTGATGCACGATTAGAAAGCTGCGTGCGTGTAGCTACCTCATCGATTCCGGCTGATATTGAACAGCTTGTATTGAAAAAACAATGTCAAACTTCTCAATAAAAATTTCAAGTAAATTCGTTTTTCTGTTCTTTTCTTTATTTTGCATTAAAATTTGTATATGAAATCTTTACTATTTTGTAAATTTTATATTTTTTTATTCTAATGTTTATTGTAAATAAAGTTTTGTAAATTATTAATGTGTTATTTTATGTGCGGCCCGCGAAAAAAATGTACAATTTAAATTGGCCCGTTGATTAAAAAGGTTTCTCACCCTTGGATTAGAGAATTCTTTAGACCAGCATTTCACAAACCCAAGGGCAGAGTTGGCCTTAAGAATAATATCATCAATATGCGGGATGAAGCTAAGCTCCCTGTCAAATAAGATCCCGAGGTCTCGTAACGAGGGTACAGAAAATATCTGCTAGTTTAGCAGGAAGTAGGAACGTGAGAGGGCGGGGGGACGTTTGCGGGAGAAGGTTATGGAGTGACATTTGACAACGTTAAGTTCAAGGCAGTTATTTCGACACGAGGTTGAAAAGCTGTCGAGATCCGTTTGGAGAAGTGAGGACTCGAGAGGGGAGATGATCGTTTTGTAGAGTTTGGCGTCATCCGCATGGATGAGTATTTAATAATGGAGTCAACGTCATTGGTGGTAAGGATAAATAGGAGGGGACCTAGTTACTGCCTTGCGGAACCCCTGACGTGGGAAGAAAGGGATTGGAAAGGGAGGATCTGAATTTGACACAGTAGGATCGGTCTTTCAGATAAGAAGATAATCACTTGATCAATAGGGGATTTCGAAACCTAGGGAGGACAGCTTAAAAAGGATGAGATTATGGGAGATTTTGTCAAAGGCCTTGCTGAAACCAATGGTGATTACATCGACTTCGTTGCCATTCTCTAAGGCGCGGACAGTATGGGATGAGAACTCGATCAAATTCGTTGTGGTCGACCTACCCGAAAGGAAACCGTGCTGGTTGGGTGAGATGGTGGATTTACAACGGAAATATAACGCGTTGTAAAGAATCCCTTCGAACAGTTTAGAAATTTGAGACAGTTTGGCGATGGGACGGTAGTTACTTATATCGTTTTTAGGTCACTTTTTATGTACGGGGGTGACATAGGAGGATTTCCAGATACTAGGGAAGATACCTTGTGAAAGGGATAGATTGAATATCTTTGATATGGGGAGAGAAAGAGAAGAGGAACATTTCTTTAAAAATACAGCTGGGAGTCCATCAGGTCCAGGGCTGAACTCGTCTTTGAGTAAGTTTAATTACTCCTCAACTACGTGATGCTGAATAATTTGAGGGTTGAAGGAGCCGAGGGAGAATTCGGGCAAGTCTTTGAAGTAAGACGGATTGGGCTCGAAGGATATGTCTGTGAAGGATTTATTGAAAAACGAAGCAAATAGATTGGCAATAGTTAGGGGATCGGTTGAAGTAGTCGCGCCATAAGGAAGGGAGTTAGGATAGGCGTCGGCTTTACGTCTGTAATTTATAAAGTTGAAAAAAGATTTGGGGTCATTGATCAAATTGGATTTTGTTTTTGTGAGGTAGTTGTAGTGGAGGGAGTTGTAGAGCTCGGAAAATGTATAAAAGGAACCGAGATAGTTGGAGTAGTTTTGGACGGAACGCGTTTTAAGGAAAATATTCCACAAGTTATTTCTCTTGTTCCTAAGAGTGCCGAGTGTGCGGTTGTACCATGGCGGAGATGAAACCGATGACCTGTGACGAGAATATGGGACATACAGGACGATAGTATAGAAGATCTCGTTGTAGAGAGTGGCAGTAGCTTCTTCTACCCCAGATGATCAAAGCGAAACGCTGTTTTGCTAAGATGCTCATTTAGAAGGCAGAAGTTAGCTTTATGGAAGTTGTAGGAAGAGATGGTCGAGAAGGCTGGGTTTCATGATCGAGATATAGGGATAAGAGCAGCGGGGGTGGTAATTATCAATGGTAGAGAGGGCGTGTGGGCTAGGGGCAACTGAGGACTTGTCTGGGTCGGTGAACACGAGGTCCAGTTGTCTCCCCATATGATTTAGGACATAGCTTATTTGATGGAGGCATGAGTCGGTGAGACCAATTATAAAAATACGTTCCTTGGAACTAATAGGGTTTGAGACGTAGAAGGCTTGTTCGTCAGCCAATGTCCATTGCAGATGGGGGAGGTTAAAATCGCCAAGAACGACGATATCGTCTAGGGAGGTGCTCAACTCGATTAGGTTATCTACCGCTTCTATTGCGAGTTCGTAAGACACGATGGGACGTGAAGGAGGTTTATAGAAGCAGATAATGAAAAGAGACTTAGGGCGCTTGTCGATTTTATTGCGACGTAGTCGAGATAGCAATTAGAGACGAAGCGAGTCTGTTACGAGTGGCAAGCAGCACTCCACGGCATGGGGAATTGGGACCTTCTCGATGAGCGTTGTCATCGCGAAAAACAATGAAGGAGGGAGGAAATAGTTCAAGACTATTAATACTGGGGATGCGGTTGGTCTCAGTCAGAGCGCATATGTCGAAGGGGAGGGAATGTGCCTTTTCCAGTGTCAATTGTGTTTTGGAGCGGAGACCTCTAACAATCTGAGAGTAGATGGTTTGGGGGAGCGTATTGGGGGTATTGAGATGATAAGGGGGACAAGAGGGCTACTGATTAGGGTCAAAAGTGCTTGTCATTATTGGGATAGGTCATCCTGTTATCGATATATTGGGATCTTTTAGAACTTTATTAGGGAGCATATCGAGATTTTGATGGAACTTAACGAACAGGCTGCGACGGCTAGGAAAGTCGGTGGGTAGACCTTCCTGTTGGGTGGAGGCCATTGCGCTGGTTTTCGTTTCGCCTTCATAACAGACTGAGTCTTATTTATCGAGGAGGTATGAAAGATAGAGGCGGATATTCTCGTAGGTCATTTCGTTCCTAAATTTAGACAATGCATACCGATTGTCAGAAGAATTAATAGTTTGCTGAGTGAGTTTGACAGACGGGAGTAAGAGTGGGCCGATTAAAGGTCTAGGTGAGGGACGAGATGGGCGGGAGCGAGATCTGGGTGCAGGAAGGTGTGGTGCAAGGGGCGGCCTCGAATTGGGTTCTGTGAATGAGTGGAGCGAGTCCAGATGGGACGGGGAGGGGTTGAGAGTGTGAGACCTATGGAAGTTGGAATACTTCGCGTCTGTTTTGAGGTCGAAGGGGGGGGTGGAATTGGAGATAGAGGCAGGGTGTGGTCTAGGGCGAGCAGGTTTGTTATTATTACGGTGGGCTTTATTACGGGCGGATGAGGTGGGGGGTATAGAATGAAGGAGGCCTTCGTGATTGGGACGAGAGAGAGGAGTTCGATTATGGTATGGCGCAGGTTATTTTGTGGATCGGCTCAACTTTGGATTGGGTTGGGTTGGGTGGGGTGTGCGGGGAGAAGGGCGGGCATGCGTTGGCTGGGGACGATTTGTAATTGAGAAGGGGGAAGCCACGGTGGGCAGGGAGGCGGGTTGGTGTTGGGGAAAGATTTAGGAGGGGGTGGCTAAGACAATGTACTAAGAGTTTAGGAGATAGGGCGTGAAGTTTTGGCGATTGGATGGGGTTGCTGTTTCTTATTGACAGCCTGCCAATCCTGCAGTAACCGGTTTTATTCGGGTGGAAAATCCGGTCGTACCAGGAGGAAAGAGATACGCGGAAACTGGACCCAATTTCGGAGGGAGGAAGCACGATGCAATCTGTTACGGGAATCTTGTAATTTATCCGAAAGTAATCTGAAATCCATTCGGAGCTCGCGGATTTGGGGGCGTCCTTTAGCAGATACGACGTAGTTGTATTGTTAGAATGGTTAAGTTTGTTAATGCGGGCCAGCCATTCTTCGCAGGTCCAAGAAGTACCAAAATCGACAATTGGCGAGTTGTCATCCGGGACCGTCGCAGAAACGTAAATATCCGTAATAAAAATGTTTTATAAAAACGAACCGGAAATTGTCATTTATTTGAATCCCTTGAAAGGAAATGGTATTTTGTTTTGTTATTTAATCATTAATATTATTTGTTGGCCTGCTGGAACCCGGAACTCGGCTGCGCCATCGTTCCCTGTCCTGTGCGTTCTCTTTCCACGGTTCGCCTTCTAATCCGATCTCCTCAAGGTCGCGCCTTATCTCCCATCTTCGTCGCAGTCCTTCCACCGGTCTCTTTCCTGATGGTCTGCCGTCAAGAATTCTACGTACGGTTCTGTCATGGGCCATTCTCGCTATATGCTTGGCCAACTTAATCTTAGCGACCTTATTTAATCTTACTATTGTAGGTTTGGCGTATAGCTCCTCCAATTCGCGGCTCTTGAGTTTCCTCCATTGTCCTGCCACTTCATCATAATTTATCGCCGAAGATACTCCTTAAAACCTTATTTTAGAATACGCGGCTTCTGTTTTCTACTCGATTTATAAGCGTCCATGTCTCGCATCCGTATAAAATAATCGGCATGGTTATGGATCTATAAATACCGAGCTTTATATTACGTGACAGCAGTTTCGATTTTAGCATCTTGATGACCGCGTATCAAATAGCGTTACCGGAATGCAGACTTTTGTCAATTTCCTTTGACATTTCGTTACTGGCCGTCAGTATTGTTCCCAGATATTTAAACTTTTTGAAACATAAACGTCAGGGGCAAGATATTTGGAAAAATTTTACCCCTGATGTTTATATGCGCTCCCCGAAGTCTACCTGCCCTCGCCGTAATCATAAACGAGGTTTGCCTTTTATATTTCGGGATTAGAGAACAAAAACAAATATTGATCATCGAAAATCACTTTATTGTTTTTCAAAATATTCCCCATGAAGATCTATACACTTTTGCATGCGTTTGAACCAATTGTCGAAGCACTTTTGCCACTCTGATTGAGGTATCTCCAACACATGCATTCTGAATGCAGCAACCGCTTCTTCGGGTGTCGAAAAACGTTGACCTCTCAGTTTGTTTTTTACGTACGGGAATAAAAAGAAGTCATTCGGTGCCAAGTCAGGACTATACGACGGATGACCCATCAAATCGATGTTTTGGGTGCTCAAAAATGCAGTTGTCGCAGCCGATGTGTGAGTGCTCGCATTGTCGTGGTGAAGAGTGATCCGTCTTCGGCGGTTGGTTTTCCTGATTTCTTGGAAGACAACTGGCAAACAAATGGTTGTGTACCACTCAGAATTGACTGTTCTGCGTTGTTCTAGTGGTACGGTTGCGACATGTCCAGTTTTTCCGAAAAAACAGGCGACCATTTGCGTGGAAGTGCTTCGTGCGCGAACAACTTTTGTTGGATTTGGCTCATCTTGAAACACCCAGACAGTCGACTGCTGTTTACTTTCGGGCTCATACGCGTAAATCCACGATTCATCACGTGTCACGATGTCATAGACGTGTTTCGAAGCACCGCGACCGTATTTTTTGAGCATTTCTTTCGACCAATGGACACGAGCCTTTTTTTGGGCGATTGATAAATTGTGTGGGATCCAACGCGAACAAATTTTTTTGACAGTCAAATGTTTATGCAATATTGAATGTATGCTGGTCCCACTAAGGCCTAAGGTTGTCTCAATCTCACGATAGGTCACATGACGATCTTCCAATATCAGTTCGCGCACAGCATCAATGGTTTTCGGAACAACAACTGATTTTGGACGACCTTCACGAAATTCATCTTGGAGTGAACTACGACCACGATTGAATTCACCATACCATCGATAAACACTGGTCCTTGATGGAGCTTCATCGCCAAAAATTGAATTAAGTTCATCCATGCACTGTTGCTGAGTTAATCCACGCCGAAAGTTGTAAAAAATAATCGCTCGAAAATGTTGACGATTTAATTCCATTTTTGGGCCGAGATGAATCTTCTAAGTTACTGTAAACAACACAAATAGCGCTGGTATGTCAAAACGTTCTGAGTGCGTATAACCTCAAAAATGTCCAACTATACGACAGAGCTGTCAATTGCCGGATTGCAACGCTAGGGTTGCCAAATCCCGAAACATAAGAGGCAACCCTCGTATTTTGTTTTATCTTCATTTGTTTCTAGATTATCCCCCAGAACGGCGATGTCATCCGCATATACGAGCATTTGTGTGACCCCGTTCATGGATGATCCGGCCATGTTGTTGTATTGTACCTTTTCTGATGACATACTTGAGCACAAGGTTGAAACAACATGGTGAGAGGCCACCCGCTTGTTTTAGATCGTCCCGGATTTCCAATGGTTCTGAGAGATTGTTTTCTATTCTAACTCGCCCTTTATTTTTGTGCATGCAGATTGGAATGAGGGCGCCATATTTTTGGGGATTCCCAGCTCAACTACAATATGGCAGAGACTGGGTCGTAGGCTTTTTTGAAGTTGGTGGACCGTCTCTACGTATTCCCACTTCTTTTCCAGTAGTTGCCTTACTGTGAACATACATACCTGTGATGTTATTTGCTTTAGGCATTTTCCAGGATTTTTTTAATCCGAGTATTCGGGTTTTTTTTTCGTTTGAAAAGTTTCATTTCAAATGGGTCTTAGAGGTGGTTTTTTATCTTAACTCGCCCTTTGTTTTCGTTCATGCAAATTTGAATGAGGGTGGCATATTTTTTGGGGATTCCCAGCTCAACTACAATATGGTAGAGTCTTTGCCTTGCGACTGAGTCGTAGGCTTTTTTGAAGTCAACGAACAGTTGGTCAACCGTCTCTCCGTATTCCCACTTCTTTTCCAGTAGTTGTCTTATTGTGAACATTTGGTGGCTTGTTGACCGGTTCCTACGGAATTCGCATTGGTACTCTCCCAAAATTTCTGCTGCGTAGGGTGTGACTTTCGCCAGTATGACATCTGTTAGGATTTTGTATGTGGTTGGGAGCAATGATATTCGTCTGTAGTTTTCGCAGTCAGATCTGTCACCTTTTTTGAAAATGGGGACGACTATTGAGGTTTTCCATTCTTCCGGAGTGACTTCATTATCCCATATTGTTTTAATCAGTTGGTGGATCTTTCGAGGGCTTACCTCCCCTCCATATTTCACAAGCTCCGCCGGTATGCAGTCGACCCTGGGAGCTTTGTTGTTTTTCAAGCGATTTATTTCGTCTACAACTTGGTTGACAGACGGCTCTGGGATCTGAGGCTCGCCTGTATGTACGTGTGGTGCGATTATTTGTGGATGATGGGTGCGTACATTGAGCAGGTTTTCAAAGTACTGCTTCCATCTTGTCACGATATTTTTTGTTTCTGTCACTAGACAGCCGTTCGTGTCTCGGATTATTTTGGCTCTCCCTCGGTGGCCATTTCTAATTGAATTTAAGCCGGCATACATACCTCTGATGTTCTTTGCTCTGGCATTTTCTAGGATTTTTTTCGATCCGAGTCTTCTCCCATCCGCGTTTTTTCGTTTGAAAAGTCTCATTGTTTCTTTCCGAATTGTCGCGTATCTTTCTGCGTTGATTTTATCATATCCTTATATGTGGATCACCGACTCGGCAAAAAAAAAAAAAATAATACTGACTTGAACTATGTCAAACAGGCATGCGAGTGATACAAATCGCTCAAATGGCCGTCAACGTCTACAACTGACTGTAACATTAAAAAAAGCAAACAATTAGTTCTTGAATATCGTCATTTTAGTGTTAGACAGTAAGAGAGTTGAACATTGACAAAATGATCCTTCCTGCAATTTTAACAGATATTTTGGGATGGAGATGGGTTGCCGCTCAATTTGGTCTGGGAGGCTCAATGCCTTGTAGCTCTTTGAAGAGATAGTTTCTCGAGAAGCCGACTACGCGAATTACATCATAACTGGTGATGAAACAAGGGTCTGTGAAGAAGACACGCTAACGAGCCCACGATTGACCGAATAACATTTGGAAAACGAGCTGAATCCGATATAACCACACCAAAGCTGCTTGAAAGTGAAGGTGTTATCCGATTTGTGGAACGACCATTCATGGATTTTGTATAACGAAAATGTGTCCTCTCCGGAGCAATAATTGTCACCGAATACAAAGTCAAAAACTCAGTAAATACGAAGGCAATCGACCATCCATAGTATTCGCCGGATTTAGGCCCGTGTGATTCTTCCGGTTTTCAAATCTGGCATTTCCACTTCGTGGAATGCGTTTGGACTCGATTGAGGCTATTAAACGAAATTTGAATCGGATACTGAAGGCCGTACTACCTTCTCCCTATGAGAGGAAAAGTGAGTTCGTGTTATTACAGTTGTATTTTAAAGATGACAGAATCCATTCTGATAAATAACCTCAAAATTCGGTTCTAAGCGGTTTTGGATAATTTTTATACAAAAGTTATAACTCTTTGTCACACGATACACCAAGGTAGCGAAAATACTAGATAGGAGCTATATCTTGGTCGTGAAGAAGACACAATAAAGAGAGGCAATTCGATGAAGTTACGTAAAATAATTTTTGGATTTGGTGAGTTTGAGCTCAACGCAGTTTTTGGAGTACAAAGTGAAAGCAGCATCAAAACGTTGATGAAGGATACTCAAGTCAAGGAAAGTTGATTACATAGAGGTAGGACTTCATATTAGGTCTCGGGGTTCTCCGTTGTACATATCCGATTCTTTGGCAGGGACATTCCTGGGCGAACATTTCTCGGACTCTATATGTACTCCTGGTAGCCAGTTTAACAGATTCATGTGCCAATGCGAACGCCAGTATTTCATTAATCGTCTTCTTTCCTGCCAAACGAACGGCTTGTTGCAAGTCCCGATCTTGGAGTGCGTTTATAAATGCATCCACGGGTACCTCGTTCTGAAATTCCTTAGTCATATTTGAATAAGACAAGTTTGCCAATCGCTCAATGTCTGCCTGCAACTGTTGAAGATTTTCTCCAGGCTTCTGCGTTCTGCTCCGTAGTTGCATGCGGTAGACCTGCTGCAGGTGCTTGTCTCCACACCTAGCTTCAAGACCGTCTCTTATCGCCTGGAAATCTGTTTGCTTCTCTGTTGGTATGGTATGGTATGCTCCGCGGAGTGAGAAGATTAGTGATGTTGACTTTTACTCATCCGACCACTTATTATAATTGGCCGCGGCGTCAAACTGACGTATAAATACGGAGAAGGGTCCAGTTCCATCGAAGGTTGGCGGTTGCATCCTTGTATCTTTGTAGTCATGTTGTTTGCTAGGCAATGTCTTATTTCTCTCAACACACTGAAGTCTCTTTTCGATTCGCGTTATTTCATCAGTGACTTTCGTAAATTCAGCTTCGTTTTTTAGATCCAGATTTTCTACTTCGTTTCGAATTTCTTCCTTAAAGTGTTGAAAATTACATTTCATCCACTGCGTTTGGGCATCCAATTTTGCAGTCAGATCTGCAGCTTGGGCGCCGAACTTTGAATTTTGGGCATCCAACTTTGCATTAACATCTGCAGCTTGCGCGTCGAATTTTGTCATCATCATCCAGAACATCTCTGAAATGTCCAACTGTGGCGAACTCTTCTCCGTTACATTGCCACCATGTTGACTCGCTGTTTCTTCTCCATCCGGACAGTCTGGCCCAATCGTAAAAAACATATGTGTCGACATCAATATCCTCTTCCTCCATTGCTGCTTGCAGACGCTGTCGAAGGATTTGCTTCTGTGCTCCGCTATCTAGATTCCGGTCCTGAAGTTCCTTCTTCAACTCAGGAACGCGAAGACGTCGATCTGACATCGTCACAACACACTTTCACAGACTTATTTACTTCACCAATAATTAATCCCACTTCTGACACCAATTGTGGCGAGCTTAGGGTTCGCTGGATTAATTATTTTAATAAATAAGGGCCGTTAAATCGATTCTCTCTGCAAACACTTTATTAGTCTGTTAATAACAACCGTTTCTTGACACTCCGCTTCTTTACCTATCGCTTCCGTACTTATCGCTTTCTTACTTATCGCATCTTTGACTGCTTACTTCTTACTTTGCGTGCGACATATTTATACCGTTTTTCCTCATTCTGATTCGGTGTTTCGTTTCCGCCCGTTCCATAGCCTCGAATTTTCTACTGCTCATAGTCTCCAGTTTTCCAGTACTTTGTAGAATAATCGAGTACTTTGTTTTGGACTTTCTAGAATATTCTAGTATTGATTGTCATAAATAAATAATAATAAATGTTGTACAGCAATATACAATAGTCACATTGAATCCACTGAAACCATAACAAAAATCGTGTTTTTTCATTGTCGAATCCAGTTGCGTTGCACTTCAATATATATGAGTACTTCCAAAATATTACTTAGATTTCATAACTTGGAATGCGAGAAGCATCAAAAACAAAAACCATGAATTTTTTAGTTTCTTGATAAATTTTAATATTGACATTGCACTTGTTTCAGAAACCTGTCTCAATCAAGACATTGCTTTCTCCCATCAAAATTACATATGCTATCGCCTAAACAGGGTACATGCTAGTGGTGGAGGTGTCGCCATTGTTGTGAAAAAATGTATAGAACATTCCTTGCGTCCTTCATTGCACCTTAAGTTAATTGAGGAAATTAGTATAGATGTCACATTAAGTGACAACTCCAAGGTGCGTCTTTTTTCGGTCTATTTCCCTGGAGGAAATAGAAACATTGAGAAATCTACTTACTTTGAGCGGGATCTGCAAAAATTGTATAGAGTCAACACTCGAAACAAGGTGGCGATCTAAACTGCAGACGTCAGTCGTGGAATTGTCTTAGGGCAAACAGCTGGGGTAACATTTTACTAGATGTTGCAGAATCCAGCCCAAGTTTTTCCATACTTTATCCACTTCTCCCCACCTATATCCCAGCGAGTGCTAACAAGAACCCCTCAACTCTTGATCTATATATCACTAATATTCCAAATTACTGCACAGTACCATTAACTCTAAATGCGTTAAGTTCAGACCACCTTCCGATCAGCCTCACAGTGAATCATACAGTAGTTGTAAATCGTACCAGTTTAAACCACAACTATTCCGCCGCCAACTGGAATTGTTATAAATCATATATAAACACGAACCTGGTTCTAGGTGATACCAGCCTAAATTCTATAACCTGCAGCGAGCACATTGATATCCTATGCAACAATTTTGTTTCTGTTATCAATAGAGCGGCCGATCTTGCGATACCTAAATGTTCCACTGCTCCAGTTGATAAGGCACCGCTTCCTGAAAATATCTTACATCTGATTAGGCTACGAAACTCTGAAAGAAGAAAATGGCTGCGTTATAGAATCGATTGTTTTCTAGTTAATGTTAAAGTCTTAAATAATATCATTAAAAAAGAAATCTCAACATATAGGAACAAGTGTTGGAATAAACACCTTTCCTCTCTTCACAAAGCAAGCAAACCGTTCTGGAAAATATCAAAAATTATGAAAAAGAGAGGGTCAAGTATTCCTCCGTTTAAAGTTCACGACAAGTTGTGTATTTCTTCAGTGGAGAAATCGAACCTACTTGCTAACACGTTTAGTAAGAACCACTCCATATCTATGCATCTAAGCGACGCGTATACTGAAGCTGAAGTTGCTAACACTATCCATGTACTTTCTCAAGCACCAGCTGAAAGTACTTACGCAACTAATATCAGCAAAGTTAAAGAATTGATAAAAAAATCGAAATCAAAAAAGGCCGCGGGTCTCGATAATATTAACATCAAATTAATCAAAGCACTTCCACCTGCTGCAAGTAACTATTTAACGCTCATTTTCAACGCTTGTCTTAAGAATTGTTATTTTCCGGACTGTTGGAAAACAGCAAAAGTAATACCTATCCCGAAACCCGGCAAACCGAAGAACAGCCCCGAAAGCTACAGACCTATTAGTCTACTTAGCTGTCTAAGTAAGCTGTTAGAAAAAATCATTAAGGAAAGGATTGATCGTTTTGTGGAAGACAATAACATCTTACCAAACTTTCAGTTCGGTTTCCGTAGTGGTCACAGCACAATCCACCAAGTCTTGCGCATTACAAACTACATAGCTGGTAAATTCATCGACAAGGAGTCAACGGGACTGGTTCTTCTAGACATCGAAAAAGCCTTTGATACGGTATGGCACGATGCCTTGATTTATAAGCTCCTAAAACTTAAGCTGCCAATATCGCTTATCAAAATTATTCAGAGCTTTCTTCGTTCGAGAGAATATGTTGTGAGTTTAGGAACCGACATATCCTCTACTCACCAAATCCACCATGGTGTACCCCAAGGCTCGGTCCTTGGTCCCATATTATTTACTTTGTTTGTCGCAGATTTACCATGTCTAGGTGAAAATTCAGGTAGCTATGTTTGCCGATGATACGGCCATTTTCTCTTCGGGTGCCTTATTCACTAATGTCTACAACTCTTTGCAAGCAGCTCTTGACAAGCTTGCAGTATATTACAGGAAATGGAAAATAAAAATAAATGGTAATAAAACACAAGCTGTCTGGTTTTCGAGATGTAGGAAACACTGCTACCTACCAAATGGCACTAAACTCAGTATGTGTGCAGTTGATACTGATTGGTCCGAAGACTGTAGATATCTAGGTATTATTCTAGATAAAACACTTATCTTTCAAAAACACATCACTACCACAATTGACAAAATAAACAAAGTCGTAAGAGTTATGTATCCATTAGTGTGTAGAAAGTCAAAGCTTAGCATCGAAAATAAAATTATAATATTTAAAACCATTTTTCAAGCGATACTCCTGTACGGGGCCCCTGTATGGTGTAACTGTGCTCGCACACACAAAATAAAATTGCTAAGGTGTCAAAATAAAATATTGAAAATGTTGCTGAATTTGCCATGGCATTATTCGACACATGAACTACATGAAAACGCTAACGTTAAACCGGTAGAGCTCCTTATTGACAAAATCAATCGAAACTTCTTCGTCAATTGTTCTTTTTCTGACAATGTTCTCGTTTCCCGTCTTGCGTTATCCTAAGTCACTACATATGTACTCTGTCTATGAAAATTATATCGAGGTCATTACTATATAAAATAACCGGAAGCCCGTGCAATATTAGTCTTAAGATTCAAATAAGGGTTTTTTATTGTAGTTTTCCCTTAATTTATTATTTGTTATTCATTAAAATTGTGCTATTGTCGTTATGTAGATTTAAGATTATAGTTGTAAAGGAATTGCTATCCTAAATCTCTTAAGTACTAGTTGTAAAATATACCATAAATGTAATTATCTACTAAATAAAAATTGAATTGAATTGAATTGAATTACTTAGATTTTAAATAATTACTTTGATTTTAATATGGTGTTGATAAAACTTAATAATATCAATGTTGATGTAATTGCAGAGTGGTTATCATGCGTCTTTCAAACTGATGTACCCTTCCGTATGATGTTTATTATCTGTAGTCAAAGAATGATTTTGTTAATGGAAGAATGATATCTAAGATGCATTCAAATCATCGTAACCTTTACTCTTTCGGTAGAAACGTAATTTAGTTCTCTAAGTTAACGCATATCATCATCATCATCGGCACTACAACCGGGAACCGGTCTTGGCCTTATTTAGCAAGTCCTGAGGCTTGTTAAATTTTCCATAATGATTAGTTTTTTCCGGGCAAGGTCATTACTCTTGCGCCATTTTAACGCATATACGTATGCTAAAATTCAAATTTGATTTTCATATATTCTACAGTCTTTTTGATAAGAAAAAATTGGAGATTTTAGAACTGAATGTTGCAGATTTCGTACGTTTCGTTATAGAAAACATATGTATCCCAGCGAATTAGTAGGCAATCCGTAGGAAAGTAAGTAAATGACCACATTGTGAGCGGCTTTAGAGCTTTTTGGATTTTGATAACAATTACTAAGTTGATAAAAATAATTCTTTAACAATTAATTGACCGTTACGATGGTATTTTTAAAGCTTATGAGTGATATATGGTCTACGTCTCAGATATATTATTCGAATAAGACTTTAGCGTCATCTATGCGCCGAAACCTTTCGAACCCTCATGGCCATCCGAGGTCATAACCATGGGCAGTTTATTGTATATTTCACCGTTATTTCGACCTTTTGTTTGGTCTTAGCCTAACTATGCGGGCCAAAATGGTTTGTGTCTTTTATATCGTGTTGGTAGATTATACCAATAGAAGCTCCGAAAGAGTTGAATCATAACTAATGGGAGAAGTAATGTATTCAGTTCGTACATCAACTGTAATGTGCGATTCCATGAATTTTGCCACACATCCGTAAATAGATGTCCCATTTTCATTACTTTTAATGTTACGCAGTTAAATACATTTAACCTTCAACTGCAGTAGTTAGTGACAAAACAAATTGTACTTTGCTGACCCAGAATTGGCCATGCACTATGATGCAATATATAAGTATATCAAAATATACATAAATATTTAGTTAGAAGGAACAGTGTTAAATGTGAAAGGGGCTTAATTCTCGAAAGTGTTTTTACACTACTTTTTTTAATGTAATAATGAAACGACTGAGCGTCTTTGCTATTGTAATTCTAATCATGGAAAGATTAATAGAATGAGTTAAAGCTACTGTAGTCTCTTGCGAAAATGGGCGTCGGAATAAAAATCATTTCACGTGGTTTTGGTCAATATAATTGATCAACTGAAAGTGTAATTATACAATCCTTGCTAAATTTAACACAAGGTAAACATCGCTGTGTGCTGTTACGTAATAAAAGACCGCCTTGAATGTTATGCTAATCCTTTATAATTCCCACACTGCCACAGCACTTCACCCATAACTAATTCCCCCGCTACAACAGCATTTCACAGATTTTAACCATACATTTCCTTCAACACACTTTTTTTCCCATACATTTTTCCTTCAGCACACACAACGATCCTTCCAGACAGTTTTCCGTTAGTTTTCCATGACACTGCAGGTTTGAACAAAAAATATATATATTCAAATGGAAAAGTGAAGGAAAATATGCGACAAATATAAAAGGACGCGAACGGGCATTTGTATACCCGCCTGTCACGCGGGAGACCGGGGTTCGATTCCCCGTCGGGGAGCCTCTGGCGCAAGACTAATGACTTTGCCCGGAAAAAACAAATCATTATGGAAAATTTAACAAGCCTCAGGACTTGCTAAATAAGGCCAAGACCGGTTCCCGGTTGTAGTGCCGATGATGATGATGAACGGGCATTTGAGTCTGTTGTTTTGTTTGAAGAACGACTGGTCTGTCTTATTCAAAATTCGCCAGGCTTTCGATATTTTAAAATCGTCGTGGGTTGATTGTCTTGTCCATTAGTTTGACTACTGGTATTGAGTGAACATTGAGTACGCGTTGCGTTTATTTAATCTATTTAAATAAATAAGGGAAAGAAAGTAAAAAAAGTCGGTTAAAACCATTCGTCGGTGAGCATTTGGTTCGGAGTGCGTTTTGCAAGTTTCTCTCCAAGGAACGGAAATATGTGGTTTGTGGATTTTTATTACAAATAACATTATATGAATATAAATAATAGAACAGGCATTCTTATCGACCCATGGCACTAATTTCCATTTTCTCGAAGGTAATGGGATCACTGGTTAGCCGTCAACTTTCGAAGTATGTGGAATCAAATGACCTTTACCGCCAATATTGCTTTCATAGCAACCGGCCCACAGTAGATTTTATGGCGTACCGTACTTAAAAGTGGAACATTTCCATCCACTACTTCGGGGAAAGCAAGGTTGTTGCACTGGAGATTTCGAAAGCCTTCGCCAGAGTTTGGCATCCCGCCCTTTTATCAAAATGTTTTTCCTATGTAGTTGACAATTTCCTGATCCAATGGATAAGAGACTATCTTTCTGGCCATTCAATCCAAGTAGTTCGTGATGGTGTCAAATCTACGTCCCATCAAATTAATGCAGGTGTTCCCCAGGGTTCTGTACTCCCCCCACTTTCTTCTTCATCTTTATAACTGATCTCTTTTTCATTACCCAAAACCCAATTCAGTTGTTTGCTGCTAATAGAACGATAAGTTTCTCATACTCATATGAACATTCCCGACCAAACTCTTCGAATTTATTATCAATTAGCAGGTTATGGTCGACATATTGAATTCCGACCTCAACAAGATATATCAATGGGGATTATCTAAACGAGTAGAGTTCAATCCCTTAAAAACTCTGTGCTGTCTTCTGTTGCTAAAGGTGAACACCAAGTAAATACACTGTAGATGAACGGCACTTGCATCGGCTAGTCCAATGAATTATCATTCCTCGGCAATCGAATTAATTCGACTTGGGGCAACCACGTTTTTGAAGCTGGGAAAAGTGCTTCACTCCATCCAACCTAGCCACTACACAAAGCGTATATCCGCCCCAAAATGGATTTCAATTCCCATATTTTGTCATGCGCATCCAAAACTGCACTACACGTGCTCAATAGGATGCAAAAACGAGCAATGCAACTTACTAGGGACCCAGCTGTAAGTGGATCAATTCCTTCGTTAGAACATAGGCGCAACGTATTGTGCCTATCTTTTTTCTATAGGTATTATCACCGTCGTTGCTCAACTGTAATTGCTCAATGTATTCCGCCTCCGCAGATATTTCCCCGCGATAAGTGCCAATCTAAGAATACGCATCAATTCACGTTGAAAGTCAACTTCATCATCATCATCGGCACTACAACCGGGATCAGGTCTTGGCCTTATTTAGCAAATCTTTCCACCAGTCCAGATTTCGAGCCGATGTCATCCAGTTGGCACTGCCAGGCTCTGGGCGTCTTGCTCTACGCCATCCCTCCATCGCAGACAAGGTCCATCGCGCTGTATCTTCCCATACATCCTGCCACAAAGGACTTTCCGGGCAGGCTCTTCTTCGCTCATTCGAGCTAGGTGTCCCGCCCACCGGAATCTACCGAGCTTGATTTTTCTTACAACATTAGCTTCAAGGTGGATCACGTACAGCACATGGTTGTAGCGTCTCCGGAATGGTCCTCCCTCACATACGGGGCCAACAATTCTCCTTAAGACCTTCCTCTCGAACTCAGCTAAGAGATCAGAGTGCCTTTTATTGAGCACCCAGGTCTCGGATCCATACATGAGTACTGCTAAGACCATGGTGTTGGACAGTAGTAGCTCTATTTGTAACGCCAGAGTCACGGATTGCTTTCTCTAACGCCAGGTTGAAGAGGAGGCAGGCCAGACCATCCCCTTGTCGGAGTCTATTACAGATGTTTATTGGTTTGGACAGCAACCCCACTATATTTACTTGGCTAGTTACATTGGTCATGGTCAACCTACAAAGTCGTATCAATTTGTTTGGAATGCTGAACTCTCTTATCACGTTATATAGTTCTACCCTGGCTATGCTGTCGTAGGTGGGCTTAAAGTCTATGAATAGATGATATAATGGAATCTTAAACTCCAAGCACTTTTCCATCGGCTGCCTAAGGGTGAATATCTGATCAATACCTGATTTATCTGGGATGAAGCCACACTGATATTGACCAATGATAATTTTAGCGTATGGGGCTATCCGATCTTGTAGACTAGAGGAGAGTATCTTATAGGCGGTACTCAGTAATGTTATACGAAAGTGAACTTTAGGCGCACAAATAAACATAAAGAATCATTCTTTTGCCGAACCACACGAATGTGGAATTTTCTACCTGTTCCTGTGTTTCCTCGTCGTTGTAATGTCCGGGCATTTAAGACCAATGTACATCGATACCTCCTTTCCTTATCCACCTCCTCTCGCTCCGCTTGCATTGTGCTCTGACATTTGAGGATACTCCAAAACCCCCTTTTGTGGGCACGTTTGTGTAAAAAAAAAGACGTATTTAGTTTGTGGGGTTGAGTGGATTTTCCATTACAAATAAAATTATATGAACATAACTAAAAAGAACAACTATACATACACGTAATTAAAGTAAGATAACTAAATTAATTAGTTAATTAAAGCGACATTTTAAAAACTCAAACAATACATGGGTACGAACTCTCAAAGATTAAATTCAGTTAAATAGATGAACATATACATGGGTGGCAGATTGCACACGCTTTTGAACAACCCGCTTACGAAGTTGCTTCCCTGTTGGGTGACCTGTTGCTTTGGAACACCATACCGAGCAACTATTTGGCCAAAGAAAACCGTGCCACCGTTTCTGCCGCAGCATTAGGTAAAGCATAGTAATCTGTATACTTAGACAAATTGTCTTGAAACGTGAGTATATACTGATTGCTTGTTGGAATTGGATCAAGAGGACCTACTACAAGTATATCCAGATAAACATTTTGGAAAGGCCTCTTTGCAATGTCGGCTTTTACCATGGGCATACGTAGGCTTGGTGAAGATTTCATGGTTTGACATGTTTAATGTATTGCTTAATGGTGCTGCGGGGGTTCTTTAAAGCTTACCTGAAGAACCACCCACAATTTCAGTTTAACTTCCCATCCCCAAACCTGCAAATATTCCTCCCCAAGGCCGTCCTCATTTTCCTGCATCAAGCAACACCGTGTTTCCTCTAAAAGCATTTCGGTTCACATCCAACATGCACCATTATAGATCTTATCGATTTTCCCAGCCGGCAATCTCTGTCCCACATGTACACAGTCATTTTCCTTCATGCACATGTCTAGCCAATCTTTTGCCCAACGACAAAAGCAATGGCAAGCAGCTTGCTTACACAGCTGCAATACCAATTAACACGGTCCGTTTGTCCAATCGACAAACAATCACCGCATAGCCGCCGAAACAGAATTCCTCAGCATATACAAAAACAAACAAAGAATTCGGTTCTTCCTACCGGCAGAGATACCATAAACAATTTCCACCGTAAGCATTTGAAATCCCTTTTAGCACGTAATGCTTCCCTAATGAGTTGGAGTATGTTTATTCAGCTGCACTCTCATTGTTATGATGCCCTTGGTCGATTTTTCCCTTTGTTCTTTGTCCCTGGTGCAATTTTGTTTATCTTTCGTTCCAGCGCATGGATAGACAAAGCGATCTACACGATCAACACACACACACACTCACTAGGATCTATGTACCAGAGATCTTCTCCCATTGGTCACTGGCCAAAAGGAAAATTTCAATTCCTTTCCACCACGAACTGAGGGTTGAATCAAGGGTCGAAATCCATCCACCGAACGGTCGGTCGCGAAAATCCATCCATCGTACCGTGCGTACGGTACGGTGCGTACACACAGTCCCCACGCGACTTCTACTTACTAGTTAAATCCATATTTCCACGTCAATCCGGTAAACGTGAATATATCTAATTAACAACAGAAATGCTTTCACTGATCTATTCAATTTCGTAAATGTAAAAAACATCATTTTAAGTTAAATTCTCAAAGTTTTTTTTTAAGTTTTTATTAATTACCAATGTTACTTTTCTTGTGGAATTATGAACAGTTAAAAATATCATATAAAACAATAACACAAGGAACTAAAAATAAAAAGCACCTGCTAACTATAATTAAATATTTTAATTTTAGTTAATTCGAGCGGAAGGATGTCCTTGAAATAAACCGGTATATTTAACTATTTTACTTTGGAAACTTGGCCAGCTTGTTCCTTCATCCAGGCCGCACACATATAATTACTATCCACCAATTCCGGGAGTCTGATTGGTGATGTTGTATCCAGCCTTCTTTAATTATATCAAGGGCAGATTGTGAGAAACCATTATTCGAGTTCTTCGCCAATGAGGATCAAGGTTTTTCACGAGAGGTTTTTCACCTGGCCTAATCGCTTATGGTTGATGCTAAATTAAGAAATAATTGTGAAAATATTTGATTCATTTTCCCATAAACAAAAAATGAATAGATAAAAATACGGAACGAAAAGAAAAGAGCAATAGATAGTAAAAATCATAAAGTACTATTAGATTCAAAATTCCTCTTTTTTTCTCTTCATGACTTGTTATTTTAACGTTAAAACAAAACAAAAATTAGTGTACAACGAAAGAAATTTAATAAAAACCTGTAAAAATGTGTCTATAATAACTGGGGGCTCGAAATATATCAAATAATACTATGGATAAAATTGCCTCAGCATTTAGTAAAATATCGTAAAATATATTTATTCATTCAATTCAAATTCAAATAAAAACTGTGTCGGAACCAGTGACAACCGTATCTGTGTGTCCGCATTTCGTTTGCTGGGGGATGTATCGTGTGTGTGCGGATCCTCGCTGGGACCGATCGTCGGGCATCGTTGACGGTGTGTCGTATGGGCCGGGGATGCAGAGCGAAGTTTTCGTTTTATCTTTGATATTGCACGGATAACTTTGGAGTTAGTCAGAAAACAGCTACCATTGAAGTGAGATTGCCGGTCATCAGTATTTTGTATAGTATTTCCTAAAGTTATATCAAAAGTTTAATTCTGTTTCTTATGAAAATAAAAGTGTGTGGGGTTTCTTTATATTATATGGAGAACCAACCCACAATTCTTTGCCTAATTTCGACCGCTAACAGCGCGTCATATTAACCCTTATCCCACTGAATTCATTACATATGCAAAGACAGGGTAAAAAAGGGATTGCACGGATTCGATAGCAGAGGGTCACCAACAAAGGTAACGATATACAAGTCTACAACTCCAACACAAACACGCAAGGCTATGACTTCACGTCAACGCCAGCTCCCACAAAACCACACGGCTATCAAGGGCGGCAAACCGCTCTCCATACCAACGTATGAACGAAAAATGCCGACCCTAGACTCAGTTCTTCTTCATCCCGCACACGGCACCCCGTCGCTGCGGAGAAAAATGAACACTGGACGTGAAGCTCCTCCATCCCACACACGCAACTTCGTCACTTCGGATGCGACCGAGCTACCGATAGGTCACGACCTACTCGGAGGTCATACCTGTTGGTCTATGCAAACCACAACCGGCCAGTGGACCGCACCGCAATTTCCTTGCGCCTGTCGGCAACACATGCGGTACCAACCAGGTCCACTTCCTATACTCACCCAAGCCCAGCCACCACTCAGATTCTAGACACTTCACCTAACTTCCGTCGGACACCCATCAAACTACTCCTTCCGCCCTACCATTATTTGGTGACTACGTCACTGGCGGGGGAGTACTGTGCGGTTTCTCTATATTATATGGAGAACCAACCCACATTTCTTTACCTAATTTCGACCGCTAACAGCGCATCACTAATGACCTTGCCCGGAAAAAACAAATCATTATGGAAAATTTAACAAGCCTCAGGACTTGCCAAATAAGGCCAAGACCGTTTCCAGGTTGTAGTGCCGATGATGATGATGAACAGCGCATCACATTATCCCTTATCCCACTGTTCGGCTATTTTACCTGTAAAAGAGCATAGCTGAATTCATTATCCTATGCAGATAATGCAGAATTGAATTCAGCTACCTTTTCGCCATACGGCAACTCCATTTTTGCTAGCCCATGAGATTTCCATAGGAAATCATATCATGTCCGGTAGCAACAACAAGTCGAAGCAAACGACGCCGTCGCATCATAGCGAAACCGCTAGGGAATTTATCAAAATATCTAATTAGTTTTCATGATAAATTACCCTAGCCAATTTGGCATCACTTCGGCTTTTCATCATATCACCCATTCGCTTGGGATTAATGATCTCTTTTTGCAGGTGAATCCACCAGCTAAATTTTCCTCTCCTTCGGAATTCTGTCTTTCTATAGTGCGATGACCTATGAGATCATCACTAGGTCAGTAGACCATTCGCATACGCGGCACTGATACACACACACTAAGCCAGATCAACCCTGGGTTATTGTGCTTTCCTTTTGATTTCTCCATCCTTGCTACGCCCGTCGACGTGGAACGAATACACAAGTACGTTTATACCTCGATGAGTGTGGTGAGTTGAGGAATGCACAAGAGAGTATGATTACCATTAGCGGATCGATCTGTGAAAGCAGAAATCACAATTTCCGCCCTAATTCAAGTCAGTCGCTATCCAACCTTCAGCGTGTGCAGTCACGCCGCCGTTCAAAGCAATTTTCGTACCTCGCGAAACAGTTTTTAAAGAAATTCGGATTACAATTAAAACGTTATTTACGAATGGAGACGTGCCGTGAGATCAACCGCGAGTTAACACTTAATAATCAGGAACTTCATAGTGCGCTACTTGAATCGAAACGCTATTTATATTCGTCGCTATATTGTGCAAAAATAAAAAGCAAATAAACACTAATATAAGTTCTGCAATTGAAATCTAGTGTTAAGTTATAATAAACATAAGTTAAACCAAATCAAATAAAAATAATCACCAAAAATAAAAAGGACTCCTAAACTAAAAATGAACCACAGTGAATTTTTATTTATTTTCTTTTGGATTCACGGCGACAATTTCGTCGAAACATCGTTGGGGATAAAGTGAATACTGGCCATACGTTGGCAACTATACTTTCACCCCCACAAGTGTACCGACGATAGTCTGTAATTAATGTTAATACTACTTAAGACTGTATATCCTAAATTTATATTAAAAGTTTTCATTAAAAAGTCTTCCTTAGTTCCAGTTATGGTTTATTTACTACATAATAACAATAAAGAATATCCTTTGAATGTGAGCCGGTGTTTATTGTCTTGTTTTGGTTGACGGCGAGTGACGAAGATTCACTATTAAGCTTCTGACGGATGAATTTCTCTTCGGTGTTGGTACAAGACTTACCACAGTCCTTCCTCCCGAGTGACCTTCTCAGGTTACGAAATCAGTCGCACGACTGTCCCTGTCAGGTTGCGAAATCGGTGAGATGATCTACGCCAACGGTCCTTCCTCCCGAGTAACCCTCTCAGGTTGCGAAATCAGGCACACGACTGACCCTTTCAGGTTGCGAACTCGGTGAGATGACCTACGCCAATGGTACCTTGTTCTGTTGCTGGCCAGCATATCCTTATCAACACAGAGTTCTCCCCTACAACATGTTCGAGGCCGCGACGTTGAGCCCACCTAGCCATCTTCCTCGTGATGTTGCCTCAGTCACCTATTACAGAGGTCGTCCGCCCTCCTCTGGCACATCATATCTTTCTGTTACAGACGGCCCCACCACTACCTCCTTCTTCGCAACAGCATAGCGGCTGTGAAATCACCGTCAGTATGCATGAGATCGGTCACGTCATCTAACAACCTCCTTTTCTTTATCATAGTATTAAGCTACCGATGTATAATACGATAAATCGTGCCTGTTATTTGCTGATTAAGTTTTCAGGAACACTATGAATAATATATAAATAATTTTACAAAACTTAGCATTATGTTGAAAATGATTAGCATTTAGATAAAATATGTGCAATATGTACACTGGGTGGGTGGCATAGGCTTCGGTTAAGCATCTTACATTTCCTCGATAAGCTCTTTTGATACAATTTCCTAATTCGCGAACATGCTTAGCAGGACGTTGGACTAAAAGCACAACACCGCAATGCATTGTTATTTGGTCGTTAAAATTCCTAAAAACACTTTTTCATTTACAGAAATAGTAGTTTTCCGAAATTTATCCTTCAAATCTCGGTGTCCTCGCGAGCACAGGCTTGCCATAGCAGGAGCTTTAACCTATATTTACAACTGTAAAGCACATGCTTTTTATTAAATTCTGATATAGGTACGACTTGTAAATAGAGGCGTCTACTTTGTGAAATCCTGACAAAATCCTGCAGTGTGAAACACATGTAAAGCAAGCTTTCACCGAGGCATCAAATATCCGTATTGGAAAAAACTTTCTCTTTTTTAAACTTTGTAATAGCGAGAGCATAGAACGCATATGTCGAATGAGTGGGTCAGCGGCCCAAATTCTTACTTTAAAGGAAACCGAATTATAAATAAAAAAAGGGGACAACACTTTTGATACATCAGCCCCCTGATCCGATTTACAACGAGCTTTTCATTCACAAAAAGTACACTTGAACTTTGGCATCGTGTAAGTGCGCAAGCTTCCTGTTTAGTTCCACCAACGTCCGTGTAGTGGCATGACATATGGCTGCCATAAGTTTAAATGTGCCGCGGCCTTGTTATAGTCCTTTTCTTCGAGCCCGCCTACTCCACTGTTTGCATACATAAAACACATAAGTCTGGTGGAGACAGGCTTTGTGGGAATTTAGACTGCTTACCTAACACAAGCAACTATCAGTGGCAACCTGGAAATGACAACTGATGATTGCCATGGCTCTGTTGGGTGCTTCTCTCTTTTTCACTTCTCGGTCTGGGCCTTATAATTTTTTGGCAAGTCATTTGCAGTGTGTATTGTGTTGATGTTGAATTCGCGGCCTGCCAGGAAGGCCGGGTCTGCAAAATATATTGTTTCAAAGAGCATGTGTCAACATTATTGATTATTTACTAGGATACTGGAGTTCCATCTTTTTCATTTTACGAGTATTACTTGATACCTATTAATTTTGTGTTTTTTTGGTCTATCCGCAAACGATAAGCTCTGGTTTTAGATGCTGTTAGGTGTTTAGAAAACACAAATCTACTTATTATCATTATTTAGATACGTGGCGATGACTGTTTGAAATTTCCTACGGAACAAGAAAGCTTTATGTTTCTGCCCAGTAGATGTGGAACACAACGGCATTAAGATGCCTCTACGGGCAATCAAATATCATAACGCAGCTATTTCGAGGGCGATTGAAACTCTTCAAAACCTCAATATACGCCGTGGAAAGCCATTGACTTCGTGTATTTTACTTTGGATATTAAATTGTAGTTATGGACTGGAGGAGTGAATCTCTCGATTGGAAGCAATCATTTTATGAATTTGATATGCAGTAAATCACATTACATTACGATTAAATAGGATGTGAAACGTTGTTCCTACTTTTGAATGGATTATATGATTAATGCATTTGCAATTATACATTGGCCGCCTAATTGAACTCCATGAAAGAATTCTACTTTTGTGTGAGCTTGACAAGGTATTGCAAAATCAGCCTATACATCAATTACGATGTGTGAGATGGAAAATATCCAGTGAATATCTGGCAAACTGTCACTATTACTAAAAGGGGAGGGGAGATATTTGTGTGTTTATTAATTCATGCCTCTAGATCGAATTAAAAATTGACAGAAGTGTTGTATTACAAGCTAATTTTGCTATTTAGATGCAAGATAAATAGATTGCAAATTCACACATGATGATTCCGTCATTTAATCGGAGAACATCTCACATGTGTTGCACGCATCAAGTAGTTAATTATATACGACTGTCGGCAATATAAGCCCGAAAAATATGTACATACTCTAGGAATTGTCGAAATCATTTTACAAGGTGTGAGCAAACAAGAAACATACTGTGGTGTCTTTTATATATACTTTCTTTAAACCACTCACCGTTTAAATAAAACACTGTTTTATTTTTATTTAAACTAAGCTACCTTTATTATTATATGGCATGTCACCCTTTTTATTACACATGTTATTTAGTCAGTTGCACCGCCATGTAAACGACAAAATTTAGATAGGGATGATTTAAAAGAGTACACTTCTTTATGTTTTGTATTTCAAATCAATTTACTTCACCATTGTTGGCACAAACTCTTATGTTAGATATAGCAATAATAACCACACACCGGAACGCTCCTGAAGTTGATTAAACACGAAGTCATTCTCTTAATCAAAAACTGAACATATCACAACAAGAAACTAAGTCGATATCTTAAATCACCCGACACACGCTTCGTCAACCTCATCACGTTACTCTCATCTTACCAACCGTCAAGCACGAACTCTCGTGTTCGTTCTCGACTCGTCTCAAAACCCAACTCTCGTGTCCGTTCTGGACTCGTCTCCTTGTCTCGGCCCAAAATCTGTAGTCCCAACCATCGTCAGTGGTTTTCTCATTTTTTCTTTTCTTTAGGATCGACATCTGGTTTCCTCCGGCAGATAAAAGGATATCTCCTTTTTCCCGCCTGACCCTTTTTTTGGGTAAAGAAAAATCAATAGTGCTTTTATTACGCCTGTTGTTTTCTTTAACCGAATGGGCAAGGATTTTTTCCGTGGGAAACCGATAGAGAGAAAGATCAATAGCGCCCAGGCGAATGTGCATTTTCTTTTATTGCCTGTTGTTTGTTTTAACTTAGTTTGGTTAAAACGGAAACTGGCGCTGGTTGTTTTAATGGTTTTAGGTAACCATTTTTCGAATGGGTCATAAAAGTGCTGGCGCGCTTTTTTATGATTCTCAGCGATTTCGTTTGAAAGACGGCATCTGGCTTGCACATTAGCTCTTAGGCGGTTTTTGTGGTGAACCTTTGGTTCGATGATTATGTCTAAGTTTTTATGTGAGCAAATTGAACGTTTAGTTCAATTTGCTTGGGGTTTATTTGATTAGCGCAAATTGAACGTTTAGTTCGATTTGCTTGCTATCCATTTATGTGGGACCATTTGGTGTATGGGGTAATGTTTTTGGTTTAGGTAATGTCACATCCTTTAAGTGGATGTTTTTGGCGTGTGTCGCCGTTAGTGGTGGAGACTGGCTCCAAAGGGGTAAGTTTTATGAGATAGGTGGTTGTGGCCGTAACAATACCAAAGAAAATGCTATAATTTTGTAAACGTTAAGCGCCGAGCGGAGAGACAGATTACGTAGTGGATGGATGAATGTTTGTCAGGTAAAGCGGCATTTCAGCTTCTTTTGAATATAAATTCAACTTCTAAGCTTAGTTACTAAGTCTCTAATATTTGTTAAACTACGGAGCAATTTTTTTATTTATTCATTAATCAGATTTTTTTTTTACACACGCATGTACAATAAGGACATTGAGGTACCGTTAAATGTTAAAGCACAGGGCGAGCGGAAGAAAATAAAGAAATATGGTATTGATGCATATTGCTCTTATTCATTAGATGAATTATGGACGGTTACCATATTTATTTACTTATGTGGATGTCTATAAAGGATATCCGATTTTGATCTAATACGGGCATACCCTTCACAGTTCTCGATTAGGAATCGTGTCAAGTTTGTCACTTTAATACTATATCCGGCCTGGTCAACGCCATTTTTTTTTTTTTTTTTTTTATTAGTCTTCTCTCGGGAGAGGCGAACCTATAGAGTCGAGTGGGCGCCCCGAGATGCCATCAAATAACTGATGCAGTTCTTGTTAGCGGTATACCATAGTCGCCATCGTTTTCACTTTTGAGGAGCTTTTGATGGTTCTCTTGGGGACTTGGCTCTCGAATACGGGTAATAAGCTAGACTGCCGAAGTCTCATGTATACTTGTTTAGAGATGAGTATTGGTATAAATATAGTCTTATGGAGCAGATTATTATTAGGTTGTACCACGTGAAATGTCCGATTTTATAGTAAACATTTAAAAGACTATATAATTTTTCCGTAAAATTTTATTCAATCTAAGTAGGATGGGTTGACATCTATGACATTCTTCCAACGTGATACAAGGTCAAATATTCCTTTTTCGTAGAAGTGCGGAAAAATTTCAAGTCCTAACTGCAGTTTTTGCGGCGTTACTTGTGAGGTGTGGGGTCTAGCATTGTCATGCATAAGAATCGGGCTGTGACTATTGACCAACGCATGCCGATTTCCTCACAATATTTGATAGCGTTTATCGTTTCTCCTGGTTGAAGACATAAAAAGGGGATCTGTCTTTTCGATGTCCACCAAATTGTCACCATAACCTTTTTTGGGTGAAGATCAGGCTTGGGGGTGTGTTTTGGTTTTTCATCTGCATCCAACCACTGCCCAGATCTTTTACGGTTTAGTTTAGTTTAGTTTAGTGAGGGCAGAACCCTCATATTAGCTTAGTACAAGCGATAAAACTTAACACCTATCTTAAAACTATATATAAGAATATAAACTATGGTTAAAAAGAGGAAAAAAGAGGGGGGGGGGGGGTATGTTTGGCGAGTTGGTTACTGGGTTTATCCGTCTATTATCACTCATTCATTTATTTCGCTTAGTACAGGATGTAAAAGCGTAGACGGGGGAGTTGGCGTGGTCACGGGGGGGAAGAGAGGAGATGAAGTTTGAGAGCAGTAGAGGTAAAGTTGAAATCGAAGGACGTAGAGTAGGAGTTTGCCCGCCGCAGCATTCGCGAAATGGGTTCACTATTGCCGTAAGAAGTGCGGTGGGTGGGCTGATAGAAGAGATGAGGGTTTCGCAGATTACGGGAATTAGTGTGAAGTGCAATGGTGGACATCAAGCTTGGGCAGTTGATTGTGCCTGAAAGGAGACGGTGGATGAAAAGGATATCGGCATGAGTTCTGCGCTCCTCAAGTGTGTTGAAGTTGATCAGATGGAGCCGGCTAGTGTATGGGGGGAGAATCCGAGGATTCACCCAGTTCAGTCCACGGAGGGCAAAACGCAGAAAACGACGTTGCACGCTTTCGATTCTGCGTACATGGGACGCGTAGTGTAGATACCAGACCTGACTGGCGTATTCAAGAAGGGGGCGGACGAAGGCTATGTAGAGATAACGGGAAATGTAACGATTAGAGAATTCTTTAGACCAGCGTTTCACAAACCCAAGGACAGAGTTGGCCTTAAGAATAATATCATCAATATGCCCGATGAAGCTAAGCTCCCTGTCAAATAAGATCCCGAGGTCACGTATCTACAACTTGTAGCATGATATTTGTTAGTTGTCTTGGTTTATAACAAATTAAGTTGTTAGTCATATATATATAGTAAGTTGTAACATAATATTCTTGTGTATAA
Source organism: Microdon myrmicae (assembly GCA_963931805.1). Lineage (NCBI taxonomy): Eukaryota > Metazoa > Arthropoda > Insecta > Diptera > Syrphidae > Microdon > Microdon myrmicae. The sequence goes on from OZ007496.1 coordinate 264,568,468, forward strand.
TGGATTGTAGGACTCATGCAGTAGTTGTTATATATATGGTTGGGGAGTAGCTCGTGCTTCCTCGTGCAGGCGCAAATGGTTGAATCGTGCTATTTTGCTTGCTTTGCCTATTTGATTAAGATCGGCCTGTAGGCTGGGTCGCTTAATAAACTTTTTTCAAGGATGAATTAAGATGTGCAGGGTAGTAAATTCTATATACGTACCTGGGTAGTACCCCAGGTACTTACGTTCTCACACTCTAGTCCCAAGAAAATTCAGCTTCCCATCGTTATAAATCTTTATTTTCCCTTGGTACATTTTTCCATCCAGGGTCAGCCAATACAATTCAATTACGAGATCCAGGACATTGGCTCCTCTTCTTCTCCTTCCTTTCCAAATTTTACTCGTTGTTCCTTCTTATTTTATAAAGGAAGAAACGGACCTGCTTCTTCCTATCCAGAAAACCGACAAAAGCACACTTTGCAATTCATTCGACACTAACATCACTCAACGACTATTTCCCACGACGATGGGTTTAAATGACAACGAAAGACTTGGTAAACTCTTAACAAATTAACTTCTTTTTTTTGACAAAAGATAAACTAACAAAGAACTTTCTTTCTTAGTCCACTTAGCCGCACACACTATATAGAACCGTGTCGTAACGTCAACAACGGTCTTCTGTTAACAACCGTTCGCTCTCTCTCTCTCTCTCTCTCTCTCTCTCTCTCTCTCTCTCTCTCAGCCTTTCTTCAGCATCTTCGCCTTTCGAACAAATTCAAATTCGACGATGGTCGACTTCGAAACTAGCCAGAGCCACCACCGCCGAAGAGAAACTGGGTTTACACGCTCGGCGCATTCAATGCGGAATTATCTTCGTATGCCCTATCAATCCCTTGTGCTGCCGCGCGTGTGCTCTACCAAAACAAGAGCGACGGGCGAGTTACTCACGTAACACTTTTAAAACATCGTCGTCAACTCACGTTTCCAGCTTTTCGAGGCTGCAGTGTCCCGAACGGAACTTTCCAAACCAACGTCGTATAGTGCGTTCGTTTACCGCAACATCCTCAAATGCGTCATTCATGATTTTCGAGGGTTCGAATTTGAACTGCCGACAGTAAACAACATGGTAAACAATTACTAGAAAAAAAAACTGTACTGGTAACGAACACTAAATTTCTCACACGTCAAGCACACGTACCACTTAACTTTATAAAAAAAGAAAGTTTAACGTTCTGGCACAGATGTTCACTCGAGAACATCTTATTTACATTTTTTTCATGGGGTACAACGCGATATATATAGGTACAAATGTATAAATGTGCTTCTGGAATTTAAGAATTTTAACACACCATAATAAGTTTCTTTGCCATTTAGTAACCCTTGGTGTGTCTCCAGTTATGTATTTTATTCCGGTTACTGTTGTCGGCCTGTGGAGGCTTTAAATTCGGCCCCCTATTAAAAATTCAATGTTTATACCGCAATATTATGATATCATAGAAAATAGTCCACACTTCCGTGGGCCAATGTGAATAAGAAAATAAATCGCAGGGGCATCCCAAGATTCGGGAAGATTCTGCCCGAGTCGGTTTTGCTATGGTGACCGATAAAAATGTGTCAATTGGTTTTAACCATTCATACAACCGCGCAATGGTGTTTGTTCTTGTGTCGTTGTCGGATGTCAAAATCGAAATGCAGTAAAAGAAAATTAAAGTAATCACATGTTCCTAATAATGACTCCTGTTAATAACTTTATTTTCGTCACACACATTTGACACACCTTTAAAACAAACACCTTTTATTGTTTTTTGTTTATTATTTATTATTTCAACTAATCTTTAATGTTATGTAGTTTTCTTAACCACCACTATTGTACCACATACAATTGTCAGTAAATACAATTTTGTTCATAGTCACCATTGGCTTAACTTGTCTGGAATAATGTTTTAAATGCACTTTACAATATTAGTTACAGTTAGTGGCACTTTATTTATTTCTACCAGACTCAACTTAAGGCACTTTTATTAATTTCGCCGTCATTTACTTGTTACCTTGAATGTGCGCATATCTCAATCCTTAGCACACAAGTGTCTATTTATAGTTATTTTGTAAGTTGTGTGTAGCTTGTTGTAAGCGAAATAAATGGGGGTTCTGCCCTCACCAAAACGGAAAATGGTTGAAAACGTGGAATACATTCACCAAGTTTAGTTGAGCAGTGATCGTGATAATATCTTTAGGAAACACACCGGCACTTATATTCCAATCGTGTCCGAAATTGAATGTTAGAAATACCTTTTTTTCTAAATTGGTAGGACTGTGGCAAACATCTGTGTCCTCATAAACGTCATTCTATTCTTAGAATGTTTGTGTTGAGCAGGGAACTTGCATTACATTTTATGTGGAATTTCTGGTGTAGAAATGTTTGGGATGTTGAAGGTGAGCAGACTTACTCGGAAAAGAATATTCCCAAATGGCACAAACAAGAGAAATATGTGGTTCGATTCAGGGTGCAGACAAGCCATTAAGGCTAAAGAGTTGAGCTTCCGGTTGTATAAATCAAACAATATTGAGGAAAACCGGAAAAGATTTAAGAGAGCTAGAAATGACTGCAATGCGTATATACAACGCGCCAAATTTTTGCATGACCAGAGGGTGAGACAAAAAATAATGCACTCTCCCACAGGAAGGAGAAGCTTCTGGGGATTCGTGAAAAACATTCAAATCCAGTCTCTTCATCCATTCCATCGCTTATAGTCGATGACATACCAGTCACCACGGCAATAGAGAAGGCAAATCTACTTGCTGCACATTTCGCAGCCAACTTAACGCCGCCTGATACCACATCAGTTCCACCTCAACTTGAGCATAAGCAGCAGACCATGAGCCAGATTCGCTTCCGAACACGTACTGTTGCCCGCGCGGTCAAAGAGCTAAACGTACACAAATCCGCAGGTCCGGGTGGCATTCTCCCAATCCTCTTGAAGAGATGTTCCTCTTCACTCGCTAAACCTCTGCGGAAACTCTTCCATTTGTCTTACTCTACTAGCCATTTCCCAAATAGATGGAAGTCAGCGAACATTCAGCCAATTCCCAAAAAGGGTGACAAATCATCCCTTTCTTCTTATCGACCCATAGCACTGATTTATATTCTCTCCAAGGTAATGGAATCACTTATCAATCGTCAACTTTCGAAATATTTGGAATCAAATGACCTCCTCAATGACCGCCAATATGGCTTTCGTAGCAACAGGTCCACAGGAGATCTGATGGCGTACCTTACCGAAAAGTGGAGTCATTCCATCCACTACGTCGGTAGTCGCATTGGATATTTCAAAAGCCTTCGAAAGAGTTTGGCATCCAGTCCTTAGGTCAAAATTGCATTAATATGGAGTGGACAATTCCCTGATCCAATGAATAAGAGACTATCTTTCCGGCCGTTCAATCCAAGTGGTTCTTGATGGTGTCAAGTCTGTCTCCCATCAAATTACTGCAGGTGTTCCCCAGGGTTCGGTACTCTCACGCACTCTATTCCTGATCTTTATAAATGATCTCTTGTCAATTTCTCACAACGCAATTCACTCGTTTGATGATAGCACGTTGAGTTTCTCGCCGTTAGAACACAGGCGCAACGCATCATGCCTCTCTCTTTTCTATAGGTATTACCACGTTCGTTGCTCAACTGAACTTGGTGAATGTGTTCCGCCCATTCAGACATTTTCCCGCGATACCCGTCAATCTGTGAATGCGTATCAGTTCACGTTGAAAGTGGACTTCAGGCGCACAAATAAACATAGAGAGTAATTCTTTAGCCTAACCACACGAATGTGGAATGTTCTGCCTGATCATGTGTTTCCTGGCCGTTGTGTTGTCCAGACATCAAGACCAATATACATTGACACCTCCTTTCCTTATCCACTTCCTCTCCATCCGCTCGCACTGTGCTTTGACATTTAATGGTTCTTCAAAATCCCCTTTTGTGCACGCGTTAGTGTAAAAAAAATAAAATAAAATTCAAAGCAGACCAAGAACAAGTGGAACACGAATAGTGCCCCGGACGATTAGGCAATGAAAGTCACGTCGAAGAAATCAAAGATTTAGTGCTTAAAAGCCTTCGAGTAACAATTAGGTACTTTAGTGAGACTATCGGCATTTCAAAAGGATCACTCAACAACAACGTTTTAAAAGTTTTTTGATCCTGAAACCCAGCATATCTCAATTGGCACCAAAACAGTCAACGTCTTTCGAAAAGAGGTTCACGTTAAAATCTCTGAGGAGATTATTTCGACTATCAACCCGTCGTGAAACGTATTATTATGGGAGACGATACCTGGATTTATGTATTCGCATCCGACGCATTGAAAAGCAGCCACTATACAACCTATCTCAAAAGACGGGGAAAGATAGCGCAAAAACTAAAGAACCTGCGATCGTAAAGTTTACAACCGACTGTGAAAGTATTTGAAAAAGTCGTTTCGAATAACCACGTTGGTTTTACTGTCGGTCACGAAACCGCACATACCTCATCTAAACTGGAGGCTAACATGCCACGAAAAAAATAGAAAACCAACCTTACTTGAAACGATCCTTCGACAACGTATGGCTTGAAGGAGTATATTACAAATTAGTCGAATTAGACATTTACAAACGCTTAACACATATATCTTATGACAAGTTCAATGAAGGGATTCGTTGTTATAAATAGTAACGGGAACTCCAACATTATTTACAAAATGAAAATTCGTTTGCAACAAGGAGTGGTACTTTCTCCGATGGTTTTCGGGACATACAACAACGAAAGGAACTCTTCAACACACATTGCAGGGTTTCTTATAAAATACAGAATAGTTCAGACAATTCAACTCGTTAACAATCTGCTACGACTAAAAACTCATAATCAATATCCGCCAATGCGAAACGATCCCGTGAAAGTGAAATACTAGGAGATTTAGCTGGATCAGTATCTATATTCCAGTTAGCTGTTTCGATCTTGTTGGAAAGTGTGTATACATTTTTCTTAGTTATTTTTATTTCGACATGGCCTTAAAATATGTCAAAAATCTTGCAGTTTATGAACATATTTTAGTTTTAACTAAAATTGCAAAATTAACTGCCAATGGTCACTACTCAAGACGCATGGTGAATACATTCGTCGTAACACACATTTTTACAATGTTTCCATGACGTATATCTCCGTCATAAACAGTTAACTGGTTAACCAGGAAGGAACTTTTGTTATGACATCAACACGATCACCATACTCTCCGTTCTCGAAAGACACTGGATGAACGCTCGATCTCAGGTCTGCCCATGCGAATTAACAGGGTTACTTCCATTAGCCGTCAGGCGAGAATTATTGTCCGGTCTCGGGACAAAATGAAAAAAATAATTTTTTTTGGAGGCGATGCCTCTTTACTTCAACATGTATTGATGCTTTTACTTTTCGGTTAACTATGAATAACTTTTTAGATTGACTTAAAGCTATTTATACTTAAGTGTTATCTTAAACAAAGGGAGTCATTCAAAGGGACATTCCGGTTTGTTCGCTTCAAAAAATCAATTTTTTTTTTGCTTAATAGATAGTTTTTTACTTCAAAAATAAAATGTTAAAATTTGGAAAGGAATCTTAGGCGGTTCCAAAGTTATGGGTCATTAAGGGGTCGGGTCTCCCGCGGATACAAATTCGTATCATAGGTGGCAACTACCGTGTATTTAGAGAGATGCAGACTATCCATTTTTGGGCATTAATTTGCTTCGCTGTTGGACGCCTTGCTCACTCTGCTGAAGAAAGGGCGAAAGAAATTTGGGCAACATACTACCACAAAATATCAACCGATGAAAATCCGCAACATCAAAACTGTCCAGAGGGCCCAGAGTCATGGTGCAAATGGAAACGCGCGGAAACTGCGAATGAGCTGTCAAAGTTCCACCATGACAAACCTCCCTTAGATCCTAAAGTACGAACAGCTATTTACCCAGTTTACGTAAAACTGACAGATCCCGATTTGTTAAAAAAAATGCGAGGGAGGTTTCACGCAAAATAACAACGAAAGTTTCAATGCTACTATCTGGCAAATGGCGCCAAAACACACAGACAGTGGTAAGAAAATCATTGAAGTTGCGGCTCTTACCGCAGCTTGTGTGTTTAATGGGGGGTTTTTACCCGTATTGCTAATAATGCAAGTCATGGGCATCAAAATTGGGTACGCTGCGAGAGCGTTTGCGAACGAGAGGGCCATAGATAGGCTGCAAGACGCTGACCGCAGCCTAGTAAAGAACTCGCACGAGGCACGAACAGCGAAGAAAAAGGCGAAAATGCAACTGGAGGACCAATTCGAAGTCGTGGAAGGAACTGTTTATGGTCCAGGAATAGATGTCTAGCCGTTAGTATAAAAAATCCCGATGATTTCATGAAAAAAATCACTTTTATCTTTTGTCTAATCTATCTCCAAACTTTGAATGCGTTTTTGTCGAAACGACTTTTTTGAGTGCGGTGTAAGCTATAATATGAAAACGGTGCATGCGATTCTTATGAAAGTTCGCACACATATTTTTAACAAGCACACGCAAATTGTAAGTGAATTACTTTTTTATTTATTTATATATTTTTTTAGTTATAACTAAAAAATAGAGTAAAAAAGGGCCGAAAAATCAATTTTTTTTTTCAATAGCCCACCATCTTGTTGTTTTTTATCAATTTTAAAATTTTGTTTCACTCACATTGGGCTAAATGTATTTAAGTTCAATAAACTTTTTGCATTTTTCGTATTTTTTCACCGGGGACGAAAATAATCCGAACAGAACGGATGGCTAAATGGCTAACTTTGAAGACCCCCCCGGGGGGGGGGGGGTCCGGTTCCGGAGTGACTCGACAAAATTTACAGTCGAAAGATGAATAAAATGTTTAAAAAAAATTGTTGTTATATCTTTGATACTTTCTCTTAAAAAAAATCATGAAAATAACCTATTTTTTGACCCGACTATCCGGAATGTCCCTTTAAACAAAGGTAGTCAAAAGATGATCTCATTGTCTATCATTCTATGGAGTTTCTTGATTTCCTATCACTCAGGCTTATAGTAGATAAGACATGTTGTGATTGTAGTATGAGATAACATTGAAATGATTTTATTAGGAACATTTCCATGTCGTGTATGATGTACAAGTTTTGTGGATGAGTCATACGTTAACTCCCCCCTCCGTTAAACGACAATGTCCTCATTGTTCCCTTGTTCTAAGTCTAACAGTCTATCGTTAAGCATTTTCTGTAATCTGGTATTGATCTTATTTGATTTATACTCATTGTATGTTTTACAAATCTTATTAAATAGAATTATAGTAAATATGATACCGATTACAGTCATTATGATAGTAATTGTATTTAAAAAAGGATTTCTTTCGATAGGGATCAGACATTTTTTCATTATTTCGACATTCGAAAAGGCATTGTGGGGGTTCTCTATACTACATGGAGAACCAACCCACAATTTCAACCCAATTTCAAGCCTAATTGTGAACGCTAACAGCGCGCCACATCAATTCCTATCCCACCGTTCAGTTAATTCACCTGAAAATCATGTAAGGACGTATAGCTAAACTCATTATTCTATGCAGATAATGCATAATTGAGTTTGGCTACCCTTTTGCCATACGATAACTTCATTTTGCTAACCCATGAGATTTCCACCGGAAATCGCATTTCATGTCTGTTAGAAACGGCATAGTCTGACCAAACGACGCGGTTGCATAATCATGCAATCGCTGGGGAAATTATCAAAGTATTTAATTTAGTTCCCACGATCAGATTTCCCTAGCCGATTCGGCGTCCTATTCACTTTCCCCAACACCTCATTCGCTGGGGATCAATGATATCTTCTTGCAGGTGAAAAGCTACAAAACATTTTCCTCTCCTCCTCATTTTTATCTTCCCACATTTCAACGCAATCTGAGATCACCACATTCACTGAATTAGGTCAGTGGGCTATCCTCAGAGTTGCATTGGTACATGCACACAAAAACCAAATCCACCCCAGGATCATTGCACATCGTTTTCCGGTTCTCTCATTCTCTCTTGTCCGTCGACTATCGAATTAACCAAAGCGTTTATCTACCTCGATGGGCGGGGAACATGAGAGAGCGCAAATGTAAAGATGATCTTGATTGGTTGTTTGTGGTGCAAATCAAAAATCCCAATCTTCATCCCTAATCCCAGCAGTCATTACTCAACCACAACCGTGGTCGGTCACGCCGGCGGTCGGGGAAAAATTTAATTTCGTGTCTGTTTAACCCAGTCGAATATTAACCACTGGCGTACACACATGTGTTTTTTTTTTTTCAGTCGAGTCACAACTTTAGTATTGTCGAGTTAGTTGAACTACATGAAAGGTTATTAAAATTTCGTTCCCAAAAAGTCACATATTGTCGCTGCGCGAATCACATCTCAACACCAAAGTCCTCACATGCATTTGAAGCAAATTTTTAATTACGGCAGTCACAGTGTCGAGAATGAAGTGTTTCAACTTCTATAATATTTATAAAAATCAATTTAGTAATTTTAATATTAAGTTCTAAGTTAAGTAAAGAAAAACAAAACAATAAAAACGGATTAACATCAAAACGACATTCCAGTGCTTTTTTATTTCATCTCTTCTCTTGGTGACAATTTGCGGAGACAATCGTCGGGGATTTAAGTGAACCAAGTGCCCGTGTTTGGCACAACATACTTCGAACCCCCACAGCATTGTCGGAAGTAGAATACAATATTTTGTCTATGTCTAGTTTTATCTCATTCTCGTGTATTACAAATTCGTTAAGTTTTTCTTGAAGGTTGATATATTTTACATGATCAATTGTTACATCTGTGTAACACCCGTTTATTATTTGGGGTGTTAACGTAAAATTATTTGTTGATCGATCCTTTTCGACACTGGTGGGGATTCGTTGTCCTATGGATGCTTGGCTTCCCTTTTGTGATAAATAAAAGGGACTTTTTCTTTCTAGGTAACTTTTAATTTTTATTTATTTATTGGAAATAACCATCCCGGTACACTTTACTGACAAGTCTATTCTGGCTCTTTGTCCATTTGCAACCACTCTTTTATACCTGAATTATTGGCGAAGAAGTGCAAACGACGCGTTTACTTCAGCCACAATGTATGTCCCATATTGAGGCTAAACGCCTGGTGCGAGTCATTCGCATTACCCAATGATCATTTCCACTTAATTGCCCTGCTTAAGGTGCAACGACAATGGCTTAAGCAATTACTTAATTGATTGCTGCATATACCGAATCAATTACAGTACATTGGCCCACGTTCAAATCGTATCGTTCGATCGATTTGCGTTTCGTTGCTGTGTCTGTCCTTCCGCAGATCTTAGCATTTTGAACGACGCTCAGTTAAGTCGTCGCTAATTGCCTTTGAAGACACCGACCGTGTCATATGACTTGTATGACACTTGTTTTCGGGCATGAAGCAAAAAATGCGTTCGAAATATACCCGTGCGGATAGGTCCGAGGACAGGTGCTTGCTTGGTGAAGCAAAATGCATTTAGCGAGCGGCCTTGGGCAGTGGGAATGTGATATCGTATGTCAACTGTTTGTTTGCATCGGGTGCAATGATACACGATAAGCGTTTAGCTTTGGAAGGTGGGTATGCATTATGGCTGGCGAATGAATATCGCAACGTATGCGATATGAATATTAATTACCTGTGGAAAAAGGCGGCAGTTAATTGTTTGTACATTGCTTTGTGTGCAATGTGAATATCAGTTATGAGGATGATTTCCAGTTGAGGGGGTTGTGTAGCGAGGTGTAACATGTGTTAGAAATTTGAACATGAAAGTTCCAACATAAACTTGGTAATTTATTTTATGATGACCTGTTACCTGATAAAACTCCGTGTCTATAGAACCATAATCATGCCGATTGTTCTATACGGATGCGAAACATGGGCTCTCCGCGTATTCGAGAATAAAGTTCTAAGGGGTATCTTTGGAAGTAAATGTGACGAGGAGGTAGGACGATGGAGGAAACTCCACAACCACGAACTGGAGGAGCTATACCGCAAACCTACAATAGTGAGAGTAATCAAGTCGTGAAGATTAAGATGGGCCGGATATGTGGCGCGAATGGGCAACGATAGGATCGTGCGTAGAATTCTTGACGGTAAGCCAACGGGAAAGAGACCGACAGGACGGCCGCGACGGAGATGGGAGGACAATGTTAGGTTAGACCTCGAGGAGATCGGATCGGATGGTCGAACGTGGAAGGAGAGTGCACAGGACAGGAAACAATGGCGGAGTCGAGTCAGTGAGGTTGTGGGTTTTTATCAGTATGGTGTGTCGGCAAGGACAGGAATTCACTGATATTCCACCGATATTGCTGTAAATTGTTCCAAGGGAATAGTCCGTCGACCAGCATCGAATAAGAAAATAAAAACACACTGATGTTGATTTGTTCTTGTACAATGTTTCTTTATTATTTATAATCAGGACTCCGCTTCGTTTCATACGAACGATGTGAACATAAATTAACTGTCTTTATACTTAAAAGCAAGATACAACTTAGATGAGACTGATAAAGTCACTCTTGGTGAGATGCTAGTTTTGATTAATTACACACCAGGAATTAATTTTAATTGTCTTTAAAACTTACGGGTTGATTACACACCGGAGATTACTTTTGATTGTCTTTAAAACTTAAGGGTTGATTACACTCGGAAATTGATTTTAGTTGTCTTTAAAACTAACATTTATATTTGAAATAGGAGGAGAACAAAACACACGCACTGTTGCACCCAACGTTACTTGCTTAATACCTACAACAGACAAGCCATGGAAAACTCCGACCCCTGCACTCTCGCTGGTAGCTGAAATTTACTCTACGATGCGGTCTCTGCGACGGGTAAAATCTGACTAACCATTGGATGTCTCTTTACAGACATCCAACGAAAACGACCCTAAGGGATTCGCCGACGAAGGGCGGTCAATGGCGAAGGTCAAAAACAAAAGGAAACAGGGAAAAACTCGTGTAGCAGATCGAATCTGCTGCTACATGTTTGGGCAAGATAAACTGCCGCCATCCGCAAGGGATAGATTCTTTGATTGACGTGAGTCAATAAAACCATTGCCGAAGGCAGGAATCTATCTTGGAATAATGAATCAAGCATTGGGTATGGCCGTTGCCAGATCATTTAAAATAAACATATTTCGGTGATGTATGTTGTCTTAGGGATATGTTAATCCCGTTGAAGGTACTGTCAGGCGAAAGTATCCGCCTGAGTGTTTACTTTGTGTAAACTAAAATTGGTGGTCATTACCGATGCTGGTGATCGTTCCGAGAAACGGCAACGGATCATAAAATCGGTCATGCTGAGATACAAGCAAATATGCGCGCCTGAAAGGCCAATGTTTAATTTCATCTTCTCTACTGGTAGGTAAGATAGATCATAGACATGCCGTTGAAAATCTGGCTTGCAGATGTGCAAGCAACCCGAAATGATGCTAGGTCGATGGATGGGTACAAAGATAACACACGGAAAGATCAGCGTGTGTTGGTAGATATGTGCCATCCATTGTTCGGTTGCGGAAGCTCGTGATGATGCTGAATTGATGTCATGGCAAGATGATAATCTTGCCATGAATTATGCTTTCAGGAATGACCGTGGAGAAGAGGCTTGGAAAAACCCCCAAAAAAAGGTAAGCTGCCTAATATGTATTTATGTCGGTTATCCGTAGGGATAACCGAAATGATTCCAGCTAATTGGGTGGCGTTTAATGCCCTAGCAAGATTGTACAATCTTGCCGAAATTTCAACTTTAAGGTAAGTTGTATTGCTGGTAATGGTGGGGATCAAGCGATGCGTGGCTCTTCGAGCCCTGAAAAGCCCCACTTCACTCCCTTCCCAGTGACGTAGTCACGAAACGGGTAAGGCAGATTAGGGGGAGGTTAGTTGGGTATGGGCGCGCGCCTGGGCGCGAGTACGGGGAGGTTCTGTCGGTGGAGTAGGAGTGGTGTCAGTAGATGGGGATGGTTCTGGAGCGGAAGCTTCCAGAAAGCAGGGCTTAAGCCTTCCGACGCTGACGGTGGATCGCTTGCCTCTAATGTCGATCTCGAAGACGCGGTCACTAATGCGGCGGAAGACTTTGAATGGGCCATCATAAGGTAGGTCGAGGGGTTTTTTGACCTTATCCACCCTGACAAAGACGTCCGTGCAGCTGTGCAGTTCAGGGTGGACGAAAAGTTTTTTGTAGCGGTGCCTGGTTACAGGAGTTGCCCTAACCTTACGTAGCAGGTCACGGAGATGTCCCAATTCACGAAGTTGGTCACACGGTGTTTCGCCGTCCAGGAAAAGTTCTCCTGGAAGAAGGAGGTTGGTACCGTAAGTAAGCTCTGCTGCCGAAGCACCCAGGTCCTCCTTAATACTTGTCCTCAGGCCGAGGAGGACGGTGGGAAGGGCGCCAAACCATTGTGTGTCATTATGACACATGAGTGAGGCTTTTAGAGATCTATGCCAGCGCTCTATCATCCCATTTGATTGCGGATGGTAGGCGGTGGTACGGCTTCTTTGGCAGCCGAGGAGATTTGTTAGCTGCCTGAAAATTGTTGCCTCAAATTGTGGACCTCGGTCCGAAGTTAAGGTGGTTGGTACACCGAAGCGTGTGACCCAAGTTGAGTAAAAGGCCTTGGCGACTGATTCGGCAGTAACTGCCCGGAGAGGTGTCGCCTCTGGCCATCGCGTGCAGCGATCCATCATAGTGAGGATATAAGAAAATCCTCTTGATGGAGTAAGCGGTCCCACTATGTCTATGTGGACATGGCGAAGCGTGCCGTGGGAAGCTTGAATTGCGCTGGCTCCAGTACATTATGTCGCGCTACTTTGCAGCGCTGGCACTGGAGACAAGCACGGGCCCAACCGGTGAGATCTTTGTTCATCCGGGGCCAAATGGGGCTGGGTTGTGGTAAACCTGGAACACGGCCTTACGAAATTTCTCGGGAATGTAAGGTCTAGCGGTTCCAGTGGAAACATCACACCAGATTTGGCCCAAAGGGTCGCGAACGGTAATTTTCTTAAGCTCTAGTGCCGTATCGGCAGTTAGGAGGGACTTGAGCTGTTCGTCCTCCTCTTGAGCTAGGGCAAGGTCAGTGTTTTTCAACGCAAGTGAATCGTATCGATTCGAGAAGAGGCAGGTTGGGGTCGATTAACGACACTGGGGGCAACCGGTGGTGCCAGGAGGGTAGGTAGTGCAGGTGGGTCCTGATCGGTATGGAGTTGATCAGCCGGGAAGTCGACGCTGGAGGCGTCGTGAAATTCAAGGGGCTCGGATTGTTCCTGAGCCTTTTTGGCCATGGTGTTCCGCGCCTTGACCATTATAGGGTGTATAAAGTGAAACTGAAATTAAGGCGTAAGAGAACGCGGAGAAATGGGAGAAATCGCCAAAGAAAAGTCGCGTAAGGCGGATTGTAATTGGGGATATTACCGCGGTTTATCTCGTAATGAGATTTCGATTTAAAAAAAAAAAAAAAAAAACTCGGTAAACTCCCCTAGTCGGAGTTCGTGGTTAGGAAAAATGATATTACAGGTCACGGGGAGTCGAGAGAAGTCGAGTGAAGTCGTTAACGAGGACGGGCAGGGATGTTGAATTGCCCGTTTTGACTTTAAAAATTATTAAATCTCAATTTGAATAACTAAAGTTCGAAAGCGAAAAGAAAACAACGTGATGTGTGTGTGTTTAAAAGTGTTGTCGAAAAGGAATCGTGAGTAGTCAAATGGAGTTGCGTGTCGGTGCCCAGAAGGGGCTTACAAATGGTTTTATTTTATATTGCCAATGGTGGCTTCAATAAATTTAATTTAGCTTATTTGCGTTGCTATTGTATTAATATATATGCTTCGATGAATTAGTGGTATAATTGGGGTATATTCGTAAAGTTAATATTCGGTTAATGTGCCAAAACAGGAAAAATAAAAACCGAAATATGGGAGAGAACACAAAGAAAAGGAAAATAAGAAAATATATGTAATTCTTAATTCTAATTTTCTTTCTATATTTTATTACAAGTTCTCTTATTAAATTTCGAAATGAAGCAAAGTTTGTTGTTTTGTTACCGGTGTCGTTTGAATCGCCGTATATAGACTAGAAAATCTTTTGAGAACTATAGATTTTGGAGGTTTAACGTTTGTAAATGCTTTTTTTAAAAACAAACAGAAAAAAAGGAATTACATTCATTTAGTGCTGAATTTATGGACTGCTTGTTTCGCTTTTCCTTTTGTGTGGAAGGGGAATTTATTTCGAGGAAAAGTAATTGATAACATGTACAAAATGGGTTTGAGATGTAAACTAGAGGTTCATATTTGCTAAACTTATCGGAATATTGTTGTTGTACATTGGTTTTGGTTCGATATATATATATATATATATATATATATATATATATATATATATATATATATATATATATATATATATGGTTTGAATTTATTTGCTTAATCACCTATAAATTTATGTATTGAATGCTACTATGTTAAGATTTGTTACAAATGCTGAATTATATTTATAGTTATTGCAAGATCAATTACATGTATTTCCTTTCCAGGAATCTCAAAAATGAATTTAAAACTTATTACATGGATTAATATGACAAAGCATGTGATCGTTTCTAGTATGTGGAAAAAGTCTATTGAATATATATTTTAAATTGAATCACAATTGAAGTAATTTTGAGATATTGACTGGCTAAACGAACGCACTTCACTTGAAGTTACCAAAATTAAAAAAAAACTAGTGTTCGTACCTGGGGTGTTGATTAGAGGTCTTGTTGTTGAGGTGATTGTGGATGCTGAGGCGGCGTCTGTCCAGCGATGGCGGCAGGTGTCTACTGATGAGGTGAGATTCCTTTTATTAGCACTTGGTCACTGGTACTTAATGTTTTTATTTGGCAGTGGCACCGGGAAAGTCACAGTAATTTATTGTCGCGGCAAACAATAGTTGTGTTTGAGGGCGTGTTCAACAAGGTTGCGTGCTCACACTAGGTGTCACCAATGTGGGTTTTTATCAGTATGGTGTGTCGGCAAGGACAGGAATTCACTGGTATTCCACCGATATTGCTGTAAATTGTTCCAAGGGAATAGTCCGTCGACCAGCATAGAATAAGAAAATAAAAACACACTGATGTTGATTTGTTCTTGTACAATGTTTCTTTATTATTTATAATCACGACTCCGCTTCGTTTCATACGAACGATGTGAACATAAATTAACTGTCTTTACACTTAAAAGCAAGATACAACTTAGATGAGACTGATGCGCTACCGACACTGATGTTGATTTGTTCTTATACAATGTTTCTTTATTATTTATAATCAGGACTCCGCTTCGTTTCATACGAACGATGTGAACATAAATTAACTGTCTTTATACTTAAAAGCAAGATACAACTTAGATGAGACTGATGAAGTCACTCTTGGTGAGATGCTAGTTTTGATTAATTACACACCAGGAATTAATTTTAATTGTCTTTAAAACTTACGGGTTGATTACACACCGGAGATTACTTTTGATTGTCTTTAAAACTTAAGGGTTGATTACACTCGGAAATTGATTTTAGTTGTCTTTAAAACTTACATTTATATTTGGAATAGGAGGAGAACAAAACACACGCACTGTTGCACCCAACGTTACTTGCTTAATACCTACAACAGACAAGCCATGGAAAACTCCGACCCCTGCACTCTCGCTGGTAGCTGAAATTTACTCTACGATGCGGTCTCTGCGACGGGTAAAATCTGACTAACCATTGGATGTCTCTTTACAGACATCCAACGAAAACGACCCTAAGGGATTCGCCGACGAAGGGCGGTCAATGGCGAAGGTCAAAAACAAAAGGAAACAGGGAAAAACTCGTGTAGCAGATCGAATCTGCTGCTACATGTTTGGGCAAGATAAACTGCCGCCATCCGCAAGGGATAGATTCTTTGATTGACGTGAGTCAATAAAACCCTTGCCGAAGGCAGGAATCTATCTTGGAATAATGAATCAAGCATTGGGTATGGCCGTTGCCAGATCATTTAAAATAAACATATTTCGGTGATGTATGTTGTCTTAGGGATATGTTAATCCCGTTGAAGGTACTGTCAGGCGAAAGTATCCGCCTGAGTGTTTACTTTGTGTAAACTAAAATTGGTGGTCATGACCGATGCTGGTGATCGTTCCGAGAAACGGCAACGGATCATAAAATCGGTCATGCTGAGATACAAGCAAATATGCGCGCCTGAAAGGCCAATGTTTAATAAATCTTCTCTACTGGTAGGAAAGATAGATCATAGACATGCCGTTGAAAATCTGGCTTGCAGATGTGCAAGCAACCCGAAATGATGCTAGGTCGATGGATGGGTACAAAGATAACACACGGAAAGATCAGCGTGTGTTGGTAGATATGTGCCATCCATTGTTCGGTTGCGGAAGCTCGTGATGATGCTGAATTGATGTCATGGCAAGATGATAATCTTGCCATGAATTATGCTTTCAGGAATGACCGTGGAGAAGAGGCTTGGAAAAGCCCCCAAAAAAAGGTAAGCTGCCTAATATGTATTTATGTCGGTTATCCGTAGGGATAACCGAAATGATTCCAGCTAATTGGGTGGCGTTTAATGCCCTAGCAAGATTGTACAATCTTGCCGAAATTTCAACTTTAAGGTAAGTTGTATTGCTGGTAATGGTGGGGATCAAGCGATGCGTGGCTCTTCGAGCCCTGAAAAGCCCCACAAGGTCATGAACTCTCGGGTTCCTACAGGCCAATTAATAGATAGATATGACCTGTTACAATTATTGGGTCATCAGCTAATCTAATAATTTTGTCGTTTTTTTCATAGTTGTTTAACATTTGGTGAGTTTATTATTTAATATTTTTACCATGCAGTCATCTGCCTTAATTTTTTTGCAGATTGGATGCGTTAATTTATTATTACAATTATTTACTCCAAATATAGTATTATTACAAACTGTTGTTTCGGATATTATTTTAGCCAATCTATGGAATACATCTAGAGCTAAATTTCTGTATCTTTTACATTTATTGGTTATCATCACAACAAATATTGTATCTTCTTTCGTATAGACAAATATTTCTGCGTACACTAGGATATTGATTAATGGAATATTTATTGTTTCATGTGCTAGAATTTCTTTAAGTTCTGCCATATCCAAAGATCCTAAAAAGTACGTCTTTGCGGTTGAGAGCGTGTCTAGTAAGATTTCCAATATGTGTCTTGTTTCTATTAATAAAAAGTTTAAATCGTCCGTTTACGTGGATTCTTCTTCTAATAGTTTAAATCGTTTTTTGTTTAGAATCGTCTGCTTGTTATTGTTTTTCATGAGCTGACTTAGTGCCGTTTGAAGTTGTATTAAATCGTCGTGGGCCGGTGTTCCAATCATCCATTTAGGTATGGACCCCACAATTTCTTTGCCTATGATCTGACAGTTCAATATACAAGTTGTCTATTTGATGTATTATTATTTTTCCCTTCTTTGTTACTTCTTTTAGTTTTTAGATGTGATTTCTTTATATGGGCTCATAATTTATGTTAAATTAAATGGATGATACACTTGTATTATTATATACGAATACATCTGGGATTTTTGTTTTGAAACACCATTTGATCAATTTTTAATAAGCTTGTTAGGGACTTCGGTATTATGGCGTAGTTTTTTACAAACTTACGATAAAATCCTAATAGTTTCTATTTTTCTAGGTCCGTTCTTATCGACTTGTAGCTAATTATGTAGCCTAAGAATTTCACGTAACTCTTAAAAAAATGTGATTTCTCCGCTGGGGTGGTCAAGTTCGCTTTATACAAGGCGTTAAATATTTGTCGAAGGTGGTTCATATGCTCATCCCGAGTTTTTGAAAAAAAAAACTATAAATTCGTCAATATATACATAACAGTATTTTGTTATAAAAGGTCGTAGTATGTCGTTTGCGCAGCGTTGGAAGATTGCTGGTGCGTTTTTTAATCCGAATGCCAAGCGATCATATTCGTAAAGAGCACTGTGGCGCTTCTTTAATACATTCCCAAAGAACCGCCCATCCTCTTAAATTAACCACGTTCCGCTTCCCATACACAGCCATGGTACTTACCTGCAATTAGGGGCAGCGTAAGCTCCCCTGCAGCATCATACCTGAAAGGAAAACCTACCCGACGGCATGCATACATTCTGAACTTTCCTGGTTCATACTTCATGAACCAGTTCATCACCTATCGGCTCAGCTTGTCTTCAATTACCGATAAACAAACGCTGGCCAGCTTATTGTTGACATAGCTGTAGCCGATATTCCTTCCACAGTTCACAATTGTATATCGCGCCTATACCCTTAGGTCGGCGACACTTGCGACCAATTTCCTTTATCGGTTATCTACCGAACATGGGATTTGGGCACGAATTTGACTTCAACAATCATACCCTAGATCAGGTGTGGCCAACTTTGGTGCACATAAGATCTACTTTTTATTTATAAATTGTGTCGCGGTCGACTTATTTTTTAGGTAAGAAGGGGATGTTTTTGCAATGTGCTTTTATACCGACGTGCACTTTGGCGAGCTCCGTGATTAAGGGGTAAATAATCTACATACATGAGTATTTATTTAATGGGTTAAAAAACTTATGTCCAGAGGAATTAAAACAACATGAGCACTTATTAATAACATTTATTCATTCAAACTTTTTAAATTAATGAGAAACCTGAGTCTGCATTTCCTTTACTAGTGCATCATAATTTGGAGTATATCCTGACAAAGACAATAACAATGAGTCCTCAGTATGAGAATCGGTCAGGACGGAACGAAGTTTAGTTTTAGTTAATTGTAAATATGAAAATGCCGATTCGCACAGATACGTAGATCCAAAGCAAGAAAAAATATATTCGCTACATTTGATAATATTGGGATACTTTTCTCGGTTAACATATTTCCAAAAATTTTCTTCAAATTTTCTGGCTTGTAAGATTAAATCAGATTGTAAAATTATAATTTCATTTTCCAAGGCGTTTTGCTCCATATCAAATAAGTCTGCAATTTTTTTGCTAATTTCCTTCACAATTAAATCTTTTTTGAAAGGAAAAGATGTAAATTCCACAATTTCTTTAATTTTTTTAAAATCTTGGAATCGCTTCTCAAAATCTTCCATTACATTTTGTATTTCGGCCACGTACTTGTCAATCTCATAAATAATATTTTTATTTTTTTGTAAGTTGTCTGCCATATTTGGAAAATGGTTCATATTATTTTGTTGTAAATCTTCTATCAACAAAATAAATTTGGTTTATATGCATCTATGCTGCTAATCATATCAATTATTGTTTTATTTTTACCTTGTAATTCTAAATTTAAATGGCTTAATATGGAAGTAAAATCTGTAAGGAATGCTAAGTCACTAAGCCAGGTTTTGTCATTTAAATATGCATATTTTTTCTCTTGTTCATTAAGAAATTCTATTATTTCAGGCAATAAATCACGAAATCGTTGCAGATATTTACCTCTACTTAGCCATCTTACATCAGTATGCAATAATAAATCAGACTGACCTTCATCGAGTTTTAGTTGAAAAAGACGACGTTTGAGAGAACTTCCACGAATTGAATTAACAATTTCAAACGCGACGTCCATTACTTCTTTTGTATTTAGTCTCTTGCTGGATAATACTTGCTGGTGAATTATACAGTGGTAACTCAAAAAATCTGGGAATTCATCGTCATTTCGACATAGGGCTATAAATCCATTTTTGCGGCCTATCATTGCAGCTGCGCCATCCGTTGTTATTGAAACTAATTTAAAAAGAGGTACTTTCTTATCATTAAGCAGACTTTTAAACCCGTTGAATATATCTACACCTCTAGTCCTTTCTTTCAAAGAAATCATACCCAACAATTCTTCTTTAGATGTAAAATCTTCAAAAACTAAACGAATGAAAACAAGTAACTGTGCAGTATCACTTATATCTGTCGATTCATCACATTGAAGAGAAAAACAAGAGCATCTGTTAATATCATTTTGTAACTGTTCCTTTAAATTTCCACCCATCTTTTCGATTCGTCGCATCACTGTGTTTCGGGACACTTGTAGATCTTGAATTGCAGCAGTAATTTCGCTCTTGTTCTTAAAATCATTAAAAAGGGAATCCGAGATTTCCAAGAACATTTCCTTTACAAATTCACCATCAGAAAATGGTTTACATTTTTTAGCTAATAGATATCTTACTTTGAAGGATGCAGTTGTTACTGCTTGTGACTTCAATATTGGCTTTTTGAAAATATTTTGTTGATTTGTTAATTGAGTTTTAAGATCCCGAACTTTACGTTTTCGTAATTCGGAATTTGGTGGATAATCTGTTTGATACTTGTTATGTAAAGATAAGAAATGTCTCTCCAAATTACCCTTTTTAGCAATGGCTATCGAGCTAAGACATATTAAGCAGCAACATTTATCATTCATCATCGTAAAAAAATAGTTAATTTCCCATTCTTCATTGAAATGATATGTTTTCGATTTTTTTGGTTTGCTATCCATGTTCATAAATAGGATACTAAAATGCAAAAAATATACGACTTAATAATAGGGCATGTAATAAAAGTATTAAACAGTAACAATATAAATTACAATTAATACCTGGTGTAGGTTTAGCCGATAAAACGAAATAGCTAATCATACTTAATAGTTGCGAATAATTAAATTATTATTTTAAATAATGCTTATAAATATTTAATTAAGATTTAAATAATTTTATTTAAAATATATCTCTTATATACTTGCACAATTTGTGGTGTAGGAAGTAATGTACCTGCATGGGTACTCCGTTCTACTTCCTCCTCCATCATAATTAGTTCGCCGCGCAAATCACCGAACCGAAAAAAACGAAACAAAACAAAACCTACGCCACACAAAAACACTGGAGGGAAAGTTAATGTTCTTTTATTTTATTGGATGTATTGGTTCGTTTTCACAAAAACTATTGAACACTTTCGTATGAACTTAAGGATATTAGTAAAGAGACTATTGTATACCGATTTTTGCTGCACTATATGTTTTCGATAATAAACAATTTGGGGATCAATAAATTTACGTTATTTCATAGATTCACGGATAAATTTACGTGGAAAAATAAACTAAAACTTCCTAGAGTTGAAAAATAAAACACACACGACTCCGGGTATATACTCGCGTGTTACTGTTTACGCTTCTCCGCTGGTGGCGCGGAGAGCGGGAGTTTCACCGTGCGACCAGCGTGGTCGGAGGATGGAATAAGACTCAGCGATCGTCATCTCATGCAGAGATGATTTCGCTAAGGAAAAAAATGAAGAGAGAGAAAAACTCTTCTCTTAAGGGTGTGAATATATCCTTGCCAAGGATATGTTTTATCTCCCACAAGTGTAACGTAGAGTCTCTCTTATGGGAACAAGAAAACCAGATCTCGTAATAAATGTCATGGTGGTATGTGTGGGATCGTTCAGATAGATGCGTTTCACACGTGCAGTGGAACGACGAAACAGGCAGGCGGCAAAGACAATAGGGAAAAATGAGCAAATGCCCGTTGGTAATGCGGGTCATTGTTTACACGATGCCTCGTCGCTATTTTCGACGTTAGGAGAAAAAGGTGCTAAAAGCAAATTGAATGTTTATGGCATCTCTGGCTGCAATAGAAACCGGGTTCATATTTGCATTAGGAAATGCTGGAGAATTTGGTTTCAGCGTCTATTGCGCTAATTATATGCAGCTGCTTGGGTTGTTTGTTGGTAAGACAAACAAAAAAGGTTGCCAGGCAATGTATATGAAAAGGTATATGGCGCGGCTGGAAAAATAGACGGCGCGATATTTATGGTATTTGTCTGGTACCGAATTGGTTCAGAATACCAAATAAGCAAACAAAGAAATCTTATGAAAAATTGTATGCGAAGGGATGCATGAAGGTAAGTTTTCTTTATAGGGATTTTAGGGTTATAATAATTGGGTCCGTTTGATGCATGAAGCATCTAAGATGCTAATGCGAATTGCATTAGCGAAAGCCGGTGCAGACCCGGGTTATGGTTATGGGGGTTTTTTCAGGAAGGCGAGCCGTGGGATCTGGCGGAATCGCCACAAATTATTTTAAAGAACACTAATATTTCATTAATACTTACAAATGAAACAATCCGCAAGAGAAATTGACTGTAGCGTACAAACACTAACTTCAGAATGAAAATTTAACACTATATTCTGCAAAATTAGATTCCAAGAATTAATCCTAATGGCATGCAATTTAAATGTTATTATTTTAATAGTCATAAATTTCTCAGAAGTGTAAATACAAGTCAATTTTAAACGCACTGTATTTCAGATTTATTAAATAAACATCATTTATATACGTTTTTATATGTATTGTATAAGTTTTTATCATAAGCCGAAGTATTATGCTGATTTTGTAATATCCCAATTCAAATAAATTTTATATAGGTAGCAAAAAGTAGCAGCAGCAAAAAAGTTATCTACCGACAAAAGCTTTAAATAGAAAACAGAATTGCAAAAGTGCAAAGAAAAAGAACTTAATAAAACCATTTCAAATGTCAAAACAAACTAATAAAAATAATGATAATATAAAAATTATATCCTTTCTATGAGCTAATCACAGAAAACATTTGAATAAAAAGTATTTGTACTTTTTAAGTTAAAAGTTTTTATGAGATACTTTTCGCAAACCCCGAACTTGCGAGTGATCGACCAAAATTGGTCTCGCGATCGACCGGTCGATCGCGATCGACTTGTTGGCCACCCCTGCCCTAGAACATGCCTAACGATGCTCCGGCCTGTAAAACAAACAAACACACATGTAGCATCGCCTAAATCCCAAATAATGAGCATCTCATCGTTTGAACCTTGAAATATCGTTTCTGTTTATTTGGGACACAGAAACCTATTTCTTACTTCGGCGATCTTCGCTATCGCGTATCTCAATAATGCCTGCAATTCATTACACCCGCCTATGTTTATTCGGGTGCATTTTCGTCGTTGGCGATATGCAAGCTGAAGGGCATCGCACTTGTCCTATACGGACACATATAGAATCCTCCCACACCGATGTAATCCATCACCGTTGAATCTGACGGATACGGATTGCATCGGAGAGTCAGATTTTTACCGTCCAACGGGGCAGACGTTTAAAGGTCGTCGCGATCAGGTCAAATTTAAGAGTCGAGCATCGAAGTGGAGTTCGTGGCAGTTTAACATTAAATTAAATAAAACACAAAAATTATTGTTACATTCGAACATCGAAGTGAAGTTCGTGGCAGTTTAACATTAAATTAAATAGAGAACAAATTTATCATTACTTTCGAACATTAAATTAAATAAAGAGCGAACTTATGTCGCTAAGATTGTTAGCATTAAAAAATACAACTCGAGACCAAATTGTTGTCCTCACCATTGGTTACAATAAAGAATCGTTAACAATAAAACCAGACTGCGTTTTTTTTATTATGTTTCCTTCCTCGTTGGTGAAAGTTCGGAGTTCTGTTATACCAGTGGCGTGTGGTGGGGTATTTCCCTGAACCCGCGTCCTTGCTTACGCCTAGTAAATACTCCCACAGCACCAGTAACTGCAAATGCGGTTTTCTCTTTATTCTTTCCGTCTAACAGAATCTGATGAAACCCTGATTCCAGATCTAGTGTTGGAGAGACTTTGGTTTCGCCTAAATTTGGTATAGTGTGAATAATGTTTGGCATTGGGTATTTGTATGTTCATTCAATTTCCTATAGTCATTCACCAAATTTTTTTTTTTTTTGCTGTGCCCTGTTCATTCAGACCTTTTTTGGTACTACCCAGATTGGAGACCAGTATGGGGTTCTTGATGGTCGTATGATCCCATGTTTTGGTAACCCTTGATCGGCAATCCTATATGGTGTTGCTTGGACCAGACCGGTTCTTCAGTTTTCGCTTCTTATAGTTGCTATTACATTAGTAGCATATGGTAAATTTCTATCGATATGTCTGTTTCTGTTCATTGGTTCATCTATTTCTTTTTTAAATTCTACATCTTCCATAGTATAATTTAGCTTTTGGTTGGTCCTATTCTTTCCTCTGGTTTTTAAAATCATCGTGTCGAAATTTATTTCTACGTTGAGTTCCTTTAAACCTTCTAACCCTATTAATAAATTGAATTCTTTAAGCTCTGATAGCTCAAAAAAGTCAAGTCTTTCTCCTAGAATGTGTATGTGCTTTTTGGCTTCGATTGTACTTCTTCCATGGACTGTTTTGGAATAGTTATGTTTTAGAGGAATCGGAAAACTTAGATCTATAGTCTTAGTGCACTAATTCTGGGTTGCAGCCGAATCAATTAAAATTACATACTTTTTGTTTGGATTTGTACACTTAAACTACGCAACCCATTTTTTAGTATAAAAAAATTCTTTAATGTTATTTGATGTACTCACACAGTTTTTCATAGAGTTGGTTTCTGATTCAGTAGCTACATTGTTGATCTATTGCAGTTCTCGCTCAGGTTGTTGGACTTGCTGCGGCTGTCTGAATGGGTTGTTTTGTCTGGTTGTCCTGAGGGTAGATCTGTCGACGTCCATGGTCTCTGGTTGGGATTGATTCTTGTTGTAGAGTGGTTCTTGTCTCCATTCGGGCATTGCTGAGGTCTTCCTACTTCTATGTTTGGTACTGGTTGTGCTCTGTTTTCCTGATTGTTTGGCGTTGGTTTCTTTGTGGTAGGTAGTGTCTGGGTGGATTCTGTTGTGGTTGGTTTCTCTCTATCATCCGGAAGTTTGGTGGGATATCTGTGTGACTGTATCGTCCTGTACTGCAAGTGTTATACCATAGGCCTCTGCTAGTGATTCGCATCTGTGGGCGTATAGTGTTTGTTTTTCCAATACACTATTTAAGCCGTTTAAGAATACTCTTGCGCCTTCCTTTTCAGCTTCCTCGAGTAATGTCTTTTTTCCTTCTTTATGCCGTGTTCAGAACTGGATTTTCGATATGATGAGGTTTAAAGGTCTGTTAACCTCGTCATAGTATTTAGCCAATGTGCTTGTGCCTTGTCGGATGTGTGCCATGTCTTCTTTCAGTACATAAAGGGGTCTGTTGTCAAAATATGCTGCATGTAGTCGGTCTAGTATGACGTCGAAGCAGAATTTTGTTTGGTAGTTTGGTGGGTTACTAACTCGCTGCTTCCCCTGTGATCTTGTATTTTAGTGTTGATAGTGCTGTGGCATATCTAGCGTGTCCTTTATGAACTTTCCATACTTTCATTAGGTTGCACACGTTTTCCCTCCAAGAGGCCTATTCTTCTGGGTTTCCGTTGAATTTTGGGAGGTTTTTGAGTGCCTCCAACTCTATGTTTTCTGGTCTGTTGAACTTGAAGACTATGTCCTCGTGTTTGACTAATTTTATTGGGGAACCTGTGGGGGTGGAAGGTCGTGGTGCGCGACGTACGGCGCGTGGTTGCCTTATCCCCAGCGATGTTCGACGAAAATCGTTCGCAAAAGTACCCACGAGAGAATAAGCGGGCACGGAACCACAAGATAAACACTCGTGTACCGTTGTTGTGGTTGATGCTTTATTTCCTTTATTTAAATTTACACTAGTCCATAGGTCTTTCTTTTTGTTCGAATGCTCTTCCTTTTATTTAGTCCATTAAAGTTTACACAAGTTTTGGTGTCCTTTTCGCGCTAGGTTCTTCTTTCCCTTCGCCTCGAAGTGAGATGGCGGGTTACACAATAACCGACAGTTATTCACAGCGCGACAGGCGGGTTGGTCGTTATTTTATCTTTGCAAAAGGAGATCAAGCGAGAAACACCATTTCATCAATTTTTAATAAGCTTGTTAGCTTACGATAAAATCCTAATAGTTTCTATTTTTTCTGGGTCCGTTCTTATCGACTTGTAGTTAATTATGTAGCCTAAGAATTTCACGTAACTCTTAAAAAAATGTGATTTCTCCGCTGGGATGGTCAAGTTCGCTTTATACAAGGCGTTAAATATTTGTTAAATATTTATTTGAAAAAAAAACTATAATGTCGTCAATGTATACATAACAGAATTTTATTATAAAAGGTCGTAGTATATCGTTTGCGCAGCGTAGGGGAAACCGTATCTCGCAAAAGTTTTTCGATGAAAAGAAAACTTCGGCTGCGCGAATCAACCCATGACCTTGAATGCCCGTGCTCCGCGGTGTACCAAACTCGACTTTGTTGCGATTCGACTGCAGTGTGACTCCTGTGGCTGTGCACTGTTTGGCGGATGGATGACGACTGACTGTTGCTAGCCGGCAAAAGTTCGTCGCGTCGTGGCAGTGGCGTCACAGCTAAATCAACTCACTGCCATTTTCTAGGAACTTCGAAACGACTTGCTATGCCTGTATAGGGGATTAGTTCCGGGGAATCCTCGCCGTATAAGCAGAGTTGGATTCGTTGGTTGTGTGTACCGGGAAATTGGTTTCGGCAGCATAGCCAAGTATGATCAAGGATCTTGATCGTTGTGATGGTCGTTTCGTCGAAAATTAGCTGCCGCTTGGTTGCAAGCGAAAAGTATAGTTTAAGGAGGAAATGAACCGAAGTGGTTTTTGGGGAAAATGCATGCGGTTTGATTGTAGGGCATTGATGTGGTTTTACATCTTTTAGGTAGAATAGGAACCGAAATGGTTTTCGGGGGAAATTAGAATTGCTTGGTTGCAAGCGGGGATACGATTTAAATAGGAAGTTAACCGAGGTGGTTTTTAGGAATAATGTATGCGGCTTCGTATAGTTGATGGTGATGATTAATATTCCGCTGTAAATTGGAATATGCATTTATTTCAGCTTGGGAAACGAGTTCCTGGTAAATTGGGGGATGTATGCATTTGCGGATTGGGGACGAATGCTGTTGCATATTGGGATGTGTTTTTGCATGTTGGGGAATGAATTACAGGTTGGGTTAGGGTGACGCGTTGTTAGCGGTCAAGATTGGTTGGCACTGTGGGTTGGTGTGGTATAGAGATCCTCCACAAACCTGCATTTCTTTGCTCTTGTCTAGTTGGAGTTGATTAACAACTGAAACAATAGCTTGGATTTGTTGAGCCAAATGTGTTATATCTGCTCTGATTGTGGCGTTGTCTGCGGCTATTCTTGGAGTGTCGTCGGAGTCGCTTTCGCCTCAGTTGGTGTTTTTTTTTTTTTTTACACCACGTTTATTTTCCTAATTCTTTTTACATGTATAATATTAGGGGTAAATGTTAAACCCTTTTCTACAATCACAGTCCGGAAATTAACTTACTGACTCTATGCGAGCTCTCTAAATTACACATTACAACTTGATTTTTATTTATGCCTTTCGGCGTACATCTTTTTTTTCTTTTCTTATATATATATATGAAATAGGTCACATATTAGAGGGACACCTCGTTTACGTCTATATGTATACATTATTATTACAATCCTTTTTTTTTTTTTATAACAAACAAAAACTCAGTTGGTGGTCTATCGAATGGTTTTCCCGTTTGTCTGTTCCTTGTTTTTTTTTGTTTCATTCACTGAATATATTTTTTCTCTCAAGGCTTGAGTTCTCTATATGGTTATATAACCTAAATAGCGTTACCGCCACCTTCGCTAGGCGTTGTTCCGTTTTAGCGATGATCTGCGCAGCTTGATTAGGTGTAGGAACTGGGGAGAAAATCCTATGGTGTCGATGTTTTCAATATTTATTCCAGAATTTTCTGGTTCGTCTTGAAACAGCAATTTGCTATTTCGAGTGGCAGGATCGCCAGTTATTGTTCGGTCTCGGGACAAAATTAAAAAAATATTTTTTTTTTGGAGGCGATGCCTCTTTACTTCAACACGTATTGATGCTTTTACTTTTCGGTTAACTATGAACAACTTTTTAGATTGACTTAAGGCTATTTATATTTAAGTGTTATCTTAAACAAAGGGAGTCAAAAGATGATCTTGATGTCTCTCATTCTCTGGAGTTTCTTGATTTTGTATGACTCAGGTTTATAGTAGATAAGACATGTTGTGATTATAGTTTGAGATAACATTGAAATAATTTGTTAGGACCATTTCCATGTTGTGTATGATGTACAAGTTTTTTGAATGGGCCTGTGGGGAGAAAGCGTTGTGCACGGGGAATACGGAGCTGATTCTCTTCCTCCTACATCATAAGTGTCACTGTCGAAGTTCCGCCGAACACTTCGCGAAAATGATGTTGATGTTGATTCGGACACTCGTTCACCAACATGAAATAAAAGACACGGAAATATTGTTTCAAAATTTGTTTTTTATTGTTTAATGGTTCCTTTGGTATGAGGTAATTTAAGTACACTTGTTTTAAAATGACGTAACTACACAAACTTAAAAACTCACGACCGCGGAGGGAAAGCTGGGGAGGGATAGCGACTCCTAGATAACCCACCGTACCGGCGCCGGTACGGTGGATGGCGGGCGACCCGACCGCCTTGCTGGTTGAATTACGACTCAAAAATTCAATTCGCTGGCTAAGGAAATTCTGGGTGCATTCGCTTTCAGTGTGGTGATGACCGGATCTCATTAGAGGAGATCATCATTGTACACATTTATATGTGTACGTCGGTTCTTTTGATGGGTCGAAGCCACGAAGGGGCATAATATGCATCCAGGAGATGTGTGTTCGTTGAAACAAACAAAACTAATTTCGTGGGGATGCTAATGGGTTTCTGTTTGTTCAGTGCCGCTAGTCATGAGAAACAGACCCAGAAATATAAGAAAATAAAGGAATTTATGGCCTGAGATTTCGACTGAGTAAACATTAGATGGTAGGTGCATTCGGGATACTAGGATGATTGAATTATTTGCGTATCGCCAGAATGCCTGATGAAGGACAGCGGTCTTTGTTTACTCATGGTGTGAGTTAGGAAAATGGGCTTCAGCGTCGATTGCGCTAATCGTATGCAGCTGCTGGTTGTTTCATCATCATTGGCACTACAACCGGGAACCGGCCTTGGCCTTATTTAGCAAGTTCTGAGGCTTGTTAAATTTTCCATAATGATTTGTTTTTTTTCCGGGCAAGGTCATTAGTCTTGCGCCAGAGGCTCCCCGACGGGGAATCGAACCCCGGTCTCCCACGTGACAGGCGGGTATACTGGTTGTTTATCGCTGGCTAAAAGGGTCGACAGCCGGTGTGTGCATATATAGTTTTTATGTACACATATTGAGGCTGGGAATAGCCAACTCAAGGGCAAGATTCCCTGATATGCGGTCGTACGATGTGCGAACCGATGAATTTTATTACAGGGAATTTAGGATAAGGAAAGTAGGAACTCTTACAGGGGATTTGTAAGCGAAGGAATGCTTGAAAAGGTTTTGCAGGTATTTTTAGGTTGTAGATTTGATCTATATAATGCGTGAAGCATTTAAGATGCTAATGCGAATAGCATTAGCGAAAGCTTATGCAGACTGGGTTGTGGTTATGGGGGTTTTTCAGGTAAGTAGGCAGCGGGGTTTGGCGGAACCGTCACAAGCCGTACGTCAACTCGCGCTTCTACGTATGATTTCATTACGCACGTGTACATTACTTTTCAGTCTACCCTGGTAGTTGTATGCGTTTCAGTTCAGTTCAAGGAAAAATCATAAATTTTTTGTGCAAAAAAAGGAGAAAAATTGTTGTTACCCTATCTTAACTTAGAATATCCACTGGGGACCAATAAGTTAAGATTTAACATATATAGCCTAGCTTGAGCTTAAGCATTACTTTTTTTAGCCCGTAAATCAACATTCTAAAAAGAGATAAAATAAAAAATGATTATAAAAGTTCACGTAAAAAACCTTAAAGAATTATTATATTTAACGGAAATATTAAATTTTAAATTGCTTTAGCATTGTAGTATACTAAGCCAACGTACTATAACGTTGTTTAATTAAAAATATATCCGGGCCTTATGGTAATATCGCTCGCGAAACTCACCCAAGGCTCTGTTCATTTTCTAGTCGACCCTTGTTTGTCTTTTGCCCTTTCTGTAAAGTTATATATGCTCGATAAAGAGTGTTTACATAGTCTGTAAAGTTGACTATTTCCCATTTAACAGATAACGTGTGGATTCTTGGAAAGTGCACTTTGTCAAGAAGTTAACTTACATTGGGCTATTAACATCTGTGTAAGCGCGTGCTACAAAGCTTTGAACTGTTACATAAAACTTTCTTATCTATAGGAGCTTGTTGTACCAGGTTTGTTTTACGGCCGAAATTCAAGGAAAAGCTTTCCATTGAATTTCCTTTCACCAATTCTCTAATCATGAGACCTAACACACTGCATTTCATACGAATCCCCATCCAATATTTTCGTACTTTCTCGGCTCTCCCTTCTAATCTCATCACGATTGGGGTGCACTCTCCAAATACGCGACTCTCTTTCGCTCTCCAACTTTCCCGCATTCACATATGGATACATTTTCCCCAAGTTGAGAACGTTTTTCTGTGTCCCATTAGCAACTATCCCTTTTCCAGTCAAGCGCCATCTACACCATTTTAACTCAGTGCCGTTTGAGGCCATCAGACAAGAAGCAGGGTACCACGGTATATCCTGCAACGCGCAAACGTTTGTTCGTTAAAAATAAGAAAATAAATAAATACTTAGATAATACAAATCATTAAATTATATATTGCTAATTAGACATCACTTAAAAAATGAAATATATATATAATGTGGGAAATAATATATTCTCGGTAAAGTTATATTTGCATCACGTGGAGAGAAAATTGTGAAAGAGATTGTGAGGACTTGGCCATCTGAGTGTGTCTAATCCTCTTCAAATGGTGTAATCACCTGAGCACAGGAATAAGACAGCGTGCAGAGGACATAGTCAGAAAACTTATGAATCTTGGTTTAATAGCTACCTTTCTTTGGTATGATCATCTCTTCATATTTTCCAAATGGGTTTCTAGCTAATGAAAGCTTTGTGTGCCAATGTAATCGACGAAATTAGTTAATTGCAAATGAATTTCAAACATTTCTTTGTTCTGTCGTTCACGTCGTGTGTGTAAATTAATGTACGTAGAAATCCTCTCGTGCTGTGTGCTCTCCTTCCTATTTTCTAGTCTAAGGTAACAAATGAGTTAGACATCGAAGTTGGAAAATGTGTTATGAAACAGTGTTAACGGTAGTTCCGTTTAAAGTCTTGTTGGAAGGACAATAGAGCCTTTGTTATTTTTTCTTTTTGTTATTTTTGCATTTGTAATATTCCGTTGGTGTAAAAAAATGATATGTATATATATATACATATAGGTATATAGATACATATATATGTGTATGTGAACACCATCGTGGTAACTTAAGCCGTCCCGGGAATCTTTTGGTTAAATGAAAAATTGAAGTAAAAAAAAAAAAACTTTTTGGTAGAAAAGTCATTTTTCTTTTGTCGTTTTGTAAAGAGAACATATTTCCTATCCTTTTGAAAGGAATAATATCTGTATGGTTGCGGAGAGAAAAAGAGAGGTCGTGGATGACGGGAAAGAAGGAAAAACGTTTTCAACTTTCCTTTCTTTGTATCCTGTTTGCGCGTAATATACCAATACAACTACTTTTAATACTTAGATACTGAAAATTCGCTTTCGGGACGATCTACTTTCGGGTGTCTTAAACAAAATACCCAGAAAACAGGACAAATTCTGTTATACAAATAGCTTTTCCTCTCTCTCAACTTTTCCTTTGCCGAACTTCAAATTGTTATCCTCGCATCAATTTCGAATACCCAAATACCTTTAAAAAGAAATTGTACAACGATCAAATTTGTGTGGATTTGATTTACGTTTTTAATTTATTAACCAAAATATCTACTATATATGTGAAGTTAATTCAATATCAAGTTAAGTAAAAATGAAATGACGAAAAGTAGAATACGTAAAAAGAAATAGAAAAAAAGGCAAAGAAAAGTCAGAATGACTTCCATGTGTTATATTCGGTTATCTTTACAAAAGTCGGTTACATAAATATGTAAAGTTTGTTACCGTTGCGTTAGAGTTGCATAGTGAATTATAAGGAAAAAAAAGTTTAGTTAATAAAATGGTTATTACTCCTCGTAATAACGAATTAGTGTAATTGTTACCGCAGAAATATGAAAAAGATGCAAAATTCAAGGTGAAACGTGAGTGGATTACGGATTATAATACTCAAAAGTATATCGGACGAATGAGCATGTGATGAGGAGAGAGCAAACGCGAAAATTGTATTCGTTCGGACTCGGTGTGTTTCTGTGTTTGTTTAAGATAAAGAAAATTTATCTGGTACTAAATATTCTTTATCGCGTATAACAGTTTTGTTATTTTTCTGTTTTTATCGCAACACAAAGTGTCCCAATTAACTTTCTACGATTTCAACATTTCTACATTCGATTCGCAATCAAGGTGACCAAAACTAACCCGTTCTGGATTCGTCGAATTTCTTGGAATTGGATTTGTTCATGTTACGCCCATCTTCTTCGTTTTCTGGATATTTTGTTAATTTGCATCCGGCCACTAAATAATTCGGTTTATATAGAAAAGCCATCTGAGTTACTCTTATCATGCAGTCTTACTTATCATTTTCCACTTTTAAAAGGTAACTATGATTTAAAATTTATATAGATAGGCAAAATGCATAAGACTTATGGTTTTTTATAATAAGGACTTTTATTAATCCAAGCTTTTCCTTCCGCAAAATTTATTACAATTACAATTCCCCACAAACTAAAGGCGAGGTGTATACAGACGTTTAAGTACGTCTTATATAAATTACACTGTATTAAGTAGAATTATTTCGTGATGATGGTACTAATTGAAACACTGCAATTACTTATGTGAGAAGATAACGATAATACTGTTTGCTTTACTGACAAGTAAATACCTCACATGACCTACTGAAAGCGACCGTTTCTCATGCATTCTAAGTATTTTATTCTGAGTCCTTAAATAAGAAATGTTTTACAGGTGATTAACACTGCGTTCAAATGCACATTTCACATGGACAATGATATTCCCGGTAGTGAAATCAAATCAAACGTTCTTATTTAATAATAACTGTGTTCTTGGCCGAATTACTGATACTACTAGACAAATTATGGAAACCACACAACAGTTTTTTTTCTTTTTTTTTTTTCTTATAATGATGATATCCTGAAAAGTCTTTCACTTTCTTTTATATTTCGCGCGTTTTTATTTAGAATTCTAAAGTCTTATATTAATTCACGGTTGAGATTCGATACTTCGATTGCCATTATAACAAGCCAAAGTGGTAGAGCAACTAGAGTTCAGAAAGATAATGCCTGTTTTAGCTAGAAGCTTACACTAGAAGAACATTATATACAAAAATAAAATTCATATTTATTTTATTTCCCTTTTTCAAGTTCTTTGTCTTTGTCGACAGAACTGCAAAGCAAATACATCCTTAAACGAAAGAAAAAATATGTTCCGTATAAAATAAATACAACCTTATATCAGAATGTGTCTGAGTTTCAGGCATAATTTTCATTAGCGTACATTTACTTGAGAGAGATCCATTAAGGCTTAAACATTTTGCAAAAGTACACTAGTATGCGTTTCATAGAAATTATCAAAAATGTCATTGAATAAATAATTCTAACCGAATTGATTATATGTCTTCGCATTACTGTGAGCGCGCTTTAAGAACGTACTTACAACTAGGCCAGCTTGTTGAAAAACGACTAAAAGCTAAGTGGTAGATTGGGCCTAAATGGCCAGGCGCTCGGTAAAATACCAACTCCGTGAAATAATCGCCAGAAACTCTGACCATTTTTCGGAATTTGTCTAATGGATCGGCTAGAACTCTGGCGCCATGCTTAGGTAGAACGCTATAAGTTCCGCAATATGATCGGAAGATATCTTTGACTACGTTCCGTAAGTTGACGGTGAACCGGACTAAGATTGGGAAAAAGTCATAATGGTACCCTGCGAGATAAAGAATTCCGAAGCTAGACTAGTCTCCGAGTCAGGTTTCCGGATCTCAGAGGGCAACATGCAATAAATTTAATCAGAAACCGAATGATAAACAACCCGTCTCCGCGAAATCAAGTCTTTAACGGTTTTCTCATGATCCACCAACAACAAACAAAACCCATTGTTTTATTTAGTAATTTAATTTAATTTTTTCAACTTTTCTGGAAAAACAGTTCAAAAAGTAAATTAACTGTCAATTAACTAACGACAGTTAATTTACTTTGTTTTCTTTGCGGGAGAAGACCGACACGACCGAGACACCAAATTGAGACCGACACGACCGAGCCAACTAACTCAAATTTTTCATTGCGGATAATAACAAACCGATGTTATCGGAATTTTTCGAGAATTATAGATGCCCGGCGTGGCTTTATGGTTGTTTACTTTCGCTGTCTCCGTGCAGCAAGTGCGCTTGGCAATTGTGTGGTGCCCCTGACTGGGTTGGTAAGAAGATTGCATCATC
Organism: Microdon myrmicae; assembly: GCA_963931805.1. Lineage (NCBI taxonomy): Eukaryota > Metazoa > Arthropoda > Insecta > Diptera > Syrphidae > Microdon > Microdon myrmicae. Next base: position 264,602,858 of record OZ007496.1, read on the forward strand.
TGTTTGATGTGCATACCTAGATTCAACCGACGACTGGTGTAGTTCGGCACAATTACAGAGTTGTAGAACAGGTCCCAATTTCCAGCGTTCTGGCGATATAACATCAGGGGTAAGGCAAGACACAGGCTTGGTGAAATAGTTGGAAGACATTCTTGATCTTCTCTTGGAGCTCGGTTGGACCCTATCTAGAAGAAATACTATTTTAGGCCGCCAAATCAGCGGTATAGGTTCGTCTTTTCTGAGGGCAGTAAAAAAAACAACACTTTATATTTTTAAATGTAGCGGAATTTAAAGCCGCCACAAGTCAGCTCGCAAAACGATGTAAAAGCACTGACCAAAAATCAGATTGATTCGTCAACCTACTCTTGGAATATAATTCTTGCCCTTGAAACAACTTACATTCGAGATTTCGTTTTATAGTTGGAGCCTGCGTTTTCTCGCGATCTAACTGGGTTTGACAAAGGAAAGAAGAACAAGAATTCGATAACACCACTTAGATGAAAATGAAATTTCTTTTTTATATCAAAAGACTAAATAACCAAACCAGTCTCGGCAAGCATGAAAATACGGAACTACCGGCTGGAACGATTGCGGGAATTCTTCGTATGATTTCTGGGGAAACCTCGATGTTCACGTCACGCACATAGTCAAACATCGAAATTATTCTCGGTACGACATTTTACATTCCGCATTGAATCTAAGGGATCTATCCGTCATGCTGACCTTTCGTGGAGTTATTGCGTTTGAAATAATAGTGAAGAAGATCGTGTGATCCGAACTGACGCTATGACAGTTTGAATCACGAAAAAAATTTAACCTAAGCGTTACCCATCAGGCTAGTGACCGTGTTTAGAATTTGATTTTTAAACTCGACTATACTGCACTGATGTAAATTATTTTTGTTATCGCTATGGTATACGGTTCTGATGTATTTTTCCTATTCGATTTTTCGTTCGTGTTCTTCACTATTTTGCTTGTAAATTGTGTGTGTATCTGGTAGAGTCGCCACAGAGTAAAGTTCACGTAAGATACGTTGAACCACACATGTGCAAAATCTGGCATCTGGCATTGGGGATTGTGTTATTGCGATGCCAGGGGGCCATCGGGCTGAACGGAAATGGTAAATAGCAACAGGGGGTTTAACACTCTCAAAATTGGTTCTTGACATATTTTTAGTATGTCATGTTGAAGAACCAATTGAATTCATCCAGAGAAATAGAAAAAGTGTCTTCGGGAAAATTACCGGGCAAAAAACTTGCTATCGATTTTGCCCAATGTGATGAAAAAGGTCATGAGTACTGAAGTGATTAAATATTTTAAATGCAATAGGCTTCTAAATAATCAACAATACCCGCAGGTGATTTCGGAGCTGATTCACGGGAAACCTTTCGAGGTGTGCGACTAACATCAGTCATATGCAATTGATTGTGAGCCAAGGGTAGAATCACCCTAACCTGCGTCTGCCAAAGAGCTTTACTAAGATAACACCGTTCTTATGGACTGCTTCAACACCTGTACGATTTTTTCCCCGAAAATCGATATATTCGGGTTGTTGTAAATGAGATATCTTTAGATTTAATAGCATAGTCATCTTTAAATTTATCCTTTCTTAGTTTGTTGATTTACTGCTTAGATGTCAAATCTTAACCATTTTTATCCCTATCAGACACATAAAGTAACGTTTAGGCTAACTAATGTTATAAACAATTATCTCAAGGGCTTACTTCTCTTTTACATTCTGAAATTTTTCGGCTGCTTATTATTACAAAAAAAAAAAAAAGAGAAACGCATATAACTAACATATGCCTTTTTAAACATAAACCTAACTTCATTCCTCCTTAACCAAAGTGTTCACGGTGCGTTTACCATGCAATTCAAAAGTTCGGCGAAACGAACGACGACAAAATAACTATACGAAAATGTTTAATGTACGACACTTTATTTTATTTTCAAATTCGACAACGAAACGACAATTTATTTTCGAAACGAACAAATATTCAAAAGCAGGAATGAATGACAACGAAACTAATTGAAACGAAATCTAATCGATAACGAATAATAACAACACTAATGTTGACGAAATGAACGAAAACGTTGTGCACTGCTTGTGTATGACGACGAAGTGAAAGAATTGAAGAGATCTTCACCGAAGGAATCCTTAATGGCCGCCATATTGGTCCTTTGATGAGCGGAAGTAGGCGGGGCTAGGCCTTGCAGAACGATAGCTGCACGAAACTGGACGAATGATGTGGCGTACTTTTGACAGTTAAGGTGTCAATACAATGTTGATGATATTGTCTGGTCGAATTTTGTCGGCAGTCAATGTTGTCTACGCTAATTTGTGAAGTCAGATGAGACACAAAGAAATGATAAATCTATAAAACAAATTTGGCACTAATTCCATTTACTCTGCTCATTTTGGCAAACAAGTCTTTAGCTGCTATTCAACCGACAGATCCGCTGGCTCTATTAATTGATGTCTATCTCTCCGAAATATCACTTTACTTAACTGCTGGCAGGCACACTTCTCCTGTTTGGGCGAGATAGGCAATAAGTTTCACTGCTCGCTTTTGCATCCTGTCCAACACGTGTAGTGCAGTTCTGGATGCGCCTGACCAAATATGGGAGTTGAACTCCATTTTGGGACGAATATGTCTTGTAAATAGTGGCCAGGTTGGATGGAGTGAAGTATCTTTTGCATCTCTTAAGGAACCCCATACATTTGGCTGCACTTTTCGCAGCTTCAAATATCAATCATTCCAATTAAGAGTCGAATTAATGCGAGTGCGGATTGATAGTTCCTTGGCTTCGTCCATGCAAGTGCCGTTCATCGATAGCATAATGACTTTGGGGTTCTCCTTTGACGACAGGAGGCAGCACTGGGTTTTTAGGGCATTGAACTCTACTCGGTTAGATAATCCCCATTAACGTATCCTGTTGAGGTCGAAATTTGTGGGGGTTCTCTATACCATATGGAGAACCAACCCACAATTCCAACCAATTTCCACCGCTAACAGCGCATCACCCTAACCAACATGTAATCCATTTCCAAACATGCAAAACATATCCCAATATGCAACAGCTGTAATAAACGCATATCCAATTTACAAAAGAAACACTCAACATCTCCATCAACTACACCGAGCCGCATACATTTTTCCTTGCGACCAAGCAATCATAATTTCCCCTGACAATCATATCCTGTAATAAACGCATATTCAAATTTACAACCGAATACTCATCATGTCCATCAGCTACATCGAGCGGCACACATTTTTCCAAAAACCGCTTCGGCCAATGTCCCATCTAAATTATATCCCTTGCTTGGTTGCAATTCCAATTTCCCCCGAAAATCATTCCGGCTCACTTCTTGCTTAAACTATCTCCTCGCTTGTAACCAAGCAACATTTAGTTCCCCCGAAAACCATTTCCGTTCCCATTCCACCTAAACCATGTAGAACCACACCAATTCCCTCTTACTAGCAAGCCAACAGCATGATGCGTCGCCTTTCCACGAAACAACCATCGCAACGATCAAGACCCTTGACCATACTTGACCATGCCACCGAAATGAATTTCCCGGCACACACAACCAAAGAATCCAACTCAGCCTATATGGAAATGATTCCCCGGAACTAAATCCCCTATACAGGCATAGCAACCCTTTTCAAAGTTCCTAGTAAATGCCAGTGAGTTGATTTTAGCTATGACTCCACTGCTATGACGAACTTTTCCTCGCCAGTAATTGGTCAGTCGAATCATAACCACCGCCGAGCGCAGATCGCTCCCGCATCACCCCAAGTCACACCTCAACCACCGTGGCGTGCACACTAACGGTACCAAGGTCGAACGCGGCTGCATAAGGAGCAAATGCGTGCCTAGTCCGGCTGCCCGAGTTTTAGTATACTCATTCGATTCACGCACGTCCGAAATTGTTTGCAACCGGCAAATTAATAGACGGGCAATGACAGTTCACACCCGAGTGCGTTTAGAACAGTTAATTAGCGGATCAGGTGGATAAGCGGAACACGTCAGTGGAACCCAATCGTCAACTCGCGTAACGCGCTCCTCTTTCCCCCACCAAGGTGTTCAGTTAAGTGCATGCGTGCCATACGTTGAGTGCAAAGATTTACCCTCATTAACGCGTTCCCTTAAAATATAAAAGAGACAACAAGGAACATTTGAACCACATGTAAACAACACAAAGAAGAAAAAAACAATAAAGGACAAGTAAAAGGCATTAACATTTAGACTACGCCAGTGTGTTTTCTTTCGTGGCTTATTCTGTTGGTGACAATCCTTGTGTAGAAAATCGTTGGTGGGTGATAGTGAACACCGCGCGATACGTTGGCGTCAAAATACCACAACCACAAATTCATAAGCATAACCTGCTGATTTGTATTCACAATCGAAGCGTTTAGGCGGGAATGTATGATTTTTTTTTTTTTGTTTTTTTTTTTGGTTGTGGTAGGAAGGTATATATCTTCAAAAGACACCTCTGGATCCAGGCATTCCGGATTTTTTCCGACTAAAACCACCTCCCACCAGGCACATATTCCCGTTCCATCGTGGGGCGGCAAAGAGTTTACCTGTCACTCCGCTCGTCGCGTCGCAACTGCTGCCTCATGTCACATAGAATATCATTTGCTATGGACTATGCCTGTCTTGAACTCAGCATGTATTCTATTACTCTGTGCCCGGGTAACAGTCCGTCTCATACCTCTCTCCAAAACCGTTCGTGCGGTCTCCAATCTTACACACTATGTGTCCAACAAGCGTTGAACACACCTTCCACACACAGAAAGTTGTTAGTTTGGTGTGGGCTGGATAGTGGCGGCAGGAACACGATGGTGTCTCCTGACGTTGGGTAATGTTGAAATATGTCGTTCTGAAACAAGCTTAAATGTCATAGAAAAGAGAAACGAACCTGTAACCTGATTGACTGCCGCAATCCTATAAATATTCCTCTCGAATGAAATTACAATTCATGGTCCGTTTTACCGTGTTTAATTTTTAACTTTATTTATTCAGATTGATAGGATGTTTTTTGATTCCAATTTTTGCGACCTGTCTCGCTCAGCAGTTAACGAAGAAGAAAGATTTGTTATTGGTTGCTTGACAACCAAAACAACTGATTATGCCAGCTCGTTGTTGACATTTGTCATTCGGTTGCCACGGGTAACATTCAGTTACGAATTCGCTGGTTGTGTCCAGTGCGAATCCGCAACACACACTCTATGAGTTCGTGTTCCGCATTTTTTATTTTGCCTTCACAATTCAAGCAGTGTGGGTAATTCACATGCTTATACTTGTGCAAGTGTTGCCGAAAGCATCCATGTCCTGATATTACCTGAGTCAAGTGGTAATTCAGCTCGCCATGTTTTCTTTTCACCCATGTTTCGACATCAGGTATCATGGTGTGGGTCCATCTTCCTTTGGTGGAAGAATCCCACCTTCATTACCATTCTCTTAGGCTTGAGAGCTCTAATTGTAACCGCATTCTCCGACGATTCTCTTGGGAGACCTCATGCAATGCAGTATTTTCTTTAGTTGCGGTGTCAAGTAGTGTCCTCCCGGCCCAAACACTTATGGCATCTTCGGATATCGTTCTGAATGCACATCATACTCTTAAAGATGCCACACTTTGTGCTGAATTCACTCCCCTCATGTACGACTTATACTGTGCGGCTCCTGCCCATATGTGAGCTGCATCTATTTAATGAAGGTGTTGACACTGGTTATCACTTTCCTTATGTGAGGCCGAGGTCCACCAACATTGGGTAGCAGTCTCCCCAAAACTTTGCATACTCTTGCCGTTTTTTCGTTCGTTTTCCTCAGGTATTCCTTGAGGGTCATCCCGTTGTGGAGTATAACACCAAGATATTTAATATAGGGACTGGATCTGATTGTCCGTCCTTCTATTTACAAATTAAGGTGTCCAACTTTTTTGCGGCTGCTTATTAAAACTACCTCCGTCTTATGTCAAGTTAGTTTCAGTCTGGGCATATGTAGCCAGCATTTAATGCTCTAGTTTGCTTGGGAGCAAATATTCTCCAGGTCATCTAGACGTTTAGCTAGGGCCACTATTGCCAAATCATCTGCGTACCCAATAATTCTAACCCCTTCTGGTACGTTGACCAAGAGCACACCATCATACTCTGAGGTACACCCGCCGTTGTTTTATATTCCTGCGGTCCCTCATCTGTCTCATAGAGCAGTCTTCTATCCGAGATATAGTTTGCTAGTATATGCACCAAGTAGGGTGAGACTTGTAGATCGCCCAACGTTTCTAGAATCCGTTTCTAGTTCACAGAGTTAAATGGATTTTTACCATCTAGTGTCACCACCGCGCAATATTTTTTCGTACCGCCTAGCCGTCGTGCTCCAGATATCGCATTGTGAGCGATGTCAAACACCACAGATAGTGCCTTACCGGTTGATCTACCTTTCCGGAATCCATATTGCTATTCAGAGAGCCCCAATGTCCCCTCAGTGAATTGTTCCAGGCGAGTGGCAATTACTCGCTCAAGCGATTTTCCTGTTGTGTCCATCCCTTAGGGAGTATAATGCGTCAAATTTACTCTGGTGGGTCACATTCCTCAAGTCTTTACGTTTGTTGACAAATTCCGCATGTAATTGTGGGAATAAATGAGTATAAGAAACTCAACGTGCGTCACAAACGAGTTGTATGTCGACGAGCATTGGTGCGCAGCAACATCACTTTGTGCCTTCCTTGGCCCGTAAATGGTCTTTTGCTTCTATATCATAATTTAATTCGATCAATTAGGCCTGATAACATTCAGCTGTAAGAATTTGACCAGATTCCAGAAGCTCGCAATAAATGATTCTTTTCCAATCCCACCAGACGCAGAGTAACACATTCGTGGCATGAATATTCGGTTTTGCAAGTGGTGTTTAGGGCTTGCCTGGACCAACTTATGTTTTTCTGTGTCGAGGATTGTCGTACAAAATCCACTTATCATCATCCGTAACGATTTTGTGCAAATTTTTTTTTCATTTTAACGAGAAATCAAATTCATGCTCTTCGTTTTTTGTTTCCTTCCGTTAGTTTTTGAGGAACCCATTTTCCTTCTTTCTGAATCTTTTCCTTCTTTCTGAATCTTTCCCATTGCATGCAGTCGAAATGATATTGCTTGGTGAGAAACTCCTAACTGCTCTGTAAGCTCTTCTTGAGTTTGACATGGATTTCATCCAGTAAAACTTGAGGTTCTTCGTCGTCAAATTTTTTTATTACCCCTGGACGTGGAGCGTCCTCAAGACTATTGTTGAATGATTCACATAATGTTTACTCAAAGTCGAATTAATTAATTCCATAGCTTAAGCAGCATTTTTTTTTTAATTTGAAACCAGAATAGCATGCAATGGTGTAAATGTTGGTTATCTCGTATACAACTGATGCACAAGGAATGACAGCTTGTAAATGACTAAAATTTAGTCATATAATCAGCGATGACTGAGCTACAGATATCCAAAATGGCGATCGAATTGGATGCATTCAAGTATGTTTTTAATGGAACTAACTTGGGAGCCGAGTTTCTACTTGCCCACCTATTACAAGGCATTCAGGTAATAGGACCCGAAAATTAAATCGTCAAGCGAAGTCAAGCATCTCGACACACATCCTCGAATCCATTTTACCATTCAGTAATCCATCATCATCATCATCATTAGCACTACAACCGGGATCCGGTCTTGGCCTTATTTAGCAAGTCCTGAGGCTTGTTAAAATTTCGATAATGATTTGTTTTTTCCGGGCAAGGTCATTAGTCTTGCGCCAATTCAGTAATCCGGGACGATTATAATGGCTCCACTATATAAAGCCTCATTATGAGAGTTTTTTTTAGTCGGATTCAGAAGTGTGATATAAATCAAGACCAAACCCATTAAAGCACTCCGTTGCCTCAAATTATAGGAACCCGGAAGTTTATGACCTCGCCGACTCGACTCCACCATCGTTCCCTGTCCTGTGCATTCTTCTTCCACGCTTGACCATCCGATCCGATCTCCTCAAGGTCAAACCTAACTTTCTATTTCTATTCTAGTCTATTGATCTACAGTCAAGAATTCTACGCACGGTCCTATTGTTGCCTATTCGCGCTACATGTCCGGCCCATCTTAATCTTCGCCACCGGATTACTCTCACAATTGTAGGTTTGCTGTATAGCTCTTCCAATTCGTGGTTGTGGAGTTTCCTCCATTGTCCTGCCTCCTCGTCATATATACCACCAAAGATACCACTTAAAACTTTATTCCCGAATACGCGGAATTTGTTTTCTTCCCGCTTTGTGAGAGCCCATGTTTCGCATCCGTATAGAGCAATCGGCATGATTATCGTTCTATAGACACGGAGCTTTATGTTACGTGATAGCAGCTTGGATTTCAGCAGTTTACGGACTGCGTGCCAACTAGTGTTGCCGAAGTGTAATATTTTGTTAATTTTCTTCGACATTTCGTTACTGGCCGTCAGTATCGTTGGTAGATATTTAAATTCTTTAACTTTTTCGAATATCTTGCATCTGACGTTTATATGTGTTCCCTGAGTTCCGCCTGCTCTCGCCGTAATCATGTATTTTGTTTTGTCTTCATTTATTTCTAGGCCCACCTCTTCTGCCGCTTGCATGATAATTTCACTGTTTTTACATACAGTTTCTAGATTATCGCCCAGAACGGCGATGTCATCCGCATATGCGAGCACTTGTGTGACCCCGTTCGGAGATGATCCGGCCATGTTGTCGTCTTGTACCTTTCTGATGACATACTCGAGCACAAGGTTAAAAAGACATCGCCCTGTTTTAGTCCGTCCCGGATTTCAAATGGTTCTGAGAGGTGGTTTTCTATTCTAACTCGCTCTTTATTTTAGTTCATGCGATTTGAATGACGACGGCATATTTTTCGGGGACCCCCAGCTTAACTACAATATGGTAAACTCTTGCCTTGCGACTGAGTCGTAGGCTTTTTTGAAGTCAACGAACAGTTAGTGAGCCGTCTCTCCGTATTCCCACTTCTATCCCAGCAATTGCCTTACTGTGAACAATTGGTCGCTTCTTGACTGGTACCTGCGGAATCTGCACTGGTTATTATTATTATCATCGGCAATACAACCGGGAACCGGTCTTGGCCTTATTTAACAAGTCCTGAGGCTTGTTAAATTTTCCATAATGATTTGTTTTTTCCGGGCAAGTCTTGCGCCAGAGGCTCCCCATCTGCACTGGTAGTCTCCCAGTATATGTTCTACGTACGGTGTGATTCTCACCAGTATGACATTTGTTAGTATTTTGTATGTGGTTGGGAGCAATGATATTTCTCTGTAGTTTTCACACTATTGAAAATAGGGACGACTATTGAGGTTTCCCATTCTTCCGGAGTGACTTCCTTATCCCATATTGTTTTAATCAGCTGGTGGATCCTTCGAGCGTTTATCCGTATGTCTTATAAGCTCTGCCGGTATACAGTCAACTCCGGGAGCCTTATTGTTTTTCAATAGATTTATTGCATCTACAACTTCGTTAAAAGAGGGGTCTGGGATAAGAGGCTCGGCTCTATGTACGTCGGGTGCGTTTATTTGTGGTTGATGGGTGCGCACGTTGAACAGGTTTTCAAAGTACTGCTTCCTTCTTGTCACGATATTGTTTGTTTCTGTAACCAGACAGCCATTTGCGTCTTTAATTATTTTGGCTCTCCCTCGGTAGTCCAACTGAGTTTATGCCGACATACATACCTTTGATGTTCTTTGCTTTGGCATTTTCTAGGATTTTTTCGAACCAAGTCTTCTCATATTCGCGTTTTTTGCATTTGAAAAGACTCGTTGTCTCTTTCAGAATCGCCGCGTATCTTTCTGTGTTGACTTCATGATATCTTTCCAAGTGGATCACTCTGAGGCGGGTACTTTCTGCGATCTTCGCCCTGCACTCATCATCAAACCAAGGTTTGGACTTAATTGTTTTTTTAAATCCTAATACCTTTTGGCCTATTTGTTTGATTGTGTCTCTGATCGATCCCCATTTAGTGTCCACATTATTAGCTTCCTCTTCCTCACTGCTCCCATGGTCTAAAATGCTAAATCTATTCGTTAGTTCGTCTTGATATTCAGCTCTTTTGAGCTGGTCTTTTATTTTATCTGTGTCGAACTTTTTGCTCGTCTCCCGTGACTGCCCATGTGGGTTTGCTGCGAGCCGGCTCCTGTTATTGCCCATCACTAGAAGATGATCGGATTCGCAAGCTGCTCTTCTATATGATCTTACGTCAAGGATATTCGAGTGGTATCTTTTGTCTATGAGAAAGTGGTCTATTTGGTTACGTGTTACGTCGTTGGGTGATATCCATATGGCTTTATGAATTTGCTTGTGTTTGAACATCATGCTTTTCACTTCTTTTGCGGCTGCGAACGTGATAATTCGAATTCCATTATCATTTTAAACGTCGTGTAGGCTTTCTTCACCTATAGTTGGTTAGAAGATGTCTTCCTTTCCAATTTTCGCATTGAGGTGCTCGAGGAGGATATTAGCATCGAATGATAAGATCACATCAAACACTTCCTCTAGGGTCTCGTAGAATGTGTCCTTCGTTTTTTCGTTGGTAGATTCTGTTGGGGCGTGCACGTTTATAAATACATAATTGTACCATGGGCCCTGTATTTTTAGGACCGACTTTCGGTCATTAATAAATTGCACATCTTTCACGTGGAGCGTAATCTTCTTACCTATGATGATCCCGGTTCCGAAGTTATGTGTATCGGTACCTCCACGCGCCAGTGCAATTTCGTTGGTTTCGATTACCTGCTGTGGGACTCGGTCTTCCCGAAGCGCGACGGTGTCCATTTTATATTGTTTTGGGTTTTCTATAACCGTCTGTATCGCGCCTGGTTTGTATAACGTTTGAATATTTCACGTGGCGACGCGTATATCCCGGTTCTTCCGTTTTTCCCTACGTCTTCTTTTTGCCGAGTCGGTGTTTTCTTGACGATTTGTTCCCTTATAGTAGTACCGGCGCACGGCACTGGGTTCACTCCTATCCCCATCCGTCTGTCACTAAAAGTTTCGACAATGTTCCGTCAAACACCGTCAAAAAACTGTTCGCCCGGAAAGCCATCACCCGAACAAATAAAACACTGACGCACAGGTTTGTTATTATTAATGTTTTTTATTTCGCGTTTTGCGCGATTGATAATTCCACTTAACAATTAGAACTCGCGCAGTAGACTCACGCGATGCGACTCGACTTTACTTCACACACGATTAAAAGGACACACAGAAACAACATATAAGGCGTTAAACTCACTTTAATTGACAGCACGCTTACTCCACTCGACTTAATTATCTGCGCTTCTCCGCCACGTGACGGAGAGCGGGAGCGACAACGACCACGACCACGACCCGGTCGGTCGGTGGATGTAAAAGGACTCAACGATATTCAATCGTTTGGGGTGAGTTTTTGGTGGAATGGAATGGAATTTCCTTTGACCGATGACCAATGGAAGGCGATCTCTGGGACGCGGTAGTGTATGTGTGTGGTCGTACACATCACCGTGTTTATCGATGCCTTTAGCCAAGGATAAACGGAACCTACAACGAGGGAGAAATAACAAAGGGGAAACGACCTGAGGCATCTTTCGGTAATGAGGGTCAGCTGTCTAAATAGCAGCCACTCATTAGATGCTAAAATGGATTGCGATCATTTATACAATAGAGATCGTATATCGTCTCTCTGCCGACTGGGAGAATCTGATTCTTTTGTTTGGATATGTTTATGCTATTGAATCCAATCCGACGGCAAAGCGTGACGTCGGTGATTGCTTGAAGATTCAAACAAAGAAATATTTCCCCGAGAAGTGCTTGCAACTGAATCAATAATTGCAAGTCTTCGGAAAGTTATTTAGATGGATACACAATGATGGTTGTGTATACCGTCTGTGTCAATTATGCATGGCATCTATGGCGACGGCAGGATCGAACTATAGTGTGAATATCTACACTAATTGGAAATTCGGTTTTTGGGTCGCTCATGCAGAGATGCATTGATAATGTATGAATGCCCATGTAGGAAAAATTCTTTGCAGCATTTCCAGGTAATGAATTGAAAACGTTAACTATCCTTGGGAAGGGAATGTTTTCAGGTGCCAAACCGAATGCATTGGAGTTAGGTTGTAATAATGGGGTTCTGCCTGATAATGTTAAGAAAGAAATCTTACGGAGAATTGTATGCGAAGAGATGCATGAAAAGGTAAGTTTTCTTTTCCAGGGGCTTTTTAGATCACAGATTTGATCTCTTTAATGCGTGAAGCATTTAAGATGCTAATGCGATTGCATTAGTGAAATTAAGAGATTGGGTGCGAGTTATGGGTTTTTTTTAAAGGAAAGCGAACTGTGTGGTTTGGCGGAACCGCCACAGGCTCATCACACCTACGCCTACCGGGTTTTTCTGGGATTGTTTTTTGTATATTGATTATTCATTTCGTGGGAACAGTCTCGGGGTTTCTAATAGTCCGCAATATCAGACCCCCTCTTTGATATGGTAAGGTCTGCTTACTGCTCTGATTCGACCCAGTGTCAGAGAGGCGCCGTTATAATACAACCGGTACACCCCTGGCTGCAGACCATGCAATGGGTACGGTGACGCGTAACAACCTGGATTAGGGGTGGTAGATCTTTGTGTATTACTCCTCGCTAGCCTGTCTGACATGGGTGGTCCTACTGGAAGCCTATGCTTCCGTCAGCATAGTCTGAGTGATTCATTATAGTTTAAGGCCCTCCACCACGTCAAGGTGTCTACCAACCGGGGGCCAACTTTCTCGGTTCCTTTTATAAATTCACCGAGCTTTATAACTCTCTTTATTACAATTATCTCACAAAAATACAAAACAACCTGATAAACGGCCGATGGGGTATAAAGTCTTTTTGTGCAGGCGTACTGCACCGGTTCACCTCTAACCCATTCTCTGTAAACTGTGTAAGTGCACTTGCCACGCACTTGGTCAACGCTCTATATGTTCTTCGTATAGTGGATCACAGCACAGCGAATAAAAAAGAAACACAGGGACTTAAATGTTTAATGTTTAATATTGAATAGATATTTACATGAACTTGAACGCTTAAGGTTTGACGTTAGGTTAGATTTCCATACGAAGGTTAGATTTCCATACGAACTGAAAGGCTTAAAGCAAGGAGAGATTCACTGGGAATGTTCAATGTTGAATGTTAAATACGTTTTCACACGAACTTAAATGCTTAATGTTTACGTTTAATGTTAAATAGATTCTCACACGAACTTAAATGTTTAATGTTTACGTTTAATGGTAAATAGATTTTTACACGAACTTAAATGCTTAATGTTTGATGCAACCACCTTCACAAGCGCGACCGACTCCAACTTTTATTATTTAAAAGTAACTCCTATTACGTTGACGTTTTACATGGAGGCCACGACTTGCCTCCACGGAATCTGATCGAAGATTAAACTAAGTTCATCGAAACGATAGAATACGACATATTCAATCATCGCTTCGATGACCATATAAGGTAAGATATCCCTTTTGCGTTTTGTTCAACACAAAAGGGGTTGAAATATACACACGATGATTGCTTCTGCTGCTCATCGTGTGCGTCCGTAAGTATGCAGACATAGCATAGATCCCATCTGAATGTTCGCAACGGGTACGAGTATCTCAACGAAACAAAGGGGTTGAAACGTTTACACGATCAACGACTGCGTAAAGCATTATTGCTGATCGTGTACATTGCTGGCATATCCTCGCAATCGAATTCTAATGGTAAATTTCCATTTGCGAACTCGACTGCTTGGGCGATCGGCCGGATGCTCCCATGTATTGGTCGGTCTGGTGACCGATCGATGTGGGCATGCTGTGCTAAGGAAAGATATACTTTTTCTGCAGGTGTGCGGATGGCACACAAAATAATATCGTGTAGATATTGCACGGGCAATATTGGTCGCTAGTAGGTGCACCCAAATTGTGTTTACGTGCGGAGGATGCGACCCGAAACATGTACGATGTATCTGGTTGGGTTCATGTTGGTTGGGTGATGATATGACCGAACTGCTTTTTGAAATTTAGCATTTGTTCCCGCTGGAATTTCATATCAGCGAGAATTAATGTTTCACCGGTTTTTCTAATGTTACAGGCACGGCATGGAAGGTAAGTACACGCTTTTAGTGTATTTTAGGAAACAGTTACCTTTTCTACCTGTAAGGTAAGTAGTGGCGTTCAATGGAACTGCCACGGTACTTGTTTTTAATTCAGGTTGTATGCCCTAGATGGGGGTTTTTACCTGAATGATGGGGAGATGGATGGCGGCGTTCAGGAGAACCGCCACAGGCCCAACATCTTTTTTCCACTTTATTAACTATAAACGTAAATCTGACGTCTATCCCAACTCCCTTTCCTATGACACGATTACTTCAACCGACCCACAAACTACTGCCAACCTTTTCGCTTCTTTCTTTAAAGAATCCTTCACAGATAATTCTTTCGAGACTAACCGCTCTCACTTCAAAGACCTACCCGAATTGTCCCTTGGCCCCGTCAAAATTAAACTTGCTTAAAGACGAGTTCAGCCCTGGACCTCATGAACTTCCGGATGTCCTTTTAAAAAAATCCTATCAAAGATATTCAATCTATCCCTTATAAAAGGTGTCTTCCTAAATATTTGGAAATCCTCTTTTGTCACCCCCATACATAAGAAGGGGCCAGAAAAGGATATTAGTAACTGCCGTCCCATCGCCAAACTATCACATATTCCAAAACTGTTCGAAGGCATTCTTTACGAGGCGTTATGTTTTCGGTGCAAATCCATCATCTCACCCAACCAGCACGGTTTCCTTGCGGGTAGGTCGACCACCACCAATCTAGTTGAATTCTCAATGATACTTCTGAAAAATTTACTCATTGTGACAGGTCGAAATATTGGACGATACAATTTTGCAGGTCACTTTTCATTTCCCTCCAGAAGTAATATTAATTGATTCACTCTCCATTGGTCAAGAGATATTACTATATTCAAGAGCTTCAGTACTGTGACATCGGTATCTTTGTCAGGGATGTAATCAGGCCGAGGGGTCCTCCCGGCTTTTATCGTCCTCCACACATTTTTGAGCCCGAATGGAGCGACCCACGCTATAAAATCTACATACGAGACACATACGGCTTGACAACGTTTGAAAAGCCTTATATCCTCCCGATGGATATCACACAAAAACTGGTGCAAATATTGCTATCGTGGATTCCACAGATCCGTGGAAAACTGAAAGCGATAAACATGTTTGCGGACTTATTAACTACATAAACAAGCCAATTGATAGCTGCTGCACCTATTTGATAAGCAGAAATATGAAGGCATTCCATCCAATAGTATTGTGTTATCTGTATTATCTTTCGATTGTGCCTTCTATGGTCTTCCTCAAGGTTCAATCATCGCTCTACGGTTTATTCAACAAAAAGAAGGAGGATAATAATAGGTGAATAGAATTCAATAGACCTCTTATGTTATTATGGGAACTTCAATGGATTTTTTTGCACCGCAGTGCAGTAGGCAAGTTGGGTAGGGGTCCCTTTAAATACCCAAGAACTGTGGACAATAAAATGTGTATACAATTGTCGTCGGAATTCCTTACTACATTTTGAAATCTTTCGTGTTTTTTACACCTTTTTACTGCGGGCCTTGCTTGGCCCACTTAAATGTAACTTATTATTTCCTTTCTGGTCCAACTCCCTTTGGTTCTCATTACAGTGAAAACCACTGTAGGATGATTTTGGCTGAGCAGCCTGTGTGGTTGTGTAAAAAAGTGTGACATCGTTAGGCTTTGCGAAGAGGTGTTCTAAAAATTCACAAGTTGTGGAATTATCGACACCCTTGACATCTGGGGACTTGATAAAAATCTGGGAAGGGGAATGGTGGCACCGGGGCTATATTTGTAATTTCTCTCCGGAAAACAAATAATTTCCTACTTTTGTGCAAAAATTTGAAGCGGGCTTTTAATCTACATTGGTGCTCCTAGGGTGGACTGTTTTGAGTGAACGCTTTCGAGCAAATCGAGAAGAGAATGTCGAGAACGATATTCGGAAATAACCATAAAGTAGAATATGCGAATAGCTGAGATTGCGACTACTTTATTGTAAGAGCAATAATATCATAATGATACAAGTATAGAATATAGAAGTGGAAAAATGTCCATATGGTTTTTATAACAATTCTCTGGGTTCGGTGGAAGATATGAGTGGGGTAAACCAGTGGATGACCATTTGCATTGGTGAAAAGTTTAGGGAGGATGCCCATAAAAAGTTGCACGTACTCGGACACAGTTTTTCTAAATATACATTTAAATAGTGAGACTTAATTCGAAAAAAAAAAACAACAACAGAGGGAGACATGGCCTTCCAAGTAAGGTCCGTCGTGTTCTCAATGAAGAAGTAACATTTCTCTGTATCACTTTTTAATCATTTCCACCACTTAGATGAAAGCAAAGTGGAAATCATCATTCAGCTCTTTTGCCGAAAATCATGATTTCGGAAATACCTATTTAAACGTTCTAATTAATTCCTTTTTGACGATTTACAGAACAGAAAAAAATAGCATTAATCAACAATATTACATCCCATGTACCCCTACGATTGAATATTAATCCAGGTTTCATCAATATGCTTCCGCTAAGTCAGTATTGTTGTTTTCCTAGACCCTGTATTATCAGAAAACATCGTTAGTATTTTTATAAATGGCCTGCTAATTTGAGTCTAATTCATTCTCTTTAGTACTTTTAGTTTTTCATCATCATCTTATGTTACATCGTTTGCATTATTCCGGGGAAATGTTTATTTCAGAGGGCAGTTGCGTTGGTAGGGCTTTAAATTGCCAAAGAGCGCGGAGGGGGGGGGGGGGGGGGGGTTCTGGGTGCATCATCCGTGATGGCAATCCGGGTGGATGGCCAGGTGGCATACGCATGCCAGGTGTTGATGGAGTTCCCGGCCACCATGGTGATAGTCGCGTAGTCGCAACATCAGTGGCGGTGAACGACTTTGTGGTTGACTGAAGGTGTCTGCCGCAGTCTTGGATGCGGTCGGACGGTCGATGATGAGGGCGTGCCTTGCCTCAGCAACCTTGGTGACCTCGTCCAGATATATCTTCTCGGCTTGACCGATGAAACCTTCGGCAAAGTAACGGTGGTTGCTGATCGTTTCTGGAGTGGACAGGCGTCTGATTCCGTCGTGGTTTAGTCGAATGTCCTCCCATGTGATCTGGAGGTTGTGCTGGGATATGTCCACCGTGAACAACGTTGGTGGCGCTCTCTTCCCAAGGTTGAGAAAAGCACAGGACATCCGCTCCTGGAAGGCGAACTGGGCGCTGATGAGCTGTTCCGCCAATGTAGCCTTTGTGGTTATGTTCGACTTCCCTGACATTGGTGCCGGCATCTCTTTGTAATTATCTGGTTTTTGGATGCGTCGCGAACTTGGCGACGGTTGGTCTTTGCGTCTGGACCCCGGTGGGTCCCGCGACCTTGACGTCGGTCGGTCCCTAGGTCTGAACCTTCAAGTTGCCACGAACTGGGCGGCGGTAGATTGTATCCACAATCTGGATCCTTTGCAGTGGCGCCGCGAACTGGGCGGCGGTACGAACCCACAGATATGAATCCCGAGCTCCACCGCGAACTTGGGGGTGGTAGCCGCTTCACAGATATGGATTCCGGGCTGTACCGCGAACTTGGCGGTGGTAGTGGCTTCACAGATATGGATCCCGGGCTGCACCACGAACCGGCCGGTGATAGCCGATCCACAGATCTGGATCCCGGGCTGCACCGCGACCTGGGCGGTCGTAGCCGATCCACAGATCTGGATCTTCGATTGCACCGCGAACTGGTCGCGGTGTGGTGGTAATGTAGCTGCGCTGGGGGCAGCTAAGTGATACGGCGCGAACCTGGTGGCAGTAATGTAGCTGCACTTAGGGGCAGCTCGTTGTTGCGCCGCGAACCTGCCGGCAGTGGATTGGATCCACAGTCTGAATTGTAGGGCTACACCGCGACCTGGGCGGTGGTTCTGTAGCGGTTCCGCCAAACCCCACGGTACGCTTACCTTAAAAGCCCCCATAATCATCACCCAAGACGCATAAGTCTTCGGCAATGCATTCACATTCGGCACCTAAAAATGCTGCACGCATTTAAGAGATCAAATCTATGATCTCCAAGTCCCTGTAAAGGGAATCCTTAAGATTTCTTTATAAGCTTACCAGGAATTCCCAATCAATTTCGGCATCTACGTCGCCAGTCAAATTTCCTTAGATGAATTCCGGTAAACAAAATAATTCGATTTACATACATTGTAACCTTCATTACAGGGATCATAAATATTGCGCCGTCTATTTTTCCAGCCGCGCCATGTGTACAACAATGTTCCCTACATACACATTGGCTGGCGACTTACACCCTAGGGACCAAAGCAAATACGCATTCCGCGTCTCTTGCATCAATTAAATCCTACAGCATATTCAAATGCAAATAGGAACTCAATACCTACCCTTACTAGCGATGACATTAACACATTTCCCATTGTGTAAATAGAAAAACCATTAGCGCTTCTTCCTAATGGCGATACATTTACCTACACATCCGCGCCACAGCATAGACACAGGTCATACATTTCTTTTATCCTACATAGTTCTGGATCCGTTTCCCAGTAACCTTTCCATATAAACAAAGATCTGACGATCCTTTTCCCTTTCTTTGTGGATCAGGTTCTGGATCATGGCTTTGATCGATGAAAGGAACCCACGTACACACACACTTGTGTATTGTGAAGATCTCCTCTATGAGATCGTTTTGGTTACTCGAAAGAGAGACTTTACGTCTCTCTTGGTATAGGAGAATGCACCCCTAAATTAAGAGAGCCTGTTTCACTGGCCAAATTTCCCTTGATCAACGATTGAATATCGTTGAGTCCTATTACAACCACCGTTCGCGACGGTCGGTTCACTCCCGCTCACCGTCTTCTGCGGAGATGCGTTTATAGCGAGTCGTGTGTGAAGTGTTACGGAATTAATAAACTACAAGCCAACTTTCCTTTGATAATTAAATAAATTGACTGTCAATTGATCGTGATGTATAAAATTAAACAATTAATGGCGAACAACATTCAATAGTGTTTTAATATAATATAATAATATGCTGCAGTTCCTGAGTGTGTTACATGTGTGGACATAGTGTTGTGGAGTCCCCTTTTGTGCTTTTATTTTTCCTAGTGACTTTCGGCAGATTTCGTTGATGGTGGAAGAAGGGAATCTCGTGCCCTTGTTAGGTACATACTTCTTCCCCACAGTTCGATCCACAGATCTGGATCCGTTGACGCGAACTGGACGTCGGCCTGATCCATTGGTATGGATTCTGGGAGCTGCGAACTGGGCAGCAATATCTGTAACTGTAGATGGATCCCTGGGGCTGCGAACTGGGCGGCGGTAACGGTAGCTGCACTTGTGGGCAGCTAGTTGTTACGCCGCGAACATGGCGCGAGTACTGTAGCTGCAATTGGGAAAACTCTTTATTTTGATACGCTGCGAACCTGGCAGCGTAAAGGTAGCTGCAATTGGGAAAACTTTTTATTACGCCGCGAACCTGGCGGCGGTGGATTGGATCCACAGTCTGGCTCCTCGATTGCGCCGCGAACTCGTCGCGGTGTGGTAGTAATGTAGCTGCACTGGGGGCAGCTCTTTGATGCACCGCGAACCTGGCGGCAGTAATGTAGCTGCACTTGGGGCAACTCTTTATTACGCCCCGAACCTGACGGCGGTGGATTGGATCCACTGTCTGGATCCGGCTCGAAGGACCATTATTTGCGAACTGCAAGTGTCCATCAACAAATTCATCTCGTTGGTGGGGCGGGGGAATGACGTCAGGACCGAAATGAGCAGCTCCTGGCGTGCAACGATGTGTTCCGTTGGCTGGAATCAACTGATTTGAATGCGTTTGAATATAAATGGTTACCCATGTTATTCGATGGTGTGTTGGCGGTCGTTTTGTTGCAACGTTGGATTGTCCGATTCTGATAGATTCGTTCCTGTCAGAATCCCAAGAATAAAACTGCAGACTACAATAATAACTCGATAGAAGTTTAACTGTTGTTAACTTTTAGTTTTATTAACACTGATTATGTTGATATATGAAGATTATAAAGATTTGCAATCTGATTCGCAAGAGCAGCTAACGAAGAAGGAGGAATTTTGCCATGACAGTCTGTTAATCTAATTGTTGTGTCAGCTGTTTGCTGACAGTTGTTTATTAGTTGTTGCTGACGGCATTCAGTTGCGAATCCACTGAGTGCATTCAGTGCGAATCCACAACAGATTTAATTGTTTTTATTTCCTGGCTATTTGGATCGCTGAACTGTCTGTAGAGCAGTTTAAACTCAGATAGCAGAATGCTCTTTTACCTATACAGTTCGTCGATCGTTGCGTTTCTGTATCGGTTTGTATGGCTCTCCATGTGAGACATTTTTGGGATAGAAGGATTCATTGTATTAGTAACAATGTTGTTCATCGTCGAAAGATAATGATCAATTTCGTCATTGTGAAGATTTTTGTCAGTTGGTGGATCTATGCCATTTGAGCTTAATTCTTTTTTTTATTATCCGATCAAAGCGCGACCAGTGTGCTTTTCCGAAATTTAAAGAATGTATCTATTTATACTGCTCAACTGGTGAGTGTTCGTTTGGGACATGTGTGGTGGTTTCCGCTAGTGCGTCATCACGGACGCTGGTTCAGCAGAAACCCCACCAATATTACGCTGGAAATTAGAGCACAACCGCGAATACAATAGCTCTCCAAAGAAAACACACTGAAGTAGTTTTGATGCTAATGTTTTTTAGTTCGTGGCAAAAATCATGTAAAATTAAAGCGATATCCCGATTTCTCGTTACACGCACGGCGACAATCCTGGTTTATTATTACAACGGGATCAAAGTTAGTAGGCTACAGAAAAAAAAAAACACTTTTAATTGATTAAGTTACGACTCGATACGCGTTCGACTCACGTCGACTCGGATCACTATCTTGTTGGTACAGTTTTCCGAGCGCGGATTGCCTTACGGAGACGTATTGCATCTGCGGATCAGGTTCGAATCAACACGGCTGCCTTACGCAATGAGAATACCAGTAACAGCTTTGGTCATGCGTTAAGACTCGCCCTCGAAGGGCTCGACGGAGGGAGAGTAAGTCCTGGGGCCAGAATGCCGGGCGTAGAAGAGAAATGGACACGCCTTAAGAATACTGTCATTAGTATTGCCAACTCCATCTTAGGCAGTAGTCGTAGAGATCGGAACGACTGGTATGATGATGAGTGCAAACTAGCGACTGAACGTAAGAATGCTGCATACTGGGGAATACAGCAGTCTCATAGGACGCGGGTACGCGACGAGAAATACAAAGAGCTCAGAAGATCTGAAAAAAGACTTCACAGACAAAAGAAAAGTGCGTGGGAAAAAAAACCTTGTCTGTGAAATAGAGAAAAGTAGAGAGCGAGGTCCGCATCAGGCGCGGAAGTTCTACCAAATAATCCGCAGTATGACGCTGTACACATCACGCTGCACTTACTGCAAGGATAAAGAGGGTAATCTGATCACCGATCCTGAAGGCATTCTGGAGCGATTGGAAGTGCACTTCAATGAATTGCTAAATGGTCAGCTCACAGAAGAATTGGAGGTCCCACCAATGCAAGACAAAGACCAAATGCTGCCGCCACCAAGCATTGAGGAAACATTAAAAGCAATTAGACAGCTAAAATCAAATAAAGCCCCTGGAGCTGATGGCATACCAGCTGAGCTGACCAAACAAGGAGGGACAGCGTTACATCACACATTTCATGAGATCGTGTTGCACGTATAGGAGCAAGAGGAGATGCCGGAAGATTGGCGTCGTGGTATAATTTGCCCCATACATAAGAAAGGAGATATCACACTGTGCAGCAACTATAGGGGTATAACATTGCTGAGTACCGCCTATAAGATACTCTCCACTATCCTACAGGACCGGATAGCCCCATACGCTAAGCCCATAATTGGTCAATATCAGTGTGGCTTCATCCCAGGCAAATCAGCAATTGATCAGATATTCACCCTTAAGCAGGCGATGGAAAAATGTCAGGAATTTAAGATTCCATTATATCACCTATTTATAGACTTTAAGGCCGCCTACGACAGCATAACCAGGGTAGAACTATATAATGCAATGAGAGAATTCCAAACAAATTGATACGACTTTGTAGGTTGACCATGACCAACGTAACTAGTCAGGTAAAAGTAGCGGGATTGCTGTCCAAACCAATAAACATCTATAATGGACTCCGACAAGGGGACGGTCTGGCCTGCCTCCTCTTCAACCTGGCGTTGGAATAGCAATCCGTGACTCTGGCGTTACAACAAGAGGGACTATTGTCACCAAGTCCAGCCAGATACTTGCCTACGCAGATGACATCGACATGATCGCTAGAACCGAATCGGCGGTACAGGAATCCTTCACCCAGATCGAGCAGGCAGCACAAAAACCGGGACTGCACATTAATCAGGGAAAAACTAAGTACATGGTGGCAACTTCTGCGAAGAGAAGACCTAACGTTGGTCAAACATATCGTATCAGGGTAGTGGAGCACGAATTTGAAGTAGTGCAATCCTTTAACTACCTTGGGTCAATAGTATCAGCCGATAACAATATGGAAGAAGAAATACGCGAACGGCTGATTAAATGCAACAAAGCCTACTATGGTCTATCAAGGCTCTTTAAGTCCCGAAATTTATCCAGAACATCCAAGCTACTACTGTACAAGACCATGGTCTTACCAGTACTCAAGTATGGATCCGAGACTTGGGTGCTTAATAAAAGGCACTCTGATCTCTTAGCTGCGTTCCAGAGAAAGGTCTTAAGGAGAATTGTTGGCCCCGTATGTGAGGGAGGACGATTCCGGAGACGCTACAACCATGAGTTGTACGCAATCTACCTTGAAGCTAATATTCTAAGAAAAATCAAGCTCGGTAGACTCCGGTGGGCGGGACACCTAGCTCGAATGAGCGAAGAGGAGCCTGCCCGGAAAGTCCTTTGTGGCAGGATGTATGGAAGGAGACAGCGCGGCAGACCTTGTCTGCGATGGAGGGATGGCGTAGACCAGGATGCCCAGAGCCTGGGAGTGCCAAACTGGATGACATCGGCTCGAAATCGGGACCGGTGGAGAGATTTGTTAAATAAGGCCAAGACCGGTACCCGGTTGTAGTGCCGATGATGAAGATGTTTATTTGACCAATAATCAATGTTTACATTAAGTACTACATCTAACTTATAATTCTAGTGATACAATTGTTTACATGCATACATTACACATTTTTCAAACATAACTGAATGTGTGAATAACTATTCGAGTATAATAGGTTTTAATATTAACAGTATTCCTGGAAAAGGTCAGAAAACCAGGATTTTTATTTTTTTAATTTAATCTAATTTAATACTTAACTTAACTCTAACTTATTCTAGCTTAACTTAATTTATTTTATAATAAGTTAAATATGTAATGTGAATTGGGGAATATAGGGATTGATGGTTAAGGAAGTAGGTTGGCGTGGGATATGCTCAATTAGTGTTCTCGGGTGCGGTAACTCTTTCCGGTTGTTCGTTAAAACGCAGAATGTTGGAGAATGGTTGTATGTTACAGTATTTAAACTGATTGGGTGCCAGCTCGGTGTTATGGTACACTACCTCGTTGGATTCATTAACCAATCTTCCAGAGGTGAAGAGACTTCTGGTGTGGAGACAATTCAGAGAGTGAGCCCTGTTATCTAGAGGAGTTGGTAGTAGTGAAGTTATTATGGGGTTGGGATTATTTGGGAGGTTTTCAATAAAGTTGATAGACAGCTCCAGGAAGCGTCTATCGAGGCGGTGAATATTAGCGGCATTGTATAGCAAGCTGTTATTGTAATACTTGTAAGAGTTGGGTTGTCGGTTGAGGCCAGTGACCTGCCTGAAGCATTTCCTTTCGAAAGTGCGTAGCTTCTCCATTTGGGCTGGTGTTATATGATACCACAGTGGACAAGCATATGTGAGTGTGGGTCTGATTATTTGTTTATAGATGGGCAGTTTGACTTTGTGAGAGAGTCCGTTGGGTTTCCACATCACTCTTCTACAGAGATTCAGTTGTATTGTGGTTTTTCGTAAAGTATTTTTAATGTGGGTGGAGAATGAAAGGTCATTGGAAAAGGTTATTCCCAGATATTTTAAAATTTTAGAAGGTTTTATCTGGGTGTTATTTAGTTTGAGTCTAATTTTGTTGTGGGTGCGCCTTGTGTTGTTTGTGCAGTATTCATTTTTACCCTTAAACACTATAAGTTGGGTTTTATCAGGATTTAGGCGAATTTTCTATTTATTGAAGTATGTTGATAGATTTGGGAGGAAGTTATTAATGCGGTTTCCTGCCTCTTTTACAAACTTGCTGCTGAAGTAGACTATGGTGTCATCAGCGTAATTCAACATTACAGTATTGGGTAATTGAGGCTGCGGTATGTCTGAAGTATAGAGGAGGTATAATAGTGGTCCAAGAATTTAACCCTGCAGAGCCCTTACGTTTATATTATACGATTGGGAGATAGAAGAATTTATTTTGAACATGAATTTTCTACCAGAGAGGTAGGAAGTAAGAATTTTGGTAGTATGGTTGTTTAATCCAAATATGTAGTGCAGCTTGTAAAGCATTCCTGAGATCCAAACACAGTCGAATGCTTTAGATATGTCGAGAGAGATACAGACCGTCGGGCTTTGGTTTTGAAGATTAGTTGTGACATCGTGCGTTAGTTTTAACAGAGCATGACAGGTGGAATGTTGTGAGCGGAAGCCAAACTGGGAATTTGGGATAGGGACTATAACCCTGGTTTTCCAGTTATCTGGGAAATGTGATCCGTTAATTATGTGGTTGAGAAGAACGAGAATAGGGACTAGATTTGACGGGAGAAGTCTTTTGTAAAGAAGGTTTGGAATTCCATCTAAGCCTGTCGACTTCTTGTTGTTGCGTGATGTTATAAATTCAGATAATTCACCTGCTATTAGGAAGGTCGCATTATCCAGAGGATGAGACGCTTTGTTTGTTTCGTTGAATTCCGCGATGAAACGGGTGAAGGATGGGATCATTGTGCGTGAGATGTAGTCGTTTACAGTATCTTGAAAATTGAGACTGAGAGGGAGTCGTTTTGTTGATGGAATTTATAAAAGTGATTAGCTAGACAGTTTGCCATGTCAATATCTGATTGGACTGGGTGATTGTTAGTAGGGTTGATAATGTAATCGATTCGGGGTTTGTATTTTCGACCCGTTAGTCTGTTGATATTTTTGAATAAATCACGATTGGGTTTAATATTTTTAAGTAATTTAAGCCTCGTCGGCAAATTGTTTTAGTTGTCCATTTATCAGGGTAGTCAAGAGTTGGATTTGATTTTTAATAAAAGGGGAATAACTGCTATGTAGTTTTCGTCTAAGCTGTTTTTTTACGCGTAACAGTTTTTTAAGGATGTTGGGTAAATGTTTTCCTAGGTGATCATGAGGAATGGATGTAGGTATGTGTCTGAAGAGGGTATTTTTTTAATATTTGCTCTATTCTTAAGGCTGCTTGATCAATTTCAGCAGGGAGTAGATTTGAAGTCTCTGGCAAAGTATAGTCTGTAAAACTGGCAGCAATGTCCCTATTGACTCTTATCCAGTTTGTCTTGGGGAAATCCGGGATCGGATTGAATGAGTAACATGGTTCGAAGGCTGGGATTTGGACAGTGGTGTGGACGGACCCATGATCGGAAGGGTATTCGAAGGATACTGTAGGGAGGTTAGATAAGTAGACGTCTACCGATTTTAGGAAAAAACGGTTGTTGATTTAGTAGTATTGGAGATACATGTTGGCTGTAATGGACAGTCCGCATAGATATATGGATGGAGTTGAAGGAGTGCTACCGTTGGCCACCGTATTTATTGCACTTAGTGTCGTTAAATGAAGTATGCCGAGCATTCCAGTCTCCTCCTATTATGAAAGGTGCAGGTAGAGACTGTTGGATTATCTCAGTGATGTCGGAACTAGGGAAGTTTGGTTCCCGAGAAAGGTGAATGTATACGGACGACAGTACAAGCACTTTGTTGCTTTTGCAAAAGATTTTAATTGCCGTGTACTCAATGTTATTTATATTGGTGAACCTAATTTCAGAAAATTGGAATTTCTTGTGTATTATATATTCCAGTACCTCCACGAGGTCCAGTGGTTCGTGGATTAGAAACAAGTGTATAATTCGGGATAGATACTCGGGAGTTTGGTTTAAGCCACGTTTCTGAGAGGAGAAGGATGTCTGGAGAAAACGAACAATCGGAGGTGTTGTCTGCGAATATTGGAATATATGGACTCTGCGTTGAGGGAAATTATGGTTAAATTAGCCATTAAGGGAGAGGATATGTGAAGTTATAAGAGATAAAATCTGACCTTTTTTTCTATTTCTGAGCTATGCTTCAACGTGGGGAGCATCTTCTGTAAGCTACTTATGTATCCTATGATGTCCATTTTCAGATCGTTACTGTTGGATTGGTGATTTCTTGTCATGTTTTGGGAATCCTTGATAACCTTAGCGTAGGACATTCCTGGACTTGTAGGATTTATTGATTGAGATGATGTTGTTTTGGTTGGTGAACGTTTGCTCGTTGCCATGGGTGTTGTTCGCCTTTGTAGAATCCTCAGCTTATGAGGACATTGCGAGAAGTTGGCAGGGTGGGGTCCTCCGCAGTTACAGCATCTCACTGTAATTTTCTTCGTTTTAATGGATCCATCGGGGTTTGTTGTTTGGATTGTTCCTGGTTCCATCCCAGGCGGGCTGACCTTACATTCTCCAGGTTGATGTTGTTCTGCACACTTTACGCATCGTACGCTTAGATGACATGCGGCCGCCAAGTGTCCTGAGCCTTGGCATGTTTTGCAATGAAGAACGTTTTGTTTATGTGGTTCCTCAATCGCAATTTTATGCGTGAAAATATATTTGACTTGTTTGAGCCTGGTGACATCAGTTGGAGGAATTTGTATAATTCGTAAATGCAGAGTCTTGTTAGTCCGCATGTATGGCGTTTGGAAGTAGTCCAACCTGTTTATTTTCAGTTCCGGACAGATCCTGAGTATTTCCGCTGCAAGGTCCTCATTGGTCCATGCTGGATCAATGTGTCTTAAGATGAAAGTCGCTGGTTTCAATTGTGCATGTTGAAAAGTGAAAAATTCAAGCTTATGTTGCGCAACTTTTTCTACCGCCTTGTTGTGATCCGTTAAACTTGTTGTGATGGAAGTCGAAGCTCCTCTTGTGTTTGTGGTGAAATTGTGGTGGCCTAAGATACTTTCGAGCATTCTAATTAGTTCTTTGATGTTTGTTATTTTTTTAATATAGATGGGTGGTGGTCTTGTATTTTTGCCATGTGTGTTAGGCATTTGATTCCCGGCTGTCTTCTTTTGTTGGGGAGATGGTGTTTCGGGGGATGATAATTGTTGCTTTGGAGATGATGGGGCTAGCCCGGGGTGTTGAGCAGGCGTTTCTTCCATGCAGACGTCATCTCTGATTTTATTGGTTGTTTTTAGGGAGCGAATTTCCTCGTGGAGTTGTTTCATCTGGAGTCGCAGTGTATTGATATAATCCACGGCTTCCAGATACTTTTTTTGGTAGTCCATAACTTGTGTCTCCATAGTTGTTGGTTTATTTGTTGCGCTCAGTAAATCGTCGGTGGCTCTTCTCTTACGGTCTATGATGAATTGTTGGTCATCACCGGGGCCGTAGCCCAGCATGCGTTACTGTTAGGTTTCACTGTTTTATTACTAAAAGTATTTTTACACGTGCGTTACACACTTTCACAAACACGTGTTTCACAAACACGAGTTTCAGCTATGCTATGAGCGAACGTCTGTTCGCTCTGAAGTACTCGATAAGAATGAATAACTGTCGCTTTTCAATGTAAAGTACGGACCTGCGTCCATAACAGTAAACTCAATAGGGGAACAGATAATTATGAAAGCTTTATGTAGATGTGATCACACTAAGAAAATTAAAAAGCCTACGGAGATAATAATATTCACCGTATGCGAAAGGAGATAAAAAAGGTTTCTTATATATTAGGTTTATACCTATGGGACAAGTGAGATAGTAATAAAATTTCAAATTTTGCAGCGAACTCGACGCTGCCTGATACCACAACAATTCCACCTCAACTTGACCATAAGCAGCACACCATGAGCCAGATTTACTTCCGAACGTGTACTGTTGCCCGTGCACTCAAGGAGCTAAACGCAAACAAATCGGCTGGTCCTGATGGCATTCCCCCAATTCTCTTGAAGAGATAATCCTCTTCACTCGCTAAACCACTGCGGAAACTCTTTCATTCGTCTTATTCCACTGGCTGTTTCCCAAATAGATGGAAGTCGGCGAACATTCGGTGAATTCCCAAAAAGGATGACAAATCGCACCTGTGTTCTTATCTACTTATAGCACTAACTTCTATTCTTTCGAAGTTAATGGAATCACTTATCAACCATCGACTTTCGAAATATCTAAAATCAAATGATCCCTCAATAACCTCCAATATTGCTTTCGTAGCAATAGGTACACAGGACATTCGATAGGGTACCTTATCGAAAAGTGGAGCTATTCCATCGACTACCGCATTGGATATTTCAAAAGCGCTCGACAGAGTTTGGCATCCAGCCCTTCGGTAACTTCACCCAATCCCTTCCTCATCTTTATAAATGATCTCTTGTCCATTACTCAAAACCCGATTCACTTGTTTGCTGAAGATAGCACGTTGGGTTTCTCATACTCGTATGAACATTCCCGACCAAACTCTTCAAATGTTATTACCAATCAGCAGGTTATGCTTGATAAATTGAAATCCAACCTCAACAAGATATATCAATGGGGATTTATCTTACCGAGCAGAGTTCAATGCCTTAAAAACTCAGTGCACTATCTTGTCGTCAAAGGCGAACCCCAAAGTAAATGAACGGCACTGCATCGGCAAAGTCAAGGAATTATCAATCCTCGGCACTCGTATTAATTCGACTCTTAAGTTCAATTCTCATATTTGGTCAGGCGCATCTAAAACTGCGCTATACAAGTTTTATAGGATGCAAAAACGAGCAGTGAAACTTATTGGGGGTGCACCAATAAGTCGTTCAATTCCGTCCTTACAACATAGGCGCAACATGTAATGCTTACCTTTTTTCTATAGGTATTACCACGGTCGTTGGTCAACTCAACTTGCTGGATGTGTTCCGTCCCTTCTGACATTTTGCCGCGATACCCGTCAATCTGTGCACGCGCATCAGTTCACGTTGAAAGTCAACTTCAGACGCACAAATAAACATAGATATTCTTCAGTCGAATATGGAATGCTCTACCTAATCATGTGTTTCCTCGCCGTTGTAGTGTGTAGGCATCAATATACATCAAAACCTCCATTCCTTATCCATTTCTTCTCCATCCGCTCGCACTATGCTCTGACATTTAAGAGTCAAAACCCCATTTTGTGCGCGCGTTTGTGTAAAAAAAGGGCTGTTACTACTGCGGTGATATTGTTACATTGTGAAGAAGAAAAGAGACCGGCAGGACGGCCGCAACGGAGACGGGAGGATAATGTTAGGTTTGACCTTGAGGAGATCGGATCAGATGGTCAAGCGTGGAAGGAGAGCGCACAGGACAGCGAACGATGGGGGAGTCGAGTCGGTGAGGTTATGAACTTCCGGGTTCCTATAGGCCAATAAATAGTATAGTAGTAGTTAAGAAGAATACTTTGTATGCGATTTTTCGGTATCGGTGTTATACCAAAAAAAAGGGCTCTTCTATTGTTATTTGCGAACAACAGGCGTTGAACGCAACTTCCACGAACAATGGAGTTTGGCGGCGGTCTGCACTGATGTTACTCTGCGAGCTGGCAGCAGTGAAGTGGATCCACAGACTGGATCCGGCTCGAAGGACCAAAATATTTGCGAACAACAGGCGTTGAACGCAACTTCCATGAACAATGGAGATTGTTGTGGGCAAAAATATGTGTATGTTCAACACGCTTTGAACACCTCACGGGGCTGATGTTTGCAATCGAACAGATGTGGTCACACATACGTGGTTTGGGTTGTCCAAAGCAACGGCGACCGCGACACTGATACCTGAAACCATCAATCATTAATTAAAAGGGAAAATGGAACCGAATACCTGCGATGAATTCCAGCAGAAATCTCCAAAGCGAATCCTCCTTAAACTGTGAACTTTATTCAATTAATGAATGAGATTTTATACGATTATATGAGAAGTTGAACTTGCTTGGTCAAAAGTTTTACGAAGAAGAAATGTCAGCAATGACAGCAGACGATTTAAATATCATTGTCAGCTGGTTGCTGACAGTTGTCATTGGGAATGGCTGCCTTCCATTGTGAATTCGCTGGTGGCATCCAGTGAATCCGCAACAATTGTTGACTTATTGATTTGATATGTTATTTTTCACCTGTTTTATGTCGCGCCATTTTGATAAAAATTTTCCCTTTGCAAGAATTATTACTTCATTAGTTTGCCGTTAATGACCCCATGTCAGGATTGTTTTCTTACCATTCCATCTGTACCAGGATTTCTTCAATAATTGAACCTACCAGTGTCCACAAAAATGATGGTAATGTTCAGATGGCCTGGCAATTATCTTTGGAGTTTAAGGTTTCTATTGGTTTGTAATCGGGTGAATTTTTTCAGATATACGTTAGAGGTTGGATTTTACAAAATCATATCTTACCAACGAATATTCCACGTATTTCAACGCAATACTTTTCTAAAATATACATCGTTCACGCTGTCCTTCTAAATTGAGATCAAAAATATTTCCGCACTCAACTTAACGACAGACTTTTAAAGAAAATCGGTCGTACTTGAAACCCTTGAAATTATCAAGAAAAGGGAAATATCTACACCCACCAATTTATGGAGCACATATAAAATATGACTTTACTCCTTTCCTATTTTCCTAAGGCAATCAACCTTTGTCCTTCTTAATGCTATCCTCGTTTAATTACCATCTCCTTTGATATATTAGCTATATTTTTCTGTATACTCATCTCACACCACTCAGTTCATCTTCCGGGTTACAGAGTTCGTTGTGGCGCTTACACTATCCAGAGAGCATTATATTGTTCGATTTTCTTTAAGGAGACGAGAGCTTTCTTTGTTAAGCAATTTTATGTAACACTTTACTATTAAGCTAGTGAAAAAAAGAAAGAAAAAGGAAAATGGGAAGATTGGAGGAAGGACTGAAAAAATTCATCTGACGTAACATAAATCTCAAAACTCCAGTGTTTTGTCTACGTCGCGCTGTGTGCTAGTCCTTGCCGCCAATGAAGCTCTTGAATTTCTTGTCCCTTTCGTGTCCTGTGCCAATATGATCATAAAGAGGAAAGCTTTTCATCACGCACCTAAACTTTTGCAGTTTCAAGTTATAATGCGCTATGTTTTGTTATGTACAGGACGCATAGTCGCAGGTTACACACGGCTATGAACCACCTGAAAAATGAATATATATACGTGTACATGGAGTAAATGGATCCCTGAATATGGCGGAAATATGTCAAAAGAAGAAAAATAAGAATAACTGAACAAAAAAGCAAGAGGAGACCGAACAGCATGCGTCTCATCAGAATATCCTTTTTATTGATTTAATTTGATTTCTTCTCCTTTTCCTGGCTATCTGGTTGAATTTGTGAGCATTTGTCTTATGTATCTTTATTTTCATCCCTTGTTGTTGTTGCATACTAAAAGGTGTTTTTGATTTCAGGACTTAACCTAAGGAATGATAAATCGTCTTATGCACCGATGGCACCCTTATCAATGAGAAGTTCTTGCTTCTAAATACAATGAACTTACGACCTGAATGGAATCTAAGGCGATAACAAAGCCGCCAGATTTTTGGCAACAACAACGTTGTGTACTCGAAAGGATATATCGTGCGCGTACATATACAGAACTCTTTTCGGTTTGTTAAGTAATCTGGAAGTTGATAACAAATAAATACAGACCGAATATTAAATTAAGATAATAAAAAGATAGTCCGTCACGACAGTGCTACAAGATAACAATAATCATAATTATAAGATGATGGGGCCATGAGCCCATCAGATCCACTAACCAGTTGGAGTCGCAAGCGCGTCTCAAGCGGGCCTGCACCATGCTAGCACCGCCGAACCCGAGGTCAATATGCGGCCAGGACCCGGGCTGGTCGTGATGGCGCTTGCGTTTATTTCGGGGGCTCGGCGTGGCAGCACCAGCACCAGTCAACAAAAACATTCATCGCATTCATTGTCATCATCATCTTCAGCGTCATCAAGCTCTTTGAAATCATCATTGCTGTTGTTCCCGTCGAACGAATATCAATTTTATCAGCAGCAGCAGCAAGAACTGCTACCACCAGATAATCGGATTCGATCGGATAAATATCCAAATTATTTCTCATCTTCCTTAACCTCTTCCACATCTTATTCCCCATCGTCGTCATCTTCGTCGTCGTCATCATCATCATCGTCGTCGCGTTTTTCGACGACATCAGACACATCGTCATCCTCAGCGTATTCACTGTTTCATTCATTAGGATCATCGATATCATTGAACACCGTGCCACAACATCTTTCATCGTCGTCTGATTATCGAAACCCATTTAACATCTATAATAATTACGATCAAAATAACGACGAACAATTCGATCAGAATTCACATTTCGATAATTTTAAATTAGACAAAATTAGTTACGTTAACGTCGAGGACTACGGCGAGGATATAGAAGGAATTGGTGGTGGTGGAAGTGGCAAAAGCTGGCCCGAAAACGATCTCGAAAACAGCAGTCCACCTAGTAATTTTTTCTTCAGTGCGGATCAAAGATATAGTTACGTCTTTGGGAGCATTAGTCCTGTGTCACGAGTAAATCCTTGGTTATCAGCTTGCGATCTGGCGCAACCAAGTTCAGCACCGGATCTCCAGGTAAATTTTACACTTTTATTTAACTATATTCTCTATATTTCAATAAGTAATATTTTTGTTTTTCTATTTTTGTTTAAAGTAACATTTTGGAAAAGTAGATTAGGTACAAATTAAAAACTTTTACAAAGAGAATGCGCTTTCGGATCCAATAAGTACAAAAATGGATTCGCTGAACAAAAACTCAATTTTAGTCGTAAGTTCTCACGAGAATTAGACGAAGATTTTTTATATACAAAGCGACTACTTTTTGAAGAAAAGGAAGTAGGATAGTGTGTATAATAGACAAAACATCTATTAATGTTTACAAAACAGACACTACATGGATTACTTGACAACATTTTTTGACATTTCGCTTTCAAAATCGAGTACACAATAAAATCAAATATTAATGTGTGGCGTTTCTAACAGATACGCACACAATACACAAGCAAATAGTGAAGGACACCGAAGGAAATTCTAATAAGCAAAGCATCATAGCCGTATACCATAGCGATAATATAACAATTCCACATCATTTCAATGTACTTGAGTTTAGAAATCGAATTCGCACACGCGGCAGTGGTCTGGTGTTAAGCATTGCTTCAATTTTTAGTGAATCTAACCGTCATAGCGTCAGTTCCAATCTTCAATATCGTAGCAAACGCTATAAATGTACTACCATTATTACCACAACCCACAAGCATGTCAATAATTGACACTGAAACCAACACGATTACTAATGTTAAGAAATGTAGTATTATATTTCACTCAAACAGATCGACCTGCAATTGTTACGGTGAATGCAAATCGCTGTTAGTTTTCTCATTCAGTTTCCCAAATAACATCGTACCCATGTACTAAACGAAACACTCGTGGGTGACGTTCACTCTCTGTCCCAAAATGAACCGGAATAAATTAAAAAACAAAAAACAAATGGTTAATAAATTTTTCCAAAATCATTTTATGTATTTGAAATAATCTGCCTGAACTAAAATACATTGATTTTCTCGTTCGGTAAGTGCATCAGAGCACATTTGTATGTCGTTGATTTGGATTGTTGAAAATGATTGTCGCCATTCGATGAATGTCTGCAGTTAATGCAAAATGATTTCCTTTCATAGTCAAATGGAGTTTGCAAAATAAGAAATGGGCTTAGGGGGCCAGATCAGGTGAATACATCATGTTCCATCACGGTCTACAATGGTTTTTTTTTTTTTTGTTAGACTTCTGTCGGGAGAGGGGAACCTATAGCGCCGACTGGGCGCCCCGAGATGCCATCAAATAACTGTTGCAATTTTTTTTTAACAGTTGCAGGTTGTAACGCTCCGGGAGCACTCTCGCGGGAAGAGACTTCCACAGCTTCCCCGCTCTGTAACGGAACAAGTTCTGATGCAGGGATGTTCGCGCCGTCGGGAGATGAACCACTAGCGGGTGCGATCCATCGGATTGTCTTGCGGAGCGCATATAAACCGAATTGTGTGGAACAATACCACGAATCTCTGAAGAACAGTACCCGTGATATTATCTGTAAAACAGACAGAGGTCAGCTACGCGCCTTCGATGTGATAGGGACTGTAGTCCCAACGTCAGTGCCCAGTCCCCGATCAGGCTCGTCTCTGTATGCTCTCAAGTGGGTCGAGGTTATGTTTAGGAGCCAAGCTCCAAACATAAGAGCAATATTCGAGCACGAGTCAAATTTGGGATTTATACAGGAGAAGAAATTGGACCGGAGTAAAATATTTCTTGGCTCTAAAAAGATAGCGCAGTTTTTCTGAGGCTGACCTGGGGATGCTCGACACCTGTTTACGCCACGATACATTCCTACAGACCCTGACGCCGAGCAATTTCAAGCTTTCCCCAGATGCGACGGCCTCGCCATTCATCATCAGCTGTGGAACCGATGATCCACTTTTCTTTGTGAATGTTGTATATTGTGTCTTCGCTGTGTTGAAGTCAACGAGATTGGTCCTCCCCCACTGCAGGGCCGTATCTAGATCCCGATTCAGAGAGTCAATCTGTCTACATCTCAGCTGGATCCGCCAAATCCCACGGTTTACCTTCCTGAAAAACCCCCATAATCATCACCCAAGACGCTCAAGTCCTCGCCAATGCATTCACATTCGGCACCTAAAAATGCTGCACGCATTTAAGAGATCAAATCTATGATCTTCAAGTCCCTGTAAAGAAAACTTACCTTCATGCATTCTCTTCGCATACCACTGCTCCTTAAGATTTCTTTATAAGCTTACCAGGAATTTCCAATCAATTTCGGCATCTACGTCGCCAGTCAAATTTCCTTAGATGAATTCCGGTAAACAAAATAATTAGATTTACATACATTGTAACCTTCATGACAGGGACCATAAATACTGCGCCGTCTATTTTTCCCAGCCGCGCCATGTGTACAACAATGTTCCCTATATACACATTGGCCGGCGACTTACACCCTAGGGACCAAAGCAAATACGCATTCCGCGTCTCTTGCATCAATTAAATCCTACAGCATATTCAAATGCAAATAGGAACTCAATACCTACCCTTACTATCGTATCCCATTAACACCTTTTTACCAACGTCCGTCGTAGCGACGTTGCATAAACATGACCCTCAGTACGGCGCGAACCATTTGGTCGCCTTTTCCTTTGTTCTCGCCGACTGCCTTTCTCGTCATTCCACTGCTTTCGAACACGTGCAACAACATCGGAACTGAACGTCCACACACACAAAACCATGATCTCGACTACGAGATCTGGTTTTCTTGTTCCCACAAGAGAGGCTCTACGTTACACTTGTGGGAGATAAAACATATCCTTGGCAAGAATATATTCACACCCTTAAGAGAAAAGTTTTTCTCTCTCTTCCTTTTTTCCTTAGCGAAATCATCTCTGCATGAGATAACGATCGCTGAGTCCTTTACCATCCTTCGACCCGAGCGGGTCGAGGCTCCATCGCTACCCTGGTGCGCACAGGGAAGCGATAATGTAATAATTGTTTGTGTCGCTGTCCCCGCGAGTCAGTACGATTTTTTTCCTTAATTAAATACACAAGTTTCAATTATTTTAGCGTTTGTAATTTGCCTTAGTGTTAACCGTTCGTGTGTAATTAAAATTATTGTCCTTCAGTGTTTGTTTAAGATTAATTAAAAATAAAAAACCTTTCACTAATAACAGTGACCAATGTTTCCTTTTACCTTTCCTGTTTGTGGACGTTGTGTTGCAGTTTCCGAGCGTTTTCCGCGGAACTTTTGTGTTTTCCCTTTTCTCGACGAACAGTGTAGTTTACGGCGGCGAAATGGACTACAGTAATCAGATGTTGGCGGAGGAAGGGAACGGAGTACCCATGCCGGTACATACTTCCTCCCCACAGATGCACCAATCGGCCGAACACTCGAAAAGGAGGAAACAAGCGTACTATCATCCGCAAAACTGAACACTTTCTTATCCGTTCTCTCCAACAAATCATTTATGTGAAGTAAAAACAAGGTTGAAGCCAAAATAGAACCCTGATACATACCCGAATTAACAGGATACAGATGCGAACACTCGCCGTCCACAACAACCCGGATCGATCGATTTTCAAGGAAGCTCTTCGTCCAGTCGCAAAGCTGTTGGGAAAGTCCATATGAACGAAGTTTGCTCAGCAATGCCCCGTGCCAAACACGGTCAAAAGCCTTGGAGATATCCAATGCGACCGCCTTTCACTCACCATGCCGCTCAATCGCAGATGTTTATATATCGGTTATAAGTGTCAAAAGGTCTCCCGAGAACCGCCTGGCACGGAATCCGTTTGACGGTCATTCAGAAGTCCGTTGCACTCCAAATACTTAACTAACTCTGTATTGATGACTTTTTCCATTACCTTAGATAAAATAGAGAGTAATGCAATCGGACGGTAATTTTGTGGGAGACACTTTTTTCCCGTCTTTGGGATTGGCTGAACCCGTGCATAAGATAAGCGGAAGAGTCTGCCAAGAACCGGCGACAGTTCTTCCGTCCGGGCCGGTTGCCGTCCTACAGTCCAGTTCACGTAGAATGCGTTGGATAGTGCGCTGGCGAAATCTCACACCCCGCATGGATGACCGTACAGGCGCAATCACAGGTGGCTCTAAAAACCGGGATCGAGGTTTGAAATCACGGAAAATAAATTGGCGAACACTTCAGGTTTATCTTTTGAATTTGTGACTAACGTCCGGCTGTCTGTCACCAACGGAGGGAAAGGGGAGGATGCAAAGTTACTGCTGACAGTTTTTGCCATTGACCAGAAGGACCGTGAAACAGTCCGGCACCGAAGGAGTTTATTGGTCACTCTGTCGTTGTGAGCTTTCTTCGCGGTATCAATCGTCTGGTTGCACGCGTTCCTGATTCTAACAAAATTCGTTATGTTAACATCGGTAGGATTGGAGTGCAATTGCTTAAAAGCTCTATTTTCTGCGACTGTAATCAGCTCGCATTTTTTGTCAAACCAAAATTTATCAGATGAAGTTCGTTTGATGGAATGTAGAATGTAGATCTCTATCCCGAGAAGAATAACCTCTGATACCGACTCCGCGCAAGCGTTAACATCGGAGTCTCCAAAGCACACCTCCGACCATGGAAACGATGCGAAGGCATCTCGCAATTCGTCCCAGTTAGCAGCCTCGTACCTCCATACATGGCGAAGCTGCCCAGGCCGGTTATTCGCTTGAAATGCAAGTGGTTGCGCGACAGATACCAAGCAGTGATCTAAGTTTCCCAGTGGTGCAGAAACCTCTACGGTATAAATACTCGGTTCGGATGTCAAAAATGGATCCAGAATGTTCGCATATTCGCCTCGGGCATCCGGCACTCGCGTTGGCTCCCCCACGAGTTGAGTCAAGTTGTGGCTTACAGCAAACATATCCGCCAGCCTCCCAGCTTCGTCGGTTCTGTTAGAATGTAACAACCAGCCGGAATTGTGCACATTAAAATCACCAAGGACAACAATTTCAGAAGCTGGGCGGTTGATCCGTATCCAGTCGACGGTAAGTGAAAGATGTTCGAAAAATATCGTCGGTCGATCGTCATTCGGGGAGCGATAAAGACAACAAGGAAATTTAGCAGAATTGCTCAGTACAACCCTCAACCACATGATGTCCATATTATTGGGTTCCAACGCCTCCATCCTCTGGCAAGCCAGATCGGACCGCGCGAAAACGCAGACTCCGCCCTTAAAATGGAATCTCGAATGTAAGTCGTATCCCGAGCAACGAAGACATGTCGAATCAGTTGACGAATCGACCTGGGTCTCAGTTAGGGCAAGAATATCAGGTGTCGTTGTTTGCAGATATTGGTGGGCGGCGTTTACATTCGTATTGGTAAAAGCAATGCCCCTGATGTTACGAAATGCCGTTACCAGTCGAGCGTGAGCAGAACCTCGAGAGTGAGCCCGATTATGCGATGACGAACCTCTTAAAGTTCGGTTATTTATCATAATAACTGCATACCCCCCCCCCCCCCCCCCCCCCCCCGGAAATCCGAATGGGAGACTAGTTTACCTCCGGAATTCTTTATATCAGAAGGTACCACCATGACTTCTCTCCGTGTTAGTCCGGGCCATCAGCCAAACATCCGAAACACCGTCGAAGATTTCTCTTGACGATATGGCGGAATGTACAGCGTGGCGGGGTGGTATCTCATATTGGGACCGACTACCACCTAAACCAACCTTTTCTCGAACCGGTCCATCAGCCAAGCTCCGAAAGATGGCCACGGATTTCGCCCGACCGTTTCACGGAGCCTATAGCTTGATGGGGCGGTTTTTCATCGGGCAACAGTGCGTTGGGACCCCACCTACCATCATCATCATCATCATCATCATCGGCACTACAACCGGGAACCGGTCTTGGCCTTATTTAGCAAGTCCTGAGGCTTGTTAAATTTTCCATAATGATTTGTTTTTTCCGGGCAAGGTCATTTAGTCTTGCGCCAGAGGCTCCCCGACGGGGAATCGAACCCCGGTCTCCCGCGTGACAGGCGGGTATACTAACCAGTATACCACCTACCACTCGGCCTTTAATCGCCTCTTACGACAATCCGGCCTAGCTGTGAGTATATTGTTGTCTTATTTATAGAACCATAATCATGCCGATTTTTCTATATGGATGCGAGACACGGGCGCTTATAAATCGAGCAGAGAAGAGATGCCACGAACAAAGTTTTAAGGAGTATCTTCGTCCGTAGATAACATGAAGAGGCAGACAATGGAGAAAACTCGACAACGGTCAATTGGAGGAGCTATACCCCAAACCTACAATGTGAGAATAATCAGCTCTTTGAAGATTGAGATAGGCCGGTCATGTAGCGGGAGATCGGAGGATAAACCGCGCCGAAAATGGGAGGACAACGTAAGGCGCGACCTAGATGAGATCGGATCAGATGCCGAAGCCGTGTTACTGATGTCAAGAACTTCTTACAGGCCAATACATGAAAATAATAAAAAATTATATCTTTACAAGTGTTTGCTCTCAATGGGACTTCGCATCAATCGTTCAGAGCGCTATTTGACACTCCTTAATAAGTATAAACAGAATTTTTTGCGTTGGTTTGTGACAATGAATGAAACGTGTGTTATGATCCGAGACGCCGTGCTTCCTATTTCGAGGGAAGAGCGTGGACCTTTTCTTTTATTTTCTTTAAGTATAATTCGTTATTTGCCGAGTCTATCGCAATTTGTGAGAATTTGAATTTCTCTCTTTAGTATTTAACGCAACTTCCGTTATTTCGCCAGATAAATAGTTTATAAATAACGCAGTTAAAATATCACTTCCCATTTTATCAAATCAATTCGAAGGTTAATCTACTTTGACTTTTATACGTTTTTATCGTTTATTAAAATTTCTCAAACTATTTAATCTTAACTCTGCTTCTTCTCGACTACTTTTCTCTAACTGACTTTAACACAAAACTTAACTGAACTAAACTTCTCTCTGTAACTTCCAATCTCAAACTGATTTTACAAATGAATTTTTTCTCTACTTATAGAACATTGTGTTCTAATTTACTGGACGAAAATCAAAGTTACTATGTTTTGAATGAATATAAAGGTGCAGGTTATTAAATGTGCTGTAACTGGCAATATTGTGAATGTTTATGAATGGTATGTATTAAGTGAGAATGTAATATATGTTAAGGGAAGCTTTTAAGGATGTGTAAGGAGATTCAGTGTTAAATTTAATAAAGGGTAGTTTTCTGGAATACAACACGTGTATTCACCATTTCACTCCGGAATCAAATCGGCAGACAACTGATTGGAGAGCACCCGGTGAAACCCGCCTGAAGCGTCCGTCCATTGTTTTCAATACAGGCGGCATCTCTGATTTATCTCGGGGCTTATTCACCGATGTGTTGTTTATAGCTCATCAACAGTCCCAGCCTTTCAACTTACTTTAGTATTAAAATCCACTCAGGACGACTAGCGGAATTCAATATGGCGTCGCGCAGGATGCATATTATCATCCGTATATGGAAAAAAACGTTGCACATTTTTCTAATACAAAAAGTTCCAAAACTAATCCTATTCTCATATCGAAGTCTAGAGAAAAACGATAAAACCCCTCTGTTCAATCTAAACAGTTTTCAAATAAATAAATTAAGCTCATTCGAATAACAGTTAAGTTAATAAAAGCACTATAGAAAAACAATCAGATTAATCGGTAAGCCGCCTGGGAGCTGAGATTAAACCTGAAGCTGATGATACTTCAACTGAATATGTCAACCAAAATCGGATCCAAAAAATCTCTTGAACTCTAAATCAATCAGCGCCAGTCAAAGTTTATTTCCGCGAAATACTAAAATAGAAATCATCGACTTCGCCGACGTGACTTTAAGCAATGTTTCCTTTGAAGATTATAATATCAAATTAGTGGTGATTAATACGCCCATCAACTTCTTTCTATGCGAATCCAACAACAAGTTATAATATGATCCTTTGAAATTCTTAAGCTTGAATGCAGCCTATTTAAGACCGTATTAGGAATCGAGTGCTTATTTCTCAACCAGATAAGAGACATATTTTTGTAGTGAATGGAATGAATTATTCAGGGAGAAGCTGTACTCTATATCTGTTGACAGGTGTAAATCACAGAAACGATTATTGCGGCCAAGAATTCGAATTAACCGCAGGTCAATTGCAATCCAATTCATAGGCAAATAAAAAATGACTACAGATGCCCAAATCCACTAATACTTAATAGTTTAATTTATCAAAGGAGTTTTAATAAGCTCCTTGAACTGCTAAGGGACACTATCAACCACTAAAGAAACAATCGCCATTTAATGATTACTATTGTTCATACGTGGTCAACGCCCTCGATTTATTTTTCCATTTCAGAAGGGTAAATTGAAGAGAATATTCAACAAATCCCTCGCAACCATCACTGAATTTTAAACAATATCCTGCAATCCACTGATCGTGCAACGGAGCAATTCATATTTCCGTTAGATTTATTAAATCAGTAAATCAGTCCAAAAATACAACTCGGGCGTACTCCGGGATTAATGGACGGAGATCGGAAGGCACGCAGTCTACAACCACCAGAATCGATCGATTTTCGAGGAAAACCAGTCAGTCGCTAAATTGTTTGGAACGCCCATAAGAGGTGTTGACATCCGGCGCCGTGCTTCCTCTTTCGAGGGAAGAGCGGGGACCCATGTATTATCAATATATTTATATCATAATTCAAACTGAAACCAAAACTCAAAATCTACTTTCTTCGAATTCAAAACTCAAACTATATTTAAAACACTTCTATCTCTCAACTCTGCTTTTCTCAAACTGATTTTACAAATGAATTTTTTCTCTACTTATAGAACATAGTGTTCTAATTTACTGGAAATTATAACATGAACAAAACAAAATTTATCAAAGACTCTGTGACTTTTAAATTGAATAAAATGTGGACGAAAATCAAAGTTACTATGTTTTGAATGAAATAAAAGGTGCAGGTTATTAAATGAGCATGTTATTAAATGATATAGAATATTGTGAATGTTTATGAATGGAATGTATTAAGTGAGAATGTATTATATGTTAAGGGAAGTTTGTGTAAGGAGATTGTGTTAAATTTAATAAGGGTAGTATTCTGGAATACAACAGAGGGAAGCTCACTTAGTAACGTTCTGTGCCAAACGCGGTGAAAAACGTTCGACATCTCCAATACGACTGCTTTTGATTCACCACAGTTTTCAATTGCAGATGTTCAAGACAAAGACTTTACCATACTGTGGTTGAGCTGGGGCTCCCGAGGAAATATGCCACTCTCATTGAAATCTTCATGAACGAATAAAGGTCGTGTTAGAGTAGAAAACCACCTCTCAGAACCATGTGAAATACGCGACGGATTAAAACAGGAGGATGGCCTCTCATCATCATCATCGGCATTACAACCGGTATCCAGTCTTGGCTTTATTTAGCAATTCTCTCCACCGGTCCCACTTTCGAGCCGATTCCATCCAGTTTGGCACTCCCATGCTATGGGCATCCTGGTCTACGCCATCCCTCTATTGCAAACAAGGTCAGCCGCGCTGTCGCCTTCCTTACATGCAACCACAAAGGACTTTCCGGGCAGGCTCCTCTTCGCTCATTCGAGCTAGGTGTCCCGCCCACCGGAGTCTACCAAGCTTGAATTTTCTTACAACGTTAGCTTCAAGGTAAATCGCGTATAACCCGTGGTTGCAGCGTCTCTGAAATCGTCCCCCCTCACATTCGGGGCCAACAATTCTCCTTAAGACCTTCCTCTCGAACGCGGCTAAGAGTTCAGAGTGTCTTTTATTCAGCACCCAGGTCTCGGATCCATACATGAGTACTGGTAAGACCATGGTCTAGTACAGTACTAGCTTAGATATTCTGGATAAATTTCGGGATTTAAAGAGCTTTGATAGACCATAGTAGGCTTTGTTGGATTTGATATGCTGCTCGCGTATTTCTTCTTCCATAATGTTATCGGCTGCTACTATTGACCCAAGGTAGTTGAAGGATTGCACTACTTCAAATTCGTGTTCCACTACCCTGATAGTTTGACCAACGTTAGGTCTTCTCTTGGCAGAAGTTGCCACCATGTGGTTAGTTGTTCCCTCATTAATGTGCACTCCCAGTTTTTGTCCCGCCTGTTCGATTTGGGAGTCCTGTACAGCCGAATCAGATCAACCGATGATACGGATGTCATTTGCGTATCCAAGTATCTGCCAGTGACAATAGTCCCTCTATTTGTAATTCCAGAGTCACGGATCGCTTTCTCCAACGTCAGTTTGAAAGGGTGGCAGGCCAGACTGTCCCCTTTTCGGAGTCCGTTAATGGTGTTTATTGGTTTGGAAAGCAATCCCGCTATTTTTACTTGACTAGTTACGTTGGTCATGGTCAACCTACCAAGTTGTATCAACTTTTTTGGAATGCCGAACTCTCTCATGGCATTTTACAGTCATTTTTCAACATTTTTTGTTCCCGTTTTTTCTTAGATTGTAAATTATATGCTAGACAAAAACTGCTTAAATTCTAGCTTAATTATCTTATATTATAACTTACGGGTCCTACGCAGACGCTTTAAGCTTAACATATAAGATATAAGGTGACTATTGTGCAGTTTGCCTTTCGGCAACAGAACGTTGTTTGTGGCTTTAATTATGAATATTTGTACGACAAAGAAAAACCAGAAACACTTTGTGCCAAAATTTTTTTTATTTTCATATTTTATTGTTACTTAAAAGAACTTAACTTAGATCTTCTACTACCCTAATTCTGGAAAAGCTAAGTCTGCGTACGCTGGCTGATGATGCGGTTATTCTGCCGATATTGGTATTGAGGTCTTTATTTGCCATCCAATCACCAGAACTGTTGGTGCTGTTTAATATTATCGTCCCGGTCTCTGTGAGAGATATCCCTACTGAAGCGCAAGAGCTCTGCTGCGGTGCGCGTGACTTCCCGGTTGTAGCACAATCGCCCGTCTACGGATGATCTACTTACGTGATAGATCAGCGGAATTTCGGATTCATCCTGTATAAGCACATTCATGTCCAAAAGAAGGAACGCCTTTGGTGGAACAAAACCGTTTTTGGATAATAAGCCCCGAAAATTAGGTCATTGGGCGAGCTTATTGCTCTCGCAATATGTTCTCTGATTAATTTGATCATAAAATTATATATATGGCGAGAATGGGCAACAATAGGCCCGTATGTAGATTTCTTGACGGTAGACCAACGGGTAAGAGACCGGTAGGTCGGCCGCGACAGAGATGGGAGGACAATGTTAGGTTTGACCTTGAGAAGATCGGATCGGCTGGTCAAGCGTGAAAGGAAAGCGCACAGGACAGGGAACAATGGCGCAGCCGGGTCGGTGAAGTCATGAACTTCCGGGTTCCTATAGGCCAATAAATGGTAGATGTTCATGTCAGCCACAACGCTAAATGGGTCTCCAATGGATCGGGTTTTTAAGGACTCTTTTCGGTATTCCACCTGGCCTAGTTGCTTTCGTGTAATCTAGTCCACGGATAATGTGTTTAACCACTCGTGGATGAAGCCTCATATCCGGCATTGAAATTTGTACCGACAAAAGCGGCTGTAAAAATCAGCATCTAGGGTTGAATTTTCAGAATTCTACGAGAAACTATATTATTGCTAATAGTCTGCCACTGATCAGAATGGCTAGTGTTCCATTACCCATTACTAAGGGGAGAAAAGAGGGGGAACTTAAGTAATTGCAAATGGGTTTTGACATTTGCCAAAAGGGGCCAGTTTGACCCATTCTTCGCCGTCGCAATCGTTTACGTTTCTGAGGTTTGACAAAATTTGTTCTGTTCGTTGTGGGCTTAGACCTTAGACCATTTCCACTC
The DNA here is from genome assembly GCA_963931805.1 of Microdon myrmicae. NCBI lineage: Eukaryota > Metazoa > Arthropoda > Insecta > Diptera > Syrphidae > Microdon > Microdon myrmicae. The sequence continues at coordinate 264,647,719 of OZ007496.1, forward strand.
CATCCGCTCGCGCTGTGCTCTGACATTTAAGGGTACTTCAAAATCCCCTTTTGTGCGCGCGTTAGTGTAAAAAACAAATGGCTTAAAAAACATATCTGTAAACACTGTAATCTGTTTGCATTTTCTATCAACACTAGACTTTCGCATGAGTTTTGTTTGATGTAATGTTTAATGTGAGGTTCCACACCAAGAACAATAATTTCTGTGCAGGCATTAATATCATAAAAGCAGATCTCTGACTATAAAATGGATGGGAAGATATCCAATTAGTAGCCCAGTATATAAATAACTGACCAGACTTTGTAGGTTGACCGGGTCGTTGGTGTTTGCACAACAGGTGCCCGACAGTGGCCCAAGTTTCCCAGTGGCACAGTTGTTTCTACGGGATGCTTGGTTCGAATGACAGAAACAGATCCAGGATGTCTACTAATTTATTCCGGGCACTCGCGCAGGCTCTCACCTTAGTTAAGTCAAATGAAGTCTAATAGAGAACATTTCGGGCTAGTTTTCAAGCCTCCTCGTCTGTTATGTTAAAATATACTAACCAGTTGGAATTGTGTACAATAAAGTCGCCAAGTAGAGCAATCTCGACAGTTTCAGAGGCTGGGTAGTTTAGACGGTGTTTGAAAGATATTCGAAAAGGTTCGGTGGTTCATCGTTGTTTGGATTGTGATAGAAACAACCGAGAAATTTGAGGAACACCCTTAGCACGATTTTCATCTATACGGCATCCAAGTTATTGGGTTATAATGCTTTTTCACACCGGTAAACCAAATCAGACTTAATGAAGACCGTGCCACCCTTAAAACAAAATCTGCTAAAACGACTCTCAGTAAGGGCTTCACTAATTGTAAATATTGGTGGATGCTCTTTACATTCGTATTGGTGAACCCAATGACTATGGTGCTACCGATACTAATTGAACTTTGACAGTGTTGAGCGAGCAGATACCATCCCGAACCATTTCTAGCCGTTCTTTCGCATTCGCATTCATCGAGTACTTCCTTCAAGTATGCGAACCAGTACTCCGCTCGGATGTAATGACCCTTATTAATCAATTTCATACAAGGCACTATCGAGAAATGAAACCAAACAAATTATAAACCTCATTAATGACATAAGCACGAGCTAACGGTGTTTGGCGTTGCTCCAACATCTAATCACTTGTGACGCTCAAAATTGTGGGTCGATGGGGGATTTTGTCTTTCTTCGTGCTCTGTGCCCAAAACGCGCCTCATACAAAAAGGACACCTGATGATAGTGAATATAAAGCAAAAATATAATTTTAAAGAAACAATTTGAACTTTAAATTGGTAATTGACAGAGTAAACAGGGTGTACGCTTTTGTGTTTTTTGACCCTTGTTTGGGGGAGGTTAATGTTTCGCCCTGTTTCCATTGTAGCCCATGGGACTGATTCACTCTTAGGAAAGAAAAGCTCTGTAAAAGTACAAAAGGACGAGGATAAAACAGAGGAACTTCCTCAAATCAAAGTAAATATTGGCATTAAAAATGAAAACATTTCTGAGAATGCCAAGAACGTGGATGTTCTAAATAATGTCATCAGATGCGATTTGGTCTTGCGGTGTGGGGCTTTTGAAGAGCAAATAGATTCAATTGCTCTCAGGCGAAGCTTTTAGAAAGATATTACTTAATATTATTTGTTACCGAATAATGTCATAGAATTCCGTATGAATTACCATTTTGTCTCTGGCTTAGGGTCTTATGAAAGTGGAACGACATAAACTTTTGCGACTTTGCCATTATGTAATAATTTGTAACTAAGAGACTTCAGGAAAATTAAACCGAATATATCACCAGCACAAATTCATCTCTGACGACCTCCTTCTCGTAGCATTTAAGTTGGATCCAATACTATTTGAAAATAAAGATGTGTTTTTTCTGACACTACATGTCGTATAGGGAGTTTTTACCTCCATTGCTTAATAGTAAAACACGTCAACCGTTGACGATCGCGTAATAGGCCATTCACCCCTTTCGATTGTTATGATATTATAAAAACACAATATACGTTTCGTTACCATTTCTTTATTGCTATATTGATAAATGATGGTTTTTACACGACGCCACAGCGCAGAAATACATTTACTATTTGACTTAGATTTACTGCACTTGGATTAATTACAAAACCACCCATTAGCATTTATTGATTAGTTTAAATGTGTTTAAATGCAATTGATACATAATTACATTACCCTTAATCGACAATCTTAACATGAGACGACAGAAGGTTGTACTTCTCATTATGTGATACTTTTCGCCGCGAGCCTTTGTAATAAACACACCTTTTCAAAATGAAAATGTTCAATTAAAGCTAGGACTGCCATCTTTCCAACGATATAATTTAGAATATTTGTATCATGTGTACCGTACTGCGGAATGGCAAAAGCCACCCACCTTCCGGAGCTTGGTCAATGGACGTATTTGAAAAAAGTTGGAACCGATAGTAGGCAGTCTCAAGACGAGCTAGTACTCCATCTCAATGAACATACCACGATGTCGTCGGAAGAAATCTTACACAATTTGTCGAGTGTTGACAGATACCCCAAACGGCAGTTCAGAAAAAAAAAATTCGGAGGTTAACTAGTCTCTCATTTCGCGAACACCTTGGATCGGTTTCCGTCATACGAACCAAGCATTTGTTTCACACAAACGAATGCGCCACTGAGAATTCGGGCCCTTGTTTGATCCTTGTTGTGCAATATTTTACATCTCAAACAACTCACAAAATAACGCCCATCATTCACAAAACTGAATTTCCAGCATCACTTTCGAAAAAAGGGATCCAAATATTCCTCCAGCAAAACATCCAGACATTTCAGCAAACGGTCTTGGATTTCCATCAGCCCAAATGTGACAATACCGCTTATTCACGAGTCCACTAAGATGGAAATGGGAATCATCATAAAAATGATTTTGTGAAAAATGTTCATAAATTTTGCTTTACCAATGTATCCGATCAGCGAAAACACACGCGCTTAAAATGGTCAATAGGCTATAAATTTGCACTAAATGAATCTTCTCAAGGTGTAGAAGCATATCCTTTCTCAAAATTCTATGCAATGCGGGTGTAGAGAGGCTCAACTCCTGCTTATAATTACGAATCGATGTGTTTAGATTCTCAATCACCTTCGCGCACATCTCAGCAATGTTTTCGTCTGAACGGCATAATCAAGTACCCACAGATGTTTTCACATTTGCTAGCTGCCCAGTTTCAAGCGAATTGGTATTCGTTTCAGTAACTTTAACACGTTTTTGAATTGTTATTCTGTCAATCCCCAGCGAAATCTCTAAAGATTGTCAAAACACTTTTGGCATTCAAGTCCCACTGATAGCAGACCTCAAAAAAACTGAATAATAGCACCATCGTATCAATAGTGATTAGAATTTGCTAGATATATGATTGTGCGATAAATACAATCTACATCTTGGGGGCCTTGTCTAGGGCAAAGGTGTTGACGTTCAGAGAATCAAGGAAGGACTTCCAAACCGTTTCTGTTTTTCACCTTTCTGTTCCAGTATTTTACGAGGTGTGTATCGTAATATCGTAATATGGTAATATCATAATATCGTAACCTCGTAACATCGTAATATTGTAATATCGTAATACTGTAACATCGTAAAATCATAATATCGTAAGATTGTAATGTCGTAATACTGTAACATCGTAATATCGTAAGATTGTAATGTCGTAATACTGTAACATCATAACATCGTAATATCATAATATGTCAATATATCGATATCGTAATATTGTAATGTAACGTCTTATATCGTAATATCGTATGTCGTGTGTGGTATATGATATATGATATATAGTCAGTTATTGTGTGACCGCCGCCAAGAGCAGACGTGTCTGAAAATCAACCATGGAGAGGAAAGCAAAATTTGTTTCATGGTTAAATGTGAACCTGGACGAAAGTCATTGCTTTGTGTGTGTAACATTAGAGTGTAAACCTCTAATGTTGACATTTAATATTTGATTATCAGAAAGTGTTTGTTTAAGGTTATTAGTAGTTTTGTTTATTACGGTCCCTGTTCGGGCGTCAAAATGTAACACTAGAGCCTGAGCTCTGGTATTAACATGTAATAATTGGTATTCAGAATTAATGGTTGGTTAGGTTAGTTATATTTTCTTTTATTAACGCCCCACGTTGGCCGCCAAAATGTAACACTAGAGTGTAACCCCTAATGTTAACATTTAATATTTAGTTATCAGAATATGAGTTTAATTATATTATATATATGTATATGTATTCTTTTATTACTAAAATGCAATACCTGAGCGTAAACCCAGATATTAAAATTTATTATTTCGTTATCGTAAAGTATGGGGTTTGATTATTATTTTTGTTATCCTAGCTGTTGTATTGTTTGTTTTCAACCTTTATGTTGCTTTCTATTGTACATCACTTAATATTTTGCCAGAAGGTATTGGATTTGGTTGTAACCATGTTTCAGTTATTCTAGCTATTGTTTGTTCACAACCTTTATGTTTTATCAATTGTTATATTTGATACTACTTACGTAGCTGGCACCCTGTGTAAGTTGAATCGATCATTCAGCTGCTGATAAAATTGAATGGCTTCCGGTCCAGTGGTCACACGATCGTTGAGCTGCTGATAAAATTGAATGGCTTCCGGTCCAGTGGTCACACGATCGTGGAGCTGCTGATAAAATTGAACGGCTTGTGGCGGTCCTTGAGAACGCCACTACTTACCTGCTTATCTACCACCAGGTAACCCCTTATTTATAAGTGTCTTGTCCCAAAAAACGTGTACTCACCTGCATTGGCATGTCTAACATCCACTAAAACCGGTGAAAAGCAATGTCTACTGATACGAAAAGTATAACATGGGCATTAAAAACCTGAAAAGTATGACTTACCTGCCCATACGATTAACCACCAGCTGCAATGCAACTGCGCTGATGTAAACACCATCGGAAACACAAACATGTCCATAGGAGGGGCAAATGGGTCGCACATCTAGCAACCAACATTGCATTACTTCCTACCAACGAAATGCTCATAAGAAGCGGCGACAATGCAACAAGAGATGTTTATATTTCTTGTGATTCTTTAATGCATGCCCACATCGGTCGCCTAATCAAGCAACACGAAACGGAAACGCGCATCTTGTACTTCAAGGCAAAATACAGTTGTATTTTCAGGAGCAACACGGTCGAAGTACCAATGAAATGCCACTAACATACCATGTACCACCATATAGGAATCTTTCCCATACACGTACATGGCAATTCATTTAAGAGGACGCCAACAACGCACCTCCGAGCAGCATGAAGCTACCACACAGCGCTGGCGGGATATACATATCCTATCATGGAAACGAAAATGCACGATCAGCAATAATGTTTTACACAGTGGCTGGTCGTGTAAATGTTGTAGCCTCTTCAGGAGAACCTGCCCCAGCTGCGAGGGTTGTTTATGCGAGTGATATGATAATCACGGTTCGTATGCTGGGCGACACCAGCGATGAGCAACCAAAGGGGATCATCGTGTGTATGTGTGCAGCCTTTCAGCGGTGGCACACCGATGCGAGAAAAGGGATTACCAAATATGGTCATCGAGACCACGGATGGGATGTTGGTGTGTGGTCGCTACGGCGAATTAGTCAATAACGTGTGGATACGGTTGTGACAGCACCCCATAAGAAAAATTATCGCTTGAATTTAAAATCACAGACGAGTAAGAGATTGCGTTTCGTACCGTTTAGTGTATCGCACTGGTTACCGTGACATTCGAAATATTAAGAGAGTGTATCGATTTACGAATTGTAAAACGCAGTGTCCACTTACAGTGATTACGGATATATAGTATCGACTTACGAATTGTAAAACGCAGTGCCCGCTTACAATCATTACGGATATATGGTATCGACTTACAACAATAGTAAAACACAGTGTAATCACCATCAATAATGGTGAAATATTGAATATCAAAAATTCAGGCCATAATTGTAATCATAATCAATAATATTAAATATAGTATTCACCATCAATAATTGTGAAATATTGAATATCAGAAATTCAGGCCATAATTGTAATCATAATCAGTAATATTAAATATAGGTATTGACTTAAGATAATTGTAAAATACGGTGTAATCATAATAAGATAATTGTAAAATACAGTGTAATCACCACCAATAATTGTGAATATAGTTTATTGATTTACCATCAATCACTTTCAATAATATTAAATGTAGTTATTCAGTTCACCCGGAGCTTTCGACTGCGTTTGACGTGTTCATCTCGGTCGCGAGTTCTCATTACAACCATTCCCAAACGCGATAGATCGCCTGATACCGGGGACAATTGCTTGTCCTCGGATAAAAAACTTCGTTCCACTATGCATCCAACAAGTGGGCTTGGTAAAAACCCCTACCGTAATAAATTCACTCCCCTACAATGCCATCCAGATACAGATAATTCTGAAATGGACGAAACTGATTCGCCAATAATCAGAAAAGTGTATGTGCCACCAATCAAAGTGCTGCAAAAATCACCAGAATATGTGCATAGCCTCATGAAAAAGCTTAAAATATCCAGTTATTCAATAAAAAAATTAACAATTGGTATAAAAATAATGTTCGGAACTATTGAATCATATAATATTGTGTTAGAAAAACTAAAAGAGGATAACTGTCAATTTTTTTCTCATGATATTAAAAGTGCTAAAACTTTCAAAGTTATTTTGTATGGAGTGGATGATATAAAAACTAATGAACTCAAAGCTGAACTCATTTCGCTTGGCTTAAAATGTTCTGATGTTAAAAAAATTGAAAAAAAACATGATAAATTTACTGACTTTTTTTATCTCATTCACTTTGAAAATGGAACAATTAAATTAAGTGAACTTAAAAAAAATTATCGCTCAATTTTTCATACCCAAGTGAGCTGGAACTTCCAAAGGAAAATCAAAGGTAAGGTGACACAATGCTTTAATTGTCAAATGTCTGGACATGGTGAGAGAAATTGTCACATAAAAACATATTGTGCTACTTGCGCTGGTTCACACAAAACAAGCGAATGTAATAACGCTTCGGTAAATAAATGTGCCAACTGCAACGGCAATCATAAAGCTACTGACGTCACATGCACCAGTAGATCTAAATACTTAGAAATAAAAGAAAGATCATCTGGAAGATCCAAGATCCATCCAAGAACTCATTTCGCTGCATCAACTCAAATTTCAAATCATCAAGCTTGCCAAAAACCGATTTCGTTTGCCTCTATGAGTGATTTTCCTACGCTTCCACAGCCACAGCGACGACTGGGACTAACCAATGCTCCGAGCAAAAGCTTTCCAAATTCAAGCCCGCAAATTCAAAGTTTACCACCAACAATTAATGCATGGGAAAATGACTCACGCGGCGCTTCTTCATCAAACAATAACAATAATTTACCCAACAACAATTCAGCACTCTTCACAATCGAGGAACTAAATTCCTTGTGCATGGAAATGATCTCAAATTTATCAGTTTGTAAAACGAAAATAGAACAATTTAATGTGATCGCGCATTTAGCCACTAAGTTTTTATACACTAATAATGTTAAGTAAAATGGCAGATACACATATAAAAATAATTACTTGGAATGCTAAAGGCATACGTAATAAATTTCATGACTTTTTAAACTTTTTAAATAGCTATAAAGTTGATGTTGCTCTAGTAACAGAAACTTGGCTTAATTTTGATATAAGACTCCCATCATCTGACTTTAACTGCTATCGCATTGATAGAGTAGACCAAAGGGGTGGGGGAGTGGCGATTCTTATCAGGAAGTCAATTCAACATTCGCTTTTACCTGTAATTCCAACTAGGCTTGTGGAGAATGTAGGTGTAATGATTAAGTTAAGAAACCATAAGACAGTAAAAATCTATTCTGTTTATTTCCCTGGTGGATCTTCGTCGGATATTAAAAGAAAATGGCTCAAGCAAGATTTAAAAAAGTTATTCACAATGAATGGTGAATTTCTATTAGGTGGTGATTTTAACTGCCGGCATAGAGATTGGGGGTGTGTAAGAGCAAATGCTTGGGGCAATATATTGGCTGCCCTTCCATTGGCACTACCAATTAATATTTTTTATCCACCTTGTCCAACTTATTTTCCCGCAGGTTCTCGTGGCATCCCCTCTGTCCTTGACTTGTTTGTGTCAAATGTCCCTGGTCTTATAACAGAACCCGTTTCGTTAAGTGCTCTCAGTTCAGATCATAATCCTGTTTTTTGTAACCTTTCTTGGTTGGGTGAAAGAAAGATTCAATATTTCCTGGACATGAAGAATGCTAATTGGAATTCATTCAAATCAAAGATTAAAATGAGCCTTCAAAATAGTACTACAAATCTTGAAAGAGTGTCTTGTAAAGATGATGTTGACCTTATTGTACAAAACTTTACACAAGCTATAATTTCTTCGGTTGATGAAAGTATTCCCAAAAGAGTAAAAAAAGATATTTTTAAAAAACTTCCAATCCATATCTTAGAGCTTATTAAAGTGAGAAACATTCATCGAAGAAACTGGCAGAATTACCGTCAGCCCTTTTCTCGATCAATGGTTTCCCATTTTAATGAGCGCATTACTGACCAGATACAAATCCATCGTAATAGAGAATGGAACAAAAAACTGAGCGTTATGGATAAAAATGCTAAACCGTTCTGGAATGTAGTGAAGTTAATCAAGAATAAAAACCGTAAAATACCATTTCTGAAGGATTCTTCTACTACTTTTTTTACAGGTTTTGAACAAGCAAACCTATTTGGAACAAGTTTTTCAAAAAATCACTTGGTCTCTCAGCATTTGGGTGAATTTGAAACTAATGAACTTGTCGGTAACAGAATCGAAAGATTCGACACCACAAACGAATTAACTCCTCTAAATGCATTTGTAGAAGAAGAAAACGTAAGAAATGTAATCAAGTGCTTGCAAACACGAAAAATAGGAGGACTAGACAAAGTTAAGAATGCCAATCTAAAACAATTGCCTCATATTGGAATTAAATACTTAACATTTATAATCAATGCATGCCTTAAATGTCAATACTTTCCTCAATGTTGGAAAAAAGCAATGGTTGTACCTATCCTTAAGGCTGGAAAAGCCCCAGATAAACCTGAAAGTTACAGGCCAATTAGTTTACTTAGCAACATAAGTAAAGTTTTTGAAAAAATCCTGAAAAAACATATTTTAAAAGTTGTTTCAGATAAAGATATTTTCCCCGATATCCAATTTGGATTTCGACGCTTTCACAGCACCTCGCACCAGGTTAAACGAATTTGCAGCCATGTTCTAGACCATCGTTCACGTGGTCAATCAACGGGCATGATATTGTTAGACATTGAAAAAGCTTTTGATTCCGTATGGCACAATGGGATAATATATAAAATGATACAGTTCGACTTTCCTTTGTATTTGTGTAAGGTCGTCCAGAGTTTCTTATCCAATAGATGTTTTCAGGTTCATGTCAATTGTGATGTTTCTAGATTGATATTTTTTGATTGTGGCGTCCCCCAAGGCTCAGTACTTGGTCCAGCTTTGTACAATATCTACACTTCGGATTTTCCAAATCTACCGCAGTGTGAATCAGCTATCTTCGCTGACGACACTGCAGTATTTGCGTCGCATGAATTTTCTCTCAACGTTGAGACAAATCTAAAACATGCGATCGAGATACTTGAAAAATATTATATGAAATGGAAAATCAAGCTAAATGTTGGGAAGACACAAGCCATCTTTTTTACCCGAAAGAGAAAAGCTTGCTATCTTCCCAGCAGTCAGCTGCAAATAAATGGTACCACAATTGCATGGGAGCAATCCGTAAAGTATCTCGGAGTTCATCTCGATACAAGACTCACATTTAAACAACATATTCAAAGTACTCTTAATAAAATGAGTATTGCTATTAAGATGCTTTACCCTTTTATTAATCGCAAGTCTTTACTCACAAATGAAAATAAGATTATTATTCATAAAGTTATTTTCCAAGCTATACTGTTATATGGGTGTCCAGTATGGGGTAACGCTGCAAGGTGCCATTTAAAGAAGTTACAGGTATCACAAAACAAAGTTTTGAAAATGATGCTAGACCTCCCTTGGCACTATTCAACCTTAAGTCTCCACGGAAGGGCGGATGTTGAATTGATTTCTGAAAGAATTCGTAAACTAGTATATAACTTTAACATCAGCTGTGAAAGTTCTGAAAATCCTCTCATAACCCAGCTTCTTGCTTAATTTGTCATAATTTCATGTAAATATTTACATTTTATATTATTTATTATTGGTTTTTTTTTTTTTTTTTTTTTTTTTTTTTTTTTTTAAATGAAGGTTTTTCTTTTTCGTATTTTCCTTCGATTTATTCTTTTAATTATTAATTATACATATTTTTCTTTTCTTTATCCAAGATAATGTTTCAGTTGTAAGATATAACTTATGAAATCTCTGAATTGTAAAATGTGCGGTCACAGACTTTTTTTTTGAAAATATTATTACGAAATAAAAGATCTCTCTCTCTGAAATGTAGTTATTGACTTAAGATAATTGTAGAACTTAGTGTGTCACTTTCGACAATATTAAATACAGTTTAGTCACGTACTATAATTGTAAAATACTGAATATCAAACATTCAGAAGTAATCATTAGAAATAAAGATAATAGACGTAAGTAAACTACAGGTTTTTATATTGAGTGACGAAACACGACGACCCGTGTAAGCAGTTGGGGCGTCTCGGTGAACCAGTGTCCGACGGACACACTACCGAGGCCACGCTAAAGGAGAGAGCAAAATCCCATAGGCTTCCGGTCCAGTGGTCACACGATCGTTGAGCTGCTGATAAAATTGAATGGCTTCCCTCCTTTTTGTTTTGATTAAAGAAAACACTTCTTATTTGACTGTTTACGTCACACTTTATTTCTGAGTCAAATTGGGAATTTCCATCCCTTATACGTTTTCTTTAAATTTACACTGTTAGTGACTTTGTGGGTTCGTTGGTGTGCCTTGGTAGGGTGCCGGTCCGACACAGGTTCCCCAAGACGCCCCACTCTCTAATACCGTCGGTGTAAACGGGTTCACCCAGTTTGGCAGGTTCGGAAGACAATTAGGCTCGTGGTTAGCCTGTGGGGTGTCTAAATAACGACGCAGGTATTTCTACGACCAGTCTCTTTATCGTCCCAAAAGGCTGATATTTAAATTCTATGTCCTAAGAGAGTTACACTACACAAAATCGAATTCCCATATAATTGGTATTTACAGATGATTGAATGAATTAACGATTCCGAGATACATACAAATAATTGAATTCATAAACACCGGGAATTATTTATTGAACTGATAAACACTAGTCGTGATACAAAATTATTAATTTACTTACTAACACTAAGTACAATTTAATATTTGGGTAAACACTAAACGTATGACAAAATTATTAATTTACTTACTAACACTAAGTACAATTTATGTAATTGCTGAACACTCGACGTGTGACAAAAATTATTATCTTACTCACTAACACTAAGTACGATTTAATATTTTGGTAAACACTAAACGTATGACAAAATTATTAATTTACTTACTAACACTAAGTACAATTTATGTAATTGCTGAACACTCGACGTGTGACAAAAATTATTATCTTACTCACTAACACTAAGTACGATTTAATATTTTGGTAAACACTAAACGTATGACAAAATTATTAATTTACTTACTAACACTAAGTACAATTTATGTAATTGCTGAACACTCGACGTGTGACAAAAATTATTATCTTACTCACTAACACTAAGTACGATTTAATATTTTGGTAAACACTAAACGTATGACAAAATTATTAATTTACTTACTAACACTAAGTACAATTTATGTAATTGCTGAACACTCGACGTGTGACAAAAATTATTATCTTACTCACTAACACTAAGTACGATTTAATATTTTCGGTACGAGTTTCGTAAACGTCCAATGCTCGCGGCGGACACGCGAAAGTTCTGCACGGATGCGGTGCACTGTAACAACGATCTTATTGTTCTTAACAAGAGTTTCGCGAAAGTACTGCCAGGATGCGGTGCACTGTAACAACGATCTTATTGTTCTTAACAAGAGTTTCGCGAAAGTACTGCCAGGATGCGGTGCACTGTAACAACGATCTTATTGTTCTTAACAAGAGTTTCGCGAAAGTACTGCCAGGATGCGGTGCACTGTAACAACGATCTTATTGTTCTTAACAAGAGTTTCGCGAAAGTACTGCCGGGATGCGGTGCACTGTAACAACGATCTTATTGTTCTTAACAAGAGTTTCGCGAAAGTACTTCAAGGATGCGGCGCACTGTAACAACGATCTTATTGTTCTTAACAAGAGTTTCGCGAAAATACTTCAAGGATGCGGTGCACTGTAACAACGATCTTATTGTTCTTAATAAGAGTTTCGCGAAAGTACGGCCAGGATGCGGTGCACTGTAACAACGATCTTATTGTTCTTAACAAGAGTTTCGCAAACGTTCCATGCTCATTCATTGCCTTTTTCTCACTAACTTTTCCAGCTCCTCGGGATTGACTCTCGCCACCAAAACACATCACATCCCTTGGTGTGGGTAACCGCATCGTACCCCTGCCTGTGTGTATTTTTTATTATTATGCGCACAGGGGTGAGCGCCATTGCGTGTGTTTACTCGTTGTACCATTTTATGTGTAGGGACGTTCATATTGCTTATACGTGCAATGTGATGCTGCTACATGGGCATGCGTTATATCTCACGTATTTGTATTTGTTGAGATGTGTCCTTTTAAGGGCATGCGTTGTAGGTTTCGTCGGTTTGCGCGCCTTCTTAGTAATTCCAGGAATTAGTCGCAGGCTTGCGCAACCGCATCATGTTTTTCTTGGTTGTTCTGCCACATCCGATCGTTGGTTGATGTTTTTACCAGATCGATGTGCAGGTGTCCCATGCTCTCCTCTGCTATTTAGTTTCTTACCATTGCAACTACGTTGTGCTTGGTCATCATGACATGATTTTCGTGCTTTATGCATTTCTACTTTTAGGAAGATGCATGTATTGCTCATACGCTTGTATCAGCGGGCTTGTGGTTATTTTACCTGCTAATGCAGGTAAGTATTCGATTTTCTGGCGCCGAAAGCCTGCGAAAAGAGGGTTACCTGGTGGTAAGTAGGCAGGTGGGTAGTGCCGTTCGCGCTAACCGCCACAGTACTCCCCCCCCAGTGACATAGTCACGATAAACCCAAAACACAACAAAAACGAAGAGGTGTTGAGAGTGAGGCGCGCTCTTAGTTGGCCACGCGATTGGTCCCTATGGGGTTCTGTTATTACCATCCTGGTGGTAACACTTGTCGAGTGCGCAGTCGTTTACGACTTCGCGTAATGGGCCCTTTATATTGTTCTGGCACGCCCGCCGTGGTCGGCGGCGTCTTTTTCTGCACCTCAGTAGTGTGAGAAGTGCAGCCCTGGTTACTTTCTTCCAAAAAACAAGGTTTTAACCGTTCCACGCTGATTGTGGCTGCTTTTCCACGCATGTCCAACTCGTAGACCCGTTCGCTGATTCTTTTAATCACTTTGAACGGGCCCTCAAACGGAGGGTCGAGTGGTTTCTTTACTTTATCCACTCTAACGAAAACGTGTGTACAGGTGCGCAACTCTGGATGCACGAAAACTCTCTTTGACCCGTGTCGGGCAACCGGTCTTGGTCCTACTTTCCGCATCAAATCACGCAGGTAACCCACGCTCTTCGTCAGCTCCGCAGGTGCCTCGCCGTCGACGAAAAGCTCCCCGGGCAAAACGAGGCTGGTACCGTAAGTGAGCTCGGCTGCTGTGGCGCCCAGGTCTTCCTTCATGCTGGTCCTCAAACCAAGGAGGACGGTGGGCAGTGCGTCGAACCACTGTGTGTCATTATGGCACATTAAGGAGGCCTTCAATGATCTATGCCAACGTTCTATCATTCCATTGGCAGCAGGATGATATGCTGTCGTACGATCTCTTTGACAACCCAGCAACTCCGTAAGCTGTCTGAAGATCGTAGCCTCGAACTGAGGTCCCCTGTCCGAGGTAAGTGTTGTGGGAACGCCGAAACGCGTTACCCACGTTGAGTAGAAAGCCCGAGCCACGCTCTCTGCGGTTATCACACGTAATGGGGTAGCCTCGGGCCATCGCGTAAAGCGATCTATCATCGTGAGCAGGTACGAGAATCCTCTGGAGGGAGTTAAAGGGCCGACTATGTCGATGTGTACGTGGGCGAAACGCGCCTCGGGCAGCTTGAATTGTGCCGGTTCCAGTACGTTGTGTCTGCTTATCTTACAACGTTGACACTTGAGACACGCCCGCGCCCACCTCGTGAGGTCCTTATTCATATGTGGCCAAACGAACTTACGTCGAATCGCCGCAGCCGTCGCGCGCCCGCTGGGATGAGCTGGGCTATGAAAGGTCTCATAAATGCCCCTACGCAACACCGCAGGAATGTAAGGCCTGACTGTACCCGTTGAGACGTCGCACCAAACGGTTTTCCCGTTGGTGTCGACAGCGAACCTACGCAGTTCCAGTGCTGTGTCTGCTGTTACGAGCGCTTTAAGTTGGCTGTCGTTTTTTTGGGCTTGCTCCAAGTCAGCGTCAGCTAAGGCTGCGCGCAATTGAATCACATCTATGCGAGATAGTGCGTCTGCTATTACGTTCTGGTTACCAGGAACGTACCTTATCTCGGTGACGTATTGGCCTATGAGGTCCAGATGCCGCTCCTGTCGCGGCGATGCATTTCCGGATTTCTTCCGGAAGGCGTGGCTCAATGGTTTATGGTCCGTTCTGACGATCGCTTGGCGACCCTCGACCATGTGTCGAAAGTATTTGATAGCACTGTATATGGCTAATAATTCTCGGTCATAGGTGCTGTACTTGCGTTCTGCCGTACTGAGCTTTCTAGAGAAAAAACCCAGCGGCTCCCAGCTACCGTCGCTCTCCTGCTCCAATACCGCCCCAATTGCGGTGTCCGACGCGTCGCATTGTATTGCTAACTGTGCGCCCTCTGCCGGGTAACACAGCAAGGTGGCGTTTGCAAGTTGCGCTTTCGACTGACGGAATGCATTACTTGCTGCTTCCGTCCAGACGATTGGGCGTTTGTCGTTCTTTTTTGCTCCCTTTAAATATTCATTTAGAGGGGCCTGGACATGCGCGGCATTTTGTAATGTCGGCCGGTAAAAATTAAGCATGCCCAGGAAACGTCGTAATTCGCGAACGTTGGTAGGACGTGGGAATTCGTTGAGAGCTTTAACTCTGTCCGAGAGAGGCCGAATACCCCGATTGTTGATATGATAACCCAAATAGCTTACCTGCTCTTTGGCAACTTGGCATTTGTCTGGGTTAATCATAAGTCCGTAACGGCGGAGTCGTTCTAACACTTGTTTAAGATGTTGCTGGTGCTCCGCTCGGTTTTGGGACGCAATCAGGATATCATCGATGTAGGCGTAACAAAAATCCAGTCCACGCAGAGCTGAATCGATGTACCTTTGAAATGTTTGTGCGGCGTTTCTAAGGCCGAAAGTCATTACCTTGAACTCATATAGTCCAAAAGGGGTAATGACCGCGGTTTTTGGGATGTCTTCGTGGGCCACTGGTATTTGGTGGTATGCCCTGGCGAGGTCCAGGGTCGTGAAGACTGTGCATCCGCGCAATTTGTATGAGTAATCATACAAGTGTGCGATGGGGTATCGGTCCGGGATTGTGACCGCGTTTAACAGTCGGTAGTCGCCACACGGGCGCCATTCGCCGCTTCGCTTTTTAACTAGGTGAAGCGGGCTGGCCCATGGGCTGACTGAAGGTTGGCAGATTCCTTGCTCCAGCATGTAGTCGAATTCTTCGCGTGCTGCGCGCAATTTGTCTGGTGCTAGTCGACGCGGACGTTGGCTTACCGGTGGACCCCGTGTCTCGATGTGATGGTATACCCCGGACTCTATGTACTCCTGGTTGGGAAGTGGTACTGTCGAGTGTCTATACTCTTCCAGTAGAGCCGGAATCTCATCGCATGTGATGTCGGCCTCGTGTGGCGTCCGTGGGGCCTCCCCAGGCGGATGGCCGAGTGGCCGTTGTTCCACTAATCTATTGTTCGCGGTGTCGACTAGCAATTTGTGGCACGATAGTAAGTCCGACCCTATTAATGGTTCGGAGACGTCGGCCACTATGAAGTGCCAACCTATGGGGTGCCGCAAACCTAGATCCAGTCGTAGGTACTTACGTCCGTAAGTAGCTATGGATGTGTTGTTCGCTGCTAGTAATTGGAGTCTGCTAGGCGTTTTATTTTGCGAAGCGTATGACTTAGGTAAGACTGATATGTCGGCGCCAGTGTCGACCGTAAAACTTATATCCAATCTCGGGTCTTTGATTGTTAAGCGGCTTACTTGGAGTGTGCCGACCGTTTGCGCTGAGGTTGCGGTCGGCCGCCCTAGTTTAAATTCGCATTTGTCGCTGGTTTTATGGGCTTCCACCCGCAGGGTTGTGTACATTTGCGGGCCTTTGCCCCAAACCGCCGATGATATGAACACCACGCGGGTGTTAATGCCCTTTGAGGGTTCGCCGTCGGCTGTGGCGCGGGTCTCCCGCGCGTGCTAGTGGCACCTCTCAGGTTTTCGCGTTGCCCAGCTGTGGGCTGGGTCTGGGGCCTCTGATATGTTGGGCGATTTTGGGCCGTGCGCGCGAAGTCTCGTAATTCGGCCCGTAATTGTGCGATTTCGCGTTGTAAACTTAATTCATAGCGCGAGGGTCCCGGTTGCCAGAAGTGGGGTTGTTCTGCGTCCCGAGTATGCGCCAAAGCCCGTGCCGAGTCTGTGGCGAGTGGTTGTGACGCGTTGGTGCCTCCCTTTTCGCGCGGAATATTCCGGGGCGAGGCGTAGTATCGCGCAGATGCTTCCTCCGGACGATTAATGGTCGCCACATGAAAGGCGGGGGACTCCTCTCGTTGGTCAGCGCCCTCTACGATCGCATATGCGATCTTAGCCAGCCAACTCAGGCTTTGATTGGTTTGAGCGATCACAGTAGGACGCGCTTGTTGCGGAAGACCCCTAATGAAGTGGGGTCTGATGACATCATCTGAGATCCCCTTCCCCGCTATAGACCGCAAATGAGTGAGAAAATGCGATGGCTTCATCCCTGTAAAATTAGTCTCGTTGTACAATCGTTGGTGCCTCTTGGCTATTGACTCCTCGAGCGCATTGAGGAGCGTTTCCCTCATGTTTGTATACGGGCTGTTACCAGGAGCTCTTATAATGTGTGCCACATGTGTACGCTGGTTTCGGTTTAAAACCCTCATAACCTCAAGCGCACGTGGTCTCTCCTCGCTCACGCCCGCTGCCTCGAATATGAGGTCCGCCATGGTGAACCAGAGCTCCGATTCTTCCTCGTCAAAAGGAGGCAAGCGCAAGTCGCGTGAGGCAACATGTAGTGCCTGCACTGTTGGAGTCGCACCAGCGGATAACGGGAACTCCGTTCTGTGACGGCGTGAGTCGCGGGCTTTTTCATGTAGCGAGTCCGTGGGCTGTTCTACGCCGAGGGCGTCCACAAAGGCCGGGGACTCCGGACGCGGTACTTCCAGCTCCCGCTGCAGCTCCGCCCGAGGCGCCGTCGGCGATTCGGTCAGCGATTCCCGCAGCGCTCCCGGTTGGGGCTCCTGTTGAGCCTTCTTTGACCTCGTAAACTGAGCCATCTTCTACAAAAGGTTGGTGGTCGCTACTCGAAACGCGAGAACCACGAGAAACTGCAGGAAAAGGCTGTAGGGAGAAGGCAAGGCTCTGCCAAGTTGGCGGAAAGTCCGTTGCCTGGAGCTGTTGTGATGGTGAACGAGTGAACAGTGTAGGTGTGGGTTGCTTAATTTAATCTGAATAGTTTCCGGTGCTAAATCCGTATTAGTTCCGATTTCTCGATGCCCGCACGGGGCTTACTACGCGAATTTGTTGTGGTGAACGTTTGTACCATTTAATTACAAATAAATATTTTTAAATTCGGTTATTCCCTATCGCTATTCTTACAATACATTGAAAGGAGAAGACAATATGGTGTTTTAGCTGGCTCTGAAGGAGCTCAGCGTATATATAGATATAAAAGGGAGAGAGAGAAGGAGAAAAAAGAAAAAAAAATTAATTACGTCACCTGGAGTCCAACGTTGAGAGTTTGGTTTCGTCAGGTGTCGTTACTAGCAATGTGTTGAGGATAGTGCTGCGATCTGACTCCACTTGTAGTGATTTTGGTGGTTGCTTCGATGTTCGTTTGTCAGGTTGTGTGCTCTTCCTCACTTGGTAGGTCACCAATTGTGGGTTCGTTGGTGTGCCTTGGTAGGGTGCCGGTCCGACACAGGTTCCCCAAGGCGCCCCACTCTCTAATACCGTCGGTGTAAACGGGTTCACCCAGTTTTGCAGGTTCGGAAGACAATTAGGCTCGTGGTTAGCCTGTGGGGTGTCTAAATAACGACGCAGGTATTTCTACGACCAGTCTCTTTATCGTCCCAAAAGGCTGATATTTAAATTCTATGTCCTAAGAGAGTTACACTACACAAAATCGAATTCCCATATAATTGATATTTACAGATGATTGAATGAATTAACGATTCCGAGATACATACAAATAATTGAATTCATAAACACCGGGAATTATTTATTGAACTGATAAACACTAGTCGTGATACAAAATTATTAATTTACTTACTAACACTAAGTACAATTTAATATTTGGGTAAACACTAAACGTATGACAAAATTATTAATTTACTTACTAACACTAAGTACAATTTATGTAATTGCTGAACACTCGACGTGTGACAAAAATTATTATCTTACTCACTAACACTAAGTACGATTTAATATTTTGGTAAACACTAAACGTATGACAAAATTATTAATTTACTTACTAACACTAAGTACAATTTATGTAATTGCTGAACACTCGACGTGTGACAAAAATTATTATCTTACTCACTAACACTAAGTACGATTTAATATTTTGGTAAACACTAAACGTATGACAAAATTATTAATTTACTTACTAACACTAAGTACAATTTATGTAATTGCTGAACACTCGACGTGTGACAAAAATTATTATCTTACTCACTAACACTAAGTACGATTTAATATTTTCGGTACGAGTTTCGTAAACGTCCAATGCTCGCGGCGGACACGCGAAAGTTCTGCACGGATGCGGTGCACTGTAACAACGATCTTATTGTTCTTAACAAGAGTTTCGCGAAAGTACTGCCAGGATGCGGTGCACTGTAACAACGATCTTATTGTTCTTAACAAGAGTTTCGCGAAAGTACTGCCAGGATGCAGTGCACTGTAACAACGATCTTATTGTTCTTAACAAGAGTTTCGCGAAAGTACTGCCAGGATGCGGTGCACTGTAACAACGATCTTATTGTTCTTAACAAGAGTTTCGCGAAAGTACTGCCGGGATGCGGTGCACTGTAACAACGATCTTATTGTTCTTAACAAGAGTTTCGCGAAAGTACTTCAAGGATGCGGCGCACTGTAACAACGATCTTATTGTTCTTAACAAGAGTTTCGCGAAAATACTTCAAGGATGCGGTGCACTGTAACAACGATCTTATTGTTCTTAATAAGAGTTTCGCGAAAGTACGGCCAGGATGCGGTGCACTGTAACAACGATCTTATTGTTCTTAACAAGAGTTTCGCAAACGTTCCATGCTCATTCATTGCCTTTTTCTCACTAACTTTTCCAGCTCCTCGGGATTGACTCTCGCCACCAAAACACATCACATCCCTTGGTGGGGGTAACCGCATCGTACCCCTGCCTGTGTGTATTTTTTATTATTATGCGCACAGGGGTGAGCGCCATTGTGTGTGTTTACTCGTTGTACCATTTTATGTGTAGGGACGTTCATATTGCTTATACGTGCAATGTGATGCTGCTACATGGGCATGCGTTATATCTCACGTATTTGTATTTGTTGAGATGTGTCCTTTTAAGGGCATGCGTTGTAGGTTTCGTCGGTTTGCGCGCCTTCTTAGTAATTCCAGGAATTAGTCGCAGGCTTGCGCAACCGCATCATGTTTTTCTTGGTTGTTCTGCCACATCCGATCGTTGGTTGATGTTTTTACCAGATCGATGTGCAGGTGTCCCATGCTCTCCTCTGCTATTTAGTTTCTTACCATTGCAACTACGTTGTGCTTGGTCATCATGACATGATTTTCGTGCTTTATGCATTTCTACTTTTAGGAAGATGCATGTATTGCTCATACGCTTGTATCAGCGGGCTTGTGGTTATTTTACCTGCTAATGCAGGTAAGTATTCGATTTTCTGGCGCCGAAAGCCTGCGAAAAGAGGGTTACCTGGTGGTAAGTAGGCAGGTGGGTAGTGGCGTTCGCGCTAACCGCCACAACTTTATTTCAATAGCAAGAAGACCCGCTGTTCTTACGCACTGGGCCGCAGTCTTCCTGCTTGGATATTACTACACCACACTGCACTCTTAACGCACTGCCAATTCTAATCTAATCAAGACAAGAGGTCCGCTGTACAAACGCCAAGGCCGCAACCTCTTGTCCGATAGATTATATCACTACACACTGCTACTTGCAACTCATTTTCAACCACTTTATATACCATTTTAATTTGTTAATAATGCAGATGATACATTTCTCCTCACCGAATGTGTAACCTATTTTGAGGCTATTCGCCTGCCATTCACAATTCGCAATTTTAAATTACCACTTAATTGCCAATGCAGCAAAATCAATTAAAATATTCATTCGATTTGTAGTAGCAATGATTGAACCAATTTCAGTGCATTGCTCTACGTGCAAATCGTATCATACGTTTAATTTCGCCTTTTTGCTACGTTCGACACTTTCGATGTACTCAGCATTTCGTTGCCGTTGAACTACCGTCTTTGACAATACCGCCCGTGTCCCATATCGTGTATAACATCGTGTGTACGAAACTTGAGCTTGCCGACCGTGGGCTTGTGAAAGATGATATGCTTGAGCGTTTATCGCGGCGTGCGTGGATGAATGAGTTTAACGTTGAAGAATTGCATTGTATGCAGAATGCTTGTGACGATTGAGTTTGTTTATGGTATGAAGTGGATAGGCGTTTATCGTGATATAATATGAATCAATTGGATGGAAGAATTACATTGTATGCGAATTGCTTGGGATAAATGTGGTTTAAGATTATGTTTAAAATTGCTTATAATTGCTTGGGATAATCGTGGTTTGAGATTATGTTTAATTAATTGAATGAAGGTTTATTGTTTGAGGAGTGGCTTGAGATTATGTATGGTATTGTTGCAATATTTAAGGGGGGGTGTGTGGCGGGGTGTAACATGTGTTACGTACTTGTTGAAAACTCAACTGATCCATATCACTTTCACGAACAAATCGGTTATCATCGGTCGATAAAGGACTTGATTAACGGATGCTGTTCATCTTCGAAGAAGATTGGCCCGATGATAATATCAACACAAACAATAACTTTTAGGTCAACAAGTTTCAGGTGGCATAGAACCGGTAATTCGATTTTTTAACGGTTCCGTAAGCGCGAAATGCGCCCCATCGCCCAGGATGTTATTTTGCCGAAAAGCCTTATAGGCTGCTGCCATTTAGCCAATAAAGTTCGCATATGGCAAGCGACTGGTAACAATTGTTGTCAATTGAATTTTGTCCGGGATAACTTTCGTCTGATGAAAGACATCGAGATGATATTGTCGGAGAAGGATTAAATCGAGGGTAGTTTGATAAATCAGTGACTTTTCAGAGGGAGCAGAGTTACATTTAAAGTTACTGCGCGGAAAATTCAAAAAGTTACCGACTTATCAAACTGCTCTCGTATTGTAAGTCTGAATTCAACGAGTTAAACCTACCTTATCCCAGTTTCTATATTCCCAAGTTGGTCTCATGGGTAAATTCAAAGGCATTCCCCTTACAAATGAAAGGACCAAACGATGTCTAAAATGTCTGCAACAAATAAATACATCATTACTCTCCTCTTCCTTAATTTTTATTTTTCTTGTTTCAATGATTCATAAGTTCACTGAAATTGCATTGAGGCAAAATGTTGCCGAAAAACACAAGATGTTGTCGCGGTTCCGTCAAACCGCACTGTTACTTACCTGAAGAACCCCCATAAGTTCGACCCAACCTTATGTTTCGCTAATGCAATCGCATTAGCACCTTAAATGCTTCACACATCAAATAGATCAAATTTATATAGCCTAAAAATCCCTGTAAAAGAATTCTTACCTTTCATGCATTTCTTCGCATACAAATTCCCTACAAGAATTCTTTCCATTATATAGGAGCATAAAACAAATCCTATTCAGTACCTTCGGTTGCCAGACAAATTCCAACCTTCCCACACCCGCACCACAATCTTCCCGCAGCAAAAACATTTCCTTCCCAAGGATAATTAATGCTTTCAATGCGTTACCTGGAAATGCCTGCAAAGAATTTTTCCTACAAGGGCACTCATACATGTATGCGTTTCTGCATAAGCGAACAAAAACCGAATTTCCAATTAGTGTAGATTTTCACACTAGTGTTCGACACTTGCGTCGCCATAGATACCATGTACCATTGACACAGATGGTATATACAAACCGTCATTGTATAACCATCTAATCTGCCTTGCAATGACTTGCAACTATCGATACAGCTGCAAGCACCTTACCCAGAATTACTCCTTTGTTTGAATCTCCAAACAAGCATCGACTTCGCGCATAGCCACCGGATTGAATTCAAAGCATAAACAATGCAAATATAGAATCCGTTTCTCGCAAACGAATTTCCCTGCATATACAAATGCAAGCAAGGGATTTGTTTCGTCCACCAACCCATTAGCACCTTTCCCAATGTCTATTCGTATATATACACAAGGGCATCACTCATCTAAGACTTTTATGATGCCCCCATCTCATCTTTTCTCTTACCACATTTCTTCGAAGCATCGTCGTCTATTTATTTAGACGCGATGCACTTCATAGACAACGATCTTCTCGATCCCTTTGTCCTTTCCGCCTGCCTGCTTTTGTTTTGCCATTGCCTTCGCGCATGGGTAAAGAACACAGATCTGAACGATCACACACATACCACCATGATCCCCATTACGAGATCTGATTTTCTATTCCACCAAGAGGGACTTTACGTTTTTCTGGTGGTATGTAAATACATATCCTTAGTGGAGAGGATATCTACCACCACACCACAAACTCACCCCAAACGAAGGTTGAATCTTGGAGTCCAACTACATCCACGACCACGCTGGTCGCGCGATCTCCCGCTCTCCGTCGGGCGGCGGAGAAGCGTATATATATAGAAGTCGGGTCGTGAAAGGAAGTGTTTCATAATAATCAATTTGGTATTAATAATAAGTTTAAGTGAGGTATAAAAACACTAACATATTTAATAATGGCTGAGAACAAAGTGGTTTTTATTAAGAGAATTATCCTTCATAATTTTAATAACTAAAGTGAAATAAACTAAAAATTAATTAAGAACAGCTTGTGTTTTAATTGCTATCTGGTGGAAATCGTTTTCTTCTTCCTTGCGTTGTGAGCAGTGTGTGCGTGAACAATAGACGATGGGGATGGAAGTGAACCTAGTGCCCGTGTTTGGTACAATACTTCCTCCCCACAATGTATATTGCCACCATTTGGCGCACGTATTCGCCGTCCTAGAAACGAATCAATTAAGATTTATGAGATTCTCACAGTAATTGTTCTAGAAATCCAATTTGATAAAAACCCAAATGACAGAAAAATGCCAACACTCGCATCTGATAAATAATTCAATAGACCACGGCATGGGCAACTATTGTATTACTTCTTAATAATCTACGTTGGTCATTTGCGCAAGCTTTCTCTCTTCGTGTAAAACGAGTTTTTTGTTAATTAAGTTGTTTGTCTTTCAACAGAATCTTAGACACCTGTAGTTTCTCCACCATGAGATTTTGATTTTCGAATTTGGACGCCTGAATGTCCATTTTTTGTAATTTGACCGTAATCGTTTCGTACACAAAAATACCATAACGATTATTCCTTTTCGATACTAAAAAATCATGGCCATCACTTTCCCGACCGAACTCACAGTCTTTTCTTTTTCTGCAAGGATCCCCACCAAGAGTCTATTATTGTGACTGCCGATTGTTCTCTGACGTATAATAAGCTATCCAGTTTTCATCTACGGTGAAGACCCGATGTAAAACTTTGTGTTAATATGGCTCAAAGAGATTTATACACTGCTTCGACATTGACAGCCATATCTACTTGTTTCTACCATCAGCAATCGAAGGACCCATTGGTCAAACAGCTTTCTCATATTTAACTTCTATAACATGCATATGTCTTCTCCTTTTTTGCGAAATTTTCTTCAACGATCAGCGATAATCATACCTTGGGCTTATAGCGTTCTGTGAACTCCTCGATACTATAGTGGTTAGTATACCCGCCTGTCACGCGGACCCCGGTCTCTAATGAGGAACGTTTCAAACCTACCCTATGAAAAGGTTACAACCAAACCGCATCAGACCACGCCAGCGTGCGTAGTAGGATGTCCTAATTCACTACATATTTGTCATGTGAATGCTCTGGTATTCGGATCTGATGATTTTTGTTCTGGATTCTCTTTTTTCAACTGTGTTATAAGCTCAATTAACGGAGTGGGGGACAGAGGCTATCATCATCATCATCATCATCGGCACTACAACCGGGATCCGGTCTTGGCCTTATTTAGCAAGTGTCTCCACCGGTATCCGTTCCTTATCCGAGACTTGTTAAATTGTCCATAATAATTCGTTTTCCCGGACAAGGTTATTACCCTTACGCCAACGGACAGAGTCTATACAGGCCCTTTACCGATGGTATTAAAGAACGTCATTCGAACCATCGTTACGAAAAAGTTGGAATCAAAACACCACGTATCAGTCGACGCATCTATGGGAAAATGTCTCAACTCGATACTTAAGCTATGTGTTTGCTCCATGAATGCTGATATACCGCATATTTATTGAGAGCATTATTATCCGCTTATCCCTCTTGTTTATGTAGTTAATCCTGCAATCAATATTTTTATTTTGTTATTTGAACCCACAATACAATGTTTCTTAAAATTTTTATTATATCGGTATCCCAATAGGGACTTGACAACTTTTTTTTTAAACAAAACGAAAACCATTTGAGATATTTTTAAAACTTTATTATTGACTTGAAGTACAGTCAAACCATTTATGAATGGCACTCGACTTCGTTCATATGGCCACCGCGGGCACGTTTGCAGCGGTCGATTCGTTGGACCCAATTTTAGATGACTCGGCCACATATTTCGCCGCTATTTCACGTTTAATGTTGGCTCTGATCTCTTGCAACGTCGTCGGCTTGTCGGCATAGACCAATGACTTGACGTAGCCCGAAAGAAAATAGTCTAGATGCGTTAAATCGCACGAACGAGGCGGCCAACCGACTGGCCCATTTCTTAATCATGGTCCGATAACGATGTCCATTCACAGTAACGTGACGAACGTTATCGTCGACGAAAAAATATGGCCCAATGACGCCGCCGGCATGCAAACCGCACCAAACAGTAATTTCTTGTGGATGAAGTGGTGATTCATGAAGCACAAGTGGATTTTCACCCGACCAATAACGCATGTTTTGCTTATTGACGAACCCATTCAGCCAACAATGAGCTTCGTCACTGAATATGATTTTGCTATGAAGTTCATCATCTTGGCGCATCTTTTCCAGAGCCCAATCGGAGAACGTACATCGCTTCAAATGGTCCATCGGCTTCAATCCTTGAGTCAGCTTGAACTTGTATGGGTGTAAACCAAGATCCTTACGCAAAATTCGCAATAAAGTCTGGGCGATGCTCAATTCTTGAGAACGACGTGGAATTGACTGACTTGGATCGTTTGCTAAGGACGCCTGAACGGCAGCGATATTTTCGACACTTCGACCAACCCGTTGTCTCACTGACACGGCAACATCACACAACGAATACGTAGACTGAAATTTTTGCAGTAAACTTGTTATTTCCTATCTACTAGGGCGAGAATTATGACCGAATATTGGAGTTAATGCTCTTAAAGTTGCGGTCACCGACTTCAAATGTTGGTAGTAAATCTTTATAATTTGCAGAGCTGTTCGTTCGTGTACTTAATCACTATGTTGAGTTTACTGAATAAATTGAGAGTGACAGTTCGATGATTAGTGAAAGGGTGCGTTCACAAATTAAATTTAAATTTGTCAAGTCCCTATTGGAAAACCCGATATATAGTATAGGATTTTGCATCATATTTCCCTGTGGTACGTGAGATTCTCTAATCATTTTCTATGTAGAGAGCGTTCGTTCTCCACCAAGATTCCGGCATATGCACTCGGTTAGGCATGTAATTCATAACGTCCTCACCCAATGAGTGCTACTTCATCGCTTGGTAATATAAATGCACTAAACTCTGGGTTTTTTCGTCTTCCGGGTACCTACTTGATTTCTTGACATTGTTATACACTCTTCTATCAACTTTTATATAGAACAAGCTCTCGCTGCCATAATAATTAAAATAAGTAGCAAGTGCTTATCACTGTTATTGTTTTTTCCCTTTGGACTTCAATGCAAAGGAACAAAACCGCTGTCACCTAGGAGCCATTGCGGCAGGAAACGAACAAAACAGTTCACTACAACTGTATTCATTTTAACAAAACAAGTTAATTGCCAAACGCCGCAACACATACTTGGGACCCTCTACTTCTCAAGACTGTTTCACTCAGTTTGTTGGCCAAAAGGATACTTCACTTACGACTGTCACTTGTACCACCGACGAAATAAAAGGAACTTAAAAAACCCCTGCGGCAAGCGCAAAAGCACCAGTCAGAGTGCGCTGCTCCACAATCATGCAAGTTGCAAGTGCCCTAGGATGTCGAGAGCAGATTGAAAGTAATTGTGTTGGCACTTGTGCAACCTTTATCATCCTCTTAACACACTCTTATGCACAAAAAAAGACAGACCACGAAGAAACTGGAAAAGGAAACGAAGTAAAAAAAACACAAACACAGAAAACAAAACGAAGAAAATCACCCTCTCTTGTGATTGCGAATATCGGGAGTGAGAAGGATATCTCCGAAATTGCCTCGTGACACATAGAGGACAAACACCCTCGCCCACATACACATGCACACGCAGGCGCGAGAGCGAATATATACACATGTGCACCGAAAACAGCAGTAGCTCTCACAACAGTCTGTGATAACGGCGGCAACAGCAGCTTTAAGCGTATGAAAATTCAACACACAGCCCCAGGATTCACTGTTCTGGATATTCATGTCAAGGATACTATGAAATCAATTATTTGTAACTAACAACAGGGTGATTACATCATTTGGAAAGTACCTTCCCGGAGATTATTTGTTCTGATGTTACTGGCCTTTCTGCTTCAGTTTTACGTGATCCTCTTTTACGCAGTCCGATACATCCATTTAGATATTGACCCTAAGTGTGGGGGGCGTGAATAATTCCACTATCGTGCGATGTGTTGCCGAAAGGATAATTGATAAATAATAAAATATCCGATTGACCACACCATTTGAACTAAATACGGCGTCGCTTTTAAACAAGCACAAGGATGTTTGAATTAGCATTAGAATGTAGGACTTTGGTTAAGCAAGGCTTTTCAAGTGTTGTGCTACTGAAGGTTCTATTAGATTATTAATAGCTAATAAACTACATACAAAAGGAACATAGTGTGTGTGCGAGGAACCCATAAGGTAATTATATATTTATGTCACTTGTATTGGAATCAATTCAGAATCCTTCGAACTCCCCTTTTACTGTGTGGTCCTGAAATCACTTATATGTTTCGGGTGTCTAAAGGAAGATCAAGTGCTCTTGAATGTGGCGTGGTATGCAAATTTGAGAGTAAAGTTTTTTGCCTTGTTTTGGTTGCTTGTTGGGTGGAGTGGGGTGCATTTTTCATGCTGAATGTGAGGCACGAGGATCCTTTCACAATAGAGTGCACACTATGCAAAAGGGCCGTTTACTTGTTTATTACAATTCTTCTATATTTACAACAAACAATTAAAAATAAAATCTTGCAACCCCACATTCGTGAAATCAGGATCCATTTTCTAATAGTTCTTTTAGGATATTCAATCACGAATAAAATGTTGCTACTCTATGTACTTGCCACAATACATTGGAATAAACAGTAAAGCAGTACGAAGTATTACCGTGAATGTAATCTATGGACCACTTTACAGGGATTAACTGCCCTATATAAAGAATATAGGGCGAAGGCACGTTATATGTATTTATGTTTCTATCATCATCATCGGCACTACAACCGGAAACCGGTCTTGGCCTTATTTAGCAAGTCCTGAGGCTTGTTAAATTTTCCATAATGATTTGTTTTTTCCGGGCAAGGTCATTAGTCTTGCGTCAGATTTATGTTTCTATAACAACTTGAATATACCACAAGTTGAAGTAAAAGGGAACACATTATTTTTCCAATAGATAGATTTAGTAATCTCTATCCCGCATTGTGTAAGTGCGATCGGGTTACGTTACATGTCGTTAGAAAGATAAGCGCACTAAAAAAACTTTTCAGACAGTTTCGTGATTGCTTGACTCAGTTTTCTTTGACTGCGCTTCAAATGTGGACACCAACAAAGAGAAAATACGCCACATTTCACAATTCTTCGGTAAAGGCGAAAACGCAAGCCATGCGGCTCAAAACGTGAATAATGCTTTTGGTCTTGATACTGTAACAGCCTGTGGCGGTTCCGCCAAACCCCACTGCTTACTTACCTGAAGAACCCCCATCCCTATAACCCAATCTGTATAAGTTCGCTAACGAAATCGCATTAGCACCTTAAATGCTTCACGCATCAAATAAATCAAATTTATTTTTCTAAAAGTCCCTGTAAAGAATCCTTACCTTTCATGCATTTCTTCGCATACAAATTCCATGTAAGAATTCTTTCCTAACTTATCAGGAACCCCAAAACCAATTCGGCACCTTCGGTGCCAAGCAAATCCCCCTGGACGAATTCCTAGAAACAAAATGATTTGGTTTACATACAATGTAACCATCATAACAGGAACCATAAACATTGCGTCGCCTATTTCCCGTCCTCACCAAGTGTATCATAAATCACCATACATACACATTGGCTGACGACCTACACCCAAGGGACCAAAACAAATATACGCATCTCGCGTCTCTTGGCACCAATTAAATCCTACAGCATAAGCAAATGCTAATAGGAATTCAATACCTACCCTTACCAGCGATACCAAAAACACAATTTCCCGGTAATTTAGCTAAAACCCATTAGCACATTTCCACATTGCATTGCCGCCGATTTATTTAGCCGCAATGCACATCTCAGACAAAGACCCAAACGTTCCCTTTGTCTCCTCATATTTCGAGATCTGCTTCTCATCAGCAGCGGTATAAGCAAACACAAATCCAATTGGCTTCCAATGACATTCGGCTGTACTAATGTACACACATACATGTGTACCACCATGAACTTTATTACAAGATGTGGTTTTCTGTTCCACAGAGAGAGAGACTTTACGTTTTTCTGGTGGTAAGTAAATACATATCCTTAGTGAAGAGGATATCTACCACCACACCAGAAACTGACCCCATTAGCGAGTCGGCTCTGTACGAGCCGTTTATCGCTGATTACAGCCATGAATTCGGTCGGTTCTTCTACCATCCACCGTGCTGCGCGTACGGTACGGTGGGCCTCCTTATTATTTAAAAACATTTCCTTATTACGTCCCTTGTCAATCGAGTAAATAGTTTTAAAATCAAAAGTTAGCAATAAAGATACAATAAATTAAAGCGGTGATCACAAGCCACAAAACGTGTGTTTTATTTTTCACTTGTGCGACCTTTGTTTCAGTAAGGTTTGCTTAGGTGTTGTTAAATGGAGGATTTCCAAGCAAATCAATGGAAAAGCGCAAACGCTCGCGTCGCAAATCCGATGTGTTATTCAGGCAGGCGAACATCAGTCAAGTGGTTAAAGAATAAATTTCCTTTGTTGGTGGACAGTTCTCGCCGGAACTGTTTAGTGTATGATGGAGGAGGAAAGTGAATCTAGTGCCCGTGTCTTGGTACAATACCCCCCCACAACCCACATCAACGCAATTTTGGTTTTGTTAATTCCGTTCCGGTAATTTTGATGTCAAAGATGCACCACGCTCTGGAACCAAAAAAACGTTTGGAATCCCTTGAATAAGGCTGGATACAACAAGAAGCTCGATGTATGAGTGCTACACCTGTTATCACAGAAAAACCTCATGGACCGAATTTCCATCTGCGAATCGCTGCACAATCGACTCATCTCTGACGCGGATAATGACTGGTGCTGAAAACTGGGTCACGTATGAGAACATAAAATGAAAGCAGTGATGGTCGAATCGCGGCGATGCGCCGCAAACGGTCGTCAAGCCAGGATTGACGGTCAGGAAGGTTTTGTTGTGTGTTTGTTGGGATTGGCAGTGGATCATCTACTATGGGTTGCTCCCCTACGCCCAAACTCTTAATTCGGACGTGTACTGTTAACAATTGGATCGTCTAAATGAAGCAATCGCGCAAAAGCGGACGACTTTGGCCTGTAGGAGAGGTGTTATGTTCCATTAGGATAATACCAGGCCACATACATCTTGTATATATCTTGTCACTATATCCTGCATCCACCTCATAGTCCGGATCCAGCCTGTGATTACACCCTGCTCCTGTGTATGGCGAATTATTGTGCTGGCGAAAAATTCGCCTGTAGAGAAGCTTGTGAAAATCGACTGCCCCAGGTTTTCGCCAATAGGGACGAGGGTTTATATGAGAGAGGTATAATGAAATTACTTTCGAAATGACAACAAGTTATCGAACAAACGGTGCGTATTTGACGTAACTCAAAAACTAAAAAGAAAACACCTTGACAATTTTTCGATATGCACGATGCAGTTGCCAGTTAAAATAAAACTAAATAATTCAGTGTGTCACAATTTTGCTGAAATTGTAAATTATGTTTATGGTTCCAAGAGCGTCAGAGACATTTACTCGTCATCTTAGTTTCGGGAATTCTGTTACGGGATTTTCCGTGTTTCTCGTAGAGGCAAACCCGACCTCGTACATAACATTATGGAAAATGTCGCCCAGATGATAAAGTTCAACCATAAAATAGTTTTAACCTCCCTTCATAAATCCGTATTCAAAAATACAAAAAGGCTACCCGGGGGTAAGATTTTGTCGTGCATTCAGTGGGTTTGGAAAAGAGCCACCTACTATCAGTTACTTCCATATCGCCTAAATTGGGATCTCGATTACCAACAATTTGGCTCAAGACTGGTGACCTTGGCCGGAAAAAACAAATCATTATGGAAAATTTAACAAGCCTCAGGACTTGCTATATAAGGTCAAGACCGGTTCCCGGTTGTAGTGCCGATGATGATGATGATGATGATTACCAACAATTGGATCGCTTGAAGTTGGGCATTGACTAGTAGAGATCAGAGCAATACACATACAGAGTACGGATTATTAATACTAATTAGTAAAGTGTAGAAGCGCCGCTTAACATTGGTGGTGAGATTGGCTTAGGATGCGGTGCTCGAGAGTATGGATAGAGTGGTCGAAGTCGAACAAGGTGGATTTGGAGTTGACATTTCTCAGCATCCGCGAACGGGGTTCATAAGAGGCCCGGTGAGGGGGTATGTAGAGAAGGCGGGGATTACGAGTATTTCGAGGGTTTGTGTTCAGAGGAATTAAGTTAAGGAGGTAGGAACAGTCGACCGATCCAGAGAGGACCCAATGAATGAACATTATGTCAGCCACGACCCGGCGCTCCTCAAGGGTTCTGAGGTTGTTTAAATTGAGGCGATTAATATACGGGGGAAGGATTAAGAGGTTTTCCCATCCTAGTCCTCGGAGAGCGAACCGAAAGAAGCGACGTTATTTCCGATTCTACAGATATGGATCTTGTGATAAGGAGACCATACCTGGCTAGCATATTCAAGCAGTGGGCGGACGGGGGTAAGGCAAAGAGATCGAGTAAGGTAAGGGTCGGAGAATTCCTTAGACCATCGTTTCATGAATCCGAATGCAGAATTGGCTTTCCGGATCGTCTCATAATTGCGAGAGAGGAAGTTAAGCTCCCTGTCGCAAGGGATCCCAAGATCTCGAATAGATTGTACAATGGTTAGGGGTTGGTTATGAAGGGAATAGGAACGTGAGGATGAGTGAGTACGCTTACGGGAAAAGGTTATGGATTGACATTTGGCGATGTTAAGTATAAAGCAACTATTGTCAAACCAAGTCGAGAAGCTGTCAAGGTCAGATTGCGGCAGTGTAGAATCAAGAGGAGACTCGATGATCATGTACATCTTGGTATCATCAGCGTATAGAGACAAGCTGGAATTCTTAATAAACTTGTCAATGTCATTAGGGGCAAGTATAAATAGGAGAGGACCGTGGTGGCTACCTTGAGGGACCCCAGAGGCGGAAAAGAGAGGGTTGGATATCATGGACCTGGACCGAACGGAATAGAGTCTATCCTTTAGATAGAAAGAAATCCAGTTCAGCAATCCAGGTTCGAAACCGAGGGTGGATAATTTGAAGAGGATTAGATTGTGGGATATTTTGTCGAGGTCGGTTGAGACCATATCGACTTCGTTACCGTGCTATAGTGCTAAGAGTGTAAAGGAAGTGAATTCAACGAGGTTAGTTTTAGTTGATCGGCCATTGAGAAAACCATGTTGCCTCGATGAAATAAAAGATTTGCAACGGAAACTAAGAGA
Organism: Microdon myrmicae; assembly: GCA_963931805.1. Lineage (NCBI taxonomy): Eukaryota > Metazoa > Arthropoda > Insecta > Diptera > Syrphidae > Microdon > Microdon myrmicae. The sequence continues at coordinate 264,680,541 of OZ007496.1, forward strand.
TTCATATAGAATGCTTTCTATAAGTGTGACAGTTTGGCGATGGGGTGGTAGTTCCCCTTCTTATGGATGGGGATTCTGAGGAAGGTTTTCTAAATTGGGGTGAATATGCCTTGAGAGAGTGAGAGATTGAAGATCAATGAGAGGCGAGCAGAGAGAATGGATGAGCAATGCATTGCAGGGATACCATCAGGGTCCGGTGTAAACTCGTCTTTGAATTGCAGTAGCTTGGCTTCAATTATGGTCGGATCAAAGGAGGTGTGGAGAATGGGCCGATGGAGAAGTTAGATATGTAGTTGAAGCAAGACGGGCCAGAAACAAAGGAGTCATTAGTGAACGACTGATTGATGTGAGTGGCGAAGAAGTTAGCAATAGTAATAGGATCAGATGAGGTATAAGAGTTTAAGATAAGCGATATGGGGTAACCATCGGATCTACGATTATGATTGACGAACTGGAAGAAGGTTTTGGGGTCATTTTTGAGATTAGTCTGAGTTTTGATAAAATAGATGCGATAAATGGTGTTGAAAAGTTCCGTAAAGTGGAGGTAACTGCTAAGAAAGTTGGAGTAGTCAGGTATTGTTCAATTCCGAGAGAAGATGACACATAACTTAATCCTTTTGTTACGCGGGGAGCGAAGCTTGTGATTATACCATGGAGGGGAAGAGGTTGATATTCTTTGTCTAGAGTAGGGAACGAACAGGGAAATAGTGTAATGGATTTCGGTATATAAGTGGGTGATGGCATTTTCAACGGATAGGTGACTGATCGTCAGATAAAGCCGGGCGGTTCCAAAGTTATAGGTCATTAAAGGGTCGTGTCTCCCGCGGATACAAATTCGTATCATATGTGGCAACTACCGTGTATTTAGAAAGATGCAGACTATCCATTTATGGGCATTAATTTGCTTCGCTGTTGGCTTGGGCCGACTGCCACTTCTTTGAATATGTCGCAATCTTGTGCGACTGAACAACATTTTCATAAGCGTATGTATGTTGTTTTTACATTCGGGCGTACTGCGGCAGACCTGCGATTGCCTGAGTTTTAGTTAGTTTCATATATATGAAACTAACTTTCCCGTTGCACGATGCTGACGGTTTTTTCTTGTTTGGTGATTATGGAAGATGTTCCTATCGGTGACGTCGCGGGGTAGGTATTTTTGATGTTTCTTTGTTGCTTTTTCATGAGGAGGAAAAAGTATTTAGTATAAACGTGGTCTCAGGGCGTGCAGTGCTCGCGTTTAGGCGTCTGTTTCATACGTTTTTCATCGGTAAATTTTTCTAACATAATGTTTAAAAACGTTAAAGGTTCGCGTAAGTCATGGGTGCGTCCAGGGAGTCGATATAAAAAACGAAAAGGATTTATAGGAACTGTACATGAACTGGAAACGGAGTATGCGACTACATCGGCACAAAAATTGGCTACATCTCCCGACTTCGCTCCAACGGTCACAGTGACGGCAGCATACGTGATGTTACTTTTTTTTCAGTTTTTTCCGAACTTTCAAACATTATAAAGTGTAAAAACTGTGACGGTTCGATAAACTTTTCAAAAAAATCTGAGAAAGGCCTAGGATTCAAACTGATCGTCGAATGCAACTGTGGTGAGAGGGTTATCGAGTCCTGTCCACGAATCGCCAACGAAGCTTACGAAATTAATCGTAGAATACTATTCGTAATGCGCGTTTTGGGTGCCGGGTTAAATGGATTACATTGTTTCACTTCACTGATGGAGATTGGCGAATTTACGAAACACACCTACTACGGTGCTCTCGAGTGGTTCGAGCGCGCTTTCGATCTGCACGGCCGCATTTACGAAAGGTACGTTGGAGACGGGGATGTAAAAATAATGAATGCGTTGCAGAAATCATTTCCAAATGTTGTAAAGGCCGAGTGTATCAATCACGTGAGAAAGCGAATCGGTTCGCAATTACGCGGTGTCATAAAAAAAGCAAACAAGATAACAGACCAGTTAGGAGGAGCTGGTCCTGGCAAACTTACGGGAAACATGATAACAGAACTGACGACTCATTACGAACTTGCGATTAGACGCAATGCTCACTCTGCTGAAGAAAGGGCGAAAGAAATTTGGGCAACATACTACTACAAAATATCAACCGATGAAAATCCGCAACATCAAAACTGTCCAGAGGGCCCGGAGTCATGGTGCAAATGGAAACGCGCGGAAGCTGCGAATGAGTTGTCAAAGTTCCACCATGACAAACCTCCCTTGGATCCTAAAGTACTAACAGCTATTTACCCAGTTTACGTAAAACTGACAGATCCCGACATGTTAAAAAAATGCGAGGGAGGTTTCACACAAAATAACAACGAAAGTTTTAATGCTACTATCTGGCAAATGGCGCCAAAACACACATACAGTGGTAAGAAAATCATTGAAGTTGTTTAATGAGGGTTGCGAAAGCGTTTGCGAACGAGAGGGACATAGATCGGCTGCAAGACGCTGACCGCAGCCTAGTATACAACTCGCACGAACAGCGAGGAAAAAGGAGGAAAGCAACTGGAGGACCAATTCAAAGTGGTCGAAGGAATTGTTTATGGTCCAGGAATAGATGTCTAGCCGTTAGTATAAAAAAATCCGATGATTTCATGAAAAAAATTACTTTTATCTTTTTTCTAATTTATCTGCAAACTTTGAATGCGTTTTTTTGAGTGCGGTGTAAGCGATAATATGAAAACGGTACATGCGATTCTTATGAAAGTTCGCACACATATTTTTAACAAGCACACACAAATTGTGAGTGAATTACTTTTTTATTTATTTATTTATTTTTTTAGTTATAATTAAAAACTAGAGCAAAAAAAGGGCCGAAAAATCAATTTTTTTTTCAATAGTCCGCCATTTTGTTGTTTTTTATCAATTTTAAATTTTGTTTCACTCACATTGGGCTAAATGTATTTCAGTTCAATAAACTTTTTGCATTTTTCGTATTTTTTCACCGGGGACGAGCAGAACGGATGGCTAACTTTGAAGACCTGGTCGGCGGGGGGGGGGGTTTCCGGTTCCGGAGTAACTCGACAAAATTTACAAACGTAGTCGAAAGATGAATAAATTGTTAAAAAAAAATTGTTGTTATATCTTTAATACTCTCTCTTAAAAAAATTCATGAAAATAACCTATTTTTTGACCCGACAAACCGGAATGTCCCCTTAATTGTTTTTATCTCCTGGCTCTTTGGATCGCTGAACTGTCTGTAGAGCAGTTTTAACTTAGGGAGTAGAATACTCTTTTGCCTATACAACTCGTCGATGGTTGCGTTTCTGAATTGGTTTGTATGGCCCTCCATGTGAGATACTTTTGGGATAGAACGATTCATTGCATTAGTAACAATGTTGTTCATCGTCGAAAGATAATGATCAATTTCGTCATTATGAAGATTTCTGTCAGTTGGTGGATCGATGCCATTGGAGCGTAATTCTTTTTTTATTACCCGATCAAAGCGCGACCAGTGTGCTTTTCCGAAATTTAAAGAATGTATCTGTTTATACTGCTCAAGTGGTGAGTGTTCGTTTGGGACATGTATTACACCACCAAGTCCGTAATGATTGCTTTCGTACTCGATTGTACGAAGACAATTTCGAGTAGTTAGATCCGTATCTAATAATTGTATTCGGTCGTCCAACAACAGTAAATCCAAGAAGGAATTTCCTCTTGGATATAACGGCGTACTTGTAGCGTACAATTCTAGTTTACGTTCGATAGCGTTTGTTTGCCACCAGTCGAACAACACATTGCCTCTTGTGTTTGTGATAAGGTTACCCCAAGTACTGTGCTTGGAATTGAGATCTCCCGCCATAAAGAAATAATTATTTTCCGAGTGTAACTTGAGACTTAGAAAGGGGTATCAAGTTCATTGATAACCTGTATACACTGTTGAGCTTCGGGAGCATAAGCAGAGATCACATGTAGATGCTTTTGACTTTTCAAAGGAATATCTATAACGCGGGCTTCTAGTACCTGGAACTTGTGTACATCTCTACTGTAGACGACTTTGTGTCACTCAAGGGGTGGGGTCGGTGTCTTGTTTAAAAACTGTTTACAATACAAAGTTGTTTACGGCTCACAAGTATACGAGTTCCGGGTGCTACAAGCTTGCATTATAAATGTTCCTTTTAAAAATAAAAGGCATCTATATACGGTCTCTGTTTATCCTCCTGGAGCTCTCCAGTGTACACAATTTATCAATGATATTGATACCCTTTTCCGAAGTCTCAAGTTACACTCGGAAAATAATTAGTTCTTTATGCGGGAGATTTCGATTCCAAGTTCAGTTGTTGGGGTAATTTGATCTCGAAAACAAGAGGCAATCGGTTCTTTGTGAATGTTGTATATTGGTCGACGAGATTAGGGTTTCTCCACTGCAGAACCTTATCCAGATCGCTATTCAGGGATTCGATCCGGCAACATCTCAGTTGACGCAATATTGATACACTAATCGGTCGATCACTCGAGAAAGAGAAAACAAACGTTCTATCATCGACAAAACTGAACACTTTTTTATCCGTTGACTCCAAGATATTATTTATGTGAAGCAAAAACGAATTTGGAGCCAAATAGAACCTCGAGGTACACTGGAATTAACAGGATAGAGATCAGAAGACTGGCCGTCTACAACAACCCGGATCAATCGATTTTCGAGGAAGCTCTTCGTTCAGTCACAAAGCCGCGGGGAAAGTCCGTAGGAATGAAGCTTACTCAGCAATGCCCCGTGACAGCGCGGTCAAAAGCCTTGGAGATATCCAATGCCACCGCTCTAGACTCAACATGCCCCTTAATCGCAGATGTCCATATATTGGTTATAAGGATCAAAATGTCTCCGTGGACCCCCTGATACGGAACCCGTATTGACGATCATTCAGAAATTCGTGCATTCCAAATAACTTCTTAACTCGGGATTGATGACTTTTTCCATCACCCTAGACAACATAGACAGTAATGCTATCGGCTGGTAATTTTGGGGGAGACACTTTTTCCCCTTCTTTGAACCCGGCCCATCTTCCACCAGGTATGAAATGGCCTCCATATATAAGATAGGCGAAAGAGTCTGTCAAGAACAGGCGATAGTTCTGGAGCACAGTTGTTAAGAACTATTGCTGGTATTCTGTCCGGGGCGATTGCCTTCCTACAGTCTAGTCCACGTAGAATGCGTTGAATAGTACGCGGACGGAACCTCACATCCCACATTGAAAACCGTACCAGCACCATCACATATGACTCCAAAATACCGGCATCGAGGTTTGAATTCGCGAAAAATAAATTCTCGAACACATTAGCTTTATCTTTTGAATTTGTGAGTCGTGTCCCACTGCTCGTCACTAATGGACGAAAAGATGAGGAAGTGAAGTTACTGCTGACAGCCCTTGCCATTGACCAGAAGGGACGCGAACCAGTCGGGCACCGACGGAGTTTATTCGTTGTGAGCTTTCTTCGCGGTATCAATCGTCGGGTTGCACGCGTTTCCGATTCTAACAAAATTCGTTCTATTAACCTCGGTGAGATTGGACCGCCATTATTTAAAAGCTCTATTTTTTGCCGCTGTAATCTGCTCGCATTTTTTGTCAAACCAAAGTTTATCAGATGAATTTCGTTTGATCGAGTGCGGAATTTAATGTGCATCCCGAGAAGAATAATCTCCGTGACTGATTCCACGCATGCGTTAACATCGGAGACTCCGAAACACACCTCCGACCACAGAAAGGATGCGAAGAAAAATGTCGCGAATACATAGCGAAGCAAATGGCTGTGCGACCAATATGCGCAGTAATCTGAATTCCCGCGTGGCGTAGCAACAAAACGGTATAAACGCTCGGCTCGGATGTCAAAAACAGATCCAGGGTGTTCGCATAAACAGCTCGGGTACCACGAGTTGAGTCAAATTGCGGCTACCAACATATCCGCTAGCCCCCCAGCATCGCCGGTTCTGGTGGAATCTACCTACCAACAGGAGTTGTGTATATTAAAATCGCCAATGACAGCAATTTCAGCAACTGGGTGGTTGATCTGTACCCAGTCGACGGTACGTGAAAGATGTTCGAAAAATGTCGCTGGTCGATGATCATTCTCGAAGCGGTAAAGACAACAAACAAATCAACAGAATTCCTCACCACGACCTTCAACCACATGATGTCCAAGTTATTGGGTTCTAATGCCACCATTCTTTGGCAAGCCAGAGCGGACCGCGTGAAGACGCCGAATCTACACTTAAAACGGAATCTTGATTGCGTCGTATTCGGAGCAACAAGGATATGTCGAATCAGTTAAAGAGTTGACTTGGGTCTCAGTTAGGGCAAGGATATCCGGTTTCGCTGTTTGCAAATATTGGTGGATGGCGTTTACCATTCGTATGGGTGAAACCAATGGTGCTGATGTTACAGAATGCCATTATCAATCGAACCTTGACAGAGTTTCGAGAACTAACTAGATTACGCTATGACGAATTTCTTCAGGGCGTTGGGACCCCACCTACCTGTGGGGGTTCTCTATATTACATGAAGAACCAACTCACAATTCCAACCACAATTTCCGCCTTATTTCGACCGCTTTTAATGTGTCATATTATGCCCTATCCCACCGTTCATGCTATTCACCTGAAATATCATATTTCCCAAAGGATGCATAGCTAAACTCATTATCCTATGCAGGTAATGCATAATTGAGTTTAGCTACCCTTTTTGCCATACGGCAACTCTGTAGGGGTTTCTCTATCCTATAGGAGAAACAGCCCACAATTCCAACCACAATACCTACCCATTTCCCTTGATAGGTATTTACCGGCAGGACATGTCAAAGGGACGCATAGCTGAACTCATTTTTCTATGCAGATAATGCATAATTGAGTTTAGCTACAATCAACAACATACGGCAACACGATTGCGCTAATCATGGGATTTTCACCGGAAATTCCATTCGTATTGGTTAGCAACAACCAAGCCAAACCAAGCGACGCGGTTACGTCATAGTCCATAGGCTTGGGTATTATTGAACATTCCACAGAATGGAATTATATCCCCAGCCGATGCGGCGTCCTATTGACTTTTCCCAGATCACCCATTCGCTTGGGACCAATGATCTCTTTTTGCTGGTGAATAACCTTAGCTATGTTTGCCCTCTCTCTCGTATTTCTGTCTTGCTATAGTGCGTTGACCTAAGAGATTGTCACTAGGTCAGTAGACCAGCCGTATACACGGCATTGACGCACACACACCTAGCCAGATCCACCCTGGGTTATTGTGCTTTCCCTTTTGATTTCTCCATTCTGGCTACACCCATCGACGTCGAATGAATACACAAGTACGTTTCGACCTGGATGAGTGTGGTGAGTTGGGGAACACACAAGAGAGCATGATTACCATTGGCAGACCAATGTGTAAAAAGCAGAAATTACGATTTCCACCCTAAATAGAGTCAGTCGCTATTTGTATCTGAACCTGGTTGTGTCTGCGGAGGAGATAGTTCGTTTAGTTCACCAGAAAAATCGAAACATTGACAAAAAAAATCGCGTCAAAAAGCATAGTGAATAGTTTTTTTTCTTTGATAATTGATTACCAATTACAATAAATTTCCGCAAAAACATATTTTCAATCGGAGCGAATAAACACTGAAACGCGAATTGATAAAAGAATATTAAATAAAGAAAAAAAAATAAATGTGACATCTAACAAACAAATTCAGTTAAGTGTGTGTGAATATTTCAATTTGGAAGCAAATATATTGGATTTTATATTTAAGAGATAACTTCAAATTCTTTAATCGGACAGCTCGCCTTTATATATATGTATATAATATATTCTTTATATATATGTATACATTTCAAATAGTTAACTGCAAGAACTATTTTCTAATTGTCAGGGGTGTACAGTGTATCCTGTGCCATACGTTGGCAACATACCTTTACCCCCACAACTCCATTCCTCTAACCATAAGATTTCCACCGGAAATTCCGTTAATGTTGGTTAGCAACAACCAAGTCGAATCAAACGACGCGGTTGCATCATCATTCAATGGCTTGGGTAATTACCGCATTCCTTAACGTTTTTCCCACGGTATTATTTCCCTAGCCGATGTAGCGTCCTATCGATTTTCCGCAGATCATCCATTCGCTTGGGATCAATGATCTCTTTTCGCAGGTGAATAGCACCGGCTACATTTCTTCTCCTCCATAATTATGTTTCCATACGGTTCAATGCACTCTGAGATCACCACAGCAGTAACACTAGGGCAGTAGGTCATACTCAGAAACTGCATTTGATACCAGCACACACAACCAAACCCACCCCGAGATCTTCATACATCGTGTTTCTGTTCTCTCATTATCTCATGTTTGTCGATTATCAATTAACCGATTATCCACCCCACTTCGACTGGCGTGACAATGAGAGAGCAGAGGCGAGACCTGTGTGCAAAAATAGCACACAGAATTTCACCCCTAATTAGAGCAGTCGCTATCTAACCACTACACGCCGGAGATCCCGCCGCCGCTCCAGGCTTTTTTTCGCGTTTATTTAACGCAGTCGCTATTCAATAATCATCGCGGTTGTTCACGCCGCCGCTTAATAAGTCGTGTCTAAATTTTCATTACTGCGGTCACAGTGTCGAGAATGAAAGTGTTAAATCTGGTATTAAAGTTACTTATTCCAATTGTGCATTACAAAAATAAGTTTCATGTAACCAAAAAAAAAAAAATTAGACTTGTATCAACGCATGGTTTTTAAAATAAAAATTCAAAGAACAAATAAAGTAGCAAAATGAAAGCAGTGTTTTCTATTCTTTCTGGTGAACAATTTTCGGCGGAATAACATCGTTGGGGGACAAAGTGAATCCGAGTCATACGTTGACTAAAATGTTTTACCCCCACATACCATTTAATCGCCTTTTACGACAAACCGGCATAGCTGTGAGTATATTCTAACGCCCTAATCACAACGCATGTGTAGAACATTTTGCAACGAATTTGGATCAACATTTTTTTATTGCGGATCACAAGCTAACATTCTTGTAATTTAGTTGTGCTTATTAATTTTCTGCTTGATATCAAATAACTTCAATTCATTTGTGCAATGCAATAATACTGGTGCAGGGCACAGCTTTGTTTAAAAACAATGTTACTAAACATTAACTCAGAATATCCCTGTTCTTTTTTTTTTTAATTCGTTTTCCTTTGTCTGAGCTGATGCTGAGGAGTAGCAAACACTGTTCTATAAAATTTTTGTGAGGAATTCCCCTTCTCCCTAGCTGGGATTTTACGATGGAATTTTCTACCCTGCATACAATCTTAATTCAATGTGTCAATTGCTTCACTTGTTTAAGCTTTTTCCTTATGAGCAATTCATATATCTGATCAACAGAGCTAGTATTTCTTGATAATGAAAGTAACAGTCAAACATTCCTTCTATTTTTAGTGTGATTTGTGCAAACTCAACGCATTCATTTAAGGATGCATATTCTTTGTCTAGGTAATATTTACCTACCCTTGGCAAGACTCCTAACGTAAAACACGCTGACTGGAAATTTGTTGGGCCAAGTAACGTCATATTCTTCCTCCATTCAGTTGCCCAAACAAACCCGTATTCAATGCAATGGCTCGGGATAATAATAGTCCTTTTGCGACACACCGACAAAGGACACTTCAGTTTCATATTGTACGTTTAATGATGGAAGTTGTATTTTCTAATCTCAGGATAAAAAAGATGCTTCAACTAAAGTGAAAAACGTTTCACAGTGTGCGCCCCGTATTCAAACTTTTCAACAACGTCATTATCCTTTGGGGGGAGATGAACGCGTTGAAAGAATACAAAGGGAAAATATTACTAAATTATTGCCTATAATTTCGCAACCGTGTCGATTCCTTTTATGTTAGATGCCCGGACAAAAGATAAAATAAAATTATGGCTACTAAAGATTGAAAATGTTTTAGAACTTTTACGTCCATAGTTTTTGCCAGCCTGGCCGAAGGTGGATGTTGGTGATTGATTGGTTTGCGGTATGAAAAATGTGACTGGAACTTACAATCAGCGGACCATCGTCGTGCTATGACGAACAGTGATTCTCAACGCACACAAAAGGTCCTAGAAACTTTAAATTGATTAGCCACGTGTATAGTAACGGATTTAAGCATTGTATAGTAACAGCTATGACCATATTGCCCTTAAAGCAAAAGATATTCAGTTGAATGAAGGGCTTTGCTGTACCTCTTACTTATTTGTGTGTTATAGTTGAAGTTGTTGAACTCTATTTTATATTTCCATTCGCGTGGAAACGCTTCTTAAAAGTAGTTTTTCATTGAACACCAAACTATTTCCCTTTTTGAATAGCTATAGTAAATATTTTGTATTAAGTGTTTTAAATGTATATCATATTGATTCGTTTTCGGTTTATTTGAATTATTCTACGTGCCGCGTGGAGGATGTGCGGTAACATATTAACGGGAATTTCGTTTTTCTTAGAATCCCTCTTAATTAATCAACATAAGTGTTATCCCCCTCAAAGTAGTGGTCCTCAGTTATAAAACACTCATACCACCTTTTTTTCTCTCCACTGTGGCTCACCTTTGAAAGGACTTTTTCGGTGTGGCGTTCAGCTTCTTCGTCAATTTTGATTTTTCAATTCGACAGTGGTGGCTAAATGTTGCTCTTACCTACTTCTCCTTAGCCTCGGAAATATCAAGAGGTTAACCAAGGTAGAATAAGGGTTAGATGATGGTGATGCTATCTCTGTGCATCTTTTTCCCACCACTCTGAACACCATTTTCGCATTGCTTCACTCAAATCGGGCATAATTTCCAGGTAGAAATTCGTATTCACTATGCGATTAGATGGCAAACGCATCAAAGAGGATAGTGAAGAAAATCCCCACGTATGGTCGAGCTTTTTTGGGTCTTGGTTCTACCTTGGAACGCTTGATTTGTTTTAACGTCATATCCTTATACGAGGGTTGCCTTTTATATTTCGGGATTAGAGAACAAAAACAAATATTGATCATCGAAAATCACTTTATTGTTTTTCAAAATATTCCCCATGAAGATCTATACACTTTTGCATGCGTTTGAACCAATTGTCGAAGCACTTTTGCCACTCTGATTGAGGTATCTGCAACACATGCATTCTGAATGCAGCAACCGCTTCTTCAGGTGTCGAAAAACGTTGACCTCTCAGTTTGTTTTTTACGTACGGGAATAAAAAGAAGTCATTCGGTGCCAAGTCAGGACTATACGCCGGATGACCCATCAAATCGATGTTTTGGGTGCTCAAAAATGCAGTTGTCGCAGCCGATGTGTGAGAGCTCGCATTGTCGTGGTGAAGAGTGATCCGGCTCCGGCGGTTGGTTTTCCTGATTTCTTGGAAGACAACTGGCAAACAAATGGTTGTGTACCACTCAGAATTGACTGTTCTGCGTTGTTCTAGTGGTACGGTTGCGACATGTCCAGTTTTTCCGAAAAAACAGGCGACCATTTGCTTGGAAGTGCTTCTTGCGCGAACAACTTTTGTTGGATTTGGCTCATCTTGAAACACCCAGACAGTCGACTGCTGTTTACTTTCGGGCTCACACGCGTAAATCCACGATTCATCGCCTGTCACGATGTCAATGACGTGTTTCGAAGCACCGCGACCGTATTTTTTGAGCATTTCTTTCGACCAATTGACACGAGCCTTTTTTTGGGCGATTGACAAATTGTGTGGGATCCAACGCGAACAAATTTTTTTGACAGTCAAATGTTTATGCAATATTGAATGTATGCTGGTCCCACTAACGCCTAAGGTTGTCTCAATCTCACGATAGGTCACATGAGGATCTTCCAATATCAGTTCGCGCACAGCATCAATGGTTTTCGGAACAACAACTGATTTTGGACGACCTTCACGAAATTCATCTTGGAGTGAACTACGACCACGATTGAATTCACCACACCATCGATAAATACTGGTCCTTGATGGAGCTTCATCGCCAAAAATTGAATTAAATTCATCCATGCACTGTTGCTGAGTTAATCCACGCCGAAAGTTGTAAAAAATAATCGCACGAAAATGTTGACGATTTAATTCCATTTTTGGGCCGAGATGAATCTTTTAAGTTACTGTAAACAACACAAATAGCGCTCGTATGTCAAGACGTTCTGAGTGCGTATAACCTCAAAAATGTCCAACTTTACGACAGAGCTGTCAATTGCCGGATTGCAACACTAGGGTTGCCAAATCCCGAAACATAAGAGGCGACCCTCGTATGACCATTTGGAAAAATCTTGGGTCTCTATTGGCTGCTTTCGCGATGACCACGCCACGTTTTTGGTTTAAATTCAGCAATTTCTCAACTGCATAATATGCTGATATCACAAGATCCTCACTGATAGTAATTCGGCTATTGTCCAAAATAATTTCCTCATTTGTTTGACATCATTGCAGGATGTTGATTTTCTAGGGTGGTGGCTATCTTTAACTAGCACAAGACCAAAGACCTTGCCCGGAAAAAACAAATCATTATGGAAAATTTAACAAGGCTCAGACTTGTTAAATAAGGTCAAGACCGGATCCCGGTTGTAGTGCCGATGATGATGATGATGGCTATCTTTAATGTCGTGGTTTTTTCGGTTTTGGCTCGTTTTGGTAGCGTCATTCGGATGATTTTTTTTTTTTTTTTTTTTTTAGTTTTTAAACCACATTTATTTTCCTAATTCTTTTTACATGTATAATATTAGGGATAAATGTTAAACCCTTTTCTACAATCACAGTCCTTAAATTAACTTACTGGCTTTATGCGAGCTCTCTAAATTACACATTACAACTTGATTTTTATATATGCCTTTCGGCGTACATCTTTTTTGTTTGTTTCTTATATATATATATATATATATATATATATATATATATATATATATACATATATATATATATATATATATATATATATATATATATGAAATAAGTCATATATTAGAGGGAACTTACTGGCTTTATGCGAGCTCTCTAAATTACACATTACAACTTGATTTTTATATATGCCTTTCGGCGTACATCTTTTTTGTTTGTTTCTTATATATATATATATATATATATATATATATATATATATATATATACATATATATATATATATATATATATATATATATATATGAAATAAGTCATATATTAGAGGGACTCTTCGTTTACATCTATATGTATACATTATTATTAAAATTTTTTTTTTTTTTTATTATAACAAACAAAAACTTCAAAACAAAACGAATAAAACATAAAATAAGAAATAAAAAATAAAATAAAAATAAAAGTAATTGGGAAAGGTGGAAAGGGGGAAGGGGGACAAGAGGAAGGAGAGCGTTGCTCTTGAGAGGTATACTATATCTGAGGAAGTGAAGTCCTCGCCTCGTTGACAAGCCACCACCATTTGGGAGATGTTCGATCTTTGGCTGATTTATCTCTTTCACTGATCGCCGTGCTAAAACGCATGCGGTCTGGGGCATTGGAGATATCACTATCATGGAGAATTCGTTTGTCCCTGGCACCACGGAAAGCGTGGTAAATAATCGGGACTTCATGCACCTCTTAGTTAAGACCTTTTTGATCCAAGAAAGGGAACGCTTCTGGGGGAATAAACCCATTCTGGAGGGTATTCTCCAGATACATATCATTGGGATTGAATGCTCCCGCGATAAGATTATTGTCACTGCACATTGCCCTTGCTGTGTGACCACGAATAATTTTAATTATGAAATTGTCTATCCTATTTAACCCTGATTTGTTATACAGGATTTTGTTGGGATAGCATTTTTTGTATTGCGACTCTGGTGTTCTATAAAGTCCGAGGCAGGAACGCAAACACTGCCGTTCGAACACACGAAACTTCTCCATATAAAGTGGAGATATATTATACCATACTGGACAGCCATAAATCAAAACTGGTCGGATGAATGCCGAGTACGAAATTATTTTGACTCTGGGGTCAAGAAGACTACTCCTTTTTTTTTTATTTTTTTTATTTTTTTTACATTTCTGTATTTATTGACCATAAATGATTTGTTACAATAAGTAATACAGATAACTTATAATTATCTTAGCTTTAATCGTTTACACATACTTGCTAGTACATTTTTCAAACATTATTATAAAGTTATATATTTCATGGGTGGACAAGATAGGAGTAGGTGGGGCTTCCTGGAAAAGGTCAGAAAACCAGGATATAATTATTTACTTAATCTATAACTAATTTGCTTAATTAACTTAACTTAGCTTAGCCTAGCTTATCTAATTATTAAATCTATTATTATTACAATAAGTTAGAGTAGGGTGGGGCGGGAGGTATAGTGGTTGATGGGTGGAATTTGGGTTAGGGTGGGTACTATGAGTCGGGGATATGGGTTGGGGGAACACTTTCCGATTGGTCGTTGAAACGCAAGATATTAGAGAAGGGTTGTATATTACAATATTTAAACTGGTGAGGTGAGAGTTCAGTATTGTGGTATACGATCTCATTGGAGTTGTTGACCAACCTGCCAGAGGTGAAGAGGGTTCTGGTGTGGAGACAGTTCGGGTAGGCAGTTCGGTTGTCTGACGGAGTCGATGTGAGCGCATTTATTATCGGATTGGGATTATTAGGAAGATTTTCGATAAATTTGATGGACAGCTCGAGGAAGCGTCGATCTATACGTTCAATATTAGCGGCATAGTAGAGCGAACTACTGTTGTAATATTTGTGGGAGTTAGGATGTCGGTTGAGGCCAGTGATAAGTCTGAAGCATTTCCTTTCGAAAATGCGTAGCTTCTCCATTTGGGCGGGTGTGATATGGTACCATATCGGGCATGTATATGTGAGAGTGGGTCTGATTATTTGTTTGTAGATAAGTGATTTGACTTTGGGAGAGAGACCATTCGGTTTGTACATGACTTTTCTGCAGAGGTTCAGTTGGGTTGTGGCTTTACGAATCGTATTTTTAATGTGGGCGGAGAATGACAGATTGTTGGTAAAGGTTATACCTAGATACTTTAAGGTTTTGGAGGGTTTAATTATATTGTTATTTATTTTAATTCTGATTTTATTATGGCAGCGAATAGTGTTGTTTGTACAACTCGCGTTTCTGCCTTTAAAAACTATGAGCTGAGTTTTGGTTGGATTTAGTTGAATTCTCCACTTGGTAAAGTAGGCTGACAGGATTGGGAGATATCTGTTAATACAGTTTCTTGCCTCCTTGACAAGCTTGTTGCTTGAATAAATTAAGGTGTCGTCGGCATAGTTGAGCATTGTTGTATTGGGTAACAGTGGCTGCGGTGCGTCTGATGTATAAAGAAGGTATGGTAGTGGGCCGAGGATGGATCCTTGAGGAACTCCTGCGGTTATGCTATAAGGTGTCGAGAGAGTTGAGTTTATTTTCACCATGAACTTTCTATCAGAGAGGTAAGAAGCGAGAAGTTTTGTGGAGTGGACGTTTAATCCATACATTGAATGAAGTTTGTATAACAGTCCTGCGATCCAGACACAGTCGAATGCTTTAGCTATAAGACTACTCCAGAATAGACTTCTTGTCATAGAATATGCGCTTTTAGCTGCGGAGAAGGACGCTGCTACGTGCTTGTCAAAATATAAAAACTGGTCTAGCCAGATACCAAGGTATCTAACTACAGTTTTCACTTGCAGTGGAAGGTTATTGTTATTTACAACAGAAAAGTGTGTCCAGTTGTATTTTGTATCCCTCGAGGCCCTGGATAGGGGCGTTCTGAAAAGGATAGTCTCGGTTTTCTGGAAATTAATTTTTAATTTCCAGTCGTCGCAAAATTGTTTTATTTTGTTGAAGTCATCTTGAAGGTGCCTATTGACGTCGTCTATTTTTCCTCCTGCTCTGTACACCACTATGTCATCGGCGTACGCAATGGCGTTTTCGAGAGAACTCACTAGATCACTGGTGTAAATATTGAATAGAATGGGAGAATTCACAGCTCCCTGCTGTAAGCCATTTTTAATTTTTAAGGTCTTGTTGGAGAGTATGTCCCCGCATTGCACCACAAAATGTTTGTCCATTATCATATCATAAATAATGTATAGCAGATATTGCGGCATACCCAGGTTTGTTAACTTATATACAAGTCCTTCTAACCATACGGTGTCGAAAGCCTTTTCAAAGTCAACCAA